>OU896719.1:6333468-7533468 GCA_918026855.4 Phaedon cochleariae | reverse complement strand
TCACATGTAGGTAAAAATACACTAGTTAATCTATCCAAAACTATGACTGCGATCAATCGAACTTACGCACCAGTAGATATACAGGAAGGTTTTCATGGAAACTTATCACCTATTCCTCAAACCAAAACAATTCTGTGTGAAAAACTACCCTACACCTCAACAGCTTCTCATGATTTACGAACACAAATACGGCATGTTCTAGAATACTGTTTCCACATATGGGTCTCAGCACCCAAACCTACTCTGATCCTCTCAGATTCCATCCAGAGCATAGTCATTTGCCTGGTGGGTGATGACACACCCATACTAACACTTTGACATCACTGGAACACCGTGGAAAGGTCGGCGACCTCTCACTTTGACTTCATTGGAACTCCATGGAAGATTCGACGACCTTCCCCTTTTTTATAAATACTTCCACGGAAAATATCTACTATCATTCCGCGACCAGCAATACCAGTCAGACGAACTGGAGAAGCGCAGTCAGCACATTCTTTCGTTGTCACCCTCGAAAGATGTCGAACAGCACTTTATCAAAACTCCTTCATCCATAGAACGGCTAGGCTCTGGAATTCATTGTCTGAGGAAGTATTCCCAAAAAAAAACCAATACCTACCTTCTATCCCTATCCTCTCTAGGAACGCACGATGTTCATTGTTGTATACAAATTGATTCGTATTGCTATCTGCTTCGATCATTTTAATAATTTTCAATAACATGTTATTACCAGATACTGACTAAACAGTAATGTCATTACTGTTACTCCCTAAGATGTATACTATATACCAATCTGACTTGCCGCATGTACATGAACATGTACCTCAAAATGGCTAATAAAGTATTTCTATTTCTATTTCTAATTAAAGGTATTCCTTTTCGTGCGCTCCAAGTGATAAAAAAAAGTCATTCCTCTATAGAACGGCAAATATCTTGAATCGATTGCCCAAGGAAGTATTTTTAAGAACTTATAATCTCCAAAGGTTCAAAAAAAGTCCAAAACCAACTTTCCCTAACCTCCCTAGGTACGCCCGATGTCTTTCAAACATTGGAGGGATTCCCTTTCGTGCGCACCAAGTGATAAAAGAATATGTGTTACAAGTAAACTTTCTTCAGAACAAAGTTGCTAAACTTGGGCTCTAGATGGTGGCTAGTTAATTTTCAAATCGCTTCTGCTCCATAAATTTGAAAGGGCTCATGAGATTTGTGACAAATTTTTGTACCAACGTGGCATAGCTTCATCACGATTATGATGAATGTCATTCCATTGGCGTAGATTTTGACTTTTTTATGTAAATAAACATCTGAAACTTCTACGCCAATGAAAGGAAATGGGTTTGAATATGGAATTTGAATTGCGGAACTTGTTAACTATGCAATAAAGGAACTCCAGATAAAATTCTACTACTCTCATGGTGGCAAAATTCGAATTTCAGTATTTTTCAAACCATTTTTGAGCCCACGCGTGTTCAATCATCTACTACTTGTATCGATAATATTTTCATTACGGATACTCTATCTGAATATGACAGTCGAGTTGAGAACATCGGATTATCGGATCATTATCTACAAGAAATTGCGATGAATATTGAGATTAATAGGACAGCAACAGTGAATGAATTTTCCTATATGCGTCTATATTCTGAATATAACTTGAAATGGTTCACAGATAGAATTACGGAGGGCTTGAACAGTGATAAATACAAAAATTGCCCATATAGTGACATAGAAACTAAGTTCGAATTATTTATTGAAATTATTCAAAAAAATTTTGAAATTTGTTTTCCATTGAAAAAAATTAAAATCAATCGAAGTAAAGAATGGATCAGCACTGGAATAAAAACATCTTGTCGACATAAAAGGCAACTTCTTGAACTAACAAAAAATTTCAAAAACGACGTTCTTGAATGTTACATAAAGAAATATTGTTCAGTTTTGAAAAAAGTCATTAGACGTGCTAAGACCATAAACGTCGAAAATAAATTACTTTCAAGTGATAATAAGTCAAAAACAGTATGGCAACTCATAAATAATGAAAAAAGGGTCAATAATAACAATCTCTTGAAAAACAAACAACTCATTATAGAAAAGGACGGCGAACTAATAACCGACTCTGATATCGTTGCACAGAAATTCAATGATTTTTTCCTAAACGTTGTACCCCACTCGAACATGACAACTAGTGACTCAGACACAGTTGAACGATTTTTGAAACTTTGTTTTTCTGAACCAAATAGCAAATCCTTTTTTAGCAAACCCACAGATCCAAATGAAATAATGGCAATAACTCAAAACCTTGCAAATAAAAACTCATCTGGTTATGATAAATTGTCGCCAAAAGTATTGAAAAAAATCATTAGGTGTCTAGTGAATGAACTAGATATTTTATTTAATCAATCTTTCCAACAGGGTATTTTCCCCATAGCCTTGAAGAGGTCACATGTAATACCACTATTCAAAAAAGGTATATCTACTGATTTAAATAACTACCGTCCTATTTCACTTTTGATTACTGTATCCAAAATACTTGAAAAGCTTATGCATAAAAGACTGTTGAATTTTTTGATCGATAACAAAATTATTAGTGAAGCTCAACATGGATTTTTATGTGGAAAATCTACAGCATCTGCGATGCGTAGTATTACCACGTCAATAACAGAAAATTTTGATAAACATATTCCCACTGTGGGTATTTCATGTGACTTCTCAAAAGCTTTTGATAGCGTGAATTTTGAGATTTTGCTTTTGAAACTGGAGTTTTATGGAGTTCGAGGTATTTCGCTTCAGTGGTTCAATACATACCTGCAAGATAGACAGCAAAGAACTATCATAACAAATTTTGACAATCTCAATGAACCATCAACATCCGCATGGGGCAAAGTCAGCAATGGTGTGCCACAAGGGTCTATCCTTGGACCATTGCTGTTTTTGCTATACATTAATGATCTCCCATCGTGCATAAATAATAGTTCTACAATATTATTCGCTGACGATACATTGTGCCTTGTTCGGTCAGAAAAAGAAAAAAGTTTACCTAACTGTGTTGATCAATGTTTAACTGAGATAAATAACTGGTGCACCTACAACAAAATTAACATCAATTTTGAAAAAACTTTTTGTATTTTTTTCAGTCCAAGACATCAGTTACATATTGATACAGCAAAGTTCAACGTTAAATATACAGAAGACATAAAATCGCTTGGTTTCATTCTTGACAATAAATTGAATTGGAAAAAGCACATTTCCATTCTGAATAGGAAACTCAACACGAGCTGCTATTCTCTGAGAGCAATGATGAACAAAGGCATGGGTCTCCCTATTCTGAAAATGTTATACTATGCTTCTTTCCACTCTAAAATTTCCTATGGTACATTTTGCTGGGGATATTCAACCGACTGGATATCTACTTTCCGAATTCAAAAGAGAGCAATCAGGATAATATGCAAAATAAGTCGATATGATACATGTAAAAATAATTTTATACGACTGAGAATACTAACGGTTCCTTGTATATATATTTTTCAACAACTCTTATATGTACATAAAAATAAAAATCAATTCAATTTCAGTAATGCGGAAACCAGGCAAAAAAATTACCTCATAATTCTTCCACGTCATCGTACAACCTACTTGGAGAAGCATTGTTCCTATATGGCAGCTACACTGTACAACAAACTACCGAATGTCTTCAAATCACTTACCATTAGAGCGTTTAAACATAAAATCAAAGAACTTCTCATTGGTAAAGCTTACTATACAGTTGATGAATACCTCCAAGATGAGCAATTTCAATTATGATATTTGTAACATTTTTTATCACTCACATATACTTTCAACACATGTATGTCATGTTAAGAAATAAAGTATTTCTATTCTATTTCTATTTTCTATCAAAGAATTCAGTGGCATACGCAGATTTTTCAAAATAAGCTGTTATTATTCAGATACAACTCGTCAAGGTTATGTTTTTCTCTAATGGAACAGCCTGTATATTGCTCCATAGTCAAAACACTGATGTTTTGCGCTTTCAGATAATACAGTGTGTTACAATTTGGTTCAATTAACCCCTGTACATGTGTTCCTATAGGACGATTTGAGGAACATAACGTTAGGTTACATCTGAATAATAACAGCTTCTTCTGATAATCTGACTACGCCACTAGATTCTACTAAATACATTAGAGGAACTTACTTCTTTTCAGATGAGTTGAAAGATAGCTGAGATAAAGGCGGTTCCAAAACGCAACAATTTCAATTTTGCCCTGTATCTCAAGATCAGAGTGAGTTATAGAAATTGTATCCACGTTATCGTGAGTTATACGAAGAAGTTTCCATCGTTCGCATAAACCGCAAATCTTCACGTAAGGACATCGGAAATGGGACATTATGTACCGAGAGTCTCATATTGGTTGGGACAACCAGATTTCTCGAATGTTCTTGAAGGTAGATTTTCACGTTTTTCATATAAAAAAAAAAGTTTCGATTTCATGGCATGAAGAAAGTGAAGAAACCTTCTTGTTTGGTATCGAAGAATAAATCCTCATCAATTATTTTTTGCTTGTTGGCAGTACCACCAATGACTAGATCATTAGAATATCAATATTTTCTTGTTATTTTTCATCAAAATTCCTACAGGTAATCAACAAATCGTCACCTAAATGAGAAAACCTCATAACTCCAGTTCATCATCAAAACTTTATTATCATGCCATCTATTCGAAATGAACCAAATACACATATCCAGGAAGCCTCCTAATCCACACAAATCGTAAATGTACAAAAAATTAATTTTTGTATGAGGTAGTCGTACCTCCAGCATTGTTGAAACTGATCGTGAGAACCTCGTAAGTTCCACCATGTTCCACCTCACCATATTTCTGCCACACATAACAGTCACAAGATAACTAAACTGTATTTATTCAGTATATACAGGATGTTCTCGAAGGAGGAGCATATTTTTCAATAATACAACAACCAAAAACTGGCAATATAAAGACAGAAAAACATTGTAACTCAATGTATTGTGATATTGAAATTATAGAGAAAACCTCGTAACTCCCTGAATTTATTGAAACTTCTTCACAAACACGTTTGATGATATCTTCAAAATTTCTCATCATGTCTAATTCATTATAATATGCTGATGCTTCAATACATCAAGATGAATCTGTTCCTGAACTCGTTTGTTTTGAAATCAGTTTCATGGCCCTCCTCAACATTTTGTGAGTTTGGAGGAAAGTGTTTTTCTGATTAGTTTGAAGAAATGTGACACAATTTGAAGAGAACTTCTTTTATTGTTTCGCATTTTACTGTCCTCTCCAACATTTTGGTGTTGGAAACTGTGTTATATACTCGGTTGTATAGTATTTGAAAGAAATCTGACAATTCTGCTACGCAATTTGCTTCCGTTTTCAAATTCAAACATTCATTCCGATACTTTTCGAGTTCTCCGAGACAGACGTGCAAACGCTTTGAGGCACTTGAAAAGTTGATAGCTATAGACTGAAGTGCTCTAGAAACCGCATCGATGGTCTGTGAAATTTTACAATACAAAACCGGTAACATTTGATGTTTTCGACTTTTTTCTCTGGTGGAATTAATTTATTCCTCTCATCTACTAAGATGTGGCGATATCTTTGTCTTATTACAAATCTGTTGAAATCTATATTGAATTTGTACATTTTGTTAGCAGGTAAAGTCTATACAAAGTCTGTTAAAACAACACATTAACCGCGGGCAGTAGATATCCCTTTGAAAGTTCAAAGAGAGACGCAGCGCTGCCCGACATTCGTTAGATGAGCTAGTATATGTTACAGTTCGAATGGCTTGCTTTTCATTGATCGAATCTCATATTCGCTATGGAGTAGTTTTCTGGGGTCATTGCCATTTACAGTTCAGAATACGATATTTGTTCTTCAGAACAAGTCATTGAGATATGTTAAAAAGTCTAAATCGAGAAATTACTGCAAGTCTCTATTCATTAGTCATGAAATAATAACTAATGTAACCTGTCTATACATGTACAAGTACATGTACAATCCCGGAACAAATTGCCACAATACCAGACAGGACCATCTGCTTTATTTACCTATTCGTAAATTCGCTCTGAGAAAACATTTTCTGATATATGAAAGTATTGAAGTTTACAATCATCTTCCCATTATTCTGGAAAATATCACAGATAACAAACAATTTAGAAGTTCAGCTAGAGATCTTTTCATCAGAGAAGCCTATTATTCGATCTATGAATTCTACTGTGATAATCTGCGAATTATCACTTGAATATTGAATGTTTTCATGAACGCATCTTCAACTGTGTTCATCAATGTTTCATTTGTGACATTTTGTTTTATTTGTCATTTTCTGTTTTTTTGTCGGTATATTTCTCATATCTGTTAGTTTTCTTATAGTTTTTTTATTTCGTGTTTCTTATATTTTTTCGACTTGTATTTTATTATACAGGGTGTGCGCTAAAAGGAGGTCAATCCATTAACCACATATTCCTTGAACAAAAACAATATGAGTTTCTAAATATCATTTTTCATTTTAGCCCTTCATATTCGGTATACAGGGTGTCAAAGTTGGAAATTAAAAACTGTTTTTTTCTAATTACTCGCGTATTTGATAAGATATTAATCTCAAAATTGGTATATTACTTCAGCACAAAGAGTTACATCGTGTGAGGCAAACAAAACAGAAAATAACTGTCAAATATTCAACATACTGGGGGTCAAGTTCACACTTACCCCCATATTTTGTTTGTACGTGCGCTAATGACTTCCTATCTATTTTTCTTCAAGTGTTCAATCATTTTTGAGTATTTTTTGTTTCTTGTAAAATTTCGATTGAATCATTCGTTTTTAAGATAATTCGAAAAGTATTGGTTATTGTTTGATGCCTATGCGGCTTAGGTAATCTCATAATGTTCACCTACTCCTATTTATTTCGTCGAAATTGAAAGAGGGCGTATCTTTTTACGTACGAAAAGGTAAATATGGAAATATCGGGTGCTCGGAGCAAATGTACTAAAATAATTTTTACAAGAAAAAAAAATTCAAAAAGTGTAAAAAATATTTTAATACATTCGCTATGAGCACCCGGTATTTCCATATTCACCTTTCCGTACGTAATAAGATACGCCCTCTTTCAATTTCGACGAAATAAATAGGAGTATGTGAACATTATGAGATTACCGTAAGCCGCAAGGCATCAAACAATAACCAGTACTTTTCGAATTATCTTAAAAACAAATAATTTTATCGGAATTTTACAAAAATCAAAAAATACTCAAAAATGATTGAACACATGAAGAAAAATAGATAGGAAGTCATTAGCGCACGTACAAAAAAAATATGGGGGTAAGTGTGTACTTGACCCCCAGTATTTTGAATATTTGACAGTTATTTTCTGTTTTGTTTTCCTCACACGATGTTACTCTTTGTGCTGAAGTAATGTACCCATTTTGAGATTAATATCTTATTAATTACGCGAGTAATTAAAAAAAACAGGTTTTAATTTTCAACTTTGACACCCTGTATATCGAATAAGAAGGGCTAAAATGAAAAATGGTATTTAGAAACTCATATTATTTTTGTTCAAGGAATATATGGTTAATGGATTGACCTCCTTTTAGCGGACACCCTGTATATATATATTGCATGCTTTGTCAACAAGATCTATCAGTCAAGGACTCCTTATAGACGAGGGCCCCTGGAGTGCATTTTGCCCATTTTGCCACGCCATTGTTACGTCACTGGCCATTGTTATCCAGCGAGCACTAGACTGAATATTCTGGCGAAGCGTCAACTGCTGTTAACGCTGTGCAACAAATGCCATCAACAATTGATAATAACATCGACACGAGTGTATGTCTCAATTACACTAAAATGGGATCGGGTGCATTTACCGGAATTGGATATGGTTTCATCGTGTTGTTTTGTGATAGTCGGTAGTCATGACAACAAACGGCGTATCCAGAGTGTGGGTTGTGAAGAGCATATTGTCATATTATTCACCACTAATAGATCGAATGAGAGTCCATTTATGTATGCCCGGGCGTGAAGTACCTACTACTTTATCACTCTAGGGTGATGCGATGTTTCAATGATATCAAGAACTGCTGAGTGATGGTATCAATATTTATATCAAACTTTGATTCTTGGTGGAGTTGAATTCGAATAGGTTGATGATTCACCAGGCAGAAATCTCAGAAAAATCTTGCTGACAGTGGCAGCAATTGTAGGAGTATTGTAATCTCTCATACTTCGCATAATTCAGGTGTTTGCTTCCACAATCTCATTGACATGAAGCAGAAACAATGTTGATACAGAATTGTGTATGTGAAGAATAATCTTCTCCTGAAGATGTTGACATAGTTAGCGAACCATGTGTCGAGGCGTTAAAAAAATCGGTTTGGCTAGTGGTAAAACAGTGTACTGTATTCTTGAGTCTTTTGAAGAATTCTGAAGATTTATGAAGATTTCTGAAGACTTCTGAAGACTTCTGAAGACTTCTGAAGACTTCTGAAGACTTCTGAAGACTTCTGAAGAATTCTGAAGACTCCTGAAGGATTATGAAGACTCCTGAAGTATTGGAGACTTCTGGAGTCGTAATCTGAAGACTTCTGTAGACTTTTGAAGACTTCAGAAAACTTATGTAGACTTCTGAAGACTTTTGAAGACTTCTGAAGACTTTTAAATACTTCTGAAGACTTATGAAGACTTCTAAAGACTTCTGAAGATTTCTGAAGACTTCTGAAGACTTATGAAGACTCCTGAAGACTTTTGAAGACTTCTGAAGACTTCTGAAGGTTTCTGAAGTCTTCTGAATAAATCTGAAGACTTTTGAAGACTTTTGAAGACTTCTGATGTTTTCTGAAGACTTCTGAAAACTTCTGAAGCCCTCTAAAGACTTCTGAAGACTTCTGAAGACTTGCGAAGACTTTTGATGACTTCTAAAGACTTCTGAAGGCTGCTGAAGACATGTAGACTTCTGAAGTTGTGATCTGCAGACTTTACAGGAGTCCCGCGGATGATCTTGAATGTCCTTGAAAGAATCATTTTTTGGTATCTTCTTCTTCTTCTTCTTCTTCTTCTTCTTCGGAGCACTGGTGGGCGGGTGAACCCCCTGCACGTGGGCCTCCTTATTCGGGCCCATTGTGCGCCCACATGTTACGACATTCAGCTGGGTATGCCGACTGCCTTGGAGAAGTTCAGCAGCTTCCTCAGCTGAATCTCTTTTACGTCCTCTGGCCTCAAAATTATGTGGCCAAGGACAGCCCTCCTCTGATGCGTCAGTGCTGGACACTCAGTGAGGACATGTGATGACGTTTCGTCATCTTCCAGGCACCATCTGCAAAGGGGGTCATCCTTGATCCCAATAAGCTCTAGGTGCCTATTGAGGTGGTTGTGCCCCGTTAGGAGCCCCACTACCATTTTAAGGTTTCGCCTGTTTAGGAATAAAACCTCTTTTGCGAGCCTCTTCGAAGGTTCCTTTATGTGGAGCTTCGATTGTCTCATTCCTGGTGTGTCCTGCCAAATTTGAGGAATTGCTTTTGCAGCTGTTCCTCTATAGAGGACATTGCCAGGCTATTTGGTATTCCCAAGATTGGTTCCGGTCCGACCGAGGTCCGTCCGGAACCGATCTTTGCCAGTCTGTCTGCCTCCTCGTTTCCGGGTATTCCCGAATGTCCCGGGACCCACATGAGGCTGACTTTTCTTGATTTTGCCAGGTTTTCCAAGGCTTTTCTGCACTCGGACACCAATTTGAATGTGATCCTATTGGATTGCAAAGCCAGTATTGCAGCTTTGCTGTCCGAGCATATAGTGATTGGTCTACGACCTCTCATAATTAGGTTTTCTTGGACGCAGGTGAGTATTGCAAGTACTTCTGCCTGGAACACTGAGGCATATTCGCCCAAAGGAACTGGAATTTCTTTACCTGTTTCTTCATTGTATACCCCTGCACCTGAACCGCCCTCAAATCTTGAGCCATCCGTGTACCAGATTGACTCATTAGGAGGAGGCACGCCAGGTGTTGTGTCATTCCATTCTTCCCTCGTAGGGATGACAGTGTTTGGGGCTTTGTTGAAATTCAGAATTGGCAAGGTATTATCCCTTCTCATCATGAGGATGGGACAGTTTTCCTTTGCCTTATTCCAAATGAGGGAGTGTCCATGATCTGCTTCTGTTCCGACCCACTGGTTTGCACCGTTGAGTCGGTAAGCAGTTCTCATGGCTTCGTATTGTATGAACAGGTGTAGAGGCGGCAGACCTAACAGAACTTCAAGAGCCCTGGTAGGCGTCGTTCTCAAAGCACCTGTTATTCCCAGGCAGGCCAGTCGCTGGACTTTATCCAGTTCTCTGTTGGTCTTGCCCTTATTGATACTGGTCCACCATACAATGGACCCGTACGTAAGTGTTGGGCGTATTACTGCCGTGTATATCCAGTGAAGGGTCTTGGGTGTGAGACCCCATGTTTTTCCAAAGGCTCGTCTGCATGCCCAGAAGCAGCATACAGCCTTCTTAGTGCGGTTTGCAATGTGCTCATTCCAAGTGAGCTTGGAGTCTATTATAACTCCAAGGTACTTTGATGAGCTTTTATATTAGAGACACTTCCCCGAAAGACATTTTTCGGTATTTGAACCTTACATTTTCTTATAGAGATCAACATGGGAGAACTGGTAGGAATAGTGCGGTGCATACATGGCACAGTTACTTTACTGTATATTATACCTAGCTTAATGCAACAGTAATTGGGTGGAAGCAAATACTCGAGTCTGAAGTAGATGTAGATTGCTAAGGATTGAGACTTCATGATATTGGTATTGATCAACATAGAACATACAAGTATCCCATTAACGTTCCGAGTCTGGATATTGTTTATTATACTTGTACAACTGTTTGCCTCTCCACTTGTTTACTTCACGTCTTACAATGACCAATTTCGCAAAAGTACAGTATGAATAAAATGGAAAAAATATTCATTATGTTAATGTAATGCATCTGATGGATTGATGGTCCATTGTGATATCATTGCTATCATTAAACCATTACTGTGTCAGTGATCTTAGAAAAATGGAAAATGCTGATTTCTCAATGTCGTGAAGTGAAAATAATATAATCTTGATTCACATGAATCCATATAGATTATAAGTAATGTTGCATCACCACAATGAAAGTGCAACATGAACGTCTTATTAGAAAGAGCAACGATAAAATACTTTGTAAACACCGAGAAATCTGGCTAGCAGTTTGCCATCGATAAAATGAATAATTGGTCATTGAATCGCTAGTTTTGTCGTGTTTACTTGGTTGGGTGTTCCATATCATCAATTGAAAATATTTTTACTATAAAATCTTGATGAGCTCAAAATATGAAGATTCAACTCAAATCGCCTAGATAGAATGTGTCTCCGGTCTCATTTATAAGGTGTTTTGTTTTGAAATTTGGAAATGATTTGTGCCTAGTACGGCGAATTCAATTCTTATTTGAAAAATAACAATCCTATCTTCTTCAATGAACAGATACATTTCGAATGCATTCAAATGCATTCCCCCATACGATCGTTATATATTGAAACAAATTTCACCCTCAATTGTCAACTTCCGTGATTTCTACTGTTAGTTTATCATTCTCACACACTATCAGTTGATTTATCAACTTTGCACACCCATAGTCGAACTTCTTTCTGTTAATTGTTTTTGCAAGAAGTGTAGATTCTATGCATCCTATACTGAATTACATTGCATACACGTTTCTGGCTTCAACCAAAGGCATACAACAGGGGCAAGTGACTGGTTATTCTTCCTAAATTCTTTATCTATTTCATAACCATTGTAATATCCAATACTTCCGACGTAGATATCTTACTTTTTCTTTATAGCGATACAGTCAATATTTTTCGAGATATTTCGCATTCATTATACGCAAATGAAAGTTCAATCTATCTTAACAAAAAGAAACATGATCATCGGGTCGATTCTGTTTGCAAATAGCAATATGGTTGTAGAGGAGATATTGCTATCATAGCAAGATTCGAAAAAGTGGAATTCTGATCATCGATTTTTTGCAATATGATCTGTCAATTTCAATGACATCTGGTCAGCTTTCTTGCTATCTCGGCAACATCAATTTTGTGCTTGCTATTTTTTAACAAGGTAGTGGATTCTTTGTTTTTGCACTACAAATTCTTCCAACTGTATGAAAATTTAGAAAATAGTGGATTAAAAACATATGAGAGTTCAGTTGTGTCACAGACTACTCGAAAGCCTTTCCTCAAAGTTTCAAATTGTAGAAGAATTATTGAAAAATATAAAATGTTGATTACAAACATATAGGATAAGTTCACTACTGTGACCAACTACTTGAAAACCTTTTCTTGAAGTTTCAATTTGTAGAGGAAATATGAGACTACAATTTCGGCATATCAGAGAAATTTCAATCGCCTGATGTATAGTTTATCAAGCTATTTTGCTAGAATATTAAAAAAAAATCACAATCATTCCCATCCGGCTTTTAGTTGTTTTCTCATTCAGGGGACATGATTGATTACTTGCCAGTCGCACAACGACGACCAGACTCAGCAGATACAAAATCTCTCGACTTGAACAATATAATTTTGTAAAATGTCAGCGCAGGACTGACTAATTTGAGGTTAGATAATCATGAACTCTTCTTCATGAAATAATGACAAAATCGATACCTAACACTCAAACAATGAGTTGAAAACAGTGTTGTCAGCTCAAAAATTCTCAATTTTTCAACAATATTGCTATCATTTGAACTTATAACCAGTCTTGCAGTTACTCCGTAAACAGAATGCAGAACTTCATAGCAATGAACAATGAAAATGATCATAACAATATTATCATTTTAGCAATGTTATAACAAGATCCGAACAGAATCGACCCGAATATATGTAAGATTCAAAATTTTTCTGACTTTGTTGATGAATAAATATATAAATAATTCATTATGGCTAGTGACGTTCCCTAGGAATTTCTAGATGATCGCTTATGGCGAAAACCATATTGTCGATCTTTAATAATCTTCTGGAGTCAATTTTCGTTCCACTTTTTGGGCATCAGTTGAAATCTAACTATTTACGTTTATAATGATAGTAATAATAACAATAAATAAAAATAATATATTATTCATTCACCAATGGAATGAAGACATTAAAATAGTAGATGCACAGTAATGACAATGAATACTATACCCAGACAGCACTGGATATTCCTAGAACAATCTCTAAATATGCTAAAAAGGAGGAGTATATCCGAATATTCATAGATTATTCCTAGAATATATACATGCCTCTGGAACATCTAAAAGGAATATTCCAAAGTGAATAGTCGGATATGTTCAGGGAATATTCATGTATAAATTTTCTTCCAGGAATATTCTCAACTGAATATTCTCTGTTGTATATTTATGAAATATTCCCAACTGAATGTTCTGTGATGTATATTCATGAATTATTCTCAACTGAATATTCTGTGCGGTATATTCGTGAAATATTATCAACTGAATATTCTGTGGTGTAAGTATATTCATGAAATATTCCATGAATATTCCTATGTTTCTCAACACATAAATACCAATCATTATTTCAGAGATGTGAGTATCGAACATCAATTAGATGTGAGGGGATTTTGAAACAAAAAGTGTTTATGATCCGATTTCGAACAACGCTCTCACAAGAAATTGATAGGTACAACATACAACATCTTTCAATTCGATTAATGGCCTAGTGGTCAAGGCGTTGGTTGCTCTGAAAGTCTTGATTTTAATTTTCCTCCATACAAAACACAACTCCGACCACTGATAGCGTTTGAACGGCTCCCCCACCCATTGGGTTACCTCAGTGAAATCACCTATATAAAGGGCTCAGCCCTAGGAGATAGGCTTCTGCGACGAACACTTCGCATGTGCACCCACATTCCTTGGCCAACACCAGCCACCTCTGCTTTGTCGGAGGATTTTTATTTATACAGTTTTTAGATTGTACATAGGATATCTTTATATATACAATGTGGATGTAATTATGTGTTGTAAACTAAATGTAGAAGACAATAAACAACTTCAATATGATAGTCTTGAGGTCACGAGTTCGATCCCTACTTAGGTCACTTTTTTTCATTTTAGAATATGTTTATTGGAATATTCCAGGAACATTCAACGTAGAATATTCTTGTGAATATATTCTATGAATATCTGAGGAATTCCCATTCGCATATTCATAGAATATTCCACAGATATTCCGGAATATTCCAGATTATTTCTAGAAAATTCCAATATTCCAAAAGGAATATGATAGGGAGATTCATGGAATATCTGATGCTGTCTGGGTATAGAATGTGTGAATAAACAGTATCGGTATTCACAGAAGGTGAAAAGTATTTCAGCTTGTGTGTGTGTCATGACTACAATAACTGAAATTTGGTCTTCGACGTCAACGTTATTTGGATTTCTCATTCACCACTCATAATATCCGCAAACTTCGCATTGATTCAAATTTCCTCAACCCTCCTTTCACGGTTCTCCAGATATTAATACTGAATGGGCTCAAATTCGGAAAATCCTTTTTTGTCATTTCAATGAAAAACCACAAATCCAATCGAAAAGTTTATTCATCCACCTCGGATTGTCAAGTACTCATGAGGAGGACACTGAAATTAAGTGAATATCAAGAGTAGATAATAAAAAAATTTATTTATTTATTTATTTATTTATTGAACAAATAACTTCCAGACAGAATAGGCTCTGGTATAAGGAAGTACATAATTATATACCTATAGGTAAACATAGCATCATTCAAAATATATCAACAACTGTAAATTGGCAAACAAAGAATAATATTTGTAAAAAAAAATGGCTTGATTAATTTCATCCAGTCCGCTCAGAAATAATCAGTTTTTTTACTTCATTTTTGAATATACCTATATGTCTGCAATTTTTTATATTATCAGGTAGTTTATTGAATTCAGTTAAGGCTGAATGAGTGAATCTTTTTTGTCCAATTAGGGAGCTAGCGTCGTCAAGATGAAACAAGTTATATTGTCTATAGTTTCATGATTATGAATTTCAGAATTCCGTATCAAAATAATATTCGACTTCAATTTTTTAATTATGATATTATATGATATTTTAAGAGTTTCAATTCTATATATTTCATCTAAAGAATACGTATTTGTTATTTCATACAATTGATTGGTTGGTGTATCAAATGGGAGACGATACAATACTTTTAACGATTTTCTATATAATGTTGATATTTTATTGAAATTATTTTTTGAACAAGATCCCCAAACATTTATTAAATAGTTGATACGACTCAGTATATGAGAGTAGAGAATCATGTTTGCAATGTTCATATCAAGTTTGGGACATCTTCTCAATGCACCAATAGTTTGATATATTTTTTTTGTCAGTACATCAATATGTTTGTTCCACTTCAACCTGTCATCAAACCAAATACCAAGATATTTTATCTGGTCAGTTTTTTTCAAGAGTTCATTTTTTATTTTAAGGTTGAGGTAAATTTGTTGATAATTTTTTTGATGAAAAATCATATGTTTTGTTTTGTTAGTAATTATCGATAAAAGGTTAGATTGGAGTCATTTTTCAAATATTCTCAAGTCTTCATTTATCATATTTTCTAAATCTGAAGGATTCTTGCCTTCATATAAAAGTACTGTATCATCTGCATACATGGTATATTCACACGCTAGACCAATTTAACTGATATTTTGAACATAAAGTTAATATAGTATAGGTCCTAAAACAGAGCCCTGTGGGACACCCTTATTGATTAATAGTTTATTTGACACAGAGTTGTTTGATTTTGTATTAATTGTCCTATTTTCAAGATATGAATTCAAAATATTTCTCACAGTGCCTCTGAGTCCCATTGTTTCTAAGTTTTCTAAAAGTGTTTCATGATCAACTGTGTCAAAAGCCTTTTTGAGATCAATGAAAACAGCTACCACATAATTTCCTGAATCAAGTCCTCTCTGGATTGATTCGATCACTTGTAGTACTGCTGCTTGTGTTCCACTGTTTTCTTGAAAACCAAATTGATTAGAATCAAAGCTATATTTTTTGTTGATGAATTCTACAGTTCGTTTCTTGAGAATTTTTTCAAAAATTTTAGAAAATATGCTTATTAAATCACCAAGAGATCCTGAAAAATCGAAGACTCTTCAACCCACTCCATTGTAATCGGTCAAATGGCTCAATTACCGGAAAATTGCGTGTCGCCATATCGAGCAAAAGAAAACAGTTGCCCATGAAACTAACTATGGAGGCCAGGCAGTCTCATATTAGTAGACCGTTTTATTCGTTTTGTGACGGTGCTGGGTTGCGTGGTTCGATATTCAATCTACAGGTTGACGAATAAAATGAATAAGTTGGTAGGGTGAGCGTATCCAGGTTTTCAATTGAGTTATTCGATACGACATGGGAACTCACATCACATGGGTCAGAGCGAAACCAACATGGGTCGAAGGTTATCAAGCATTGCAAATGGATTTGAATTAAATATGTAGCAGATCCGACCCTATTTTCATTGGATTCTCGAATAAAAATGTGTATATCTTTACACCACTAGCTATAGAACCTAGCATGAATATTTTATCTCTTGGAGTGCACGAAAAGGAATCCCTATATTGTTCGGAGAACATCATGCCATAGCTATAGGGATAGGATATAAGTAGATATTGGATTTTTTCAACCTCTGATGGAGGTTATACAAGAAAAAAATTGTTTGAATCAACAGGGATTCTGTGAATTCAACAACATATATCCACAGCACAATATTTTGTTACTGTAACAAATTTTTTCCGTCAGTTCTCAACTTGAAATTCATTCGATGTAATCAATCAGTGATTCAAATCAACGACAAGATTTGGATGAATGAACAAATACTATTTTATTCCTATAATACAATATCTGCTCTGATGAACACATTTTGTTGTTTGGAATAATCATGTAATTCCATTCAAGTAACAAAGTTCTCCGTTATTCAAAAAATGAATAGGTTCGTAGAAATAACAGCATATACAAGGTGATTCTGTAATAGGTGGTCAAACTTTGGGAGTATATTAAGTGAGTGCAATATTTACGAAAACCTCGGTAACATTTTTTTCTGAAAGATACAGCCCCTCAAAGGGGGTCCTCGGAGAATGATTTTGTATTATTATCCAACACCTTGTATGATGAAAATCTAAAATTCTGTTCATTCACTAACTATTCAGTAATTATTACATAACACTTTTAACATTTTTCTCCATGCGATGATCCATAAATCGTTTATAATTTCCTTTATATTTCATCCGAGACTTCTCCGGTAACAAATTCAACTCTATATTTTTTGCCACCTCCCTTATTTCTGGAGGAGGAGAACTCCTAGGTCGCTATCACTGTCCATTATATAATAATTTAAATATACCGATATTTTTTCGCACAACTGTCAGAAATTTCATGAATTGCCGAACTATAATAATTATTATGGACATATCCATAGCAACCAACCATTCCAAGAACTGCGATTTCTATCAAATTTTATTTTAATTGAACACTACACTTAATTGTAATAATTCTCAAATACAATATCCTCCTATATCATTATGAACAATCGGAGAAAAAATTATATGTTCAACTCGGCAGCAAAGTAGATTGGCTGCCTAGTTAAACAAATAACTATTAATGTCAAATATAAATATTGTTGAATCGACTAAATGTTTGTACAAACGTTGATTGATATATTACGCTCACGCTTTGCGCTCTATTTGAACTTCTTTCTTTTTCACTCATTGAGCTTATATGCAAAATTCAAACGCGAATATCTTCGTAATCGTTTGAAATAACCTTATCAAACCCGGTATGGTTGAATTCGTTTTAATGATCCCAATCGATTATTGAATAAACTGCAGGGTGTTGTAAATCGAAAGTTGATCTCATTTCCAGGAGAATTGGAATATTGAAAGAAAATTCCTAAATTGTGAGAAAGTGCCCTCTATAGTAAGCATATTCGATTCTTCAAATTCAAGAAATATAGATAGAGTAACAGAGGGGAAAAGGAGGATGTACCATGAGTCACTGTCCTTCGGTATTTAGGAATTATTGTTGTTTTTGTATCAAGATCTTTATACAGGGTGTATCTAAATAACACCGAAAAAATTCTAGGAGTGTTTCCTTGTGACATTCTTGCAAATAAAGTTCATATTAACATGTGTCCTAACTTGCTCCATTTTTGAGATACAGGATGTTGAAGTTGTGAGTATTTATTGTTTTCATTTATAACTCCCCTGTATGAGCTTTCATGATGCAAAAATTCAGTATGAATGGAGACCGAGAAAGCCTCAAAATTTCGAGATTATTCTAATTGGGGTTATTGAGTAATCTCAATGGAAGTCTTCAAAACACCTACATTAAAATTTGGAGTCAAATCGAATTTTTATCGTTTCCTCAAAAACTAAGCTAGATACAAAAATCACACAAATAATAAAAAAGTTGTTATTTCAATAGTTCAATCTAATAAAAATATGAAAGTCAGAAAAACCGGTGGTGTACAATGAATATCGATAAATTTACCCACTGTGACGACACTGGCAATATTATTTCGAATCTAATTGCACCATAAGAAGCTCCATTTTACTATTAACAAAACCACAGAGTTTCATTGAGATTGATGAGAAGACAATGGAGAAATGACTAGAAAAAATATTTTTCATGGAAATATTAATACCCTGTATCTCGAAATCGAAGCAAGTTAGGACACATGTTAATACGAACTTTATTTCCTAAAATATCACAAGCAATCATCTCTTGAATTTTTTCGGTGTTATTTAGATACACCCTGTATAGATCTTAACGCCCGGAGGGTAACATCCACCCGAGATCTTTGGCCCGAGGGATGAATGCTGCATAATGGTCGTTAGGATCTAGTAACGCTCGTGGTAGTGCATACAGGATTTCATTTTTCACGAAAAATTCATCTTATTATAACTATCTGTAGGTTGATCGAGGAGGTGGTTCATTCATTCTCCCAGATTTTATGGGATTTTCTCTCCTCTCCTAAACAAATTAGAAGATTTGCCTCAAAATGTCACTGCGTTCGAAGAATTCTCCTATCAGAGAGCCTTAAAGCAAAATTTACTAGCTTGTCAGTGACAATTTGTATTGAATTAATAAGGTTTGCAGAAGAGAAATTGAGGTATGTAAAAAACATATCAAATTTTTACTCATCTTTGGAAGTTTCGGGAACAAATCTGCTCCCGTTTTCAACATGAAAAATGGATTTTTTTCGTATTGCAAATTTGTATTTGTCCTGACACTTTCCAGTTCCCAGTGACAATTGGTGACGTTGGCAATCAAATGAGTTACAGGATGTTCTTATTAATTAATCTTGAATTCACCATTTCCATTACCAGATTCCAGTTGTGAATACCATGTTCTATCTATATCAACTGAACAGGAAGCAAAATGCTGGCTGTTCAAAACTGAAAATACAATGAGATCAATTCTAAATCAAACAAAACCGACACATGGAGAACAATCGTCAAAAAACTGTATTGACAGTATACCTTGTGTATGTGGAAAGTTTTATACAGGTGAAACCAAGAGACCTCTAAATATAATATAAAGAAAATACACATCAACAAATCGAAACTAGCTGAACATATCCTTACTGGAGATGGACAACATATGGCAGAATATTATAATATTGAAATCATTGGAAAAAGAGATAACAACTAGAAGAAAAAAATTAAGGAATCTGCTTGCATTCTTCTGAACGGAGACAGTAGCATTGTTTCCTGTTCAGTTAATATAGATAAAACATGGTATTCACTATTAATAGTAATGTGAAAATGATGATATTTTGTCTATATAATATGCCTCTATTTCTCTTCTCCAAATATCTCTTATGTACAAATTATCACTGACAAGCTCGTGAATTTTTCTTTAAATTTGCGGGCGTTATGATGATAGATAGATAGATAGATAGATAGATAGATAGAATTTATTGGTTCCATAAAATCCACATAAAAGGATGTAGAACATGTCAAAACAAGTACATATTTTATGCATAGTTATTTGAATCTTTACACTTACATTTGGATACATATCATTGAAGACGAAATGAACAGCTAAATGTCACCATATATAACAATACTAATAATAACAACAATAATAATAATGACAACAATACTTATAATAACAATACTGATAATAGAAATAAAAACGACTTGTATATAATGAAATTCAGAATCGATATCTTGATGTTATAAATCAATTAATCTGTATATTATGTTCATTGAAAAATTCATTCAGACTATAAAAGGCTTTAGAGACAAGTATTGTTTTCATCTTTTTTTTAATATGTCTGTCATCTAGGTTCCTTATTGTTATAGGAATTTTATTCCATATTTTCATTATAGATATGAAAGCCCTTCATAATGCTCCTGGCGTTATCGGTCTCTCAATAGAAATCGTTGCCAAGGTTATTATAAAGCAGTATACAGGATGTTTCTTGAGTACGTGTGAAAAATTCAGGAGCATGTTGCTGACGTCAAAACAAGAAGAAAAGTTTGTATTTATTAACATTTTGTCCGAAAGTTATCCGTTTCTGAGATAAAGATGAGTGTCAAATTTGAATTCCTATTTTTGTTTTTTGTTAATGAATTACAGAATATTTAGGATATTGAAATGAAATCTGGTATCTAGAGGTATTTTTCAATGACAATATCATAATTTATGTTAGTTTGTCTCTTTCGTGAGGGTGGCGCCACCTACATTTCTCTTGAAAAGTCATAACTTCTTTGTGCGTACCTGTATAACGTTTCATGGTAGGAAAATACATTTCTAGAACACTTTGGTGTTATTGGGATTTGAAATGATTTATGCATTTGAATTATTTCCATGTGGCTCTTCTTTCATTCAATATTCTCCTACATTAAACATAGGAATGTAGGCAAAATATGATTCTTACTTCTTTGTACCTACTTATTTGGACTCTTCCAATTTTAATAAATAACAATCGAGTGAGTACTTGATGTCATGTTATTTCAATCCGTTCTTGTGACAGTGAAGTTTGTTGTCTTCTGTACTTGTGATCCAAGCCTTTTCAAGTAACCGTTTCAGTATCAATTTGGACTCAATTACTGTTATCATTATAAGTATCAATCACACCCGATTCCTTTTTCCTACTGAAATTAAACAAAATTTCCCTTAATCAATAAATCAATTTTGAATTTCAACTTCTTGTCATTCCAAATCATTCGCATTTATTATTGCTCGCAGGTACGGAAATATATTTTTCACCCAATGGTGTTCTAGAAATATTTTCCCTACTATGAATCGTTATACAGGGTAACTCACGGTCGATGGTACGTTAGACGTTTATGGAGAACGGGACATAGGATCACTCTGAAATTCTGGTTACTCACGTAGTTGCTCTTGGTCTATCGATCTAAAATATTTTCAGCTCTGCGGCGTTGCCGCTTCTATCGAAAAGTAGCAACAACTTTGTTATTTCAAATAGAACACCCTGTTTTTTATCACATTTTCAGATTCTCTCTGAAAAGCTGATTTCATCGATGTATCACACTTGGGGTCTAGCGGGCATGATTACAGAGATATAGGGTGTGAAAAATCGACATTTTTCAACTTTAGGAATTGTTTTTGTCGAAACTATTCATTATTGGTCAAAACGGCTTACATGTCCCTATCTCAACTTTTGATCAACTATCTATTGATATTCAATTGGGTCATATACCGGGTGATCAAGATTCTGAATTTTGCACCACCCTGTATTTTGTGACACTGGAATATGGACCTTCCGTCACTATCAAAGCACTTTTTTTCAATTCTGATCAGAATCTATAGTAGCCATGATCATGACAGCATAATGACAAGTCGTTATTGATCATTCGAGTGCCAGTTTTGCGAATATCTCGCATAAGAACAGTGAATTCTGGTTAAATATATCAGAGGTGACTTTGTCTTTATTGACTTGTGGTTCATAAAATGACGAAAACCACCTTGGTGTAGTAAAAACAGATTTTACGCCGTGAAAAGGAGTGAATAATGGTATAGGTTCCAGACCTATAGTGGTGAAAAAATGTATAAATAATCCTTGAAGCAAAAATGTGAATCGACCTACCAGCCTGTTCGTGAGCTGAGTAGCACTGTTAATTGCCAGCATATTTATCTGATTGTAGTATTCTTAAACTTCCAAAACTAGCGAAACTCCGCTGCCAATTTTCTGTCCGCATTGGAGGATGCGCCACGAGTAAAGTTGCATGTTTCGACAAAGCGAACGATGCTAGAACATAAATCAAGTGGATGCGGCAACCGTTATACAGGGAGGCACAACAGTGCTTATGCACAAATGACCTGCACTGATTACACAGATAAAAAGGATATCTTCAATCGAACAAATCCATCTTCTGTACAAGAATTTTTCATTTGAATGGAGCAATATACACTTCGGCTTGCTGCTTCGTTTCTTGAAATGTCTTTATATGAATTTCGTCCTATTGGAACTCTCGTTCAATTGACAAACAAGTTTTGATGAAGTGCCGTTCGACATATTTCGAGGTTGACAATGAGAGAATGTGCAGACTGGGCGTAATGACTTGACTGGTATATTGCTATAGTCATGGAAAGATAGCTGAGATTTCTGAAGAACATTGCTAGTAAAAGTTTCCATAGAAAATTGAAAGGTTGCCGACTTTTCTACGGTGTTCCAATAATGTCATAGAGTTAGTGAGTGTTGCATCACCCACCCCATTTTTCGAAATCATTCATCATTTTTCATTCGAGCCGAAATTGGTTTTCCATATTCAGTTGCTGGGCATCCATATCCTCAGCAGTGTATTCATAAACAAAACTAATATAAAACTCATGAATGGTTGCACTAGCAATCTACAACTTCTTCGAAAAGTTTCAAATGTTTATCTAGTACATTCGCTTCAAATCTCTTATGCCTACATCCTACATCATTTGATTATTTTTGATTATATGTATACAATACGAGCTATAGTTTCTGCACTCTGGCACTTGAAGGATCTATTACTATTTTGTCGATTGAAATTCTGCAGTCTACTAAAAAAATGCAATAATATCTGCGGAGGTACGATTTGTGGAATATATACCAAGATACTGGTTTTGAGTAGGTATTGGGAAGTTAGTTTGAACATGGGTAATTTTCATAATAGAATCGAGTTATGAGGAGAAGAATTGGGTTCCATTTCATTTCTTTGTTTTTCTTATCTCTTGAAGCACACGAAATAAAATCCCGAGTGGAATCTCTTTAATGTACGAGGAATTTCGTGCGTATATAGGAATAAAGAATTCGTTTTAAACTCTTGGAGGTTATGAGTTTTTGGTAATACTTCCTTCCTGAGGTTTACTTTTTGGACATACTTTTCTGTACACCCTGTGAATTATTCAATCACTGTATATCATTCAAAATAGTTATTCACATGAAAATGGTCGTATGTTTGTCAATACTTGTTGAATATCTCGAATAACTCAAAACGTTCCATTCTAGCTTTGAGATATATAGGGTGATTCAAAAGTAGATGTTGATATTTTTAGGAAGTATTGTTTCGAACAAAACAAGATTTCTTCTTCATATACACATGTGTTCTAGAATGCATCTTATTTCGGCTAATGAAAGTAAATATCTTCCCCCCCTCTCTCCCAAAACTGGGTTTATTTTTGAAGAAAGAATGATATTGAGTGTCTCAAAGAACAGGGGTCTGCCAATTTTCAGGAGATTTAATTTGTTATTTTAATCACAATTTGATAATATCTCTTTTCTTTACCTAACTAACAGTGGATTTAACTTGGAGAGGGTGAATTCCAGGACACATGTTCATGTGGAGAAAAAGTCTCATTTTGTACCCAACAATGTGTCCTTGAAATATTCACATCGATTTATGAACCACCCTGTATATACCGGGTGATTCAGGTTTTGAGGCACAAACTGAAATGGGAGATAGATTTCATCATATTAATCAAAAGAGTTTTTATAAACATTAGTCCGATCTCGTTTAGTAGCGTAACTACAGGGGGTCAAAGTTGAAATATTTTTTTCTAATAATTGAAATATCTCGCTCACCTCTCAAGATATCGCTTAGAAATTTGGTGTGGTCAATACTCCCTAGAAGATCATCATTTCAAGTCATTTAAAGATTTTTAAAATCTACAGGGTGATACATTTTTGGGGGTAGAGACTTCCTTATCCCCCCCAAACTTTTTCGTAGAACGCTTCTGGCATCTTTTAGTGATCAAATCGTGTGGATCGTTCAATTTAAAGGCTTTTTTGCTTCGTCATTTTTTTCAAGAAAAGAACCGTTTTCGAGATAAATAAGCATATACGTTCTAAAACATGTTAATTTTGCCTCCCAGGTAACAAGCTGACGTCATTTGTACGTCATTATCACGTCAGGCCTGACATCAGGATGACTTCCAAAATGACGTCATAATGACGTTTATATGACCTTCTAAGTCAAAGATGGATGACGTCATTTTCATGTCGTCAAAATGACGTCATCCCAATGACGTCAAAATGACGACATCCTAATGGCGTCAAAATGACGTGATCTTTACGATTATTTATATCACTGAAATCTTCTGCATGTTTCAGTTCATTTTGTGCTATTTCGAAATTTTCTGTAGGTAAAAAAACACTGTTGCATTAGGGTTGTTTCAATATTATCAGAAAAGATGAGATTTTTTGTATAATTGTATTGATGTTCCTTTATCACATTAAATGCAGAATAATATTATGGGTAGGTACTATAAATACCAGTTTCATAAAATGTTCTTTTTATTGGGAACTTATCCCATTCGGATGATGCACTCAAGAGATTTCTCAGAACCCTATGGTATTCCTTCAATGGCGTCCAATTCACATTCTGCTCTTTCGGCATACACCACTTGTCTAAAATAATGACCATGCTGCCATCCTCAAATTCTACTACTTGATATATGAATATGAATAAATATGACCACCACACCACACAACATAGATAGCCGAATAACATGATAATGATGGCCTTCTATGTATTGTTATTTTGTTGTTATGATCATCATGGCCGCAACGGCGAAGCGAACTGCGAAAGTGAACGGCTTGGCCACAGCCGTCTTCTGAAGACGGCTGTGGCTTGGCGCTGGCGGTCGACGTTCGCATGTCTGCGCAAGGTCCGTGCCGACCAATCAAATACAGTTCTCTACGCACTCTCCCGCTCTGATTTGAATTCGCATTCCGGAATAACAACGTTATAATCTTTTTATGACGTGCCATTCGGTCTTATATTTTTAATAGCTATAGGGAGAATACTTTGCACAGAAGGTATATAATTAACAATTATCTCAGAGACCATCAAAAATACACATCTCGCACAGATTAGGGAAAAAATTATTATGAAGCATAATATATGATGAGTGATATAATAATATATGTTATAAAACATAACTACTAACATTTTCATATAACAGAGATGGGAAACTTCTTGATTATGGATTTTCCTTGATGTAGATGACTCAATAAATGATGGTCATAATTAGTCATGAAAATGACCATCAGATGACGTCATATTGACGACATATCAAGGACGTCTATATAACGTCATATTAAGTACGTCAAAATGACGTCATTTTGAGGTCATATGACGTCAATGACCATAAATGACCATATATTGACGTACAAATGACGTCGCTTGTTACCTGGGCTATGTTTCGCAAAAATTCTATTTCCGTTGGAAGTGCAATGAAATGTACTCACTGAAATTGCGATCACGAGTCCAATCTGGATCAGTAACAGTACAGAGGGTAGAAAGTCAAGGTTTTTTTTCCAGATGAATTTAATCTAAGCGAAACATAGGCAAAATTAACATGTTTTAGAACGTATATGCTTATTTATCTCAAAAACGGTTCGTTTCTCGAAAAAAATGGAGGCCCAAAAAAAGCTTCTGAATTGAACGATCCACACAATTTGATCACTGAAAGATGCCAGAGGCGTACTACGGAAAAGTTTTGAGGGAATAAGGAAGCTTCTCACCTCAAAAACGTATCATCCTGTAGATTTTGAAAATCTTCAGATGGCTTGAAATGATGATCTTCTAGGTGACTTGAAATGATGATCTTCTAGGAAGTATTGATCACACCAAATTTAAAATAATATCCTAAGAAGTAAGCTTTGACCTCCTGTAGCTTCGCTATTGAACGAGATCGGACTAATGTTTATATAACCTTTTTTGATTAAAATGATGGGATCTATCTTCCATTTCAGTTTGTGCCTTGAAACCTGAATCACCCTGTATAATACATGGATTAGAATCAATAATGTTATGTAAGAACTGATGAGTGTTTAATTGATAATGGCAAGTATGGAGTTGTTTCCAGAAAAACCGTGAGTACTTACTTAACTTTCCCCATCCATGATGGATATCTGGAGAATGAGAATCCCCAACCCAGTTTATTTCTGCAGCCTTCAGCAACAACAATACGATATAGTCATAATATTAACTAATTCTGCTAAGAAGCAGAAATGTTCAATAGTTATTTATACACCAAGGTAGTGAAGAATATCAGTATAACCAAGGGACCAAGGTTATATCCCGAGGTTTCAGCCGAGGGTTATAAGGTCCCATGGTTATAATATTCTTCACTACCAACCGAGACAGCACTGAATATTCATAGAATATTCTCTAAATATGCTAAAAAGGAGGAGTATATTCCGAATATTCATCGATTATTCCTAGAATATATACATGCCTCTGGAACATCTAAAAGGAATATTCCAAAGTGAATAGTCGGACATGTTCAGGGAATATTCAGGTATGAATCTTCCAGGAATATACCCAACTGAATATTCTCTGTTGTATATTCATGAAATATACCCAACTGAATATTCTGTGCGGTATATTCATGAAATATACCCAACTGAATATTCTGTGCGGCAGACTTGGGTCGAATACTGAAATCCGGTATTCGAATACGAATCCTGAATACTGTACTCTAAATTGTATTCGAATACTCAAGATTCGAATACAAAGAAAAAAAAGTATTCGAATACCGATGTATTCGAATACCTGGATTCATTCACATATGAATATTTTATGAATATTCCAACTGAAAAAAAAAACATTTGCGCACATAAAGCTCGTTTATATTAATGTATGTAGTTAATTTATAAAAATATATAAGAAGAATAGAAAATATATTAAATAAAACTTCATAAATATTTTTTTGTTCCAAAGTGCCACAATGAGGTTAAGGTAACACAAAATAATTGTTTAGCAAGATAATGATGGAAAATAATCTCAAATAATGAATAAAACTTGAAATGAAATTCATTTCATTACAAATAAAACATAGGAACTAATAAAATATATATGATCGACCAATAATATATAGCGACGGCTCCGTTTAAGCGTAGCGCAATATTCATAGAAATAATCAAAAGTATCCGAAAACAGGATTCGAATACCGGGATTCGAATACAAAGTGAGTATTTGAATACTGAGATTCAAAAACGGTATTCAGAATCCAGAATACCGAATACTGATGACCAAAAAAGTATTCAGTCGAATACCGAATACCAAATACACAAATAATGTATTCGAATAGTATTTGAATACCAGCCAAATGTATTCTGAATAGGATTCAGAATACTGAGTATTCGAATACTACACAAGTCTGCTGTGCGGTATATTCATGAAATATTCTCAACTCAATATTCTGTGGTGTATATTCATGAAATATTCCATGGATATTCCTATGTTCCTCAACACATAAATACCATTTATTATTTCAGAGATGTGAGTATCGAACATCAATTAGATGTAAGGGGATTTTGAAACAGAAAGTGTTTATGATCTGATTTCGAACAATGCTCTCACAAGAACTTGATATGTATTACATTATTCAATTCGATTACTGGCCTAGTGGTCAAAGCGTTGCTCTGATAGTCTTGAGGTCACAAGTTCGATCCCTACTTGGGTCACTTTTTTTAATTTTAGAATATGTTTATTGGAATATTTCAGGAACATTCAACATAGAATATTCTTTTGGGTATATTCTATGATTATCTGAGGTATTCCCATTAGCATATTTAGAGAATATTCCACAGATATTCCGGAATATTCCAGATTATTTCTAGAATATTCCAATATTCCAAAAGGAATATGATAGGGAGATTCATGGAATATCTGGTGCTGTGAATTATCAACCCACTCCCATTCCATCTGAAATGCGAATTCACTTCGGAGTGTCTCTTTCCTTCTACCCTAAGAGGCGTTCGTGTCCATATCACAGTGGTCGAACCCCTCAGGGGTATTGAAAGCTGGGATGTGTTCACTTTGGGTTTGATGCGCACCAGATGGCGGCCATGAATGTCATATAGGGACACTCCTGCACTGATGAGAGCGAAGAGCTCGAAACTGGTCTTTGGTTGTCAAGCGTTCCCAAACAATTCAAGAATAATACAACATTTCGAGAAAAAATACTTGCGATCTCATTCGTCTATATGAATCGTTGCATATATTTCGTGCGGACGTAATCTAATGTACTTCGTGGCATACAAGGGCGAATAACAAGAAAAGTAGATGTTTCTCTCTCGTAATCCACCAGTTTCATTCTCTCTGCAATTTAAACTTCCCATCTCATCAATAATCTAAATGAGTGAAGAGTAAGTACACTTTCACACAGATGAGTTCCAAGTTTATTACAGTTTTCATCTTCGAAGTGAATTAGTTTCCTGAGAAATAATCAATAACAATCTGAATGAAATTGTCAAAAGTGCCACAGACAATTTCCTAATTTCAAACTCTCGTAAGTCAAATGTGTTACTGTTTCTACCCAAAACCAAATGATCTGCAGTACAAGAATCTGTGTATGTATCAATAAATCCAGCTGGTAGAGAGAGGAATGTTGATAATATTTCACGGCATGCATATTCTTTCATTGAGATTGAAATTGACATTGGAAGTTATCATGTGTGAAACTCTCGTTTTATCACATTTCAAATATGCCAATTGTGTATATGGGCCACATTCAACTGAACTTCACAAAACAAGTTACAGAAGCTCCAGAATTTATACTTGAGACTAATGTATAGGATCAAAAAAGAGGCCAATGAATCTCTTATGAGTTGAAAGATGCTGGATGGCTGACTATGGGGAACAGGAGACTTCATCAGACCGCTATCGTCTTTCATAGAACTATCATCAGTACGAAGCCTTCCTATCTCCATGAAAAAATTGTTTTCCGTACAGACGTTCACAAGGTGAATATAAGGTTTAGAGGAACACTGTCTCTTCCCCCTTTCAAAAGAGAACTTGTCCGAAAATGCTCCAGTTGCTAGATATGCCATATTTACAATGATATTCCACATCAATTAAAATCAACAGTGATTCATAAATTCCAAACAAATATATTTCTACATCTGTTTGATTCAAATCAATAACACATTCATACTTCTTATTATGTTCCTATTAATTCATCATTCATTATCTTGTTATCATTCATATGATGCTATTTTTCACTTTTTTGTGATTTCTCCCTTTGTTGTTCCTACATGTTGAATTGTAGAGGAATTTGAGGGTACAGTGGACGGAGTCATCCAGAAAGGAACTGAATTGAACTTTGCCCCTTGCTTCTGAAAATTATTATCTACCTACCTGCATAGTTCTTATATTATTTGTTATTCAGAAGTGATGAATACGTTTATTATTTCCAAAGAAAGGTTGTATGTACTTGTAATATTTAATGTATATGACAAACAAGCCAGCGGCTATAGTACATAGACTAAAATCATTAAAATCAAATCTCGAACGTTTTCGGCAACATTGCCATCATCAGGAGATTTCTGAAAAGTGGAATTTAATTTTTATTAACATGTGCTTGAAAATTTTTTTTTATTTGAGGTTAGGAAAGTAAAGAAATTTTGAAAACTCACTTGTCAGAAATCTGTACAAAAGATTACATAAGAGGTGATCATTTCGTCAATATTTGTTGTTATCCAGTTTAATATACTATAAATTACCGTGTAATTATAAAACCAAATGGCAGCCAAGCTGCCTCCACTGTAAAACGGGAATGACTGAATTTAAGAAATGACGTTTGAAAGATGACATTGATAGGCAAATTGAATGACTTACTGTTGACATATGTTGACAGACTACATGGAACATGAAAGTAAATTGAAAATTAGAAGAAACTGGATTTTGACACCAAGTTGACAGATACATTAATTTTTGAGTTTGAGTGTTAACCTAGAACAAATAAATAGGATATAATGCAATTGTTGTATAACAATATTAAATTACATTATGATGAAGATAATGTTAATGAAACAAATGAAAATGTCTCTCCTGATCAAAGACTATAAAAACAAATATTATTGTGAAGAAGAACTACTAAGTTCTTTTAGAGATTTGAAAATTGGTTGAAAACGAGTTTGGTTTAAATGGATTTGAGTATTCAAGCAACTATTGTTTGTTGAAATTTCCTTAGTTATTTCTAAGTCTTCAAGGAGATCGAGTTGTAAGTTATTACCATTGACTGTATGTAAGATTTTTGTTCCTGATTCTAAGTCAAACTTATGTTTAGTTGCAGAAATATGTTCACCAAAACTGGAAGTTTGTGGCCTGTTAAGGTGTTCTTTGGTTCGAACTGAAATTTTCCTAGCAGTTTTTCCAATATATGTGCTACTGCAGTCTGAACAGGATAGTTTATAAATACCACTTTTATCAAGAAAATTTATTTTATCTTTTGTATTTGTGAGAATAGAACTTAAATTGTTTAATGTTTTGAAAGAAATTCTGATATTATTCAATATATCTGAGAAATAATTGGATACTTTTTCTGAAACACCATTAATGTAAGGAAGGGAGAAATATTTAGGTGTTGGAACCATTTGTTCCTGACTATTGTAAGCTAGATTTCTATTTCTTTTGTAAATTGTTTTTTGAAGAATTTTGTCGACAATCAAAGGGTTATAACCATTGGTATATGCTATTTGTTTAATTATGTTAATTTCTTTTTTGTAATTTTCATTGGAAAGAGGGATATTGAGTAATCTATTGATGTAACAATGATAAGCTGCCATTTTGTGTTGATAAGGGTGATGAGATTTTGAATGAATTGTATGATCTGTTTGAGTTGATTTTCTATAAATATCAAATTCTAATTTATTGTTTTGTCTAATAATTTTTAAATCCAAAAAGTTTATGCTATTATCTTTTTCGAGTTCAATGGTGAAGTTAATTTTGGGGTGTAGTTTATTAATTTTATCTAAGATTAGTGAGGCTTCATTTTCCCCACCTTTTATGAAAACTAAACAGTCGTCTACATATCTGAACCAATGTAATATTTCTGGGCAATTTTTTATAAATGTGGACTCTAAATTATCCATAAATAAATCTGCTAGAAAAGGTGATAAGGGGGAGCCCATGGCTAGACCATCTGGTTGTCGATAAAATTTGTTATTGAATTGGAAAAAATCTTGATCTAAACAGAGTTTTAATAAAGTAAGTATGTCTTGTTTCTCAGTATTCTGAATATTGTTTATAGTTAATAAGTTTGAAATTAATGGGATTGTTTCATATCTAGGGACTGAAGTGAATAAATTACTGACATCAAAAGAAACCATGATGCAGTTGTTATCTAGTTGTAAATTTTTAATTTTTTCTATCAAATGTGAAGTGTTTTTAATTGTGTATTCTGGAGTGAAGTTGATGAGAGATTTGATTAAATTGTTAATAAATACTGAAAGTTTGCTAACAGGAGTATTGCAAAAACTTACTACTGGTCTAATGGGACAACCTACTTTATGAATTTTGGGTAAACCATATAGCCTAGGGGCTAATGGATTCATGTCTATCAATTTGAATTTAGTGTATTTAGAAATAGTACTTTCACAAATTTTAAGAAGAGTTTTAGTTTTGCTAATGAAGGCATTTGTTCATCATAATGTAATTTAATATTGTTATACAACAATTGCATTATATCCTATTTATTTGTTCTAGGTTAACACTCAAACTCAAAAATTAATGTATCTGTCAACTTGGTGTCAAAATCCAGTTTCTTCTAATTTTCAATTTACTTTCATGTTCCATGTAGTCTGTCAACATATGTCAACAGTAAGTCATTCAATTTGCCTATCAATGTCATCTTTCAAACGTCATTTCTTAAATTCAGTCATTCCCGTTTTACAGTGGAGGCAGCTTGGCTGCCATTTGGTTTTATAATTACACGGTAATTTATAGTATATTAAACTGGATAACAACAAATATTGACGAAATGATCACCTCTTATGTAATCTTTTGTACAGATTTCTGACAAGTGAGTTTTCAAAATTTCTTTACTTTCCTAACCTCAAATAAAAAAAATTTTCAAGCACATGTTAATAAAAAAAAAAAAAAAAAAAAAAAAAGAAAAAAAAAAAAAAAAAAAAAAAAATTAAATTCCACTTTTCAGAAATCTCCTGATGATGGCAATGTTGCCGAAAACGTTCGAGATTTGATTTTAATGATTTTAGTCTATGTACTATAGCCGCTGGCTTATTGTTTGTCATATACATTAAATATTACAAGTACATACAACCTTTCTTTGGATTTACTGGACATGGCAGTCCCGGTTGACACGTACAAAAGACTGAGCATCAAGAGGATGATAATTTTGCTCAATATTTGGTTTGTGTCCAGATGCTTACATGAAAATTTGACTCCAGTGTTCGCACGTGTAAGGACATCTAAAAATGTTCCCTTACACTTAAAGAAGAAAATGGAGGTTGACATCATGAGGGCAGAACTGCGCAGACACCACGGCAAACTAAACAAGACGAACATCGATCTCAAAAATACATACGACCTCATCAGCAGAGATACTCCACTCTACTTGTTGGACGACATGTTCAATGAGATAGATGATGAATTATCCATTCAGAAAGCTGCCAAGAAAGAAAAACTCAACCAGAAGCTCTGTCGTTTGCGCAGCTCCCAACTCCAAGCTCAGAACTCCACCACAGTACAGCAACATCACCAATTTCATGAAAGGTTAACAAATTTCTCCAATTCCACATTCAACAAAGATCAATTACAATTATTATCATTAGGCTTCAAATATTCCATTCAACCAAAAATTTCCTTTAAAAAACTTCAAGAATTTTCAACTAATATTGATATGCTCATTGAAAATGTCACTTCTGACAAGGACTTAAAAACAAATATGAGAAACTACTGCATTCATTTGTTACAACAAAAATCAAAAAATTCATCAAACTCCTTTTATTATCATAATCAATTGAATATACTTAAATCTATTAGGAAAAAAATCACTGATGAAGATCTTATTATAACCAAAGCAGACAAAGGTAACTGCATTGTCATCCTTAATAGAATTGACTATATTCAAAAAGTAGAGACATTTTTAGAAACAAATAACTTCATGAATATTAGGAATAATTTAACAAATGCCTTCATTAGCAAAACTAAAACTCTTCTTAAAATTTGTGAAAGTACTATTTCTAAATACACTAAATTCAAATTGATAGACATGAATCCATTAGCCCCTAGGCTATATGGTTTACCCAAAATTCATAAAGTAGGTTGTCCCATTAGACCAGTAGTAAGTTTTTGCAATACTCCTGTTAGCAAACTTTCAGTATTTATTAACAATTTAATCAAATCTCTCATCAACTTCACTCCAGAATACACAATTAAAAACACTTCACATTTGATAGAAAAAATTAAAAATTTACAACTAGATAACAACTGCATCATGGTTTCTTTTGATGTCAGTAATTTATTCACTTCAGTCCCTAGATATGAAACAATCCCATTAATTTCAAACTTATTAACAATAAACAATATTCAGAATACTGAGAAACAAGACATACTTACTTTATTAAAACTCTGTTTAGATCAAGATTTTTTCCAATTCAATAACAAATTTTATCGACAACCAGATGGTCTAGCCATGGGCTCCCCCTTATCACCTTTTCTAGCAGATTTATTTATGGATAATTTAGAGTCCACATTTATAAAAAATTGCCCAGAAATATTACATTGGTTCAGATATGTAGACGACTGTTTAGTTTTCATAAAAGGTGGGGAAAATGAAGCCTCACTAATCTTAGATAAAATTAATAAACTACACCCCAAAATTAACTTCACCATTGAACTCGAAAAAGATAATAGCATAAACTTTTTGGATTTAAAAATTATTAGACAAAACAATAAATTAGAATTTGATATTTATAGAAAATCAACTCAAACAGATCATACAATTCATTCAAAATCTCATCACCCTTATCAACACAAAATGGCAGCTTATCATTGTTACATCAATAGATTACTCAATATCCCTCTTTCCAATGAAAATTACAAAAAAGAAATTAACATAATTAAACAAATAGCATATACCAATGGTTATAACCCTTTGATTGTCGACAAAATTCTTCAAAAAACAATTTACAAAAGAAATAGAAATCTAGCTTACAATAGTCAGGAACAAATGGTTCCAACACCTAAATATTTCTCCCTTCCTTACATTAATGGTGTTTCAGAAAAAGTATCCAATTATTTCTCAGATATATTGAATAATATCAGAATTTCTTTCAAAACATTAAACAATTTAAGTTCTATTCTCACAAATACAAAAGATAAAATAAATTTTCTTGATAAAAGTGGTATTTATAAACTATCCTGTTCAGACTGCAGTAGCACATATATTGGAAAAACTGCTAGGAAAATTTCAGTTCGAACCAAAGAACACCTTAACAGGCCACAAACTTCCAGTTTTGGTGAACATATTTCTGCAACTAAACATAAGTTTGACTTAGAATCAGGAACAAAAATCTTACATACAGTCAATGGTAATAACTTACAACTCGATCTCCTTGAAGACTTAGAAATAACTAAGGAAATTTCAACAAACAATAGTTGCTTGAATACTCAAATCCATTTAAACCAAACTCGTTTTCAACCAATTTTCAAATCTCTAAAAGAACTTAGTAGTTCTTCTTCACAATAATATTTGTTTTTATAGTCTTTGATCAGGAGAGACATTTTCATTTGTTTCATTAACATTATCTTCATCATAATGTAATTTAATATTGTTATACAACAATTGCATTATATCCTATTTATTTGTTCTAGGTTAACACTCAAACTCAAAAATTAATGTATCTGTCAACTTGGTGTCAAAATCCAGTTTCTTCTAATTTTCAATTTACTTTCATGTTCCATGTAGTCTGTCAACATATGTCAACAGTAAGTCATTCAATTTGCCTATCAATGTCATCTTTCAAACGTCATTTCTTAAATTCAGTCATTCCCGTTTTACAGTGGAGGCAGCTTGGCTGCCATTTGGTTTTATAATTACACGGTAATTTATAGTATATTAAACTGGATAACAACAAATATTGACGAAATGATCACCTCTTATGTAATCTTTTGTACAGATTTCTGACAAGTGAGTTTTCAAAATTTCTTTACTTTCCTAACCTCAAATAAAAAAAATTTTCAAGCACATGTTAATAAAAATTAAATTCCACTTTTCAGAAATCTCCTGATGATGGCAATGTTGCCGAAAACGTTCGAGATTTGATTTTAATGATTTTAGTCTATGTACTATAGCCGCTGGCTTGTTTGTCATATACATTAAACGTTTATTATTGTTATCATCATCATCATCATTATAATCATTATTATTATATATGGAAATTTTTTGTGGAAATTACTTTGAGGTACATGCATATATTTATACAGGATGTTTCAAAACTCAGGATCAAGATTTCAGGGACTCAGTTACCAGATCGAATAACACTTTTTTTCTGCAACCGACACAAAAGTCGTCGATTTTGATACCAAAATTAGCTCTTAAATTGACGTTTCTATTACTGACACAAAAATAGGTATGTTGCTAGGCAACATATTTAGTTCCTAGGAGCTAAAGTTGAATTTTAGTTCCTAGGAGCTAAAGTTGAACTTTAGCTCCTAGGAACTAAAGAGGATGTACTGGAGGTCATCAAGAATAAACAACATTGTGACGGTTCGTTATTTGGGTTGAGACGCATACCTGATTGGTTTCCTATTTCAGCAGATTTATAATTTCATACCCATGCTGGAGATATAAATACACCTTATTATAGTTTAGTATCGGAATTATAAACATCTCAAATAAGTATTTTTGTTTCGATCAGGAAAGCCTTCAAGATTCAAATACTTGCTTGATCTGTATTTCATTCGTTATTCTCGGGATGGATAACTTGTTTTTGAATAAACACGGCAAGCAATAGATTTTTTTGTCTCAAACAACGATATTGTTTAGATTCATCAGATTATCAAGTCAAACACATTGTAGTGTCGAGAGGAATAAATAATCACTATTATCATTGTTGATATGCTCACTAACCTATAACATGTTCCACGTCTTGTTCCTATAGCTGGCACTGGCGCGGTATTTCCCATTAGAGCACCTGGTCCATACACAAATATGTCACTCTGTGGTTGTATTTATATTGAAACTACAATTCGAACATCCTAGAAAACCTAACCTGCTGTTAATGCAGGTAGAATATTCTCACCACACGGATTATTTGTCAATATTTGTTGCATTGCATACATATTGCACGGCATTGGTGGTTACTTTACATGTTTATTTGGGTGAATTGTTTCGGTTGCAGAAAAAGCATGTTTCATTCGGATCAAAAGTGACTTTGTTCGACTCGCAAATTTTGCTTTCGCTCGGCTTCGCTAAACCCTCCGCCTCGCAAATGCAAAATTCGCTTGTCAAACAAAGTGTCACTTTTGATCCTAATGAAACAATCTACTATTCATTATGTGTCCGCAAACGCTCCGTTACCGGTATACAGAGAGTTGAAGGTTCATGTTTCTTTTTTCAATTATCCAACACCTTCTATAAACAGTCAAGGTTTGTTCGGTTTATTATACGTTAAATTTTTTTCGGAAACTTGTAATCAAGATCAGAAAATGAATAGGCAGCGTTTCTTCTTTCAATTGTGTTGATTGATTCCTCCCTTTTGATGAAAGTATTGATCAAATCTAGCGAATTACAAAAAAAATATTTTTTTTCGATAACGGTCGCAGAATCACAATAGACAACAAAATTCAGAAACGAGATGAAGGATTCATTTCGTATATTAATATCTGCCAGAGGCGCACCACAAGAAAGTTTATGAATCAAAGAATGATTTGACCCCTTAAAAAATATATCTCCCTGTAGATTCTCACAATCATTCGATACACTGTACAATGTGAACCTAAGAACGTAAGCTTTGTTCCAAATTCAATCTGAATGTCGGGCTATATGGAAACAAAGATGAAAATCTTGAAATTTTAACGCTCTGTAGATTCATAGATGAAAACCCAAAGTCATCTCCACAACTTTTATTTAATGATCATAGATCATATAAGGGAACATGTTTCGGGCTTATATAAGCCCATCATCAGCCAAGAAAATGTAAAGTTCTAAAAAAGGACAGATTTGACCTATGGTATGATACAATAATATTTTACTTACATGGAAGTGAAAAATGTTGCAATGTGTATACAATGAGCAATAACGGAGCAAGCAGAAGCCATTGCTCCATGATCTGGAAAAGGAACAGTGAAAATTTTTGAAAAAATATCAGTATGAGCGAAACTTACTGTTTATATGATAAAAATGTTTTTTAAAAATTTTTGATAAAGTTGAAGGTTGGGGGTCGGGAACATATTTAATAAGGGCCCACGGTACCCTTAAATCACCGATAAGTGGTAATTGAACTTGAAAATATCAATCTTTCATAATAAGAAAGATGTGGCTTCGGAAATAACCAAGACAAGAATCACATGTGCGGAAGCACTGAACAGTAATTTTTTTTTTGCTGTCAACTGTCAAGTCAACCAGATCATGGAACAACTAGTTACATAGATTGACAGATAAGGTGATGGGGGGCAACACATAGCACACTCTAGGGAGTACACTAGTCAACACAAAAGACAAGATTGATATTTTAGAAAAATCCGGTGTTTATAAATTGAATTGTAAGAATGATGATTGTAAAGTTTACTACATTGGTCAAGCAGACCGCAAGTTCAAAACCAGAGTATCAGAACACAATCGCATTATAGAAAATAATTTTGAAAAAGTATTTTTTGAGTCCAATTCTGTTTTTCCTAACCATATAATCAATGACAAACACTCTTTTGATCCCAAATCTAACATTGAGATTTTACATATTTGTGACAAGGGAAAAAAAATTAACCTCCTTGAAACTCTGGAAATTAATAAAGCGGTCAAAAATTTTAACCTCAACTGCCTCAATGAACAAACTCAATTCGATAGCCTCAAATTATTCAACTCCCTGTCATTTTTACTACAATTCTTGTTTCTGTGTTCTATGTCACTTCGAATCAAAACATTCCTTGGTTTTGACTTGACGGTTGTTATTCTGATATTGTGTTTTGTCCTCAGCGTCATTGTCATCATATGTCATTTGTGATTAGTTAACCTAATTCAACGAATTCCAGTTCCACATGTTGGCTCTTTTTGATAAGTGAACTTTGTCAAAAATTTCAATTATCTAAGCTCTTATTATTGAGCTTAAGAAAATGGTTCCTTAACATTAACTCACCCGCACTATGCGCGGTTTATAAATAATATTTTTTCCATGTTTTGTATTATGTGAACTTTTTCCACCAATAATGGTAGGTACATTTAGATTCCATAATCAACACTTATGACTAACATAAGCATTGTTTCTTCTTACAGATTTTCTTTTTAACACATTTGCTGATGATGAAGGATTAATCCTTCGAAACATGTCCTTTTTATGTCCATGACCGTTGGTCATTATTGAAATTTTTATGTGGTGGAGTTGTGACTGTAAGTTCTTTCACCCCTCCTGTTTTATATCACCTCCACTGTAAGTTATGGATCACCTACGTTGGTTACCATAGCACAGCACTACGTCAGATTGGCAACAAAACTAAAAACAAGATTGGTACAATCAGAAATCTTACAATCCAGAAATCTAGAAAAAAGTGTACATGGCAAATGACAATTATTTAGCAAAATTCAATGAATTGAAAAATTTGTTGCAATCATATTGAGTTTGTTCATTCAAAGAAGTAACATTATTATTATCTAATGACAAATTTATCTCATAAGTTTACAAAAGATTTATTGAACGGCCTTTTTGGCATATGTGTAGAATTTCTAAACTATTGTCAACGTTAAAACTGTGTTTGGAGTTGAGAACGTGGTCAGAAAAGGAACTGCCAGTTTTAAATACACCCAGAGGGGGAGGAAAAGTGGCTTTTTCTATGTATTTAATATGCTCATTTACTCTGGTTTGAATCCGTCTACCACTCTGGCCTATGTACTGGGAATTGCAATTGGGATGTGAACAAGATAATTTATATACACCTGGTTTATGGAGAGGGGGAATTTTATCCTTATTATTGACAAACATACGTGATATCGAATTTGTGGTGTAGAAAGACATGTTCAGATCATCACAGAATCTAAGAAAAATATTGCTGATGTCTTGAGAAACTTTACCTAAGTATGGAATTGAAGCAGACCATCTCCTTCGATTAGTAGTTGGTAGTAAACTGCGGTTAGCAAACTTGTTTAAATGGCGATTGTAAATTTTATCAATTAAATGAAAGGGAAAACCATTGTTATGTGCTATTTGTTTAATGATGTTCAATTCAGCGATGAAATTTTCAGGAGAGAGTGGAATGTTGAAAAGCCTATGGAAAAAACTATTGAGAGCTGCAAATTTATGAGAATTAGGGTGACAAGAAGAGAAAGGAATTACAGAGTCAGTGTGTGTGGGTTTCCTATATATAGCGAAACTAAATTTGTCAACATTTTTAGTGATTAATAAATCTAGAAATGGTAGAGTGTTATTTTGTGCAATTTCCATAGTGAATTTAATGGCCGGATGTAATGAATTCAGAAAATCTAGGAGTAGATGAACTTCATTTGGATCACCATCATAAAGCACAAAACAATCATCTACATATCTGTACCAGAATTTCATTTTGGCAAAAAAAGGAAACAATTTTAAATTTTCTTCTAAATCCTGAAGGAAAATTTCGGATAATAAGGGAGTTAAATTGCTACCCATAGCTAAACCTGAAATCTGGGAGTAAAATTTATTGTTAAATTGGAAAGAATTCTGTAGATTGATAACGAAGCGTTCGAGGAAATTATCTAAAAAATAAGCACCTGAAATCTTGATATCAAGTTTTGAAACACCCTGTATTATTTATTGATTTCGCGAAATAACCTACTTAAATCATTTTGTTGGTGCAACCAAATGTGTTTCCGTGTATTTTATCAAAACTGAATGAAAAACCCAGTGACTCTACCAAGTGTCGGTGTTCGAAATGACATTGCTCCAAACCCGGACCTCTCGAGTGAGTGAAAGTGATGATGGCGAACTCGCTCGAAATGTCGTTTGTGCTGATGAAGTTTCCATCATGGATCATTGATGGCGGGCATGGTGAATCTCCCTCGGATCAATGGCCGCTGTTGCTGGTATTTACGGATTAGGAGACGACTGTCGGTATATCAGGTATGTTATTCTACTTCCTCACAGCTTTCTGGGAGGGTACCAAGTGACTTTTGTTATGAAGTACCACACCATATGGGCATATAAAAAGGAGAAGATATTACATTTCATTCAAAAAACACTATTTATTAACAATCATACATCATACTTTCAAAGTTTCAAATGGGTTGGAAAGAGATAACTTCAAAAAATGGCAACGCTGTGAACAATGCGTCAATGATGTTGACACTTCTCGTTACCAATGGCGTAGGTTGAGCGTGGGGCGAGACAATTTTACCACAATGATAACGCTATTATACCTATAAAAATGTTTGGGTCTAATATTTCAATTTTATTACCAAGTATTATTCGTAGTAACTTAGGTAGGAACTTACATAATTTCGGTGCATCATTCAGGAAAGTTAAAAAAAAAGAGACAATGTTTCTTGCAATACTTCAGTTATTAATTATACTATAACTACGCCACTGTTTGAAGTTGAAAACGAAATCAATTTTAGAATTTTAGAACAACAATTTTATATAAATGTTCAACTTTTTTACGGATCACGCATTGGCGAACTGTAGTAGATTGTTAATAATTATCTTTATATAGTTTCGTGACAACGAAACACTGAAAATCAATTGAAATAAAAACACACAGAGGACTCTGAAATGATAACAAACACAGCACAACAACACTGTAACGTCGGCTTTTGACATACGCTTTGAAACACGCTGATACAGCGTTGCCACATTTATTTCCAATAAACATCATAGTTTCACTTGTTAATGAGATAAGGAATATCAAAATAATTTCGATAGCAAAATTCACATATATCAATCAAGGAACGAATATACTGAATACATAAACATAAAAAATGTATATTATACAGGGTGCTCAAAAATGGCTGGGACAGTGGATTCTGCATGATGAGTGTGTCGTTATAGTGTGTATCACCTTCCTTTCTCTGACGTATTACCTCATATTTTGAACATGCTTTTCTGCCCATCTCTGAATGAAATCCTGATGGCTAAGCCCATGAAACGGTACAATCTGGTATATCAATGAATTGTGTCCAATCAACTTATTATCAGGACCTATATTTCAACTGGTAGCTCTGTGTCTTAGCAATTTTGAAATACTCTGTATAATTTATGTAGATGTCCCTTCGCTGACTAATGCATCCCTCGTATTCGAACACAAGTGGTAGATCTAGGGCAATCCGTAGTCATTTATTATCATCGTTTCCAGCAGAAAGTGTGAAAAATTTTGTCTTCCATCTTTTTATATCTCCATATAACACACCTCATATAACCCGTCCGTATTGAAGTGCCCACGGGAAGAAAGTACAGGGCATCACACGCAGGTGGCAACGAAAAGGGGCAACCGCAAACCACAAAGATCGTTTGCCGAATCTTCACATAAATGGGGCTTGTGAATGACAACATGATTCGGCTATCGTACGTCTTCGCTAGTATCCGTTGAAAAAACAGTGTCATTCATGAATTCGGCATCATATAAAAACAAATTCTGATGATTCATTTCGGAATTTGACTTGTGCTTTGAATTTTGCTTGGAGAAATAATAATATTAAAAAAAGGAATAGTCGGTCGTAGTCGCGTGACTTTCGCTACATGTCAAAAGTTAGATTCATACAAAATAATCGCTGAACATATGCTCATTCGTTCTAATTCTGAAGAAGTTTACGAAGAAAACTCGATTCTATTTCAATTTCACACAAATGTATCGAATTTGGAATTTCTCTGTCAACTTTCAGTTCTCGATATTTTTCCAATTTCTACGAAATGTACATATGAAAAAATCAACTCTGATGGAACAATTTCATTCTGGTAGCTTCATAATCAACAACTTTCAATCACTAATTTCTTCAAAATTCATTTAAATTGTTTTTCACTACTGAAATGATGGCAAAATCATCTATGGAAGTACCATCGAACTACTTCACGTATCTAACAAAAGTTCAGGACAGATTTGTCGAAGCTACAATTGGAAGCAATCAAGAAATATCAAGCCCGAAAGTTGAAATAGAAAGTTCTAATTCGACACACTATCATGTGTAATATTGGTACAAGAACAACTCTTCAGTGAACATTTTCGAAATCTGACCAAATAAGCCTATCTTCGACACACAGTCATGTGTAAAATTGGTATAGAAACAACTTTTCAGTAATCTCTTTTGAGATCTGACCAAATGAGCCTTTTTCGACACAAAATCATGTGTTGAATTGGTAAAGAAACAACTTCTCAGTAAACTTCTTCGGAATCTGACCAAATGAGCCTATTTTCAGCGGTTAATTTGGTAAAAATGGAAAAAATGGAGACGGTATAGTACCATCCTACCAGCGATCATAGATATAGTGCATGAGTTGGAGGGACTTCGGGAATTAGAAGAATTCTGCCGCCTGGTGTGTGATGAGAACTCGACTTTACTGCCGATTGATCAACGGATATCCCGTTAGCTCAATTGGCAGAGCGTTGGTCATGTAACTCAGAGGTTGTGAGTTCGACTCTTACGCGGGGCGGTGAAGTTTTTTCATTTCCTGTTGTCACTTGAAATCATCATCATCTTCATAAGTAGGGCAATTTTACAGCTTTTTTGAAGCGAAACTCGATGGTCGATTAATTCGATTTTTTCTATATAATGCCAGCTTCATCAATGGCATTTCACATATAATCAGGATGAAAACTGTAATTCTTCAAATGCCCACCTGTCAAACTGTCTAACTCTGAGCGTTACTCTTTGAGATTACAATGTTCCAAATGCCATCGTTACTGATATGTAACGGTTCGACAAACATTCTGTATTTTTCTATCGAGCCAAAATTTTAGAATTCATACGTAGTCAAATAAGTGAATCTACTGAAGTTTGAATATTTATTCAATATCAGACTGAGCACCCTGCACCCTCCGCCTGTATGCGCCATGTTATCATAAAAAAACTCGGACCTCTAAAGAACACCAGAAATGATAATTCAGGATTTTTTGTGGTTTTCATAAGGGCAATTAGATTATTATTTTTCCATGTGCGAACCTGTGTACCAGAAGCTTGAGGTTTCAATGCAATCGTTAATGTGTCAGGTGATGGGAGGAGAGGAACCCTTCTCGATTGGCGATTTTAAGGGAATTACAGAAAGGGTCATGCACCAGGAAAATCCTCCGATGGGCCATAATGATTCTTTTCCCTAAATTCATGTAAGTAAAAGAATTCGTTGAGAAAGAAACAAATCATTCGAGCTGATAACGTCTTAATGACCTACATACCATTATTTTCATTCCCCCATAATGAGTGTAGTATAATCTCCAAAAATATTGTCTAAAGAACGGCAAAGCTCTGTGATTCATTGCCTGAGAAAATATTTCCAAAAACTCACTCCAGAAGTGCAAAAGAAATGCAATACCTACCTTCTCCTTCTATTCCCCTAGATACACACGTAGTTCTTCAAACATTATAGGGAATATCATTCCCATATACACACGTACAAATAATGGATGTCCGATGGACATTACGAGTAGTCGAAGTTGAAGTCAAAAGGTGCTTCATTGTTTATTAATGAGATTCTCGTAAAACAGCTTGAATGATCGAAATGTGAAATATAGATAATATCGGATAATAAAATAATTATGAGACATGCTGAATGAGGTAGTTATGCATTTATGATTCAAAGAACATTACAAATAATAAACTCACAAGATGCAAAACACAAGAAAATAATTTTGAAGCTTGACATATTATTATGTGAAAGCAGAGCATGCTTGTGGGGAATCAATGAAGTCATCATTTAGAAAAAAAAAATTAGAGAGTAGTATCTGCTTGAAATATGTCAACGGCATAATATGCCTTTTTGATCAGTAATTTCTTAACAGTTTTTCTGAATGAATTACTCGAGTCCATTATAAACAAAGAAGTATTCAACAAGGGTTGAATTTGGTATAGGTAGTCTCTTTTTTTTGTTCTACTTCACTTCTTTATGTTTCTATAACATTTCATTTATTATGTGAGTGTTACATGCTACATAAGACCATCGGAACTAATCAATATTTTTGGTAACTACCCAAACTCGATGATATCTCCCAATAAAGGATGATCAAATATTGTATGTGTATGTCACCTATACACAACACGATTTTCTCTTCTTCCATCAAGTACTAGTCAATATTCATTATAGTCGTCTAAATATTTGAGCGGCTTCGAAATATGTGTACCATGACGAGTAACCACAGTATTGATGTGTTTATTAGTATGTGTCCTTGTATAATATTGGTGTTTAACATTCTCATTGGCCAATTTCTGCCGTTTTTTGTGGACAAGACAAACAGTTACCAGAATGAAGGGAGTAGGTAACGTCATGATTCTCTGTTCCACAAACTTTGATTTGCAGGAATCATTAAATTTCGCCAAACATGAATATCTCAATGCTTTTTTTTTTTTGGATAATTCACTATATGGGGTTCAGCACCAAAACATACGCTGATGCTCTTAGATTCCATCCAGAGAAGAGCCATTCGCCTGGTGGCTGACGCCACACTCACTTACTCTTTGATATCATCGAGACACCGTAGAAAGGTCGGTGACCTTTCACTTTTCTATCGATACTGTTCTATCGATACTGTTCTTCGGAAATCTCTGCTATCATCCTTTCACTAGCAATACCAATCAGACGAACTAGACAAGCCGAGTCAGCACATTCTTTCGTTGTCAACCTCGAAAGATGTTGAACAGCACTTTATCAAGACTCCTTCATCCATAGAACGACTAGGCTCTGGAATTCATTGCCTGTGGAACGCTGTGGAAGTATTCCCAACAACATATAATCTCCAAAAGTTCAAAAAAAATTCCAATACCTACCTCCTATCCCTATCCTTCCTAGAAACGCACGATGTTCTTTGAACATTATAGGGATTCCCTTTCGTGCGCTCCAAGCAATAAAAAAAAATATGTTCCCCAAAATGGCAAACCATATATATCAGGTGAGACTCGAACAAGCGCATTATACGCACCTTGGGCTACCCTAGTCCTCAATTCATTCGCGATAACTATAACCGCAGCGGTTCCACTTGAAATTTCATTTTCGATTTATTGAATGTGATCTCCTCCACTTCAGTTGTCCATCTCTCTCAAGTCCCAGGAATTCATTTCAATCATGATGTGCTATAATTTCTTTTCCGACTCTTGAAGTATTTTATGCATTCGAATGTGAGGAGGTTAGTTTTTTTTTATATTGAAGGTCGCTTTATTTGTTGCACACCACTCTGTGACTAAGGAAAGATCATGGGAAATAACTTCTAATAGGTTCTGTGGGCATTTATCTGACCATGTCAAGGTTGCATCATCTGCGAAAAGAGTAAATGTACCAGTAATTGGTAGCCTAGGAATATCATTGATATGAAGCAAGAATAAAGTTGGTCCTAGTACAGATCCCTGTGGTAGGTATCCCATTACTAATCAAACCCCCAACTGACAATATGTTAGTTTTCCTAACTGTTTGCTTCCTGCCTTTGAGGTACGACTGAAACCCTTCATATCCATTAGACGTCTTATCAGAGGGACATCGAATGGATATCTATCGGATAAAGATTCGCCGCAAAATTGGACATCCAATGGATATTCATTCAGATCCAACCCACGATCATTGGCTTACCAAGCAGGTATGCTACTCCAGTGGCCTATATGCTTCTTGATAAGTTATCTTCGAAAAATATTTGACTGAAGAATAAGCCCTAAGGAAAATGAAATCACACATCTGTCTCTCAATGATTCCGAATACTAATTTATTGTTATGAAACCAATGAATGCCGAGCCGTTTTCACTACTCTGAATAGACATTTTATTCAAGAGGGCATATACCTTCAAATTTGTTGTTTCTTTACCTTCATCACATGAAATTCGAAATATCACTGTTCGAATGTAATAAATGAATCGATTGGCAGATGGTGTACATCGTGTTATGATTCGATTCGACCAAAGGATGTACTGAGGAAATCCAATGGACGCCCATCATCCGCAAGAGTACAACGTTCTTGAAAAAGGCAAAAAGGCCCTACCTAGCAACTACAGGCCGATCGCACTGCTATCTATCATTTCAGAGATCATAGAGAAAGCTATCAACATCGAGCTAATGAAATACCTGGAATATTCACCCAGATAGCACAAATTCCTTCTGAGGCCCTTCTAAGGCGTTCAGAATCATGTCCTCAGGACGTCGAGAGTGAGCCTGAGGACATTCTCAAGACGTTCTCCTGTTACCATTCTCTACATACTAATAACGTCTCAGAACATCCCTATAAAATCTTTTGAGACAACCTCAGGACATTATGGTAACAACTTGAGGCGGTTTTTGATGATGTTTCAAGGAGGTTCAAGATTTATGGGAGAATATTATTCGTATACAGAATGGGTCACTATAGTGTGTTCTCCTCCGATATGAGCCAAACCGTCAGATAGATAAAATGAAAATTCAAGTACAATAGTAGTAGGGTTTCATAAGAACAATCACCTAAAGTTGTTTTCATATCTATAGGGTGTTCGAATTCCAAGATATCGGTTGATGATTGGTTTTCTTCAATGGAACACCTTGTATATTATTGCATTTTTGAGTTTTCCCTGAAAAGTTGATTCCATCAATGCATCACACTTGGTGTCTAGTGAAAATTATTACAGAGATATAGTGTGTTGACAATTGAGATTCTTCAAATGTAGGATTTTTTGTGTCGAAACTATTCATTAATGGTCAAAATAACGGCTCACATGTTCCTGTCATAACTTTTGATTAGCTATCTACTGATATTTATTTGGAACAGATACAATAAGCTGATCAGTATTCTGAATGTTAACCCACCCTCTTTTTGTTCCGATTGAATGTCAGTAGATAGCAAATCGAAAGTTTATAAGGATATGTGAGCCGTTTTGACCAATATTGAATAGTTTCCACAAAAAAAAATCCTAAAATTGAAAAATCTTGTTTTTGAACACCCTATATCTCTGTAATCATTCCCGCTAGACCCCAAGTGTGATACATTGATGGAATCAGCTCTTCAGGGAGAACCTAAAAATGCAATAGTATAGGTACAGGGTGTCCCATTTGGAGAAAAACAATCATCAGTCAATATATCTTGGAATTCGAACACCCTACAGATATATATGAAAACAATTTAATGTGAAAGTTGTCATGAAACCCTATTACTGTTGTACTTGAATTTTCTCTATTTATCTGATGGTTTGGCTAATAAACATGGATAACACACTATTGAGTCACCTTGTATTATGCAAATGATGATTTCTTCAAAATAATATGGATCTCATGATATTTGCCAAATTTCCCTTTATTTATAATAGGTTAAAATGAAAAACCAAATGAAAAACTCACATTCTATTATTTATAACTTATTCTGAAAAATTTCAATTTCCTTTTCATAGAAATGTATTTCAGCTTCTTATTGATGAGCACTACTAGAAGTTATTGCCTATTGATAGTTATATTTCTCCATTTTGTTTTTGATTTCTGAACTTCTGGACATTCCTGATGCAGAATAATCAACTGGACGTTGAAGCCTTCATGCAATATTTTATAGATTCTGAAGAAGCAAAACTATCTTGGAATGAAAATATCATCAGGTTTGTGTTTTGCATAACCTTCTGAAACAAACAATGTATTAATATTTCATGTCCAGTACTTACTATCGATGATATGATTTATGTAGTTATAGGTACCATCAACCATTATTGAATCTACTGAAAGTTCAAGTCTGCATATTATGTACAATCTTTCATAATTTTCAAAGAAGCCAAAATATCTTGGAATAAAATATCTTTCCTCTGATGATATCATCATTTTGTGTTATCAATAACCTCCTGAAACAAACAATGTAGGTACCTATTAATATTTCATGTTCCAGTCCCTACTATATCAATGATTTGATTTAGATACCTACCTTTATTCAATATACTGAAAGTGCAAACATGCATACGCAATCTCACATGGATTTCGAAGAAGCCAAAATATCTGGGAATGAAACATCTCTGCTCTGATGACATCATCAATCTTGTGTTCTCAATAACTTCATCTGAAACAAATAATTAACCCATTAACATTTCATGTCCAGTACCTACTATATTAATGATTTGATTCAGGTACCTACCTTTATTGAATTCATACTGAATAAATAAGTTCAAGCTTCCATACAATATTTTATAGATTCCGAAGAAGCAAAGCTATCTTGGAATAAAACATGTTTACTATGATGATATCATCAAGTTTGTGTTCTTAATAACCTCCTGAAACAATAAATAATGTATATGAATGTATAAATATTTCATGTCCGGTACTATCAATGATTCTCCCAGACAGCACCAGATATTCCATGAATATTCATAGAATATTCTTTTTGGATATTGCGAATATTCATGAACATGCCAGGGATATAGATATCATCTATGGAATATTCCCTGAATGTGCTGGTGGGGAAAATTTTATATATTCCCGGAATATTACACAAGGAATATTCCCTATATATTCAGAATGTACCAATAATATTCTAGGAATATTCAGATAATATTCGGAATATTCCAGGACTAATACAGGAATATAAATAAATGAATATTCCGGGAATATTCCTTAATACATATTCATAATTAAAAAAAGCTGACCAAAGATGGGCTCGAACTCGGGACTTTCAGACTGCCAGATCAACGCCTTAACCACTAGGCCAGTAATCGAGTTAAATAATTCTGTACATAACAATTCATTGAATTGCGTTGTTCAGAAGCGGATCATAAACACTTCCAGTTCCATATGGGCTCTTAACATGTACGATGATCTTTGAGTACTTTGATCACTACCTATCACAATTGTGGAGACGACTTTGTGTTTTTGATCCCTGGTAATATAACCACTTTACTTTGAAATACGATGGACTTCGACCACAGATTTCAAAATCAATGACTCACATCTATAAAATATAGTGATTGGTTAATTTCCATAGATTACAATTTCATTGAAACACATGGGAATATTATTGGAATACTCCATGAATATACAGGAACAAAATATTCAGTTGAGAATATTCCTGGAATATTCATACCTGAATATTCCCTGCACTATCCAACTGGAATATTCTAGGAATATTCACTTTAGAATATTCCTTCTGGAATATTCCTCGTATATTCATTATGGAATATTACTAGAATATTCACATTTGAATATTCCTTGAATGTTCCAGAGGCACGTATATATTCTAAGAATATTCGAAGGATATTCGGAATATATTCTTCCTTTTTAGCATATTTAGAGAATATTCTAGGAATATCCAGTGCTGTCTGGGCTATTTAGTATTTACTCACCATTGTTTCTTGCTACCTGAGAGAAATGCCATCAACAGAGATTATCATCCTTTTGTTATTGTTATCTTTTGATTCTGTGCAATAAGTTCTTCTCGCAATCATTTTGTGAAATAGAAATTTGATGGAGGTATTCAATGAATACTTCAATAATTTTGATATAATCATTAATATATTATGATGTATCTTGAACAAATCATGACTATCATGAGACATAACCTCAATTCTAGTTCTTCTTTTTCTTCCTTTTGTCTTCGATGACACGTTATTTCATGGAATGTCATCTGAAGACGTCCGTAGGCACGAAATTCTTCACATCCTCAGACTGTCACTGAAAGAACTCATTTAGGACAATAACGGCGCTAAATTTACGCCTGATGATGTTCTTAGGTTGTAGAAAATAGAACGTCCTCTCCAGGCGTTTGGCGACACATTGAGGATGACCTTAGGCGAGTGTGTGCTATCTGGGCAGGTATTATCAACGATAGGCGAAATGACTTACGTCATCAGAGACCAACTGCGGTGACCTGCTCGCTTACGTCTCACATATATGGCAGCAATCTATTGAAGAATATGGTGAAACCTAAGCCGTGGCACTTGATATCTAAGCATTCGATCGAGTCTGGCACCACAGACTCCTCGCCAAGCCACCATCTTATGGCTTGCCTCCCCAGCTATGTTCCCTGCTAGCTAGTTTTCCTCAAACAGGTCTATCTATGTAGTGGTCGATGGAGTTTCATCTGACTCTCTCACCATACATGCTGGTTGTACCGCAAGGAATAATTCTAGCACCAACACTATTTTAACTTCATATCAACGATTTGTTGGAAGCAACTTCTTGCCCAGTACACAGCTTCGCGGATGATAGTACCCTCCATAACGCCTTCTCTTCCAGGGCTCCAATACCAGCCAGGCAAATCAGAAACGAACAAGGGAGAAATGCTGATAACATAAATATGGACTTGGCAACAATTTTCAAATGGGGATCCAATAACTTGGTAGATTTTGATGCAAACAAAACACAAGCATGTTTTTCCTCTAAAAAAGCCGATCTCACTATCCCAAACATAAGCATGTCAGGAGTAATCATACCTTCGAAGACATCCATTTCGATGCTTGGTATCACTATCAGCTGCTTATGATTTATAAGGAACAGATCCGACCTGTCCTGGAATACTGTTCCCATATTTGGAGTGCAGCATCCAAACATACTCTGAAACTGTTGGATTCTGTCCAAAAAAAGGCAATTCGTCTCGTGGGTGATGCCTCGCTCACAAACTTACTCAAATCTCTGGAACATCGTAGAAAAGTTGGCGATCTGGTTCTATTTTATCGACATTTTCATGGACGATGCTCTTCTGAAATATCAACAATTGTACCTACCTTGGCAGTCCCCGCGAAATTAACCCGTCGAGTTGGGGCTTCGCACCCCTTCGTGGTCACTTTGGTTCTCACGATGTTCTCTGAAAATTACAGGATATCCCTTTTCGTGGGAGCCAGAACATTAAAAAAATCTTCACGTGCAGTATGTACGAGAACTGAATGTTCAGTGAATGTCCCTAAACAGATGTCCACTGTACCAGTGGTTAATGGATATCCATTGGATGTCCATTCAGTGTCCTTGTCGATATGGACCAAGCATGGACATCATATGGATATCCATAGCATATCCTGTGTTTACTCCACTGGGTTTGTACGTTCTAAAAGATAAAAAAAAATCATCTCAAGTGTTCGCTTTCAGCTTCAAGACACTTGATTCAGTTCGACTTATTCGGTGACAGCAGACAGTTGTTTTTTCAATATATCACAATCAAAGTGTTCTCCTCCGAGAAATGAGATCAGAAGATCAATCTGTATTTTTCTGGCTTATATATTATGTGCTTTTCCCTCTAACCGTACCACATTCGAGGAACATAAACAAGTGGCTCCTTTCCAGTTAATATTTCACTGTCGACAATTCCGATAGTATCACAGAGCGTGACCGCTATCCGCATAGCAGGAGAGCTAGTGCAGCGTTGCCACTTTTCTCAGATAAGCAGGGGATAGCGGGAAGTCATGTAGTGCAGTTGAATGTGATGAATATATGGTGACCAGATACATGAATAGGAGGAAGATTACATTTATGATGAAGTGTTATATATCGACATTCTGTATATGTTCACATATCTTATCGTGATAGTTCTCCAAAAGTTTGTCAATCCAATAATATACATTAAATCCTAATATTTTGGCGACAGGGATATGAATGCATTCCAAAAAGTAATTATTGAGTTCATGTAGCAGGAAAAAGAGCAATCTTAAAGACAGCTGGATATTTCTGTTCACAACCAATCACAATTGTTGGAAAAGCTAGCTAGTTCTAGAGTCAATGGATGTTATTAGTTTGTTAAGAGTTCGGACACAGAAATGACAACGGTTAGGGTTTTTGAATGTTTTGATCTATTAAGTTAAACACCTTGCATTGTGACAAAAGCACCATAGTCGTCCCGTGCTTTTTTATTCAAAATTATTTGAATTTGACAATACATTTTATAATCGTCAGAATTGAAATTAAATTTCATAATTATACATTCGAGATAAAAGCAGCTATGGAAATTACTTGCTGTGTAATAAATTGTGCCAATTCTGAAGAAAATGGATATCATTTATTCAATTTTCCGAAACAAATATCAACCATTCGCTTATGGAAGGAAGAGCGAAATATGTGGGGTACACATTAAAATTCACTTTTTATAACAGCATCTGATCAGAATGAAACTATATTTAAGGTCCATTTTCAAACAGAAGATTTCAAAATCTGTCTGTGAGAATCTGCTGTTCCATCAATTTACAAAGCAGGCGATTTCGAGAACAAAATTCTGTAATGAAGTGTTTTTGACCAGCTTCATTACTAGACTGGTTTTGATCAAAATCTGAGTACCTGAGCCTGATTCTAGTTGAATTTCACCTGTTCGAAAGCTCGAAACCTGAAAACCTGAGAGAGCTGAGTAATGCATGGATTCCTGACTCCCCACAGCTTTTCCTGATAGTAAAAGCTGATGAACATCATTACAACCCTAAAGACTTCAATATTTTTCAACCCTTTGCTCATGATATGAAATTTGATTGAATTATTTATCAGTTGAAATGATGAATGTTTAACTGCTCATAACTTTGTTGTTATTGAATATTTTCCAGCCAAATTCATTCAGTAGCATAAGCAAAGGTAGTAGATCCTGTTCCTGTGCCCATTTAGGGTGTAATATTATTTTTTCCGCGTTTTGTGTTGGAGGTGCGCATGTGTTTTTCAAGGACAGATTCAGTGGCCATGGCCATGAGCCATGACAAGGTGGGAGTTCTGACCAATGAGATTCCAGATTTACTTGTCCTTGTGCCAAGGCCAAAGCAGTGCATAAATACTGAAGACAGCCAAGGATTCGACACTCTCTAAGCTTTTCTTGACAAGTCTACACTACCTGATCTCCGTTGCTCTTCCAGCTCCTGATTCTCAAGCTGATCTTTTAGTGCTCTCATAGTTCATTCAAAACCAGTGTAAAATAGTATTGTACAGTGATTTCCTGTTACACATGTAAGTTTGTATATTTTTCACCAGTGTTATTCATCCTGTTTATAGCCTCATTTCATTCCTGTTGTCTTTCACACCGATACTCACCCGACCTGTGTAAAGAATCCAGAACTCTAAATTGAATAAACCGATTTTGTGATTGCATATTTCATATTTCCTTCTCTGTTGTCATTGTTTTCAGTTCCAAACAGTTCAATAATTTATTTAGTGATTTTCAATATTTTCATTTGACAAAATTGCAGAATATTATATTATTGACTGACGACTGACACTGACAAGCCAGTTAACAACTCTTCTTCTTCTTTTCCTTGAGAAATCCAGTCCTGTGCACCGGTGTCTCTGTGCTTTGTATCCCGTCAGGCGGTGTTCTATGTTTCATGAACTATTGACATTAATGGAAAAATATAATTAATTAACCTCACTAAAAATCCGATATTAGAAAATTAGAAAAATCGAAGGAAAAGAAAAGATAAATAGAAATTGAATCTGTTTAATTCGTTTAGAACTGTGTTACCGATTCTCCAGGTAGAAATGATGAAATAGTTGAGTAAATAATCTTTCAGACCTAACCTCAAAATACCAAAGACCAGAGAGATATTTTGCTTTGATTCCTGTAATTATCCAGACCAGAAATAGCAACCAGTATTCCAGGCTAGACCCAGGGTGTGTAATTAAAGCCTACACTCCCTTGGCTACTTATTGATTCCTGGTCGATTCGATACCATTGACCCCTGGATTATACTGTGGGTACCGAGGTAGGTATACCTCCTGTACCTTTCTCCACTGTTGCTACTGTGGGCCTCCTTCCCGACTAAGTTGGGAGGGGCAGGTGAAGTAAATCACCTTTATCAAAAATCTGGCGCTCGAGAATCCCCCCTGTCAAATGCCAGAGTAGTCTCCTGTCCTGAACAGAGTGTCAAAGTAAGGGCCACAGAATAAAGACCTTTACAAATGACGCCCTAGAGCAGGGACTTCTTGGTTATTGAATCAGAAAATAGTCCAGTCCTGTTCAACAGAAAAGTTGCTTGATACAAGTCCAGTACATTTTTTTTTCCTGAACCAGTATTTCATTGTTTGGAATCAGAATCATAGCATTTTTCCAGAAAAGTACCTGTATAGTTTGTTTTTTGAGAGTTGATTATAAATTTGAACCTGATTTTTGTAGAGAACAGTTCCAGTCAACTTGAGCTATAAATGAAATCAAAATCCAGATATCCAGAAGTTATTTGTTGAGTCTAGGTATATGTTTTTTTTTTGGTCATGAGAGTCACTAAATTTTGAGACAGCAAGAGAGCCAAATCCGTTAATTTCCGAATACAGTTCATCCTGATAATCATCCTGACATTCCAGCTCATTTAAGAATTTTATTCTTCAGACAATAAAGTATATTTTGATTGATTTGATTGAACCAGTTGAATAAAATGTTAGGCCCTGATATAGTTGATGATATATGTAAAGGTTGTGAGAACCTCCAAAAATCGAGGAATCCAGGTCCAGAGAGCTACGGAGAGCACATATCAGGTTTGAACCCAAGAGTGAGTTGGGTATATGACCTGAACGAATCCGAATTGATAAGAGAATTAAAAATGTATGGTCTGAATACTGAAGGTCCTGTGGAGATGCTACAAAACCGATTGATGTGGTTCCTGAGGGTGGAAGTGCCTAAAATATTAGCCCTCAGGCCTGAGAATCTTGTGAGGAAACCGCCTCCAGATTCACCAGATATTCCTGAACCACATGAGCCTCCAGATAGTCCTGAACCAACTCCAGGTAGTCCAGAAACACATCCAGATGATCCTGAAACAACTCTAGAGAGTCCTGACATACCTCCTGATAGTCCTGAAAGTCCTGTCCTGTGTTATTCTAGTGGATTGAACACCTATCACTGGAATTTGCAATTTGATGGAACAACAGATCCTGTAGATTTCCTGGAAAGACTAGAAGAGATTGGAAACGTGCAGAAAGTAGAACCAGACCAGCTCCTGTGTGTATTACCTGACTTGTTGAAAGGAAGAGTTCTGTTATGGTACAGATGTAACAAAGTGTATTGGAATTCCTGGCCAGCTTTCAAGGAATGTTTCCAGGTAGCATACTTTCCGTTTCGATCTCATGAACAGCTCCAGATTGATATTATACAGAGGAAACAAAGAGTTGAAGAACCAGCTAGAGATTATGTGATAGACATGCAGACACTAATCCGAAGACAAGGCACTCTTGATAAAGCACAAGAATTGACTTGGTTATACCGGAATTTACTGCCAGACTACCGCCTGTATATCAGAAAGACTGATTTCCAGGATGTACCATCACTAATCTCCAGAATTCTAGAATATGAGAGCCTGAGAAGTGAGATATATCAAACCTACCAGGGTTATCACTACCTGCCACCACCCTCACCTGTGTCATTTTGTCCAGAACCGATTAGGTATGAAGAACCTAGTTCCAGGACATATACCCAGAGGAGAAAACAAAATATAGGCCTTCAAAACAGTGAGACTGTTTGTTGGAGATGTGGACTGCGTGGTCACATGAGAAGTGCCTGCAGAAACCAACCAGAAATATTTTGTTCCAGATGTGGCCAGAGGGATGTTTTATCCCGTGATTGTGTATGTCTCCCTCCAGACAATTCCGAGACTCCAGTACTCAGTGAGTTCCCCGAATATCCAGACAGTCTTGAAAATTCAATTTATCCAGAACATCCAGGGTATCCAGAGCATCCAGAAATTCCTGAAAGTAAGGATCCGGGATATTCAGCACATCCAGTGGGTGTAGAGAATCGAGATTATCCAGAACCAGCATTTAATCCGTCTATTCCAGACATGTCAGATTTACAACATTTTTCAGGGAATAGGAATGTTTTGGAAGATCCTGAGGATACAGAAGATGTGCGTAGAGCATATGTTCCAGATAATCCAGATTTTCCATATTTTCCAGATAATCCAGATTTTCCAGAAATTCCAGATTTTCCAGAAATTCCAGTCCAGATGGAATTTAGGTTCTGTAATGATGTCCAGACTGTCAATGGAGTGACAGAAATCATTACAGAGACATGTACTACTAGTATAGGTTTGATGCAAAAGTGTTCCAGGAACAGAAATAGGAAATTAGGTCCGGACAATTTCCTATCGTCCCGTTATCCAGCTTGGAAACAGAAAAAGGCATCCGCAGCTATGAATTCCGACGAGTCCTGTTTCCGGAATTCTAGTTTTGAAGCAGTCCGACCCGCCTCTGCTTCAAACTTGCCTGGCCCTGTCTCCCATTCTTTCTACTTGCCAGAAGTTAGAAGGATTTGTTGGAAATGTGGGAATCCTGGTCATGAGAGGAAAACTTGCAGGTGGAAAGCAAGAATTTTTCCAGAACACTTTGGTCCAGAGACGTCTGGATTTAGTCCAGTCCAGAAATCCAGACGTTTATGTGAATAGTAAGTATAGGAGGATATATTAATCTTTTTACTGTTTCAGATCCTGTTGTAAATAATCTGAATAGTGAGAAAAGATTCCAGATAGTGTATATAGATATGGTTTACAGTTAGGTCCTGCTATAGATATCCTGAGTGGATGTAAGGTGATTTCCAGATATTGTTTAGATATATGGATTGTATATATAGTATTCCAGTTTATAGTTGGTAATGTATATAGTGTATATTTTGGTGATGAATGAAAAAAAAAAAAAATAGAAGCTAGAGCTTCCATTTTTTTTTTCCGCAAGTATGAGGGGTGTGTAATGAAGTGTTTTTGACCAGCTTCATTACTAGACTGGTTTTGATCAAAATCTGAGTACCTGAGCCTGATTCTAGTTGAATTTCACCTGTTCGAAAGCTCGAAACCTGAAAACCTGAGAGAGCTGAGTAATGCATGGATTCCTGACTCCCCACAGCTTTTCCTGATAGTAAAAGCTGATGAACATCATTACAACCCTAAAGACTTCAATATTTTTCAACCCTTTGCTCATGATATGAAATTTGATTGAATTATTTATCAGTTGAAATGATGAATGTTTAACTGCTCATAACTTTGTTGTTATTGAATATTTTCCAGCCAAATTCATTCAGTAGCATAAGCAAAGGTAGTAGATCCTGTTCCTGTGCCCATTTAGGGTGTAATATTATTTTTTCCGCGTTTTGTGTTGGAGGTGCACATGTGTTTTTCAAGGACAGATTCAGTGGCCATGGCCATGAGCCATGACAAGGTGGGAGTTCTGACCAATGAGATTCCAGATTTACTTGTCCTTGTGCCAAGGCCAAAGCAGTGCATAAATACTGAAGACAGCCAAGGATTCGACACTCTCTAAGCTTTTCTTGACAAGTCTACACTACCTGATCTCCGTTGCTCTTCCAGCTCCTGATTCTCAAGCTGATCTTTTAGTGCTCTCATAGTTCATTCAAAACCAGTGTAAAATAGTATTGTACAGTGATTTCCTGTTACACATGTAAGTTTGTATATTTTTCACCAGTGTTATTCATCCTGTTTATAGCCTCATTTCATTCCTGTTGTCTTTCACACCGATACTCACCCGACCTGTGTAAAGAATCCAGAACTCTAAATTGAATAAACCGATTTTGTGATTGCATATTTCATATTTCCTTCTCTGTTGTCATTGTTTTCAGTTCCAAACAGTTCAATAATTTATTTAGTGATTTTCAATATTTTCATTTGACAAAATTGCAGAATATTATATTATTGACTGACGACTGACACTGACAAGCCAGTTAACAACTCTTCTTCTTCTTTTCCTTGAGAAATCCAGTCCTGTGCACCGGTGTCTCTGTGCTTTGTATCCCGTCAGGCGGTGTTCTATGTTTCATGAACTATTGACATTAATGGAAAAATATAATTAATTAACCTCACTAAAAATCCGATATTAGAAAATTAGAAAAATCGAAGGAAAAGAAAAGATAAATAGAAATTGAATCTGTTTAATTCGTTTAGAACTGTGTTACCGATTCTCCAGGTAGAAATGATGAAATAGTTGAGTAAATAATCTTTCAGACCTAACCTCAAAATACCAAAGACCAGAGAGATATTTTGCTTTGATTCCTGTAATTATCCAGACCAGAAATAGCAACCAGTATTCCAGGCTAGACCCAGGGTGTGTAATTAAAGCCTACACTCCCTTGGCTACTTATTGATTCCTGGTCGATTCGATACCATTGACCCCTGGATTATACTGTGGGTACCGAGGTAGGTATACCTCCTGTACCTTTCTCCACTGTTGCTACTGTGGGCCTCCTTCCCGACTAAGTTGGGAGGGGCAGGTGAAGTAAATCACCTTTATCAAAAATCTGGCGCTCGAGAATCCCCCCTGTCAAATGCCAGAGTAGTCTCCTGTCCTGAACAGAGTGTCAAAGTAAGGGCCACAGAATAAAGACCTTTACAAATGACGCCCTAGAGCAGGGACTTCTTGGTTATTGAATCAGAAAATAGTCCAGTCCTGTTCAACAGAAAAGTTGCTTGATACAAGTCCAGTACATTTTTTTTTCCTGAACCAGTATTTCATTGTTTGGAATCAGAATCATAGCATTTTTCCAGAAAAGTACCTGTATAGTTTGTTTTTTGAGAGTTGATTATAAATTTGAACCTGATTTTTGTAGAGAACAGTTCCAGTCAACTTGAGCTATAAATGAAATCAAAATCCAGATATCCAGAAGTTATTTGTTGAGTCTAGGTATATGTTTTTTTTTTGGTCATGAGAGTCACTAAATTTTGAGACAGCAAGAGAGCCAAATCCGTTAATTTCCGAATACAGTTCATCCTGATAATCATCCTGACATTCCAGCTCATTTAAGAATTTTATTCTTCAGACAATAAAGTATATTTTGATTGATTTGATTGAACCAGTTGAATAAAATGTTAGGCCCTGATATAGTTGATGATATATGTAAAGGTTGTGAGAACCTCCAAAAATCGAGGAATCCAGGTCCAGAGAGCTACGGAGAGCACATATCAGGTTTGAACCCAAGAGTGAGTTGGGTATATGACCTGAACGAATCCGAATTGATAAGAGAATTAAAAATGTATGGTCTGAATACTGAAGGTCCTGTGGAGATGCTACAAAACCGATTGATGTGGTTCCTGAGGGTGGAAGTGCCTAAAATATTAGCCCTCAGGCCTGAGAATCTTGTGAGGAAACCGCCTCCAGATTCACCAGATATTCCTGAACCACATGAGCCTCCAGATAGTCCTGAACCAACTCCAGGTAGTCCAGAAACACATCCAGATGATCCTGAAACAACTCTAGAGAGTCCTGACATACCTCCTGATAGTCCTGAAAGTCCTGTCCTGTGTTATTCTAGTGGATTGAACACCTATCACTGGAATTTGCAATTTGATGGAACAACAGATCCTGTAGATTTCCTGGAAAGACTAGAAGAGATTGGAAACGTGCAGAAAGTAGAACCAGACCAGCTCCTGTGTGTATTACCTGACTTGTTGAAAGGAAGAGTTCTGTTATGGTACAGATGTAACAAAGTGTATTGGAATTCCTGGCCAGCTTTCAAGGAATGTTTCCAGGTAGCATACTTTCCGTTTCGATCTCATGAACAGCTCCAGATTGATATTATACAGAGGAAACAAAGAGTTGAAGAACCAGCTAGAGATTATGTGATAGACATGCAGACACTAATCCGAAGACAAGGCACTCTTGATAAAGCACAAGAATTGACTTGGTTATACCGGAATTTACTGCCAGACTACCGCCTGTATATCAGAAAGACTGATTTCCAGGATGTACCATCACTAATCTCCAGAATTCTAGAATATGAGAGCCTGAGAAGTGAGATATATCAAACCTACCAGGGTTATCACTACCTGCCACCACCCTCACCTGTGTCATTTTGTCCAGAACCGATTAGGTATGAAGAACCTAGTTCCAGGACATATACCCAGAGGAGAAAACAAAATATAGGCCTTCAAAACAGTGAGACTGTTTGTTGGAGATGTGGACTGCGTGGTCACATGAGAAGTGCCTGCAGAAACCAACCAGAAATATTTTGTTCCAGATGTGGCCAGAGGGATGTTTTATCCCGTGATTGTGTATGTCTCCCTCCAGACAATTCCGAGACTCCAGTACTCAGTGAGTTCCCCGAATATCCAGACAGTCTTGAAAATTCAATTTATCCAGAACATCCAGGGTATCCAGAGCATCCAGAAATTCCTGAAAGTAAGGATCCGGGATATTCAGCACATCCAGTGGGTGTAGAGAATCGAGATTATCCAGAACCAGCATTTAATCCGTCTATTCCAGACATGTCAGATTTACAACATTTTTCAGGGAATAGGAATGTTTTGGAAGATCCTGAGGATACAGAAGATGTGCGTAGAGCATATGTTCCAGATAATCCAGATTTTCCATATTTTCCAGATAATCCAGATTTTCCAGAAATTCCAGATTTTCCAGAAATTCCAGTCCAGATGGAATTTAGGTTCTGTAATGATGTCCAGACTGTCAATGGAGTGACAGAAATCATTACAGAGACATGTACTACTAGTATAGGTTTGATGCAAAAGTGTTCCAGGAACAGAAATAGGAAATTAGGTCCGGACAATTTCCTATCGTCCCGTTATCCAGCTTGGAAACAGAAAAAGGCATCCGCAGCTATGAATTCCGACGAGTCCTGTTTCCGGAATTCTAGTTTTGAAGCAGTCCGACCCGCCTCTGCTTCAAACTTGCCTGGCCCTGTCTCCCATTCTTTCTACTTGCCAGAAGTTAGAAGGATTTGTTGGAAATGTGGGAATCCTGGTCATGAGAGGAAAACTTGCAGGTGGAAAGCAAGAATTTTTCCAGAACACTTTGGTCCAGAGACGTCTGGATTTAGTCCAGTCCAGAAATCCAGACGTTTATGTGAATAGTAAGTATAGGAGGATATATTAATCTTTTTACTGTTTCAGATCCTGTTGTAAATAATCTGAATAGTGAGAAAAGATTCCAGATAGTGTATATAGATATGGTTTACAGTTAGGTCCTGCTATAGATATCCTGAGTGGATGTAAGGTGATTTCCAGATATTGTTTAGATATATGGATTGTATATATAGTATTCCAGTTTATAGTTGGTAATGTATATAGTGTATATTTTGGTGATGAATGAAAAAAAAAAAAAATAGAAGCTAGAGCTTCCATTTTTTTTTTCCGCAAGTATGAGGGGTGTGTAATGAAGTGTTTTTGACCAGCTTCATTACTAGACTGGTTTTGATCAAAATCTGAGTACCTGAGCCTGATTCTAGTTGAATTTCACCTGTTCGAAAGCTCGAAACCTGAAAACCTGAGAGAGCTGAGTAATGCATGGATTCCTGACTCCCCACAGCTTTTCCTGATAGTAAAAGCTGATGAACATCATTACAACCCTAAAGACTTCAATATTTTTCAACCCTTTGCTCATGATATGAAATTTGATTGAATTATTTATCAGTTGAAATGATGAATGTTTAACTGCTCATAACTTTGTTGTTATTGAATATTTTCCAGCCAAATTCATTCAGTAGCATAAGCAAAGGTAGTAGATCCTGTTCCTGTGCCCATTTAGGGTGTAATATTATTTTTTCCGCGTTTTGTGTTGGAGGTGCACATGTGTTTTTCAAGGACAGATTCAGTGGCCATGGCCATGAGCCATGACAAGGTGGGAGTTCTGACCAATGAGATTCCAGATTTACTTGTCCTTGTGCCAAGGCCAAAGCAGTGCATAAATACTGAAGACAGCCAAGGATTCGACACTCTCTAAGCTTTTCTTGACAAGTCTACACTACCTGATCTCCGTTGCTCTTCCAGCTCCTGATTCTCAAGCTGATCTTTTAGTGCTCTCATAGTTCATTCAAAACCAGTGTAAAATAGTATTGTACAGTGATTTCCTGTTACACATGTAAGTTTGTATATTTTTCACCAGTGTTATTCATCCTGTTTATAGCCTCATTTCATTCCTGTTGTCTTTCACACCGATACTCACCCGACCTGTGTAAAGAATCCAGAACTCTAAATTGAATAAACCGATTTTGTGATTGCATATTTCATATTTCCTTCTCTGTTGTCATTGTTTTCAGTTCCAAACAGTTCAATAATTTATTTAGTGATTTTCAATATTTTCATTTGACAAAATTGCAGAATATTATATTATTGACTGACGACTGACACTGACAAGCCAGTTAACAACTCTTCTTCTTCTTTTCCTTGAGAAATCCAGTCCTGTGCACCGGTGTCTCTGTGCTTTGTATCCCGTCAGGCGGTGTTCTATGTTTCATGAACTATTGACATTAATGGAAAAATATAATTAATTAACCTCACTAAAAATCCGATATTAGAAAATTAGAAAAATCGAAGGAAAAGAAAAGATAAATAGAAATTGAATCTGTTTAATTCGTTTAGAACTGTGTTACCGATTCTCCAGGTAGAAATGATGAAATAGTTGAGTAAATAATCTTTCAGACCTAACCTCAAAATACCAAAGACCAGAGAGATATTTTGCTTTGATTCCTGTAATTATCCAGACCAGAAATAGCAACCAGTATTCCAGGCTAGACCCAGGGTGTGTAATTAAAGCCTACACTCCCTTGGCTACTTATTGATTCCTGGTCGATTCGATACCATTGACCCCTGGATTATACTGTGGGTACCGAGGTAGGTATACCTCCTGTACCTTTCTCCACTGTTGCTACTGTGGGCCTCCTTCCCGACTAAGTTGGGAGGAGCAGGTGAAGTAAATCACCTTTATCAAAAATCTGGCGCTCGAGAATCCCCCCTGTCAAATGCCAGAGTAGTCTCCTGTCCTGAACAGAGTGTCAAAGTAAGGGCCACAGAATAAAGACCTTTACAATTCCATTATTATCATCACACAAAATACAAAACAAAATGATCATGGAAAAGAGGAATTGATCGCAAAAGTACATAATGAAATTGAAAATTCGAAAACGAAACTAAGAAAAGCAAGTATAAACTACAAAGTGATATATTATTGAATGGCGTTTTTGGTGCCGACCAAATTTAAAATTCAACAGTGAAAAGTGAATAGTTATTCAGGTATCAAGGGAATCATTATAAGGGCCTTAACCACGCTGGACGTCATCGTTTTAGAGATATTTTCTATATCGATTCATGTTACTTATCTCCTAGGGCGCTAAGTGGAGTTGCTGAGAACTTTACAAAACCAAGTAGGTCTCGTCAAAATTAACTACTTTTGTCATATCAAATGTTTATCGAAACATGATTTGTTCTCTGTATTTCAGCACCCTGTATCTCCGAAATGAAGCATTTCCGGACACAAAAGCTTATATAGACTTTATTTCTCATAACTGTCTCAGGAATACTTCACTTGAAAGTACTTTTGTTAGTTCCTGTATATTGATAATACCTACTTTCAATTTAATATAAATAACTTCATGTTTTATACTCATCACTAGAGTACAGTTTAACATACAATAAGGAATCATAGCTATAAATTTATCCATATGTGTAAATTTTCTAATATTAAAATGTTCTTACATGGATTCTTTTCATTTATATAACAGTTGTTCTGCTAGAAGTGTATAAATTGAAGTGGGTGTTTGTACCCTATACCCATGGTCCATCTACGGCTATGATTGGTTTGACAGAACATATAACCTCTGAAATCGTATCTGACAATCAGGCGCTACTAGGGAAATTGAAAAGACAAAGTGCAGAATTCTTATTCTTTTATTCACTTAAACCATTGTATTATAAAAAATTGAAAAGGACAAGAGTTCAGCTGTGTCCGAACTCTTATCAATCAATACCATCCAGTGACTCTAGCTAGTTCATTCTCCAAGGCAAATGATAGTGTAGAACTAAGACTGGAACCTTTAGGCAACTCAATAACGAAATGGATATATGATTGTGAAGGTGGACTAACCTTCGTGGCATGGTACATCTGAAGGTCTATATTCAATATTGACGCCAAAGACATCCATGATGATGCAAAAGTTAGACTTTGATCACGCAAAATCAATACTTCATGCCACCAACTATATGTGAACTACTTTCGACTTCAAACATATAGTGGGAACTTAGAAGAAGTTATTTGGCAAAAAATGCCCCTTTCAATACAAAGTATCAATGTATGAATACAACAAATTCTGAATCACAAGATTCCATCTAATATGCAGCTAATATCAACAAATCATGCGAATAATTCAATATCACTTCTATTTTCGCTGATCGGTTCAAATGTTCGAGACTTGTATGTGGTCGGCAACCGCCAAGAGATGCAGATATACAGGGTGTAAATTTGAAAACTTTCAATGCGAATATCTCTCGAAATAAAAAAGTTAGAAAAACGCCGCTTGGCAAAAATGCTAAAGAGTTAAGGGGAACTAGAACCACCATATTTCAGTGAAGGGATGAGTCACCCTGTCAGCGCAACACACCCCAACTTTGAAATGTCAAATGGCACTACCTCTTTTGTGATACCTCAAATGAACGGTCTCAGTCAGTAGTATTCACCTGTACAAGACTTTTTTCCACCCACTACAGGGTGTACGAAAAACATTAATTCGAGGGTCTCAATTTGAAAACTACCAATGCGAATATCTCGCTAAATGAAACAGTTAAGAAAACGCCGTTTGGCACAAATGCTGCAGAGTTAGGGGGAACTAGAACCACCATACTTCAGTAAAGGGATGAGTCACCCCGTCGGCGCGACACACTCCATCTTTGAAATGTCAAATAGCACTACCTCTTTTGTGATACCTCAAATGAACGGTCTCAGTCAGTAGTATTTACCTGTACAAGACTTATTTTCCACCCACTACAGGGTGAACGAAAAACATGAAGTCGAATAAAATAAAATGCAGAATGCCGATATATTCCAAGAGATGTGTTCCAAAATGTTAAAATGGCATTTGAACATCGATTATACTATTGCCTAGAACAGAATGGAATGCATTTTGAACATCTGATCAAATAAAATATCCTTTTAACACAATTCATTTTATTTTATTCGACTTTATATTTTTCGTACACCCTGTAGTAGGTGGAACAAAAATGTTGTACATGTGAATACTACTGACTGAGACTGTTCATTTGAGGCATCACAAAAAAGGTAGTGCCATTTGACATTTCAAAGTTGGGGTGTAACGCGCCGACGGGGTGACTTATCCCTTGACCAAAATATGGTGGTTCTAGTTCCCCTTAACTCTTTAGGATTTTTGCCAAACGGCGTTTTTCTAACTTTTTTCTTTCACGAGATATTCGCATTGAAAGTTTTCAAATTTACACCCTGTATCAACTAACCTGCTAGCATAGATTGACTCAAAGAAAAACGATAATGTCATACATGATCTTACGATAGAGTGTCAGAGATTGATCAATTTTAGAAAAGAGACTGCAATGCAAGCTCGATTTCAGCAATAATTTTAGTTAAATACAGACCAATTGACAAATTCAGGAAACGTCATGATGTTCAAAATGATGAATCAGTTCCAAAGTCACCATGTTGATATTGCGGACAACTACATTTTGCAAAATATTGCAGTTTCAAGACTCACGAGTGTCAAGATCGCGAGAAAACTGGTCATAAGAAAGGGTACTGCGATGTTGTTCATAGGGCGACATCCAAGAAATCTCAAACAAATCAACATAAATAATCCAAGTATATAGAGTGAAGGTTATTTTTGACATTCATCAAGTCAATGCGCAGCCAAAAAAAAATTGTTGATCCTCATAGAAACAGTATCACATTCTTGTCGCCAAAATATTGATCATTCTAGAACACGTGATTTCAACATGCCAACAACGCCACATCCACAATATAATAACAGTTTCACCAAACAAGATTACGAAATTTTTTCTGGTTACAACTCGGATTCCAAGGAAAACGATCCCACTGATTCTAGTTCTATAGGTATAACAGATCTTGACAAAATACAATGTTTGCCCCTCAGCAACCTGTCGAATGACGTAATCCTGGAATGATTAATTATGATTCAATTGTATAAAATTAAATTGACAAACTTTTGAAGTTTCTTCATTTCTCATTCACTGAATGACTGTCAAACTCAACAAGAACTATTTCGATAAGAATGTATATATGTACAGGGTGGAGACTTCAACTGGAATAAATTCGCTACTGGGTAAGTGAATGATTTTTCTGAAAATCCGCGAGACATGTCAATGTTTAAATGTATTCACCTACATTTGACCAGCCATATGGAGAATATAACCCTTCAGAAGTAGCTGGAACCAACCCCAACATGTTTTTTTATATGCAACCCTATATCTCACGACCTCTTTTTCCAATCTGGTTGAAAGAGGAATCCAGCGTACCGATAATATTTCAGTTTGCGGTACGTTTGGGAGTCGCATGAAATAAAAATATAACTTCCAATTCTCAGCGAAATTTCGACATTCAGTGACAATGATATAGGGCATTTCCACCAGTTTGCAATAAAATTTCATTTCAACCTGTGAATACGGCAAAAAAACAAATTTCTTCTTGCGGCTCTATGAAAACACTGGAATACAATAGAATATAACAATTGCCATCAATTGTTCAACACAAATTTTGAGCGACTGATATGTCAAGATCGTTAAAGAGTTGGAAAAGTGATCTACGACATTTTGTTACAATTAGATATTCATGACCGATTAGTTAGATCCCATGTGAATCAAATTCGAAGGCTATATTTCGAAAATAGGAAAAAAAAACGTGATCAGCTTTCATTCAACATTTTCTTGGATATGTTCAATAATTCAGAATCTTCATCAGATTCTCAAGATGACATAATTGGTCCCCAAGTAGAACAAGATCATTTGGAATATGACAACAAAAAAATAGCATGTTTCATTCGGATCAAGCGAGAGCGAAAGCAAAATGATATACTCTACCATTTTCACAATATCACACTAATATTATATAATATATAGTTGCGAGTCGAAGTATTGTAACGACCTTCATTTCTGCGGCCCTCACTGTGGCGCCCTGTTCAGAACAGAATCTACTCTGGTATTTGACAGGGAGGGGGGGCTTGAGCGCCATATTGTTTTTGATGTAGTTTACTCTACCTGCTCAGCACAAAATATTTTTGTACAGAACTCAAGGTAGCAACAGTGGAAAGGGGTACAGGAGGTATACCTACCTTGGTACCTACAGTATAAACTAGAGGTCAATGTTATTCAATCGACCCGGAATCAATAAGGAGCCAAGGGAGTGTAGGCATTGATTACAAACCCTGGGTTTAGCCTGGAATAATTGTTGCTATTTTTAGTCGGGATAATTACAGGAATCAAAGCAAAATATCTCTCGCGTCTCTGGTATTTTTAGGTTAGGCCTGAAAAATCATTTATCCAAATTTCATGAAGTCAACCTGGAGAATCGTGAACACACTTCCGGATGAATTTAACATATTCTATTCCTCTTTATTCTTCCTTTTTCTTCGATTTTCTAATTTTCTAATATCGGAATTTTAGTAAGGTTAGTTATATTTCTCCATTCATGTCAAAATTTTATGAACCACAGAACACCGTCTGACAGGACACAGAACACAGACAAACCGGTGCACAGGACTGGAATGTCCAAGGAAAAGATGAGAAGAAGTATTGACAACTGGCTTGACAGTGTCAGCCGTCACCGTCAGCCGTCAGTCAATGAAAATAATCAGCAATTTGACAAATGGAAGTATCGAAAATCACTAAATAAATTATTGAACTATTTGGAACTGAAAACAATGACAACAAAGGAAGAAATATGAAATATGCAATCACAAAAACCGTTTATTCGCAAATACAACTTTTTGGAATCGTTACACAGGTCGGGTGAGTGTCGGTATGAAAAACAACAGGAATGAAATGTATCTGCACAGAATGAATATTAATGTTGGAATATATTATCCAAATATAAATGTGCAACAGGCAATTACTATACATTAACATTTTACACTGGCTTTGATTGAAATATGAGAGCACTAGGAGATCAGCAAGAGAACCAAGAGCATGAAGAGCAAGTCGAGCAGGTAGTGTCGCGTAGAGAGTAGAGCTTTGAGAAGAGTAGAGAAGAGATCGATCTCTTATAGCTGTCTTCAGTATTTATATTCCTCATTGAGTCCAAGGACAGCTCATTCTTAGATTCTTATTGGTCGGAATCCACAACTATGTCTGCAAGAACTTTCATCCGAAAGCACATGTTCTTATACTAACAAAAATGCGGAAAAAATTATATTCGACCTAAATGGGCACAGGAACAGAATCTCCTACTTTTGCTTATGCTACTGAATGAATCTGACTGCAAAATATCCAATAATAAAAAGTTATATATCCAGATAAACATCCATCATTCCAACTGATAAATGCTTCATCCAAATTTCATATCATATGCAAAGGATTAAAAAATATTGAAGTCGTTAGTGTTGTAATGGTGTTCATCAGAGTTAACTATCAGGAAAAGGTTTGGAAAGTCGGGAATCAATGAATTACCCAGCTCTCCCAGGTTTTCTGGTTTCGAGCTTTCGAAAATTAGAAAATATAATATCTACTTCAATTACCATTCAGAATTATCTATTCATTTGAATAGGTACATGAAATGACTGAAAAAATGGCAAACGGAGAAACCAATCTGCAAACGCTGACCTTCTTCAAATGAATCGTTTGTAATATATCTATGCCAATTTACAGATTTTTTTGTCCAAAAACAAGAAGTCGTAAGCGAAAGTGCTAAAGCTGTTAAGAGACTTTCGTCGTCTTCAACCGGCAACAGCGCCTCGCCGTCCAGAAACCGTCCCGTGACATCGTAACGCATCCCGACGCAGTGACAGTTCTTACGTAAAAAGCGCCAACTATGTCGTTCGCCGTCGGGGTAATAACGTTTTCTCGTCGTCCGAAGAATTCGGGATGATCTTTCGACTTTTTCGAGTGTGTAGGGATGTGCGACTTTTGAGGAGGAAAACCAGGGTTGCCAGATGACGAGCAGAGGATGGCCAACGGATAGTGTGTTCGCTCTGCCAAACTTCAATTGGGTTCTTTTATGTTCGAGTAGGAATTTCTCACTTAGTAGTACCTAATAATACTAGCGCTGAAATGTTTGAGCCATTGTTTTTTGGTTTTATGTGTACAAAAAATGCATGTGCAGTGTTGATTTTGGTGATGGTGAGTTCTGATGATGACTCAAAGACGGTTGACGATATTATCTGCTTTATTTCCCAATTGATTACTCGGATTATAATAATCGATTATGCCGAGAGTGCATTGCACTTCAGTTGTACTTTATTCGCTCATTTCACATAAAATAATTGAGATGAAAATGAAAAATATGATCTCGGAACTTCCTAAGAAATGACCCTTCTTCGCAAACAGAAATCGTGAAAGCATAGTGCCCCTCATTTTCAAACACCCAAGAATGTTAATAATTATATCTTAGGTATAATCCTAATTTGATCGTGAAAAAATGTGTACATAATCCATAAATCTTTAGAAGGCATATCAGCCAATGGAGTAAGGTGCGTGCCTGATAAGCTAAAAGGTCCCGGATTCGATCCCTACCCGACCTCATTGTTTTTTGTCGAAGACATGTCCCTGGAATATCCTCGAGACGTCCTAGGGATATACTTTCATCGTACTTGGTACATTCCAGGGACGTACCAGAAGGTCATCTCTTGGATGCATTTTTTGTCGGTCAGCAGATGTCATTGGGACGTCCTTAGTATGTATTTTGTCCCGACAAAGGATATCCCTGGGATGTCCTAGTATAAAATTAGGGACGTCCCTAGAAGTCCGTAGAATGTACTCATGTAGTTAGGGATAGCACTACACTTCTTCCCTTACAATAACTATACATGATGACAAACTCAATTGGGCAGCTCATTTGGAACAGTTGAGCCAAAAATTGTAATCGATTACATTTTTGATCCGTAGGATGAAGAAAATAGTCAGTTCAGAGGTTCTCAGATCCTCCTATCATAGTTTATTCCACAGCCATATAATGTATGGAATATTACTGTGGGGCAGATCATGTCATTCCTACAAAATATTCGTTCAACAAAAAAAAAGTACACTACACTGTTTTACCACTAACCAAACCGATTTTTTAACGCCTCGACACGTGATTCGCTAACTATGTTAGCATCTTCAGGAGAAGATAAAAACTAAATATCCTATTCTACTGTGCTGCTTATATACGAGGTATATGTTCACCCAACTGTGAAAAATACTAACCGTCAAGTTAATATTTGTCATGGTTGAGTTCACATGTTAATCTTAATTTACTAAACTATATAGAGGGCTATATGGAATAGGTCCATTATCCTTATTCATTACTCTATCACTATTCTTAAATATCTCTAAGCTTTCATATGCGTCTAGTTTTCTAATGTTATTAACTTGCTTAACTAATTTGAGGTTAGTAATATGTGTGTTATGATTGTGATTGAACATATGTTCGGCTACACAAGATTTATCTAACCTGCCATATTTTAAATGGGCTATGTGTTCTTTGAACCTTGCTTTTATGGGTCGCCTGGTTTGGCCTATATATGTTTTATCACAATCATTACAACTTATTTCGTATATTCCCGACTTTTCAAGTGTGTCCACTTTATCTTTCGGATTGCCTAATAAATTGCCTATTTTGACCCAGACTGATAAACGCTTTCAAAACCTAAGTCTTTAAAAACCTTATCAAATCCCTTCGTATACTTGGGATTGTACGGGATTGGGATTCTTCTAGAGTTCTTTTTATCCGCTTGAAAAGTCGTAGAATATCGAAGTGTTGACTTAAATTTATGTCTACGTATTAATTTATCTACTATTTTGATATCATACCCATTGACGCCAGCCACTTTATAAACAACATTTCTTTCAGCATTGAATCTTTCTTTGCTGAGAGGAGAGGAAATCAATCTGTGTACTAGAAAATTTAAACTTGCCATTTTGTGCTGAAAACAGTGATTGGAGTCATTAGGTATGTATCTAAATGTATTAGTTTCTTTTCTAAAGACATCAAATTCTAAGTTGTTTTCGCTATTTTTGATCACAAGTACATCTAAGAAAGGTAATTTGCCTTGATTTTCGCATTCATAAGTGAATTTGATAGAGGGGAAGCAGTTATTCAATTTTGAAATAAAGTTATCAATATCTGTGGTTTTTGTATCAAAAATAGCAAAAATATCATCGGCATATCTAATCCAAACCCTAGGGAAATACTCGAACTTTTATTTTGCATTCCCTTCAAATCGATCCATGAACAGTTCAGCCAGGAAAGGCGATAAACAATTTCCCATAGCTGTACCTTCATGTTGTTCAAAAAATTCTTGTTTATATTAAAAAATATTTTGGCTCATGCAGAGATTAGTGAGATCAACCAATTCTTTAATATTATCTGGATCTAGATTGTTATATTCGAGTAATTCCTTTAAATATTCCAAAGTTGTTGGTATGGGTACACTTGGGAAAAGTGATGAAACATCAAATGATATAAGGATTTCACCTTCGGTCAGATTCAACCCTTTGACCTTTTCGATAAATTCAAGCGAATTTGAAACAGAATGATTGTTATAAGGATTATTTAAAGTTTTGAAAACTTCAACCAACCACTTTGAAATATTGTAAGTAGGAGACCCAATTGCGGATACAATTGGCCTCATTTTCTTACTGGGTTTGTGTATTTTTGGTAAACAATATAGTCTTGGTACGCTTGGGTTAGATATTTGTAATTTATATTTATTATCTGCAGTAATAAGGTTTGGGCATTTATTCAAAATTGATTTGACTTGACTGACCATTTTAGGTAATGGATTCCTCGTTAGTTTCCTATAAGGACCATTTTCAATGAGATTGTCAACCCTTTGAAAATAATCCTGTTTATCCAAAATAACAACCTTATTACCTTTATCAGCTTTTAAGTAAAAGCATTCTTTCTCTTTCAATCCTTTGATAATATTTTGAGTTTTCCGTTTGGAGTTATGTTTATGATTGATTACATTTTTGGAAATTTGTTTCCTAACCGCTTCTCTGGCAAATCCTTTTGAAGAATTAGGGAGATATTGAATCGCGGATTCAACACTCACTATTACTTCATCGAGACTGTCCTTTGAAGCAGAAGGGACAAAATTTAGGCCTTTATTCAGAAGGTTGAGTTCTTCATTACTAAAGGATTGAGAGGAATGGTTTTCAACAATGGTGATGGGCTCCTGATATATTGGTTTTGATTTATTTATTCCAAGTTTCTTCAGTTTTTTGTTCAGAGAGAAAAATTTCTGAATATATTTGACTTCAATTACGGCGAACATTTTTCTCTGGAATTCACACCATTGTTCAAACTCAATGTTACTTAGTCTATATGTTAGTTTTTTATAAATTTCGTATGCTTCAAGTTCAAGCATACTGCGTTTTCCATAGAGATATTTGATTTCTAAATCCAACCATTTCTGTTTTGCAAGAATTTCAACTTTCTTGGCAACATTTGAAGAATGTGGCAGAGTAATCTTCATGAAGTTCGGAAAGACTGAATTTTTTCGGCAAGATTTTAAGAACCAGATATCTGCACTAACTAAACTAATTTTAGTACTGACCTTGAAATACAAGTTCTGTTCCGTTGACCGTGAAGCCATCTTGATATATCGAATGGAACACTAATCACTAATCTCTGCATGAGCCAAAATATTTTTCAATATAAACAAGAATTTTTTGAACAACATGAAGGTACAGCTATGGAAAATTGTTTATCGCCCTTCCTGGCTGAACTGTTCATGAATCGATTTGAAGGGAATGCAAAATAAAAGTTCGAGTATTTCCCTAGGGTTTGGATTAGATATGTCGATGATATTTTTGCTATTTTTGATACAAAAACCACAGATATTGATAACTTCATTTCAAAATTGAATAACTGCTTCCCCTCTATCAAATTCACTTATGAATGCGAAAATCAAGGCAAATTACCTTTCTTAGATGTACTTGTGATCAAAAATAGCGAAAACAACTTAGAATTTGATGTCTTTAGAAAAGAAACTAATACATTTAGATACATACCTAATGACTCCAATCACTGTTTTCAGCACAAAATGGCAAGTTTAAATTTTCTAGTACACAGATTGATTTCCTTTCCTCTCAGCAAAGAAAGATTCGATGCTGAAAGAAATGTTGTTTATAAAGTGGCTGGCGTCAATGGGTATGATATCAAAATAGTAGATAAATTAATACGTAGACATGAATTTAAGTTAACACTTCGATATTCTACGAGTTTTCAAGCGGATAAAAAGAACTCTAGAAGAATCCCAATCCCGTACAATCCCAAGTATACGAAGGGACTTGATAAGGTTTTCAAAGACTTAGGTTTTGAAAGCGTTTATCAGTCTGGGTCAAAATTAGGCAATTTATTAGGCAATCCGAAAGATAAAGTGGACACACTTGAAAAGTCGGGAATATACGAAATAAGTTGTAATGATTGTGATAAAACATATATAGGCCAAACCAGGCGACCCATAAAAACAAGGTTCAAAGAACATATAGCCCATTTAAAATATGGCAGGTTAGATAAATCTTGTGTAGCCGAACATATGTTCAATCACAATCATAACACACATATTACTAACCTCAAATTAGTTAAGCAAGTTAATAACATTAGAAAACTAGACGCATATGGAAGCTTAGAGATATTTAAGAATAGTGATAGAGTAATGAATAAGGATAATGGACCTATTCCATATAGCCCTCTATATAGTTTAGTAAATTAAGATTAACATGTGAACTCAACCATGACAAATATTAACTTGACGGTTAGTATTTTTCACAGTTGGGTGAACATATACCTAGTATATAAGCAGCACAGTAGAATAGGATATTTAGTTTTAATCTTCTCCTGAAGATGCTAACATAGTTAGCGAAACACGTGTCGAGGCGTTAAAAAATCGGTTTGGTTAGTGGTAAAACAGTGTAGTGTATTATCGTGCCAAAGGTTCCAGTCTTCGATATAAAAAAAAGTAGGCAGAATCATGGGTGGTGCAAATCGCAGAGTTCATTGCCGTCCACTTTTTCGCAAACTTCAGATTAACAAGGAGGATTATCAATTCATGTCAGTAAATTGATCAGTATCCAACTAGATCAGGTGATTTGCTGAAAAAACCCGGGCAAACACTTGTGATGTCAGAAAAAAAACTCTTCGCATATTGATGTAATTCAGTAGATGCATTTTTCAGTTCGAACTTTTGTCTAGCGGTCATTGATGGAGAAGACGCTATTTCAACAAAATTTCATTTCGTCAGTATTCTATATTGTATTTTCATATCCTATTTCAACATGTGATCACTATTTCTTACTTAAAAGTTTGTGTTGTTTTTCATATATTTATATTCATGGTTGAATTCAGATAATATGACATGGTACAAATAAATGAACATTAGTACGTCAAGTGGCGAGTGGCGTCATTTTGGGGATCCAGCAGTCATACTAAGGAAATATTCTAGATCCAGAAGAGGGTTATAAGATCATTATACAATATAAAATATGCTGAAACATGCAGAGGTACCTTCAGATCAAATAAGAAAATGACCATATATGCTCTATATATTTATGAATGTGTCATACATCTGTATAAAAATAAAATGAATTTCACACAAAGTAATAATAACAGATACCCCATTCGGAACAGTAATTTCACTTTTCCAACACATAGGTTGACTTCAACAGAAGAGCATCCGAATTATTCAGCAATTAGATTGTTCAATAGATTACCAAATGAAATGAAAGTGATTGATAGTGTGAAAAAATTCTAGAACCATCTGAAGTACTGGCTTACTGAACTAGAACCGTATTCTATATAGTTGATTATTTAAATGAAAATATCTAAATTCAAACTAATTTATTTATTTCCTATGTTTTGTGACACTGTTTCATTCTTTGTTATATGTTTTATATAGAATGTAAACCTTTTTTTGAAATGCAGTATATTGATAATAATAATAATAATAACTATCTATATATCTATCCATATGTATACTCTATTTGGACCACCTTTTCTTCGATTAATTTGAATCTTCTCTATCTTGGCTTTAATGGCTGATAATGATATCATAATAAGGCATCGAAATTCGGCAATACAATGCAAATTGAAATGTTTGAATATGAATAATAATCACTTATATAAATGCCATAACCAAACAAAAATATTCAAGATCCATATGAGTTCTCATCAAAAATCTTCTTCCTTGTGGGTTGCTCCTGGACACCTCTTGCATCTCCTAATATTCCTCTATGGTTGCTCGCGCCTTCGATGGGTGTCTGGAACATGAAATCTCCATTGGTAGTGGGCTCCAGAGAGGTTATTGCGGCACTGCACTCTATGTGTTCTCAATGTTTTTGTCTCTGCACTGACGCGGGTCACTTTTAATATAGTTCTCTTTGTGTTTTATACACTGCTGGTTTTCACTTGTGCTCCAATATTCTGCACTTCACTGTTGGCAATTGATTTTTTGAAGTATTTGGTGTACAAATTGACTCCAATACAGAAGAGCAGGATCACGAACATATGAATAAATCATCGTTCCAGCGATAATGACTGATGAAGTGAGATGAGCGCTAGCGACTTCTTGGTTAGTTTTGTTAATTCGGTTAACCTGGATTTCATGGTTGTTTTTTCCTTGATGTTCTGGATTCCCATATTTGTAGCTTATTTGGCAGGATCCAGTAAATCACTCAAGTAACAAATTTTGCTATCGCGCCCTCAAATATTCTGTTCAATGAGAAAATAACTTGCTTCTCACAATATCAAGATTCTTAAGTAGTCATCAGGCAGGGTTTCAAATTGGCAGGATCGCCATGTAGTGTTGATTTTGGTGGTGGTGAGTTTTGATGTTGAGTCAAAGACGGTTGACGATAGAATCTGGTTCATTTCCCAATTGATTATGATAACCGATTATGCTGAGGTGGAAGTTCATGCCACTTCAGTTGTACCATGTTTGCTCATTTCAAATATCGACCTCATTATTGTGCAACGTTATAGAGTTTTGCTGAATAAAACCAAACTTTCCTTCCAATATCTTATACGTATTTTCTTTATGGGCCACCTTTTTTTTTTTAATTGATATTAATCTTCGCTATCTCTGCTTTAGTGGCTACTAATTATTGTTGGAGAGATATCATTAGGCATCAAAACTGGGCAATACAACACAAATTGAAATGTTTCAATATGAAAAGAAATCACTGATATGCATAGATATATTGATGCGTTAACCAAACAGAAATATTTGAGATTTATATGGGTACTCATCACTAATCTTCTTTTTTGGAGGTTGCTCCTGGAATCCTCTTGCATCTCATAATGTTCCTCTATTGTTGCTCCGAAATTTTCAGCTCGCGCTTGCGATGGGTGTCTGGGCCGTGAAATATTCATTGGTAGTGGGCTCCAGAGATGTTCTTTCGGCACTGTACTGTATGTATTTTCATTGTTTTTGTCTCTGCACTGCCGCGGGCCACTTCCAATTTAGTTTTCTTTGGGTTTTTCTACACTGCTGGTTGTCATTTGTGCTCTAATATCTTGCACTACACTGTTAGCAATTGATTTTTCGAAGTATTTGGTGTACAAATGAACTCCAATACAGCATGGCAGAATCACGAATATATAAATCATTGTTCCAGCGATGATGAATGATGAAGTGAGATAAGCGCTAGCGACTTCTTGGTTAGTTTTGCTGATTTGGTTAACCTGGACCACAAGGTTGTTTCATTCTTTGGTGTTCTGATTTTCCATATTCGTAGATTTTCTGGCAGGATCCAGTAAATCACCAAAGCAACAAATTTTGCTATCGCGTACTCACATATCCCGGTGAAGAGAAAGATTACTTGCTTCTCAGAGTATGGAGATTCTTGAGTAGTCAACAGGATCATTTAATTAGCAGGGTTCCCAAATTGGCAGGATCGTCATGTAGTGTGGTGAGTTTTGATGTTGAATCAAAGACGGTCGACGATAGAATCTGGTTCATTTCCCAATTGATTATAATAATCGATTATGCTGAGATGCTGGAAGTGCATTGCACTCCAGTGGTATACTTTGTTCGCTTATTTCAAATATCGACCTAATTACTGTGCAATTGTTCAAAATCGCTCGACCTACGGTCTCGCAATTTCTTTATGTCAATTGTTCTCGTAAAATTACTGATCGGCAAATAATCTTCGTTACCAAGAAACATTCATCCGATGAGAAAAGATCTTTTGTTTTTACTGTTGATGGAATTTTGGGCGTTTGAAGCCAGAATGATAGTTGTATTGTGCGCAACTCTTGCATGCTGCTCGTTTAGTGTCTCGATCATGCAATATACTCATACGAATACACCTCGTGATACTATGTTTCATGGGAATTTTCGTTGATTGACATACTCCAGCTTGCTATTTCAATTTTGCTCATGACATGGTTCCTAAACATTTTGCCTACACCTCGGAAGCTTTGATAAACAATATGTCCTTCGTTGAAATTATGAGGCAATGAGCTGCTGTCGCTCGAGCTGTCGTAACAATCGATGAATATTTCCGGCAAAATATGAACATTCTGAGTTCGAAATTACTAGTTTCAAGTCAGGAAGAATAAATATTAACCATGAATCGACGGCCTATATGGTCGTTGGTACTAAATCTGGAACCCTGGGACTTGAACAGAATTCGAAGCCAACAGTATTTGCAGCCAAACGTAAATGTATCGAGATACAATGCTAATAATATCGGAACTTATTTTCACCACTGATCAATCCGTTGAGCAAACTTTTGTTCTTAACTTAGATTTCTCAAAACAATATGCTAGTAGTACATCTTCTGTGATTATCTTCACATTATTTTCATCACCCCATCTGATGAATTGATCATACGTCTCTTCATTTAATTTCTTTGACTTTGCTGATAGTAATTCGAGCTTTGCATTTTCCGCTGATTCTAATATATCCAGCAGTATATCATAAACGTCTTCTCCATCCGATTCCATAGTCTTGCTATTATTATTATCACTAATTCATACTTTCCAGTCACAGGATGACAATTCAGCTTGTTTATTGGATGTATTGCTATATACAATAACCATCAGCTTGCTCAAAAACGTCAAAGTTAGGTAAGTATTTATACTGGGTTTGCATATTGTAAAATTCTGAAGAATGAATCTCTTCTAGAGATCAAAGAGTTTTACTATAACGATAATTGCAATATTCGTAGGATAATTTTCATATGTAAATCATTCATGAACATTACGCTTCTCTTGATTACGCTTCTCGTGGTTAAGGTTCACACATCATGAAAGCATTGAAAACCCGAACGCGGCCGAAGATAACCTCTGAGAACATAACCACTTTTGAAGATTCGCGAAAAAAATATCTACCGTTTATATGAAATCTATAATCTATCTGCCATATCTCCAAATGGAGTTGATTCGTTGCTGGCAAACTAGAAAAAGGCCAAAATACATTTGTCACTACCAAATCGTCTGAAGCCTGGATCTTTATTGGAATATAATTCCAAAGCTTCAAACTCAACAACTTCGAATCTATATTAACAATAATATATCTGGAAACCCTGTGGAGGTAAATACTGGGAATTGCAGAAAGGTATCATGTTGAATATATTCCATCATAGCATTGGTAGATAGATTTTCATCATGTTGTCTCTATCACCTACAGGAATCCCGACACCCACCTAAAATGTTCAACGAATTGTGTATCTGAATATAATAGCAAAGTCTCCCTAACATATTCTCTATTTCTCTGTTTATTCAACAAAAGTTCGGGATTTATCAGGAAGGAACTCTTCACCACTGCTCCCTGACGATGAATAACAACTAATATGAAATAAATGTACTATGAATATAAACAGCAGTAAAGAACAAGAAAAAAATATATGATGTTACAACAGGCAGAATCCCAAACTGAATGAAATGAGCGTTCGCCAAAAATAAAATAAACCAAGAACGGTTCTCGTTCAAGAGCAGGTCCTGGTTTCGGACGATTCTGAGGTAAAATTGGACTCGTAAAAAACTGTTTAGACTCGAATGAACCCAGTAGTTTTCACCTTAAGGGACGGATTCATGGGTGAAGGGGTGGGGGAATGCGCGAGTTGGCAAACAAATTTAGTTTGGTGAATTTTCACGAAAATACGTTTTATGGTAAATATTTGTTTGTTTGACTCCAAGCTAAAAATCTGCTACATCAAACTAAGAATTCTGAACTTGCAATGCTTGAAATTTCGATTTGATTTTTAGCCGGAATTTCCACGTTTGTGCATGTAGCAAAATTGCATTTCCAGTTCAAACAATATTGGAACTCGAACTTTCCAAATGATGAGTAGAGAAGTCGAAAAAATCGTATTCTCAATTGAGATTTGAAAATATCAGGTTCCAATTGGGAAAATGAAATTCTCAGTCACATTTTTCAATCTGAAGATGACAAACTCCATACAAACTCAAGATTTCTAACTGCGTACTTCAAAATTCAGACTCGTAGCTGATAGAAAATTCAATGAAATTTTCTTGTATTCTAGTGTTCTAAGTTCAAAATCGGCATTTCTAAACTCCTTTCTCATGAGAAAATATCATATTGTGAATAAATGATAAGACAACACAAGATCACCGCGTCGTCCTTCGTTTCATTGCTTTTTGGTCCAAAACGAAAATCGGAACATTCAAAAATGATTTGGCAGAATTCACTTACTGGCCTTCTCCATCCATCCCATTGAATTCAACTCATTCGAAGAACCCCATTCTAATGATCTTCAAGCAATAAAATTGAACCAAAACTAGGTAGAGTAACACCATGAATATTGTATATTTTTCTAGTCAACAAATGGGATTTCTCATTTTGAGAATTTTTTTTTATCGCTTGGAGCGCAGGAAAGGGAATCCCTAAAATGTTAAAAGAACATCGTGCGTTCCTATAGAGGATAGGGATAGGAAGTAGGTATTGGAATTTTTTTGAACTTCTGGAGATTATATGTTGTTGGGAATACTTCCTCATGCAATGAATTCCAGAGCCTAGCCGTTCTATGGATGAAGGAGTTTTGATAAAGTGCTGTTCGACATCTTTCGAGGTTGACAACGAAAGGATGTGCTGACTGGGTTTGTCTAGTTTGTCTGACTGGTATTGCTAGTGAAGGGATGATAGCAGAGATTTCCGAAGAACATTTCCCGTGGAAGTATCGATAAAAAAGTGAGAGGTCGCCGACTTTTCTACGGCTATGTAACTTACTTCAGCAGATAATCAATGCCTTTTGTCCAAAGAAATGCTGAGGCTGAGAATCAGAGTATAACAATCCTTTTCAACAATAACTAATTCGAATGAACATACAGGAAATGAGTTTTATTCAAAATCTCAATTGAATCGATACTTTCAAATTCTGGTAGTACCTCGGTAGAATTCATTGATCATAAAGAAGTTTATAAAAAATGTCGATAGTAACGATTAGGCAAAAGTTACGTTTCACTCAAGAAAATAACTTATGCTCTTCTGAAATATCAACAAGTGTTCTTCCCTTGGCAGTCCCCGCGAGATTAACCCGTCGAGTTGAGGCTTCGCACCCCTTCGTGGTCACTTTGGAGACCTGCAGAACATCTCATTCCAAAGACTCGTTCATCCAACGAGCACCAAGGCTCTGAAACACATTGCCAAGGGAGGTGTTCCTTGAGGCATATAACCTCCAGAATTCTCAGGAGTAGAGAGTAGGAACCAGAACCAGAAAACAATAGGTTTAAAAAGAGATCAACAATTACAATTGAGAAAATATAAATCAGATAGGTATGTGTATTTCAATGACCTCAACTAATGAAACGAGTCAACAGCAGAAACATTCATGATGCGAAGATATCAACATCAGATTGAATTTCCCTGATTCTTTGGTTCGACTTTCAAGGTTCCTGTTATGATATGTATGATATCCATGTCCTATAGTTTTTCTCAAGGATTGCATTATCGCCCAATACAGTGAAAATACAACGGAAACAAGATATATTACAGCAATGAGGAGATAAGGAAATATTCCGAATGAGAACAAGCAAAGCATATATATGGTATTCAATATGAATAAGCTGATCTTAGGTGACTTTTTTATGTATTTTCTCGTTCATTTTGATGAATATATCATTGCAATTTTTCATAGGCACTCAAAAATAGTATAAGGACACACACTGTGTTACTGATTATTAGTGTACATAGGCTTATTATCTAAGATCAAGCTTTGACTGACACTTTTTCAACACATCAATAACATTTCTGGTCAATTTACCTCACTGGAAGTAAATTGCAATATTATGCACCCATATTTCCATTATTGAAAACGAGGAGACAGAATTCCAAAGAATCCAGGAATGTCATATGCTGTTTACAAAAAAAAAACGAAAATGAAAAAATTGTATACAATTGAATAAAAAAGAATATCAATAACGTTGAAGGTATGTGAAATGATTTTACCCCTACCTACAACTTGTTCATGAAGATGTATACCTCCTTTTGATAATTAATTATCAAAAACTGTCGTCTGTTTGATTGTATTGTCGAAACGTTCGATTGATTTCAATGTCAAAAATGTCATTTTGTCAATTACTCTATTGTCCTGTGTATCTCCTTCTGGTGATGCCGTCTGAAAGCCGTCGCCATCAGTCTGATGATTTCAACTCAATGTTTGGGTGAATTTTTCTTATGATCTTAATCATTGATTTTCTCTGATGTTTATCTATATTTTGACTTGTTATACGACCCTAAACATAGTGGAGTATACTACGGCCTTGCCAAAAATGCTATCTCGGAAACTAAGCGAGATAGAGTTATAGTTACTTTGGAGAAAATGATCCCCATCGAATTTTGGGCAACTTTGGTTTTTGTGTGTGGTCTGTCTGTCTGATGTCTGTCTGTACTCTGTGGTAATCATAAATCGATATATCTCCGGAACCCTTCGACATATCGACTTGAAATTTTGCTATCTCATTGTACTCAAAACAATATTATGTCATTGAAATATGAAGGGAATCGAAAAACTCTAAAGTGGTTTTACCGGGATTTTTCGATTTTTCACCGGAAAAAAAACTTTATCAGGAAGATACAAAGCCTATTGAAATTGAGCAGGGTCGGGAAATTCCAAGTGAGTTTTTCAAGGAGATTTTCCGAAACACACGGTTCGCTTTAAAACGACATATCTCCTGAACCAATAGACCAAATCCAAATTTGAAAAATGCACCGTATGACTCTTTGATGACGCAACAAATTATTATTTCACCATTTTTTCGTGCATCCATCGGAAAATGGAAAAACAAATGAAAATTAAAACATTAAAATTTGAAATCCTCTCAATTCAGTATACAGGGTGTTTCATGATTGAATGTCATTATTTGGGGAGGCAATTCTTGGGCCCATTCTAAGAAGGAAGTTTCATATGAACGAACGTAAAACGTCCTAACTTTTGAGATACAGGGTGCTGAAGTTTCTTATTAATTTCTGTAATACCACTTCAGATATTCTAATGAAATTCGGATACATGTACTATGTATCAAGAGGCATCAGTTAATTTACCACATTTTTTTGGTTGCCGCCAGTGGCGTTCGAATGGAATTTCACATACCTATTTTGTCAGACATTGATGGAACGCCACTGATTTTTCTCGAAATTGAAATCATTCTTGAAATTCCCAATCATTTCTGAGTAAATTTGTACATCACAATTTTTTCAATCTGATGCACGTTTTTCGCTTAAAAAAATAAAAAGCTTTGCACTACATGATTATAGCTATATCGTTAATATGAGATTATCACAATGCAGAGAAATAGATTTTATTCTTTAGATCAAATATAAGAAGAAAACACTTCGTATTCGTATTTGGTATTTTGAAATTATAACTTTTCATTGTAGTAGGCTATATTCATTTTTGAGAACTTTTCCACCCTGTATCTCAAAAGTTAGGAGGTTCAGGTCATACGTTCATATGAAAGTTCCTTCTTAGAATGGGTCCAAGAATCGCCTCCTCGAATATTGACATTCAATTATGAAACACCCTGTATATCGAAAACAAATGGAAAAATCGAAGATTATCAGAAGTGCAAAGTTATCCACTGGAACATTTCTTACAAATTATCACTCAAATTTTTTTCTGTGAACACAATGGTACAGGATAGAGAGTAAAAAATATAAAAGAAAAAAATTGAACGACTCATAGGGCACCAAGAAGATATATTGAGAAACAAAAGATTATCGAAAGTAGAAGATCATCGACTTCCACGAAACCATGAAATATTTTTTCCTTTTGTTGATTGGAAGATGGAACAAAAGTGTTGAAAATTTTATTCTCAGATGATTCCAAATATCTCGAAAACAACTGGAAATATCTGAAGATGTTATGGAAACAAAATTATTCCTTTTGATAAAATATACAAAAAATCTATATAGCATTTTTCTCTGAATTCAATAGTTCGGAAGATACGATGAAAAAACCAAAAAATTTACAAGTTCCTAGATAATCACTTGCCAATAGAAAACGAAACAAAAAACAAAACGAAGTAAAATAAGCACACTCGACTGTCTTGATTTTTTTCTCATGAACTACGTACCTAGCTCACTCGACTGTCTTTATATTTCGCCAATAAACTAGGTACCTAGCTCACTCGACTGTCCTAATTTTTGCGCATTAACTACGTACCTAGCTCACTCAACTGTCTTATTTTTTTTCCACAAACTACGTACCTAGCTCACTCGACTATTATGATTTCCCACAAAGAAGGAATATGTTGGCATTGTTGTAACTTTTTTTTGTTTTTGTTTTTTTAGTCCCTATTGGCAGTCGAGTGGGCTAGGTACGTAGTTTGTGTGGAAAAACCAAGACAGTCGAGTGGGCTAAGTACGTAGTTTTTGGGAAAAAATCTCCAGTTCTCTGAACTTTCATAGCGTCGTATACACATCTTTGGTGCCCAATGATAGTTTCAATATAAAAATATGCTCATGATATGGTGCCATGGCCTCTACTTCCATCTTACATAAGCAATGATAAAATATCATCTGCTTTTATAGCGTCGTATGAATTATCTGACCTCTATACAAAAATACAAATCTAATACCTAATGAAAACTACATCTATCCTAATCTGGTTATCTTGGGATATTTAGAAGATACAAGTTGTGATTCGTTCTATCAGGACAGCTGTTTCTGGCTGACATCCTCCTTTTCAATTTGTTAACCTAATCACTGCATATGTTTCATCAATAGGTAATATTCATTCCATCTGTAGCAATAATCACTGATTTATTATTGTGAGTTGTGAGAGTTTTCATTGTTGTTTTCTCATCAGGTACTCATTTTTGTGTCAGATGATGGCGAATGCCGAAACTAGTAACAACACTGAGGAAACTCGGCCAAGTAAATTGTTTTCTTGAAAAAAAGTCGATTGTGACAAGAACATTTTCACCAACGGTAGGAAATTATGGTACTTGCAGTAGGCAAAACTATATTTCTGGAACGAAGTTTCTGATGTAAGTGATCAGAACACTTGTTGGTATCAACCAAGTCGATATGTACTTAGAGTTCGCTAATTCTAAGTGAACACTGAACTAGTGCTAGGTTAACGAATACTCACTATTATTAAATTATTTTTCTGACATAAGATCACTTGCTCTGAGCGAACTCATCAATAAAGACAATCTATCAAGTCGATTGTTGCTGGTGACAGCTCATCTGTAGTTAGAGATTTCTTTTCCGTTCGGACATCTCCGATATTATTCGAGTACCCACGCCCAACGCGATCACTGTCCAGTGTCCACGAGTCCACGGCGTCATTTCGATCTTAGCAATCGCGAAGTTAGTATACTTGCGTTCCCGCTAGTAACATTGAAATTCCAAGTCATGCAAGTGCCCTTTCGAACAACTATACTATATCATATTCGTATCATGAGAATTCTCTGTTTGTGTGCCTCGCTCTGAGCTGTGGGGTGTTAAGTTCTTGATCTGTTCTCTTGAAGGAGATAATGAAATACAAAACTCTTCTAGAACAGTACATAATTGTTTCTACATATATACAGGATTTTTTTCCACTTCCTATGATACTCGAAGCGGAAGAAAGTGACGTTTAAAAAGTATGAAAGTTGATTCATCTTCAATGCTGAAAGGAAAAAGATAGTGAACCAGAGTGCAGTGCAGTGAGTGAGAGTACCGTTTTTCTTGGTGCATGATGCTGATATAAGCGGTATCTAGTATCTCAATATTTGTCGTCAGCCTTACTTTTTTTGTATTTTCTGGATTCATCATACCTATATAATAAAATGTTTTGAATGCATGTGTTTTTGTCTCATTACCAAGGTTTCATTATTTTTCAGAGAACAATGGAGGTATTTTTTCATACTAGCTAATGACAAGTGAATAAGTCACTATTGACAAGTAAATAAGTCGATGATGACTAGTAGATAAGTCACTAATGACATGTAATTAGGCCACTAATGACTAGTGAACAAGTCACTAATGAAAAGTGAATGAGTTACTAATGGCAATTGAATAGGTCACTGATGACAAGTGATGTGTTCACTAACCGTTATCAATCTGAAATTTAATGAAACAGGTCAATAGTGGTAGGTGTACATTTTCAGGAACACAAATATTCTTGTGGTTATTAACTTGTTTCCTTGTCCCATATAGTATACAAGTTTTTACTTGCCACTATTGAATATTCACTTAGGGTTAGTGTTTTTTTTTTCTCCGTGAATGCTTTATGTAATATAACTTTGTGGTCGACTCACTCTGGGGTTCTATGACATTTTCTTAAAACAATTCTAGATCACTTCGGGAAAATGGATGGTTGCCACGAATTAATATTATATTGGATTCTCAGTTCACCAATGATATCAACAAAATGGTGAAGGTGTCATGACTAATTCATTGAACTTTTGTTCAGAAGTAAAATCTAGGACTATTGATAGATATGGAAATAACGTATGTATATAGGTACGAAGAAATTTCACGGAGGAAAAACATGAATGGAGAAAACGTCCCCATTGCACCAAGACTAATTCATCACCAGAAACAGTTATATATTCTGCGCGATATTCTGGCACCCGTTGCATTTTCATTGGTTGGTGTTTTTGTTTAATATACAGAGACACCAATTCAGTATCCCTAATGTCCATCAAAACATACTTAATTCCCACATTCCAAAAATAACCCGATAATAAAATTCGCTTGTTTTTCATTATGAATATGCGCTAGAAATAATAAACGACTACTCATAATTTTCAATATCATGATGATGATGAGTTCCGTTTGAAGCGCAGTTGGAGAACAAGCGATAAGTTTCGAAATTAGGTACTTAAATAATTACATCTATTATGGTGATTAGTTCATTCTATCCGTGTACAGCGTGTCCTTGAAATGGTCTGAATACGAAACTACTACATATTCCTTTGACCAAAACAATACGATACAAGCAGAGTCACCTCTGTACAAAATTTGGCGGTAGAGGGCTCTAAAGTTACAATTTCTTATTCGCTTCTGTTTCAATTTTGAAACAGCTTTATTGGGCATTGAAACACAAAATATGATCATGATGATAAATATCATTCCATGAATGAAAAACAAGATTTCTTCAGTACATCAACATATGAAACTGCTTTTTTTATGTTCTGGTTCCCACGAAAAGGGATATCCTGTAATGTTCAGAAAACATAGTGATAACCAAGGGGAATAAGGTAGGAATTAGTGTTGTCCTTGAATTTCTGGAGGTCATATGCCTCGGGAAACACCTCTCTTGCCAATGTGCTCCAGAGCCTCGCTGTTCGTTGGATGGACGAGTCTTTGGAAAGAGATTTTCTGAAGGTCTCCAAAGTGACCACGAAGAGGTGTGAAGCCTCAACTAGACGGGTTAATTTCGCGGGTACTGCCAAGGGAGGGGAAAATTGTTGATATTTCGGAAGATTATCGTTCATGAAAATGGGAGTCGGACAGTTCGACCACGGGCAAGGTACCTCTTTTAAGTACACCGATCAGTTGGACCACGACCGCTCTTCGAGCGGATTAAGGTTGTATTATAAGAATTAAAACAATCACTATTTTCTTAACATATATATTATTCATTATTGAGGTTTATTATAATAAGACATAATTTTTACAAAATCTTCTTGTGATAAAAGGCCATTTTTATATTCAGATATCTTAGCTTTTTTTTCTGTGTTGCACTTTTTAGTTTTTTGGTGAAACATTTTACGGAATTTATTTTAATATATGTTTCTGCTTGAAAGTTCATTAAGATATTTACAGAATTAAATTAACTTGGGTGAGAACTATAAAAATTAGAATTATAATGAGAATGAAATGATTCACACGCGTTTGTGGTCCTGTACATACTATCTGTAGTACATCAAGCCCAACTTGGGGGAAAACTACTTTCTTCATAGATATAAGTTTCTACGATATAATCGGAAAATTTCGATGACTTGGATTACTGGGCTTTATTGAATGCATTTCTTCAGAAAAAGGTTTCCTACTTCATTAGGGTCTAAAAATGGAAGCAAAAAATAATTTGGAAAATTGCCTATTTCTGAGTTTTTGTTCCGATATTCTGTGACTAAGCTCAAATTTCGAATTTTACGATACCACACGATTGGCACATCCTATAATTCTTATATCCGGCCACATTATTGAACAAGCGTTATGAATTGCCGTCAAAATCAACAATGACTGTTGAAGGTTTCAATATCAGATCCAGAGTTTTACATTTTTCATTTAACAGTTGAAATAATTTTAAATAACTTGTTCTTGTTTGGTAACAAGCAAAAAGCAACAGGTATATAATAGTCACTTCGCAATTTGTTATCAATGCGCGAACCCTGTCATTTTTTGGCGTTTGTAGAAAAACTAAATTAACTAGATACTTATGACGTTATAACGATACTGAAAGAATTCTATAAAATCGATTAGAACATAAAATGTTAACCTGGTCGAACTGCAGGGTGGGATTAACTGGACCTTTTTCAAAAAAAGATTAATGCAGGTACTCGTGGTCCAACTGACCGGTCCCCATGAAAATATCTATAAAGAAGAGCCAGATCGCCAACTTTTCTACGGTGCTTTAGAGAAGTGAGTGAGTTTGTGAGCGAGGCATCACCCACGAGATGATTTGCAATTCTTTGGAACGAATCCAACGGTTTTGGGGTATGTTTGGGTGCTGAACTCTAAATATGGAAACAGTTTTCCACGACAGCTCGGATCTGTGCTTTATAAATCATGAGCAGCTGACTGGAAGTGAAATAGCTCCTGGCCCGAAACAAAATACCAAGTTTTTGGGATGTACTTTTAGTAATTGATTTCAAGTGATTTTCCCAAGAAAGGTCATGGTTGATAGTGATACCAAGCATCGAAATGGATGTCTTCAAAGGTATGGTTACCCCTGACAAGCTAATGTTGGGCACAGTGAGATCAACGATTTTAGAGAAAAGGCATGCTTGTGTTTTTGCTTGCATTGAGATCTACCAAGTTATTGGATTGTCAACATTCGCTATGAAAATCTAATTTCAACATACGCCAACCATATATTAGAAGGAAACCCCAAATTTGATGATAATCTCAGAATTCCACACGTAGAATATAAGGGAATGGAACTCAATCACTTTGAATCATTCGAAATCAACAAACTAAAAAATTCTGACATTTTACTTAACGATCAATTAGACCTCAATAGTTCACCACTGTAATTCGTTTCCTCAGTAGCTAATAATATGTATCTGCTATCAACCTTTTCAAGTTGATCTGGTACACCGTATTTCAATGTAGATATTGTGCCTGATTTCCGAAAATGAACGTTCATCGAACCTGTCCACAGGTAACTAATCCTCCAGGTTGGGAAAGTAGGATATATTATACAAGTGAGGTGCGTAGTATTTGAAAGGTATCAGATTAGTATAGATGTAGTTTTCATTAGGTATCAGATCAGTATAGAGGTCAGATAATTTATACGACGCTATAGAAGCAGATGATATTTCATCATTGCTCATGTAAGATGGAAGTAGAGGCCATGGCACCATATCATGAGCATATTTTCATATTGAAACTATCATTGGGCACCAAAGATGTGTATACGACGCTATGAAAGTTCAGAGAACTGGAGATTTTTCTACACAAACTACGTACCTAGCCCACTCGACTGTCAATAGGGACTAAAAAAACTTAAACAAAAGAAAGTTCAAACAATGCCAACATATTTCTTCTTTGTGGGAAATCAAGACAGTCGAGTGAGCTAGGTACGTAGTTTGTGGAAAAAAATCAAGACAGTCGAGAGTGCTTTTTTACTTTCTTTCGTTTTTTGTTTCGTTTTCTATTTGCAAGTGATTATCTAGGAACTTGTAAATTTTTTAATTTTTTCATAGTTTTTCATCTCCCGAACTAAATAGACAGCAGTTTCAGTCGGGAGCAACCTTCTTTGACTGAGAGGATTGTTGATATTATACAGGTTGGATATAAAAGCGCGTTTCTCTGATTATATCAGGTCTAGTAAAAATGAAAACGTTTTTGTTGGCAATGTCAGATGTAGCGAACACCAGTACACTACCAAGCTATATTGTAATCTATTTTAGAGAAATATGAAAATCATTGTTGAAACATGAGAGAATATCAGAATGATATAAAAGGAAGCAACTACTTTCCTAATGAAAACAAAAATGATGTTCCCAATATTTGACATAGATGATTCAATATTTTGTGGTATTACCTAGATATACCTAGTTGTTTTCTGTTAGATATTATGTGATAATGATGGAATAATCTAGGCATGATTCAACGGGAATCCAAATAATTTTTGTGTGATAATATCAATATGGTAGTATCATCAACTTCCTGGAATTGGCTTCCAGAATTTGAATGTAAATGTAGAAGAAAATAATATAATTCATCTGTGACGGTAAGGAAGTTTGGAATTTCATCTCTATTGGCATGTTGAAAAATGTCACCTTTTATGAATTACTTTCTTCCCACGGAGAAGAGACACTGTTGATGGCTTTTGTTATAATTATAATAATAAATAAATTATGATTCCAAAAAATAATCCAATATCACCGAAAAAACTGCAAGTCCTTTTATCTTCCATTCGACTCGGCGGTTACGTAAAGAACTGAGTAAACAACTGAAGGAACTCTGAATTCGCAATTTTTTGATATTTTATTGATTCAAAAGAAGAAGCATGAGGATGCCTGCAACGCAGATTTCATTCTTGATGTTAATTCCAGGTCGATAATTTTCTGAATATAATATAATGTTATATATTTCTAATATCGATTCATTCTTTTCCTTGTTACAATAAAAAAGTGTATTATACACAGAAAAATATTAGATTTCAGCTCATACGGTTTCTTGTCTCTCTCCGCTATGCGTCGGAAGACCACACAATCTACTACTTTCTTCCCTTGTATATTAAATATTTGTTTTCCTGGCACATGGATTAACTACTCAATTTCGAATCTGGAAGGTGTTTTTTAATTCGAATTGTTCAAAATGGAATATATTGGATGTTTTATATCAAATTGATTATTTTCACTGTAATCTGTAATTTAATTTCATTATGTTTCTTTTCTCAATCATCTTTCATTAAAGTTTTTATAAAAATTGTGTTGATGCTATTATTCCACTTTTATATAGTCAGGAAAATATTTATAGTTTAATCAAACAGTTAATCTGATTCTGCTCATCTGTTGTAGTTAGAAAACATGTTAAAATTCCTTGAAATCGGGCAGGATCTGTGAAAAAAACTTTTTCATACCAGCTCGTTGAAGTTGAAGAGTTCTTCTTTCTATTCTGACGTAATAGAGCCCATCGATGTTTGGTAGAATACTCGAACTTCATACAGTTTCTCTCTATGGTGATACCTGATATAGTGAATAATTTAGAAACAGTAGTTGTTTCTTTGAAAACTATGGAACTTATTCTCTTCCAGTCCATATCTCTGAAAAACGTTCCCAGAAAACGTTATAAGAGTAGAGAAATCAATTGTTCCCTCCTGAATGTATTCGACAAGAATCGATTTGGTACGACCAAACTTGAGGTATGTGAGAAAATGGTTTGAGTTTTTTGCGTGATGTTTTCAACTAAGTGGTTTGATTGAATGCTTCTACTTTCACAACTAGTCACAGCTTCAGCTTCAGATTTTTGTCAACAAATTTTGTATATTGTTATTTTCCGAAGCTTCATGAAGAGGTCATATATTATACTCCATCAGGTAACCCAGGAGATGAGTTTTCATGTACTGTTGATGCTTTTGCTCTTGATGCTAATTTGAATAACTGTTTCACTTTCACACTATGGAAAATCATGCGATTGAAGTTTTTGTTGATATATTTCTTGCTATCTTTATGAGAAACCCTCTGAACTGAATTGGATCTCATAACTAACAGATCTAGAATGAACAAAATTCTGTTCATCCCGAATAATTGTTAGAAGGAGCGAGACAGTACCGTTTCGGCAACTAGCAGGCCTCATCAGCTGCTCTCGGTCTGCTGAAAACTGGGCAGGAACTGATCGAAATAAGATATTGCGAGGGAGAAGGACAGAAAGTGGAATTGGCCAACTCATTTCTCAATGAGCCTCTCCAGTAATTTCTAGAAAAAGTATATCTTGAAATATATGACTCTGGAATACCTCAAAATGATTTCTTCAATTTTCTTTCTCCGCAAGTTATCGCATTACAATTATTGAAAACGCTTAAATGAAAGAATGAATTTTAACGATCAGACATGGCCGCGAAAAGTGTGACGTCAGTGCGCGAGAAACTTGGATTGGTGATTACCTGACCTTCTCGCAGATGCCAATGAAATGTACGATGGATTCGACAATGTTGCCAATTTGGACAGAAAGCTATGATCAGTTGGATATTCATTCGGCGTTCCAGCAAATAATGCAGATGCGTTTAGATAACTCCATAAAAACTACTCACCTGAAAATTCGTGTTATTAAAAATTTGCATTGCATAATTAGTTAATTGGTTATTTGGTAGATTTCGGTTGTAGGATTATTCAGAATTGTAAGTGAAATTTCATTCTAAATTGAATTACAGTGCAGTTATTCATGAAATTCAGTTTCAAAATCCTTCCAGTAAAGTACTCTCAAGGTTGGATACCTACTCACCTATTATATACTTTTTTTTTTCGAGGGAAAATCCATCAAGGACACTACCAGCTTTAGCGCTCTATCGCTGATGGTAGTGTCGGACTCCTACCGACTAAAACCCCTCCGGCCCCTCAATTACTCCGGTATCGTTTAGGCAACATTCATCGCAGTGATAGGTGTCTTCTACTCCTCTCCTTGCATTTGTCTTACTTCTACCTCTTTCGTTTACATAATTTCCTTAGCAATTTTCCTTACCGACTTCCAGTGTTCCTTTCTTCCTATCATCAGGTCCATCAACGTGTCCTCGTTTGGAATAGTTCCTATCATTGTAAACTCGTTGTGTCGGGCCACTACCCATTTACCACATTCAAACAGGGTATGCGCAGGAGTATACTGAACCTCTTCAGTACAGTAGACGCATTTGTCTGTGTCCGCCTTTCCTATATGCGCTTAGTATAGGTCCTGAAACAGCTATATGCCCTGTCAACACCTGAGTAAGGTAATAGTCTAGGTGCCGGTGCTTGCATTCGTAGTACACCACCACATCCGGTATAAGTCTCTCCGTCCACTGTGCCGTTTTAGTGTTGGCCTGCTACTCCTGTTGCCACAATCTCAGAGATGTCATTCTCTCTCCCTTCTTCACCGTTCTGCCATCCTCCTTCTCGTACAGTCGCTTTCGTTCCATCACTAGTAAGTGTATTGGTACTGTTCCCGTCACAGCTTGTACCGGTCTCAAGGATATGGTTCTATACCCACTCGCTACCCTTAACGTTATCCTCCTCTGCACTCTCTCCATCTTCTTCGATATGCCGTCACGCTCATCGCAGTTGCCCAAATTGACGCTCCATTTAATAAGATGGAGTGTACTACCCCGCTGAGAAGTTGACGCTTCCTGCTTTCAGGTCCTCCCACATTTCTCATCAGCCTACATAGTGAGGCCGTCCTCTCCTCAGCCTTCCTTGTTGCATACGCGACGTGCCTACCGAAGCTACCAATGTTATCCAGGACAATTCCTATATATCTTACCTCTCTTTGCGGCTTCATCTCCGTGTCCTCCACAATGAAACGGGGGATTTCTATTCCTTTTTGCACGTGGTCCCCAGAGAATAACCGCCTCTGTCTTTTCTGGAGCAAGTTCAAGCCGTTTGTCTTTCATCCATCTAGCAATGATCCTGAGTGACTCATTAGCCCTAACCTCTATAGCTGTTGTACGTCCTTTCCTTCCACCATGATGGCTGAATCGTTCGCGAAGCCTACCGATCTCACTCCTTCGATGAGCTGTTCCTTGAGAACACCATCGTGAAAAATGTTCCACAACGCCGGACCAAGTACGGAGCCTTGTGGAACACCTGCTGTCACCTTGTGCACCCCTTCATCAATTATTATTCTCCTGTCACTCAAGTACCTCCTCAGTGTGTTCTGAAGATAGATGCCGACTATGCACCTGCCTTTCCATTTTGTCCCAGTCAGCGGTGTTGAAAGCGTTCCTTACATCGAGGGCGATATTATATACCTACCTCTTTACCTATCTATCATAGGAAATGAGACAAATTCTGCATCAATCAATACTAAATTGTCTATTTGTTTTATTCTTTTATTGGTTTCATTGAAAGAATCACTGTCTTCTTGTCAATAATATTGGGAAATAAGAACAGTGGAGTTGTACGGAGAATCAGGTATTTTCAATTTGGTAACATTGTGTTAGCGCCAGTTGCTTTATCTCTTTCTCTTTTGAACATATTTGCCAGATTCGCAAATGACCTGGAATGTGTGCTTGAGATATAGTAATACTGTTCAATTTATTGATTATAACAATTGGTCAAAAAAATTTCAACATAAGTGGAACCAAACTAAGTATATGAAGAGCGTCTTACTAGTTAGATGCCTGCATCACATTTCATCCTAGCTAATATTGAAACTAATGAAATACTTTTGGAGTTCAGCGCGAATTTCGAATCAATGCATTCTTCACACCATCTTGCACATAGGATCAATTCAACGATTTTACAGCAATCTGGCAATAGCGGAGTGATTCCCAGCCACAGAAATTGAATTGGCATTTTCAATAACTGAATAACTCATTTGTCGTTCGATTTCCTTGATGAATATCAGGATAACGTTTTCAACTTCCTTCCATAACATTATAGAAAAAAATTGTCAAATTTTACGGTACTGGAAAGGCCCATTGATCAATTTTCGTTCTGCACAAGAATTGATAATACGAATGGATGGATTTCAAATGGAGAAGTCGTGGATAAATGCTCGCCACATGGCAGGTTAGCAAAGAAAAAAAGCAGAGTGGCTTGCCAAATGGAACACAACGCGGAATAAAACTTTAAAAAAAGGTACTTACATTACAACGTCTAGCATGGGGTTGACCAGCAGGATTGAAGTCGGGGAGACGACGAACATCTTTCAATTGATAATGACTTATGACTTGTATCAATAATCATGATGCCTTATCGACTCAGGTACTATTCATATAATTTTCCGCAATGAAAATGGTCATGATCATATTGCTTACCTAGGTATTATCGCACGGTAAGCGGTTTCTGCAAATTCTACAGGAACTGATCTATGGATTCCACTGTCCTGATCGAAACCACACTGTACTGGATGTTTTGATATGAGAGAATTAATTTATAATCGGAGATCTCTAAGTGAACGCGAGTTCGAGTGATGTATGTTATTTCATAGGCATTTGTACTTCTTGACAATATATTTCCATTAGTAGGAAATTTCGAATTCTGAATTTGAACTGAGAGTCGGAAATTCAGAGTACGTAGTTGGAAATCCTGGATTCGTAAAAAGAGTTTAGTTGAAATTTCCAACCACAAATTCGGAAATTAATTTATTTTGTTGCCTTCAAGCTTCGAATTCTCACTCATCACTCACATAGTTCGAGTTTGCAATTGGAAGTTCTCTGAGTTCGAACTGTGGAAATATATTTTTTGTTCATGTTGGAACTTGCAAATTCTGACTAAAAATTCGAAATTTTGTGTTTCCGAAATTGAATATATCAACCTCAATTTGTCAACTCGCCTGAGATTGAAGAAAATAGACCATGCAGTCCCCCCAGTAACCTCAGCCCCCTCAACAAAAACGTCACATCTCGGTATATACATCATATTATTTATTATGGATGGTTGGAATATTATTCGATGAAAAATGCGATTTCTATCAGAAGCACTAATGAGAACTACCCTAAAGAATTTCAAAAACTTCTTCTGACAATTGTGACAACTATTCAAAGCTGAACCGCAGCCAATTAAGTTTTGGTCGATTTTTGTTGATTCTCCATGGAAATTTATGTGGTGTTGGCAAAGTGCCGTGACTAAAAATATTTCTCACAGTATGAGCAATACATGGTTTCGAAACTGAATAAGCTATGAGAAATGCGCTACTCCTTATAGCAGTGGTAGAAAAATATATATTTTTGATATTGACGTATGTCGGGATTTCCAGAAAGAATATTCACTTTCCCGCTAACGAATCCATTCCAGTTAATGATTCCACACTGTATATATTGTGACAGAGTTAAGGAAATATATGAGTATTCTCGAAACTGTGATTGTAGTATCACAATGATATATCTCCAGAATCCTTGTGCATTTTTCACGGTTGATCCCAGCAAACTATCCTCTGACATGATATATTATATTATCTAATGTATTCAATTCTCCTGTCCCTGTCACGGTGTTTGTTATCAAAATCCTACGTAGCAGCTTGGCCAATGATTCTTATGAAAATTCTTGTGCATATTTGGTAGGTCTCAGAATCGTTCGTGAACTATTTTTCAAATAATATACGATTTTATTGAGAGTGGGTACTTGAGGGGTTTCGACGTCGGAGATTATGATTCTTTCGTCAAAATTTGAAAATTCAAGATGGCGGATCCAATATAACGAACGAGTTCTGTAATTATGGTCTGATTCTTCTAAAAATTGATATCTAGGGGTTTTTGGGGTCGGAGATTATCATTCTTCCGTCGAAATTGGCGAATTTAAAATGGCGGATCCAATATGGTGAAGTTCTGTGATTATCATCCCATTCTATTTTAAATTGGTATCTGGAGGGTTCCGAGGTCAAAAATTATGATTCAAGATAGCGGATTCAATATGGGGGACGAGTTTTGTAATTACGATTCGATTTCATTCAAAAGTGGTATCTGGAACTTCTTGAGATTGCAGATTATGATTATTCCGTGGAAATTGGTGAATTCAAAATGGCAGATTCAATATGGCGGAAGAGTGTTGTAATTATGATCCGATTCTATTCGAAACACTTGGTATCCTGGGGTTTTCGTGGTCGAAGATGATGATTCCTCCATCAAAATAGCGAAATTCAAGATGACGAGTTCAATATATGGCGGGCGAGTTTCGTAATCATGACCTGGTGTCATTCAAAATTTTTATCTAGGATTGTTTGTGGTCGGAGATTATGATTTTTCTGTCAAAATTGGGGAATTCAAGATGACGGATGTAATATGGCGAACGAGCTTTGTAATAAATAGTAGTTTGAAAAAATATAATGGAACACGCTTTTATAGATAGCCAAACAAAAAAGAAATGTAATAACATTCTATATACAAGGTATGAGATCACACCACAAGAAGTAGAAGGAAGATGGTATAGTTGAAAAACTAAAGAAATAGACTATCGAACTAAAAAGAAGTAGAAAACAGAATAGTAATAGTGTGTTGATAAATATTAAACTGAAAGAATATCGTCTAGAAATAAATGTCTATAGCAAATAAACAACTTTTGCCGGGGAAGCTATTGTATTGAATAGTATTGCGAAAAACTGATGAAAGGCGATTTCATAAATAGCCAAACTATAAAAAAGAAGAAAATGAAGAGTTGTAAAAAAATGCAGAGATAGATTGCCGAATTCAAAAGAAGTAGAAAACCAATAGAATAAATATGGATTAACCGCTTTTATGGTTAGCAAAACTAGGAAGAAGTAGAAGAAAAAGTGATAAAAGTGTGTTGATGAATATTTGAATGAAAAATATATTCTAGAAATGTTTATGGCGAAACAAAGTTTGCTATTCAGCTAGTGTTATGATATATTCGTTGCCTACTATTTTAATTTTGTGACTATGATTTCGAACCATGAATGTTTGTTCAAAATTTAACAATGATGCACCACTTCGAAGTTCGATCAGTTCTCTAGACCTTTATACAGGGTATATCACGACGAGCTTATCTCTATATCGAGAATAAGTCGAGAGAAAGTCATGAAAATACGAATGCATATATTTTAGAATACGCTCTTTCCATTTGAAATATTTTCAGCAATGCAATGTTGCCGCTTCTATCAAATAGTAGCAACAACTTTGTTATTTCAAATGGAATACCCTGTATTTTATTGCATGTTTAGATTCTTTCTGGAGAGCTGATTTTGACACATCACATTTGGGATCTATCGGGAATGATTACAGAGATATAGGGTGTTCAAAATCGAGATTTTCTATCTTTAGGATTTATTCGTGTCGAACCTATTCATTATCGGCCAAAACGTCTAACATTTTCCTATCTCAAGTTTTGATTCACTATTTAGTGTCAGCTTCGTGACATAGGTACCCTGTGTATTTTACAAATATTCGATTCACAGTAGTGTTTGGAACCATAAGGTCGGAATGAATGAGTTTACTCAGAAACAACAAAAAATAATGATGATTTCAGTAACCTGAATTATATTATATTGATAGGTTCAGATAGATAGGTATGGTTTGTTTGCTTTCCTACTTGTATTCTCCTGGGTTATTTATGAAGTCAAAGAAAGGCAACACAAATGTGTAAAGTATCATATTTTTATAGGACAGGAAAATTATCTATATATACAACGAGAACTCGTATGGGAACTGAGGGATTCCAAATATTTGTGATCCATTTCCCTGAAAACACATTGTGGAATTAACTGAGAAAAATTTCGAAAATTACATGTTTTACATTCTGTTTCCGGTAATGCTTTCGCAACTATTTCATATTCCAAAAGCATTCAGAATATATCTTCACTAACTATTGACCACTTCCAGTCAGCTGCTTATGATCTATAAGGCAGAGATCCGACCTGTCCTGGAAAATACTGTTCCTATATTTGAAGTGCAACACCCAGTGCAATTGTCGATCTCGCTCTATTTCATGGATATTTTCATGAACGATGCTCTTCTGAAATATCAACAATTGTTCCTTTCTTGGCAGTCCCTGCGAGGGGCATATAACCTCCAGAAATTCAAGAAATACACCAATTATTCCCATCTCATTTCCCGTGGTTCTCACGATGTTCTCTGAACATTAAACAGGATATCCTTTTCCGTGGAATCAGAACATGAGAAAAATACCAGAATAACTCTTCAAGCATCAATATTTTGTTTGGACGATTTTATTTTCTTGAAGTTCTGCTCGCGAAAATATTGGTTGAATCTTTAACATCACTTATGGAATTCTGATGCTTCCTTCATCGGAAAAATACATGGAATGATCTTTGAGAAATTTTATAATTAACTTTATTTTGAATATGTTTACATTGGCAAGTGGTCTTGAAGTCGAAAATAACTTAGATATAAATTATGTACTCAAAAGGATACAACGTATACACAGGCGAAATGTATTTTTTATGTAATTTGGTATTACTTCAATCAGTTCTGATAACAATAGTTTTTCATTATACGAGAAAAAAAAGGTGTAGATTACAGGTCCAGAAAAATAAAATAGTGAACTAAAGTCTAATATTTTCACCGTGTATAACACTATTTTTTTCTGTGACAGGAAAAAGGACAAATCGATATTGAGGAGATATTACATTGAATTGAAATCAGAAAATTAACGACAAGAAATTTGAAGTTCTTAACAGGGATAACACCTGCGTTGCAGGCATTTTCTCGCAGGCATCTTTATATGATTCTCGTCGTAATTTTATTTTGAAAAATTACGAATTTAGTGGTTGTTTAGTAATTCAAGTGACCGCCAAGTCGAATGGAAAGAAAAGGACTTGCAGTTCTTTCTCGAAGACAGTGTTATTGTTTCACTTTTTAGAATAACAAGAGCCATTAACAGTGCATATTATATACAGGCTTTTTTTCGGTTCACATTAGACGTTTCAGGGGAACACAACTCAGGATTATCCTGGAAAGTTGGTGTCTTGAATTATTAGTTGTGTTCTGATTTGTATTCACCGTGTAATGGCTCTCGGCTAACGCTATACATGAATAACCCTTTCCTAAACCTCATCTAACTCGACACTGACAAAAAATTTTGAACATTTATTTATTCACAATATAATATATTCTCATCAGTAGAGGGAATTTTCGAGTTTGAAGTGAGATACTGGAATACAAGGAATTTATTACTTTTTATGACTCCAAGTCGGAAATTGAGAGTACGCAGTCGGAAATCCTAGGTTTGTACATAGTATTTCATTTTCAAGATCAAAAACCTATAACTGACAAAATATCATTTTTTGAATTTGAACTTAATATTTCCAGCTCAAAATTTGGAATCTATGTATTCCGGCTTCAAGCTTCAAATGTTCTACACATGTTTCAGAAAATATCAAGTTTCCAGTTGGAAGTTCTCAGTTTGAACTGGATATGTTATTTTCCCTCATGTTCAACCTCGAAAATTCCGACTACAAAATCAAGATGTTATGTTTTCAGAGTCGAAAATTTTTATTGAAAAGGAATAATCTCGAAATTAACTACGAACATAAAAAAATGGATATATAAGTACATATATAAAGATATTTCACATAATTCTCTATGTGATGAAGATATTATTTCTTTCTCGATTTATTCAACAAAAAACAACTACTTCCCTGGCTATATGCCACGACAAACATTGAACACACATCATAAGAATTCGAGAACAAAATCTTCTGAAGTAGCGAATTTGCATTCTCCTTCATATAAAGACATGCACATAATAACATTCTTGATATTCAACAAAAACAACTACTTTCCTGGCTATTTGCCACGTCGAATATTGAATTACATCAATTGAACACACACGATAAGAATTTGAAGACAAAATCTGCTGAAGTAGAGAATTTGCGTTCTCCATCATATATGCATTTTATTATATAATTCTGAATATTCAACAGAACACAACTACTTTCCTGGCTATTTGCCACTTCGATTATTGAATTATATCGGTTAAACATTCAGAAAGAGAACATGACATTGAGATTTGACATATCATCTCTCAAATCGGATGAAATAATATACTGAATATTCAGAATGATATTATGTACATCTTGATATGAAGGAGAATGAAAATTCCCTACTTGTATGTAGTTCAATGTCGTCGTGGCATATAGCTAGGAAAGTAGTTTTTCTCTGTTGAATAAACCGAGAAAGAATTGATATCTTCATCACATAGAGAATGCGAATTCTCAATGTTTTTTTTTTATATGTATTCCCATTTTTTTAGTTTCATAATAATATCTGAGAATATTCCTTTGGAATACTCTCACCCAATCAAGGGGTTCAAAGTTGAACGATGGGAAGTTTCTATTTTTTTAGACTCCAGCAATCGCAGATTCGTGATTGGGTTTCCTAAATTCAGAATTTCTTACCACGTCCTGTATGATGAATATCAATCCATACATCTAAAAATTGAAAGTTCTAGTTTGAATTCAGAAAAAACGAATATTCATCATGAATCCTAATTTTGTGAAATTATGTCAAACTCAATTCGATAACTCCCCAAAGATTGGAAGGGTTTACTCCCCACTACAGCACCCTTCCCCCCCATGGACCCGTCCCTGGAATCTTCCGTGCTAAATTAACCAACAGTCGAGATTTTATAGTGTCAATGTTTATTTGCGATTGAATTAATTATCTCAAAATCATTCCCAAGTGCTTGTCCTATTTACGAAAAATTGCTGCCCACGAATTTCAGCAATAGAAGCTAATAATATCTATTTCGACAGTGCATTTACATTCATGTCATCGTTGGAAGTTTGGTCGTGGAAATCGAAAATATGTTTGTGTACTCGACGTCATTGTGAAAATAATTAATAATCATAATTCGTAATACAGGGCGTTTCAAAATTTGTCCTGAAACGCTGAGACCACTAAATCCACATCAATATATTTTTTGTATGTTCTGGTTCCCACGAAGAGGGATATTCTGTAATGTTCAGAGAACATCGTGAAAACCAAGGGAATCGAGGTGAAAGTTGGTGTTCTTCTTAAATTTCTGAATGTTATATGCCTGGGGAACACCTCCCTCGGCAAAGTGTTCGAGAGCCTCGCTGTTCGTTAGATGGACGAGTCTTTAAAAAAAGATAGTCTGCAGATTTCCAAAGTGACGAAGGGGTGCGCGAAGACTGCCAAGGAAGGAACAATTGTTGATATTTCAAAAGAGCATCGTTCATGGAAATATCCATGAAATAAAGCTAGATCGACAAGTTTTTTACGGTGATTCAGAAAACCAAAGTTTTGGGATGCACTTTCAGCATCACGTGATTTTCCCAAAAAAGGTTATTGCTGATAGTGATACCAAGTATCGAAATGGATGTCTTCAAAGGTATGGTTACTCCTGGAATGCTCATGTATTGGACACATGGAAATCGGTTTTTCTACAGGAAAGGCATGCATGTGTTTTGTTTGCATTGAAATCTACCAATTCATCGGATTCCCATTCAAGAATTGTAGCCAAGTCCATATTCATGTTGTCAACATTTTCTCCTCAATTGTTTCTGATTTGCCTCTCTAGAAAAGGAGGCGGTATGGATGGTACTATCATTTGCGAAGCTGTGTACTGGAAATGAAGTTGCCTCTAACAAATCGTTGATATGGAGTAGAAATAGTGTTGGTGCTAGAATTGATCCTTGCGGAGCACCATCATTTATGATAGGAGAGGCAGATGGAACTCCGTCGACCACTGCATGGAGGGACCTGTTCTAGAAAAAACTAGCTAGCAGAGAACATAGCTGGAGAGGCAAGCCATAAGATGGAAGCATGGCGAGGAGTCCGTTGTGCCTGACTCGATCGAATGCCTAGGAGATATCGAGTGCCACGGCAATTTTTATATATGTGAGAAGTGGGCGAGCAGGTAACCAGTTGATCTCTGATGACGGAAGCCATATTGCCTATCGTTGATAATATTCGATTGTTCCAAGTATTCCATGAGCTCGATGGTGATTGCTTTCTCCATGATCTTTGGAATAATAGATGTAGTTGCTAGGTAGGGTGTTTTTGGCTTTTCTAGGAACTGGTTGTACTCTTGCAATTTTCAAGTTGGACAGGAATATCCCCAATTTGTGAAGGTAGTTAAACAACTTGCAGAGAACATGTGTTAGTTCGAGGGCACATGTCTTAAGAACAATCGGTGGGATTTTGTCGGAGCCACAAGCTTTGTTGGTGTTGAGACCCAATAAAGTATTTCTCATAGTACGTTGGCGAAAGGTGATCTCGTGTATATAAATGTCTATTTTCGTTATGTTTGAAGGTTGTTGCCACGATGAATCCAAAGTGGAATTGCCAGCAAATAATTGCGCAAAAATGTTGACTTTCCTCCGGGCAGTTGTGGCTAGTGTTCAATCTTTCTTGGTTATAGGAGGCAACGAGCTCGAAGTGACGTTTCTTTCTACAGTTTGGTGAAGGATCAAAATGGACGGGATCCGTTAGAACATTCAAGAAGTTTTGATCATATTTTGGCATAATGAGCATCCTTTGATGATCGAATTGTCTCATTGCATATGCCTCTAGTTTCGACATAATTATGCTGGTCAAAGTAACTATTACTGACATTTTATTGGAATAGAAACAGGGTGATCAGATGTCTGAGTCCTCAATCACCTTGTATTTGTCATATAATAGTGCTTATATATCGTATAAATTTGTCTTCACAATAAATGGGTATAGAGCTTACAAATATTATCAGAATTTTTGATGAACCGAATATTCTGACATAGATTTTCTTCTTGTTCCGATTCATGACAAATTGATATTGCATATACAGGGAGTAGGAAGAATTGAAACAACCCAATCACAAATCTGTGATGTTAGTGGTCCGTGAGAATAACAAATTCTCATCGTTCAAGTTTGAACCCCTCTATTGGTTATGGAAGTATCGAAATGGAATATTCTAAGGTATATTATGAACATAAGAAAAATGTTAGGACAAATGTATTCATATGAAAACACACATTGTTAGGAATTTGCATCCTCTATCTGATGAAAATATTAGTTCTTTCTCGGTATATTTGTAATAAAACATATACTTTTCTGGCTATAAGCCACGACAAACATTGAATTACATTTATTGAACACACAATAGGAATTTGGAAATAAAATCTTCTGAAGTTGGGAATTTTCATCCTCTTCCAGATGAACATCTACCTGGTGTGTCGTAAGGAACTGTACATACTCCTACCACGAATAGAGTCCATTTGGCGATACGTCAAATGAATGGCGAAGTCAGCTTTTATGCTGTTTTCTTATTGGTCAGATAATGTCCTATTTCCACTCATGAAGCAAGGTTGTCAAGTCAACAATTATAATCAAATCATTGAAACGAGAATAGAGTCTTGACACTTCTGTCGTTGAATAAAACACGAGATGAAACATAATAGGAGGAAACCTTGATAGTATAGTTCATTCTTGACTTTTTCGCGCATCAGCATGTCCAAATATCTCGTATACTTGAAAACACAATATCATGTGAATGGTATAAACTTGGCAACAATGTGCTGAATTCGACAATTCGTGCGCCGTGTTGTTACGTTCACTGGTTCAAATGTCGTCCATTGTGAATTATATTGATAATGATAAACAAAAATGTATTATATCCAAAATTAAGCCACAACATTTGATTTTCAATTGATAATTAGGAATAATACCAATATATAATTGAGAGTGTTGAAAAGGAATATTCTCAGATAAATTTTGAATATAAAAAAATTGATTTATATATATAGAGCAATACAATGAGAAATCGCATTTTTTATGTGATGGAAATATCAATTCTTTTTCAGTTCATTCAACAGGAAACAACTACTTTCCTGGCCATAGGCCACGACGAACATCGAATTATATCTATTGATCACACACGATAAGAGTTTGAAAATAAAATATGAAATCTTCTGAAATTGAGAATCTGCATTCTTCTTCATACAAAAAATATGTACATGCAAACATCATTCTGAATATTCAACAGAAAACACCTACTTTCCTGGCTATTTGCCACGCAGAACATTGAATTACATCCTTCCGAAATCTATGCATCGACTCGTGTAAACGATTACTGATACGAGTGATTCTTTTCTGAATGCCTGTAGATTTCGATTTAGCCAGGTCATGCTGAACACCTACAGACCGGTTTCGAGTTCGTTGACTCTCTTCAGTGCAGAGCAGTCTCCAGCCAGCAGTTTCAAGACCGCCGATCAAGCGTAGCCTATTCAGACAGAAATCGAGTCGGCATCATATTCTCTCAGAGGCGTCCTCTATAGACATTATGAGAGCAACGCCATTTGAGTAGAAGAGAAGGAAAGAAACACTCCAAAACCGAAATTCCCATACGGGAGTGGCTGGTTGCTTGACTGTCGTAATATCAACTTCGAAATAGCAACAATATGCTCCAAGTGGAATAATATGTATAATGAATACGAAAAGCTATAGAGTTCCGACTTGATTTTTGTTTGGCTAGGCTACACTTAGTCGGCGGTCTACAGGCTGCTGGCTGGTTACTGCCTTGCACTGATGAGAGCCAAAGAAATCAAACCGGTCTGTAGGTTTCTAGCGTGACCTGGCTAAATCGAAATCAAAAGGCATTCAGGAAAGAATCACTTGAATCAGTATTCTTTTATACGAGTCAATGCATAGATTTCGGGGGGATATAATTATTCAATGTTTTATGTGGCATAAGCCAGGAAAGTAGTTGTTTTTTTCCCGAATCTCCCATTGTTTTTCATTTTATGAACATTGTGTGAAAATTACTTTGAGGTTTTTGTATTCATTCAATAGAATTATTTTCAAGAATTTAGTACCTCCAAGATTGGAAAAAATTCTCCCTTTCCTCCCTAGGTGGGTACGCACGATGTTCCAAGTACATTATAAGACTTCCTGTTCGTGCTCGCTTCAAAAGATTGAAACATATACTCATACAGGGTGTTTTTCGAAAATGACGCAGCCCTATAACTTTTTTGTTTCACAGATAAACAAATAGAATTCGGTAAGTAAGTATACCTATACTACATGAATATTTGATGTATTCAATTCTTTTCTGTCACTTCTGGATAGATCGCGAATATCCCTTATTTTCTTATTCCAAATGGGACACCTGGTATATTTCATTTCGATAGAGACCCACATTGTTGGTACAATGACTTTCCATTCGCCGCACATCTCAACATTTATCATCCTGAAATTTTTATTTTTCAGTTTCCAATCTGGAGTGTCATAAATGAGTTAAGACAGTTGATTTTCGATCAAGTTGCCAGGGAAAATTGTGTCGATGAAGTTTTAATTCCAATTATAATCGATATTTTGAATCAATATCATGATCTGCCCAAACGCTCTAATGGTTTATTGTAATAAAGCTCCATCGTAAATAATGTAAAAATAAAAGGAGACTTCGAAAAGTAATATGAAACAATTTTTGTTATGACATTTGCGCGCAGTCATATTGAACCTATTGGTTTCTAGCAGAAATTATCAAGAAATACTATTTTTTATTTTTAGTTCATTATAAGTAACGAATTGTAAAATGATAGATTACAGTCGTAATGAAATAATGTACATGCTATTATGATTGAAATGTGAAAAAGTGGCAAATGGGGTATCATTGTACTCACAATGTGATTCTTTATCGATATAAGTGGAAATATCTATCGGTCAACTCATTTATAATAAGAAAATGAGGTTCGTGCCCGGTCAAACCGAAAGTGATAGAAAACAATTGATTACGTCAAATAATGCATATTCTTATTGTACTCATTGTACTATATAATAACATAACGTTCATCTGTAGAAACCAAAACGTTGACGGAGTAGACCACTTTTGAAAAACATGATTCTCATACAATATTGAGTTAATCGCAAGAATAATACTTGAGATTATTTGAACTCTATGCAATGAAATCATCAAACAAAGGTATCGATTGTCAGTTGACCTGACAGCAAACTCGAATTCAATTCGATAATTTAACGACCACAATTTCGATCGTCAATTTCAAGTTATATTTCTCCGATTCGCCCAGTATCTCTCCATGGAATGTATGGAAATTATATATTCTTGAAATCAGCAGGAACCACTATTTCAAAATATGCAATGAAATATAGGGTGTTTATTTTGAGAATATTCTACAATAATCCAGTGAATGAAGATATGTTTGGAGAGCACTATTCGAAAGAGAGCAACATCTAATTGAAAACGAATAATCTCAGATATATTTATGGACACAAAACAATGGATATATACATTTAAAGAAATACATTGAGGATTCGCATTCCCCATGTGATGAAAATAGGAATTCTTTCTCGGTTTATTCAACAAGTGTAAGTATACTTATTCTATACATTCCAATACTGAACATATTGGTGAGGTATATTTTTATATCATTATTCATCATATTATTCGATTGAAGAGATGATGTCAATTCTCAATTTCAGAGGATTTCGATTTCCCATGCTCCCTTTTTGGATATTCAACAGATATAATTCAATGTTCGACGTGCAAATAGCCAGGAAATAAGTAGTTGTTTTCTGTTGAATATCCAGAATGATATTATATGCACATATTTATATGAAGGAGAATGCAGATTTCCTACTCCAGAAGATTCTGTTTTCAAATCCTCATCCTGTGGGTTCGATAGATGTGACTCAATATTCGTCGTGGCATATAGCCAGTAAAGTAGTTGTTTCCTGTTGAATAAACCGAGAGAGAATTAATATTTTCATCACGTGGAGAATGCGAATTCTCAATGTATTTATTTATATTTATATCCATTGTTTTGTGTTTATAAATATATCTGAGAATATTCCTTTTCAATACTTTCACCCAATCAATATGGGTCCAAACTTGAACGGTGAAAACTTGTTATTTTCATAGACCTCAATCGCAGATTCGTGATTAGCTTTTCTCAATTCAGAATTCCTTTTCACGTCCTGTATGATGAATATAAATTTATCATACATCCAAAGAACAACATCTAACTTGAGCTCGTGTATTTGAAGTTCATAATATCTCATTCAGTTCTTGAGATACCGAGTGTTGAAAGCGTCTCATCCCTAGTCAATCACCATAACAAACATAAACTATTTTGGCGCCCAATTCAAATCCAAGTTCAAGCGCTGATGCTCTTCGGCTCTTCTCGTTCCCTAACGCAGCGACTCTCGTGACATCAAGCGTTCGGAATGCGGTTTACCGGGCGCTCGATACAAAAACGCCACCCGGCAACGCCGCCTCGCCTCGCGCGCCTCCACCGCCGGCCACCGCCGAACCCTCCCGACGCCAACCGACGCCCGACGTCGGCCTAGGCGCCGCAGTCTTCGAGCTTCCGCGGCCGCCTGAACCAGGTTAACGTGCGTGTGCTGCCCCTGTGGAGTCCGGCATGGGGCTCGGGAGGGGGGGTGCGGCTCCCCTCTCGTGATCCGTCAACATTTCCCGCTTCGATTTGGTCGAGAAATGGGGGCTGACCCCTGTCCTCAAGCCGAGGCAGGACCCACGGCCCCCTGACACGATCAGGTAAAACATCCGCCGCTAACCCGTCCCATAGCGCAGCATCCTCATCACCCTCTTACTCCATATACACACTGGAAACGGTCTACAATCAACTCCTCACTTCAATTTCCCGACTATTTTCCTTCCCTAGAGACAGTCTACAATATACCCCAACCTTTGCTCGAAAGTTACAACGCCTCGAAACGTCACGTTCCCACAGTCGGGTAGCGTAGCATCCTGACTATCTCTCCCCATGTTCCTCCCTGACAAAACATACTGGAGATGATCTTCAATCAACCTCGACCTTCACTCTATAGAAACAAACACCAACGCCTTGAAGCGTCACGCTCCCAATGCGTACATATAGTTAGTGAGTGAGTGCGTGAAATACAGTCATGAAGTGCAGCATCCTGCCTGTCGTTTCAGGAGTGTTTTCCTACCTAAACACACTGGATACAGTCTCCCAACGACCTCAACCTTTGCTCAAAACATCCACAGAGCTACGCCTTGAAACATGACACGCTGGATACGTTTGAATAGTGAGTGAGTGCTTCGACAGGACATGTCAAAGAAGTGCAGTATCCTGACTGTCCTCTCCAAAGTTTTTTGCCGGAGATGGTCTTTAAACCACCTCGACCTTTACCCAATAGACACACACTCCTACGCCCTGAAACTTCGTCACGCTCTGGATGTCTGGATGCATTTAGTTAGTTGATGAGTGAGTTCATTTCGAGATGTCAGTAGCGAAATGGTCGATGAGGGTCTGGAAGGCAGCCAAACTTCATCTGCATTACATCCCTCTGCGAGTGCATTGCACCATCGGTCTGTCGGCCATCGTTCCTAACCTCTTCTCCGTTCGCTATCACGCTATCAAAAGTGTCGGTGCTTGTTTTTTATTCCATCAAAGGGTCATGATCATGTCGAAGGATAACTGTGTCCTTTCGTTTGATGTCAGATTTCGTAGTGTTTTAGTTGATATGGGTTGCAGTGGAGGAGAATCATTGTAAGGGCGTGGTGTCAGGATGCAAAGGGGTTTCGTGAGGGTTCATGTGAGTATCAAACGAGGTGGATGGTTGTGATCGCGATCACAGTGGGCTATGGACGTCACCGCTTTTTTCTTGTTTCGATCGGCAATTTAGAGCAGCTGATGCATGCAATTATCTGAATTATCGGTCGTATAGAAGTCCTCTCGATGGAATAGGGGTTTTCTGAATGAATAATAAGTTCTGCTTCAAGAAATTCTGTTTGAAATGTTATTTCATAACCGCGAGTGAGTTGATAATTGATATGCAACCTGTTCTGCTCGGTCCAGAATCAAATTGATGACAATCAACGTTTCTGTTTCGATATACAATTCTCAAATTATGAACACAAGTAGGTATACATAGTCGCTCAATGAATTTGTGTACCTTTTGTATTCATCATATAAACCAGTTCTTCGGTGTAGTTAATTGATGTCAGATTATCATGTAAAATGCAATTATTGTTAGTTAATTAAACGTGAACAGAACCTTATAGAAATTGATCATCGACACAAATGACAACTGGGATTACCTTTGGGATTACCACAACTAAAATAGCCTATCTGAAATGTATCAAAAAATGTTTTTACTGTTGGAGATTGTAACAAGATTATTATGTCTTAGCTCGACAACAACTCAACATCATGAACAATTAAATACTGAACAGAATTCGTCCTGAATTTTACAAGTACATGACTATGTTAAAAATAATCACTTTCATAATCCCTCCATGGAAATGAATTATTGTCGGGAATTTTTGAATACATAAAAATCTTGAGAATTGAGCCGCGAAGAGACGAGGGGTAATTTTCTTAAAATTTCCAGCATTTATTTCATGCACGTGGGGATTCGGCGAGAAAATTTTATGGCTGAATTATATTTAAAAAGAAAATATTAAGTGAATATTTAGTTTTCCTGTTACCTAGTTGAATGAAATTTATAGTAAGTATCAGATACATTATTATATAAAAATATTTGATTCCATATGATTTCCCTACTTGGTTTCCGGATAATAAAAAATATTGTAAGAATCATTACAATTTCATCTAATTATACTGGGTGTACCTGAATAACACCGAAAAAATGCACCGGGTGATTCTTGTGATATTTTAGAAAATAAAATTGTGAATATGATGGTTTCGTTTTCGAGATACAGGGTATTCATATTCCCATGGAAAATTATTTTTATTTCTTTTGTCAATTGTCTCTTCACCAATCTCAATAAAACGTTGTGGTTTTGTTAATAGTGATATAAAGCTTCTTCTAGTGCAATAAGATTCGAAATAATATTTCCAGTGGCGTCACAGTGTCACTGTACAGGGTACCCCAATTTGGGCACTTTTGCGGGGTATCTCCCTTATCAGTAAAGATAGAGCATTGCGGTTTTCGCGACAGTGTGCTACTTTTTTATGAAATTAATAATGGCGCAAGCAGAATTGTGATAGCTTTTCCGGTTGTCGAGATACAGGGTGGAATTGAAAAATATCACTTTTCAGGCACCCTCCGTGTCTCAGTTATCTTTGAACTTATCGAAGAAGTTAAAACTTGTTTCTTTAGAGTTTTTCTCGTAGAATCCAGTGGCGTAGTTATTTTTTGCTAGCACCTTTTGTTTTTTAGTTATGGAGCAAACATATGTTTTTTCAAATGGAACACCCTATATATTATTTCATATATACATTGAGCATGAAGTGGGCTTTCCAAAAATATATAATTGTATACAATTATTTTCCATTTAAAAAAACATATGTTTGCTCCATAACTAAAAAACAAAAGGTGCTAGCAAAAAAATAACTACGCCACTGGATTCTACGAGGAAAACTCTATAAAAACAAGTTTTAACTTCTTCGATAAGTTCAAAGATAACTGAGACACGGAGGGTGCCTGAAAAGTGATATTTTTCAATTCCACCCTGTATCTCGACAACCAGAAGAGCTATCACAATTCTGCTTGCGCCATTATTAATTTCATAAAAAAGTAGCACACTGTCGCTAAAACCGCAATGCTCTATCTTTAATAATAATAATAATAATAATAATAATAATAATAATAATAATAATTTTTATTATCCTGTAAGACAATCAAATGTTACATTGTGTAGGATTAGTCACGAAAGAACCTTAACAATAAAAGCTAAAATAAGTAAGTAGAAATTTTACAAGCAGTAACACATAAACACATTATTCAAGGACAATTAGTACATAAACACATTATTCAAGGACAATTAGTTAAAAATGGATTACAACACCAAATACTTATTCAATCATTTCCTGAATGGAGTAATAATTTTTTTCTAAAAGGAAGGACTTGAGTGCAATTTTAAAGCTATAGATAGTACTAGAGTTTTTCAGTTCAATGGGGAGCAGGTTAAATAATCTGAGCCCAATCACATTTGGAGAATTACAGGTCAATAAGTTTTTACAAAATGGTACATAAAAGTCTGTCTTAGATCTAGTATTAATAGTATGCACATTTTCATTCTTTACAAAACAGTTACGGTTGTCAAATACAAAAACGCATAATTCAAATATATACAAGCACGGTAATGTTAGTATTTTGAAATTTTTAAAAAAGCTCTTGCACCTTGTACTTCTCGAGACTCCTGCTATACATCTTATAATTTTTTTCTGGGCGACAAAAACATCTTTGCATGAGGAAGAAGATCCCCAGAAAGTAATACCATACCGAAGGCGGGATTCGACTTGGGCATAATACAGCATAATCAGCTGTTTTTGTTCGAGAATATGACGAAGGTTTCTAAGAAGGAAATTCATAGAGTTCAGTTTTGATATAATTGTTCCACAATGAACTTTCCAGCTGAGAAATTCATCCAAGTGTACACCTAAAAACTTCACCGTAGAGCACGGAGAAATTTCATCATCTTCAATTTTCAAGTTGAGACTGGCAACTTCTTTTTGTCTAGTATGAAATCGTATCAAGTGCGTTTTCTGATTATTCAGATATAGGGAGTTTTCCTTAAACCAGGTATTTAAATTTTGTAGAATTAAGTTACCTTTAATTTGTAGATTTTGATCTATTTTATCTGATATAACAAGTGAAGTATCATCTGCATATAATGTGAAATGAGCCTCTTTGGAGATGGATTCAATATTGTTCACATATAACAAAAAAAGTACTGGGCCCAGCACTGAGCCCTGAGGGACACCGACGTTAATATCCACATAATTGGATGTATATGATCTCTTCACGTCGTTATTAACATTCATGATACTGACAAATTGTTTCCGTGTTGAGACAAAAGTTTTCAGCCAATTCAGCGCATTTCCTTGTATGCCAATATTATAGAGTTTTTCATAAAGATTTTCGTGATCGACACAGTCGAATGCCTTACTGAGGTCACAAAAGACCCCGATAGGACACTCGCCTCTGCTAATTGAACTCAAGACATTTGAATATAAGGAATGAATCGCATCGTTGGTTGACTTTGAACCCTGGAAACCAAATTGGTTTTTGGATATAATATTATTCTCGTTTAGATAAACATTCAATCTGTTCAAATACGCATATTCAAAGATCTTAGAAAAAACGGATGGCACTGTGATCGGTCGGAAGTTCGTCATGTTATTCAAATCTGATAAGGGAGATACTCCGCAAAAGTGCCCAAATTGGGATACCCTGTACACCACCGGTTCCATATTTTTATCACATAGAACTATTGAAATAAGAAGATATATACTATACTCTGCAAATTTTGATGTAGGTGTTTTCAACACTTCCAATAAGATAACTCAATGACCCCAATTAGAATCATTCTGAAATTTTGGGGCAGACTCCGTCCATACTGAATCTTGGCACCATGAAAGCTCATTCAGGGGGGTTACAAATAAAAACAATTATCACTTTTAACTTCAACATCTTGTATCTCAAAAACGGAGCGAGTTAGGACATATGTTTATGTAAACTTCATTTGCTAAAATGCCACAAGGAAATACAATTTAGATTTTCTCGATGTTATTCAAATACACTCTGTATGATAGCTGTCATGTACCAAAAAATTGCCAATCATCATTTCTAGGTCTACATGCTTATGTGGATAAAGAATATCTAAAAAATGTGCTATTCACCAAAGTAACATTGTCAAAGTAACTCATCTGATTGGTTGATACTGCTTAGTATTGAATTTTAATTATAATACAGATCAATAATTATTTTCAAATTTCATTCTAAATAGATATTTGAGCCCACACAGTTCAAACAACAAGGGTCCTTGAAGGAGCAGATATTACCCTAAGAATCTCAAATGGGAAGGGGAATTCTCTTTCCATCAACGGTAACTTGATATTTTCGGTTCTCAAAAATTACCGTTCTAAACAAACAGTAGCATTCCAATTTGCCTTGGTTTCAGGTTATATTATCAAAACAAAAAATATTGTATTGATTTTCCTTTCACTGAAGGAATGGTAAGAACATTAGGTGGTACTTTTCCAACATAAGTCAATGGCTCCTCAAGATCAACATCAATAAGTTAATTATCAAATAGTGAGATTTCCGATGGGAAATTATTTGGTTTATTATTTGACTTTCGATTCGTTCCGCTGAAATTCCACAGATACTTTCACGGGAAAAATTCTTCGAAAATCTCTGCCATCACTCCATCACTAGCAATACCAGTCAGACGATTTCGACAAGAACAGTCAGCACATCCTTCCGTTGTCAACCTCGAAATGTGTCCACAACACTTTATCAAAATTCGGTTGTCCCAAATTACCTGGGACATGAAGCTATCACGTGTGATGAATAAAGTTCAAAATAAGTTGATTGGACCCAATTCATTCATATATCAAAATGTATACGGTTTGTTCCTGAGAAGAGTTCAAAGTTTACATGCAAAATACATTTTTGTTCGTTTAGAAATGAGTGCAACAAATTCGATGTGATTCGACAAAAGTGCATTTCTATTTTTAGTAATCCAAGAAATTTTCTCCAGAACTTCCTCAAAGGTGGTGATAAATGGTTTTCAAATTCTTTCAACGAGGAGACAGATTAATTACCTTAATTACCTGCATTTTTTTACACTTGTACAAACTTCGTACTCCCTATATTTCTGTAATACATTATATTCTTATATCATGTTAAACATGCTAATTTATCAGATCACGAAGTTATTATAGCTGAGATGAAATTGGAGCGAGCTGGGAATTTCAATGTGAAAAAATACAAATACGGTCGACTATTCAGTAGGAATAACTACACAAAATTCAAGTTATTGTGTGAAAATCATAATTGGTATTCCATTTTGTTAACAACAGATCCCTTCCGTGAATTCTATGAAGGTGTGAATAGATTATTTCAAGCCGCCTTTCCAAAGCAAAAAATAAAAATAAGGACTAGAAAGCATTGGATAACCAAGGGAATAAGAATTTCTTCAAAAAATATGCATGCACTACATTTCATAAGAAAATATTATCAAGACCAGTTTTTCATAAATTACTTCAATAAATATAGGAAAATTTATAGATTGGTCATAAAAAAAGCCAAAGATATATATTACCTTTCAAGAATTGAAAACTCTTCAAACACTGCAAAGGAGACCTGGACTATTGTAAATGATCTGAGGGGAAAATCGACTCATAAGAATGCACAGACAACCATAAATCCTAATCATCTGAATTCATTTTACTGCAATATTGCCCAATCATTAACGCAAAACCTAAACTCTAATCAAGATCCCATTAATTTCCTTAAAGATGTCAATATAGTTACTCCTTGTTTATTTTATGAGACCAACCCAATCGAACTGAAAGAAGTATTTGCATCAATCAAAAAACAAAATGCCGCAGGAAACGATGAATTGTCAATAAAAATTTTCAAGAATCTTCCAGAATCAGCTTTACTCGTTCTTTCTATACTCATAAATGATAGTTTCAAGGAAGGTACGTTTCCTGATTTCCTGAAGACTAGTGTTGTAATTCCTATTCATAAAGGGGGGGACAGACAGGATCCATCCAACTTTAGGCCCATCTCTCTGATTCCAACCTTGGGAAAAGTAATTGAAAAACTTATAAAAATACGCTTAGTACGGTTTTTGGAGGATAACAAAATAGTAAGCAACGTACAATTTGGTTTTAGAAGCAATAAGAGTACATCAGATGCTATGTTCAACTGTATGGAAAGGGCATACACCAATCTCAATTCAGGTGAAAATGTAGCGGCGGTATTTTGTGACCTGACGAAAGCATTCGATTGCGTAAGTCATGGAGTACTGTTACGGAAGCTAGCTCATTACGGAGTCAGAGGCGTGGCTCTGAGATGGATGGAATCCTATCTTGCAGGTAGAAGACAATTTGTGAAAACTGATCAAACCTCAAATACAATGGAAATCACTTGGGGAGTACCTCAAGGCTCAGTATTAGGCCCCTATCTTTTCCTCCTATACGTCAATGATTTATCTCTTCTTGATATTTCTGGTTCCTTCACACTGTTTGCCGATGATACGACAGTTTTATGGCACTCCAAAGATTTGATGATGCTTCATGAAAGTATCACACAGGACTTGGAAAAAATTAAACTGTGGTGTGAATCGAATTTTCTATGTTTGAATCTCAATAAAACTAAGCTAATCACCTTCAAATGTATGATGCCAGAACTCCAATTAGGGATTACCACAGTACCATTTGAAACAAACATCAGATTTTTGGGCCTCAATATAGACAATAATTTGAAATTTAATACACACGTCTCAGGTCTGAAAGTGAAATTATCTTCTGGTTGCTTCGCTCTCAGGACTACAACTAGGGAGCTTGGATTCGCGGCAGCAAAAAATGTCTATTTCGCCCTCATAGAATCAAATCTGAGATATGCGATACAATTTTGGGGATCTTGCAGCAAAGAACTCTTCGATAGTGTATTTTTGTTGCAAAAACGTGCCGTGCGATACTTGTGTCAGGTTGAAAGATCGACCACTTGCAAGCCATATTTCCAGAAGTGTAAAATATTAACTCTCACATCATTATATATACTGGAAACCACATGTTTGATACACAAGAATAAATATTCATACATTAACCATAATCGCACAGCACGTAATGCAACAAATTTAGCCCTTATTATACCCAAATCCTCACTGATCAGAGATTCATTTATATACAATGGAGTAAAGATGTATAATAAACTCCCCATGGACATAAAAGCAATTGGGCCACTGAATATTTTCAGAAAAACTCTGCAAGAGAGATAAGCGTGTAAGGCATATTATGATCTCACAGAGTATTTCAATGACGAATCTCAACTATTGAGATTATAAGTGTTATAGTGTTGTATCTTTGTATTGTATATTATGTTTGATTGTTTTATAATGGAATAGGCTATGACAATACAAAAACTGTAATTATGAGGACTTAACAAATTGTCGTGTTTTAATACTTGTTTACTATAATTTTTTTTTTTTTTTTATTATTATTATTTTATACAAAGTGTTTGTCAATAAGATCATGTATCTTGGACAATAAACATATATTATCTCTCTCTCTAATACATTATTATATATTATTTATCGGAATTGGGAGATTGTCAATTCTCAATTCCAGAGGAATTTATTTCTCATGCTCATTTTGAATGTTCAACGTAGCAAACAATTAGGAAACTAGTTGTTTTCTGTTGAATATTCATAATGATATTATGTGCATACACATATTTTCATCTGAAGGAGAATGCAAATTCAAAACATTTTTTTCTTAAATTATTATCGTGAGTTCAATAGATTTGATTCAATATTGAAAGAATTGATATTCTCATCACAATGAAAATGCGGATTCTCAATGTATTTATTCATATACAGGGTGAGTCATAACTATTGGGACATAGGCTAAGAGCGGATTGTTTGGACCAAAATATGGCAATAGGACTAAATATGCCTTTATGGAATACTGCTGTGGAAAAAAATACGTTGAAGTTGACTTTTTATTTTCGTTTTTCGCCAATAATTCTAATGTATATTCATCAATTGTTATCAAAATTGGCACAGGAGCACAATTCCATACAGGGAATATTATTTTATGTACTATTCTACATTTTGATACAGTGGGTGCCACGTGAATGATTCCTGATGATGAAATCGCCTGGTTACTTTTTTTGGTGAAACTTTTGAGTGATTTTTATAAAAAAATATGACCTAAACATCATTTCTACTTAATATTGGTACTCTTGTTTGAACACGATATATTCATCCGTTTTCGAGAAAAACGCTATTGAACAGTTCAGAGTCTTAGAAGTTAATCACAAATATTATTTCATTCATGAAGAGTGTGCTTTGAACTGTCAGATAATTTTGCTGGTGATAGCATTCCTTGTCAGAGGATGAATTTTGGTGCGAGTTTATAGTCAAAATTTTTTCGATTGAAATGCTTCGTCACAATCATTTTATGAATGAAGAAATGCGGGATGCAGCCAGAAGGTATATATGAATTGAAATATCCCTAATATCTAGGCAGAAAGCAACCAAATCACTGAACTTTCTCAAATATATTTCATATATACAGTTAAATTATTAGCAAAAAACCGGCAAAAAACCAAAAAAATCAACTTTAACGCCCTGTATCTCTTTTCACACCAATATTTCATCAAGGCATGTTTGGTCCAATCGCCATATTTTGGTCCAAAAAATCCACCCTTAGCCTATGTCCCAATAGTTATGACGTTATGACTCACCCTGTATAGATACATTTTTTGATGTTAATAATCTATCTGAGAATATTCCTTTTTAATAAGATTGTGTTGATGAATACACAACATAGAATGTAGGGAAACTGAATACAGAGATGCTTATATTTTTGATATGTTGTGTATTAATCACCACACTTTCATTATTTTATTTTCTACTATCTTCAAGTTTGGCTATCTATGAAAAAATGTTTCATCAGTTTTTTGAAGTACCTACAATTTTGTTATGTGAACTAGGAACTATCCTCACGAAAAAACGTTATATTTTGGCTCGTATTTTGATACATAAATAAATGTGGTCCAATCAACTTATTTTGACCTTTATCTCACGTCGAGTCTCACGTGATATCTCTGTCCAAGCAATTTAGGAACACCATGTAAAATGGCAAAGCTCTGAAGTTCATTGCCTAAAAAAAAATTTTCAAGAACTCATCATCATCATCTTCAATCATCAGAAGATACTGTACTTGAATTACACTTGAATCGCCACCATTGAAGCAGGCTTTAGTTAATTCAATTCACCACCTACAGGAGGTGGAATTCGTTTCTTCATGTGATGAAGGATTGACAGTTACTGCTGTTTTAACGTTTTTATAATACAAAACACGTCAGAACAACAGTGTCAGGAACTCTAGTAGTAGTGATTAGATGGAATATATGTATTGCTTGACGTGGGCACACACTTTATCTATACAAATGAAATTCAAATAATCTTGGAAAATTACAAAATAAATTCACTGGAATTCGGAACGGAAATAGCACCAATGATATCCAAATACCTATATTGATGATTCAACTGGAAATAGAAGCAGCAAGATTTGTGATTGAAAAATTGTAACATATTATAATGATTATTAGGGATCGAAACGTACAGCGACTTATGAATGAAGTGGAAGGAACATGGATATAATGCAAATAAAAATCTCAAAAGTTAGTGATTTTCAAGCAAGAGGATGATGTGTTTTTCGATTATCCAAATATGTTGAACGAAGTATCCTAGAAAAATTTTCAAGAAATCTGCAAACAATCTACTGGTCGAATAGGGCGTCAGAGTCCGATTGCTTGGGTCCTTTATGATAGCTTGAGACATGAGTTTAAATGGATGTAAACTAGACAACGGGGTCTATGACAAGAAAGTATTGCCACATATACAGGGCACACGTGAAAATATCCATAGAGAGCCGAGGGTCAATTTTTAAAAGCATTTCAGTGGCCTTCCATCATCCTCTACATGCACGAGAGAAGTAACGTTGGTATTATTTCAATGAGAATTCAGTGGCCTGGAGATCTAACGAATAAAATTGTCTACGAAAAAATTATAAATTTCAAGTTTACTTCGACTCAAAAAATAATACTCTATCGTAATTTGGTAGGACCATTGAATACCTTGAACACAATATTTTTGATAGTTTCTCCAATTTCTCCACAGTTTCTCCACTCGCATGCTCTCCAAATTCAGAAGATCCTTATTTTCTTATGCCAGGAGAATATCATTTTGATAAAAATCAAAATACAAATGAACTCTTACACTTGGTAAACAAGAGACTTATTTAGCAAAACTTGGTCATCCTATTATAACATAACAAAAATGAAATCATGTATATTACAAATTAAAACAGATACATAATAGCAGAATCATCGATAAGGTATTGTCTGTAGTTCAATCTAGGAGGTTAAATATCAATTCTTCTAGATTTTTGTGATTTGCTGTCCTCGTCTTTCTCCCAAGGATGTCACTGTGCTTGGATGTTGAAACCCGAAAGCATAGAGAAAAGGGGAAGATCATTATTTATAAAAAAATTTGCGTGTTTTCCAAGGTGGCTCGATAAATGGGGATCTTTACCCGTATGCATATACAATACAGTCTGTCCAAGATAAGGTTGAACAGCATGGGGATCTCGAAAACGGTAGGAGATACGAAGTCCTTTGAATAGGGAAAAAGTTGCGTATTCGGAGGCTCATATCAAGAGCATTCGGAGATTTTCGAAATTATTCTCAGTTTTTTAGTTATATCGAAAGAAGTGAATTTTTGAAATATCTATTTTATTTTTTTTCTCCGTTATTATTAGAGATACAGAAAAAATGAGGATACTTCTTCATAGCAACTTTTGATGACGTTTAACGTGGTGATACTAATGTCTATGCGACGTTTCGTATTTGTAGAACCATCATGAACTTCTGTTTTTCAAATACGGTCCTGATAATTTTTTCACAGATTCTGAAAGGTTTTTTTATTCTCAATTCAACCATGTATCATACAAGGTGGTTTATGTTTGTTTCGACCTATTTTCATCCATCATAAATGTTTTTTCGAAATTCCAAAGGAAAAATGCCATCAGTTCCACTTATTTTAAATTAGTCCACACACTAATACCCCATCAACTGGTTTCAATCAACAACCTGAAAGGGAAATGGTTTTGCTAAAACAAAAATGCCATCCATACAAATTCAAAATATGTCAAGCGCTAAAACCAGGCGATGACGAAAGGCGCAGGACATTCTGTGAGTGGTATACCAGGAAATATCAAAATTTCGCAAATTTCCCGCGAACAATCATCTGGACTAATGAAAGCATGGTCACCAACCATGGTATCTTCGATAGAAAAAATAAACATTATTGTTCACGAGAAAATGAACATTTATACATTACAGCGAGACAGGTTGCAATATTTGGTACAAGAATAATTGGTCCTTTTATTCACCATGAAACACAGACTTTCTAACGTTATAGAAATTTGCTTGAGAATCATCTTGAGGAAGCTCTGGATGATTCACCGATTGCGGAAGTTCAGAACTGTTGGATTCAACAAGATGGCGCTCCGGTACAGAATTCCAGAGAAGTTCGTGCGTTTTTATCCAGAAAAATGGATTGGTACTCATTCTGCAGTCCCTTGGTCGGCGCAGTCACCTGATTTGACACAGCTGCATTTTTTTCAGGGGATATATCAAAAACTTTGTACACGCAAATAGCTTTGATGATGAAGAAGAACTGAGGGACAGTGTCATCGAAGCATTCAATAGAATAACCTCAGAAATGCTTGGTAATATCTGGAACTGTGAGAAGAGGATATCTCTGTTCAGAAAATGATGGTTATCATTTCGAATAGTTGTTATGAATGTTTCTGAAGGTTTTGTTGAAGTTAAGCTGTTAAAGTAATTCGTGTAAGAATTCATCAACAATTTTAAGCGCTGCATTGAATGATGTAGTGAAATATTTTTTATTCACTTTTCAGTATCGAATATTTAATTTATCAATGTTTGACACTAAATGATCAGAACTAAATCGAACTGATGGCACTTTTCCATTGGAAGTTCGAAGAAACATTGATGATGGATAGAAATAGGTCGAAACACATTCGAATCACCTTGTATAATACATGGTTGAATCAAGAATGAAAAAAACTTTTAGAATCTGTGGAAAAATTATCAGGACCGTATATTTAAAAAACAAAAGTTAATGATGGTTCTACCGATACGAGACGTCGCATAAAAAAATCGGTATAACCACGTTAAACTTCATCAAAAGTTGCTATCGAAAAGTATTCTCAGTTTTTCTGTATCTCTAATAATAATCGGAGAAAAAAAAAATGAAATATATATTCCAAAAATTCACTTTTTTCGATATAACTAAAAAACTGACTATAATTTTGAAAATTTTCGGAGGCTCTTGATATGAGCTTCCGAATGCGCAACTTTTTCCCCATTCAACCGACTTCGTATCTCCTACCGTTTTTGAGATCCCCATGCTGTTCAACCTCACCTTGGACAGACTGTATAGAAATTGTTTCAGAAGACACAACATTTTCATTCCACACAGCCAGGCATATTGTGCCCTCACACCCATTGAGCGTATGGAAACTTCTTATAGAAATATCGTAGGAATACCTTCAACACTATCCATACATAGAGCTCCAAATGATCCATGAACAATGTAACGGTGAATCACAATTTGAACCACCCAGTATGAATTCGATAATTGCATGGGTACATTTGCAATCATCAAGTGGTGCTATCAGATTGATACATAAACACATTAGGAGGAAACGGAAACCATTGTCGATTACTCAACAGGAACAATACCGTTGTGTACTAGGTACCTATGATTTGTTCTTAACAAATAGGAGGTTAATAAAATTATGAATTCAACCAATCGTGTAGTTATCACGAAGTGATTGACACTTTGAATGAGTGCCAGAGAAGGAAAATGTTGCAATAAAAACTGTAGAATAATTATAGCGTCCACAAAGTTCATTGTTCGCTATTTTTGTGATGTGATGGTGATATTGGAATATACAGCCAAATTTTCATGTGAGTATTCAACTCAATAGTTGTTGTGTGTCAGGACACTTTTTAATCGCAAATCGCCTGAAAAAAGTAATGTAATACAGCCAGGAGAAATGAAAGATTGCCCAATCGTCGAGAAATTCTGGAATTTCGTGTCACAATAATCTATGATATTACTGGAACTGGATATACTAGTTACTTAAGTAGGCCACACATAAAAAGTCTTTCAACTAGGACTTGTTCTAAAATTGGTCCTATTTATCATTCGGTTGCCTCCTTACGAGCAACCCTCAGAAGTCTTCAAGCGATGCCATCAGAAAATTTTCTGCGGTCGTGGTAGGAATCGAACCTACCTACCGGCAATTCAGCGTGGATAGAATATTGACGCTTCAACCACGTGGCTACGTTGGCTAACTATACCGGGTGACACAAAATATCGGGCCATTCCTTTAACTTATGCATCCATAGAGGGATTCTCCTGGAACTTTTGGTTAATTTGTATAATCAACAATTACGGAATTCATCACAAAAAAATCCAATATGGCGGACTTGCGATTCTTTTGGATATGTCAGTGAATTTTTCTTCGAAGGAACACCCTGTATATTTTTTTTGAAATATTTAAGTTCAACAGGTCAAAACAATCTTAATGTCAGATGTGATTTTTTCAAAATTGCTTAGTTGTTATTGCATCTCGGAGAGTCGCACATATGACAGAGAAACATGATATTTCCTGAAGAATTGTTTTGTGTCACTTAACGATTGAACAATTTTGTCACATCTTATATTTTGATCAAGAACTCATATTCTCAAAAGGGCCACCTCCACGTATATGTAAAAAATGAATTGAGGAAAAATTACATATCATTTTTGTATTTCTGTACATCAGTATAACAAATTGTTGATATTCAGAAATCAACAATACTAATTCATGCATTTTCCTATTAGTTTGAATAATTGCAAAACATTTGTCTACCTTTGATATGAAGATTGCTCTTATTGTTTTGTCCTGTTGAACTCGAATATGTGAAAATATACAGGGTGTTCCATTTGAGGAAACAAAGTTGCTGGCATTTTCAGTAGTTTTGATATGCTGAATTATTATTCACCATTGTATGAACAATTTATGAATTCATCAATGCATATACATGATGAAAAATTTCGAATATCAGCTTCAAGTCTAACAACCATCGTATTTGGGGAACGGATGAAATAGATTCTCCCAACATTTACTAATCGAAAATACGAATCAGATGATTTATTTAATTGAGCCTGACCTATCATTTCATGGCCCCCATTTATCAAAATTGGGCATAGGGCATTATTTCAAGTTGATGACTCATTCTTTCAACTTTTCATGTCCCAAATGAAATAATCAAGTACAGGGTTGGTCTTATTTGATATAGAGCACTCAAAAACACTTTTTCACTACAAAGCGTTCGCAAAGTAGTATATATACTTCTCTGTGCGAAAAGTTAAACTACTCAAAAATCTCACTAGTATAAAAATTTTGAATTCCATTCAGTTGCAGTACACTATTTTATGCAATTTAAGAAGCCGTTGCAGGTGTATTTCTCTCAACGTTTCAACTGTATTTTCCGATATTTGTATTTATTTCAGATTTAGACAGAAAAAGAAAATTCAAGTACCTAGGTACCTTGTGTAATGAAAAATAATAATGTCAAACAACAATAAGTGCATTTGTTAACTTCAACATAAAGTCACATTTTTTCTCGGTTTCTATTTCTATTCTATTCATCAAATCAAAAAAGCAGTTCTGACGACAAGCTATCCAATTCCATTCTATTAGAGGCAGCAAACTCTGCAAGTTTGAACTTACTGCCAGCCAAAGCTCAACAATAATATGAAAAAACAATATACATAATTTGAATATGGTGCCAAAACAAAAGGACAAATACTATCATGAAGGTGTCAATGGCATATTTTGTAGATTTACAGTAAAATACTTCATGGAGTAGGTACTAACCTACTCTAGTGTTCCTAAAGTTAAGATTAACATGAATTTGAGTCAATATTTGAAGCTAACATCACTTTCAGAAAGGTAATTCCGAGGGTAATTCATTAGAAAAGTGAAGTTTTCAGATTCATGGAAGAAGCACTTGATCAAAACCTTCTCAAAGTCGTCACCATTTTTGGGATGGTCAGTGTTTTTCTTTATTTCCGTTGTTATGATATGAAGCTCATAGGAGAAATAATGTTGTTCCTAACACGTGCGCAAAGTGCCTTTTACGCACGCAAACACTTATACGATTTTCACGTGCGGAAAAGTAACACTTTGCGCCCTTGTTAGGAAAATAGCTTCTTTTCTACGAACGTGCACGAAATTGTACTTTTCCGTACTCATTTGCGTGCGCAAAGTAATACTTTTCCGCTCTCAGTGCGGATATGAGTGTTATCCGATAAGTAAAACTACCAAGAAAGGTGCTGTAGACTATTGTATGCACTATGAGAAGCCGTTATTCTTTTTACTTTCCAACCGTTCTTACCGATATTTGTATTTCACTTCAAAACAAAAAAATAATTTTTGTTATATATAATTGTTGTATAGTTACATTTTTCAATAAGTTATAATTTGTTTCATTTTCCTTTTCATCTGATATGAAGCTCGTAGAAAAAACGTTGTTCCTAACACGTGCGCAAAGTATATTTTCCGCACTCAAAAATTCACAGTTTTAGAATATGTTACGGTATTATCACATAATGAAAGTGGAAGGATAACCTAATAATTTCGTCTTTGATTGCGTCTCATCATAATCGTTTCATTTTTATCGCTACTTCGGTTGAATAACACTCAATAAAGTTTAATTACCATTTCATATCACTATTGCACGAATATTATAGAACAATAACTATAATTGGCAGAAGCTCATAGCGTTTTTCGGATGTTTATTATGTGAAGCATAAAATAGTGATGTTTATACCGTTCCATGTTTCAGACTCATACGAGGATGGATCATAAAATAACGGAACTCTCGTAATATACAGGGTGCTTCATCTATGACAGACATTGAAAATAACTCGAATTCTTCCGAATTCTTCATTCATTTATTTGAAATAGAAATAGCAGATCCTGAATCTGATGCACAAATGTCTACTTGTTGATTATTTGTTCCACCCTATACAGGGTGAATCGGAAAGTGAGGTTTTCTGCTTAACAGGTTATACCTCTATCTCGCCAAAATGAGTTGTTTGGGCAAAAATTGTTTATGTAAGGAATGTGAGATAACAGTTCACTTCGAAACGAAAATAAATAGGTTGATATGTAAAAAGGGGTTTCTGAATAATTTTTCTGATGCAATATTGCAACTGTAGGGTATCTTATGCTGGAATTATGTCGGCTTTCTCGCGTTTTTTAGACAATGTAAAAGAAATGAGATATACTCTGAATACTTGTACTCTGCCAATATCTTGAGCATTGTAAATGAGGAATTTTTTACCAAAAATCTTATTTTGATAAAATATAAATCCTGTTTGAAAATAATCCTCAATTTCTGATTCACCCTCCATAATCAAATCATACATTGAAACACTGAAGATTCGATTGAGAACAATTAATATAGGCGTTAATGCGACTTCAATTAGAAAATAGAAGGAATTTCATTTTTCAAATGGAACATCCTATAATATATGTTCAACAACTTTTCGCAAGATTCCTGAAATGGAAATTTATATAATTCCTTCCTTTGAATATCATGACCTCTCAAAATGCTGATATCTTCCGAGTCAAGAAAACATATGCAAACAAAATTCCGTTCTAAGTTAGGTAATACTTGTAGGTTTCTCACACTTCAGCCCAATCCTCGTTACTTCAATGCATGGTGGTAAAATGAGACAATTCTTCCATTTGCTTGTGAAGTTTACTGAAAGTTGATTATTTCAAATGGAACACCCTGTAAATCATTGGAAATTCGGAAAGCTCCTGAAATTTGCTTTCTATCTAAGTATATCATGGCTATATATACCTATCAATATTCAAGTTTCGGACTCACCAGATATGAGCATTTATTTACTGAAATGCTTCTGCAGAATGTTATTTCCATTTGGTATTCGTTGAGAAGGCCGCATGATTTCTATTTAAAAGTGAACTTGTGATGTGATAACACTCTCCTGATAATCGACATTTTCTTTACTTCAGAATTTGCAAATAGGTACCTTCGAAGACGATAGAACAAAACTATTCAAACGGAGATCTAATGAATTTGATCATTATATTTCTGAACAGTGTGATGGAATTATCAGCAAGCAAGGCATGTGGAAATATCAATAAAATATATCCAGATCTACCGCCAATGAACCGCAAGAAATTTTTACGAATTCACCACAATATCAGTGCGTTTCGTTGAACTTTAAAAAAAGCACCAAGAAAATTGAAGGTGTGAATATTGATACGAATAATGAGAACAAGGGTGAAAGATAATGTGATTAAATATTTAGGATATGTTCGAATTGCTGGCCTTCCACTTCCAAGCACTTCAAATTGCAGGTGTCGACTGCATTCGTCGTGGCAAATCTGATTCCATTTGGAACCAAATCTTCAAATGTTTTGTTACTTAATCCTTTGTAACAATTCATCTCTCTAACGCACGCAGGTTCTGTGAACTTTCTTTTCGAACAATCACTAGAAATACAAATCTGATGGATTGAGATCAGGTGATCGCGCTGGTCAATTCCATGGTCCCCAGCGCCATATCCACCGATCATCAAAAATACTTTTCCGTTCTGCAATCACTTCTTTCGAAAAATGTGAAGGAAGTCCATCTACTCAGATGAAAGTCTTTATTGAAATTTCATTCATTCGACCTGAATGATATGTGTTTTGATTGAATATTTTCATAAACTCATACATCAGCACAAAGATGTCTTGGAGACGTATTCAAGACGTCGACGCGAGACTTTCAGGACATATCAAAGGCGTCCAGGCGCATCTCGATCAGACGTTCATAAGACGTCTTCGAGACGTTCGGTATTACGAAATCAGACGTCTTAGAGAGGTTTTTATAACGTTCAATCGAACATGAACTGGAAGTCCTTAAGACGTTATCTAGATGTCTGGTTCATGGTCAATATGAACCTTTTTAGAACATCGAGAATAAGAACTTTCATTTCCAGTAGAATTTGGGTGAAATTGGGAAAAAAAAGGTAGAATAGAGATATACAGTATGGTGCAAATGAATGGAATAAATTCATTATTTTGTGATAAGGCGACCCTACAGAAAAATCCAGATACCCGTCGATTTTTATTATCGAACGCGCACTCTGTCAAATATTTTTGATACGCATGACGTCATTGGTGTGAGCGTGATGACGTCATCATTTTTTTAAATGGAAATGTGGGTCATGTGATATGTCATTGGAAAAGTGTTTCATTTACCTATCCAACAATATCGAAAAATTTGTCTAATTGTTGTTGTATGCAGAAAAAAATTGATTTTGAAATTACAGATCACTCATTACAAAATTATTAAATTCTGTGTCCAATTAATGATTTTCGAATCTCTGTAAGTAACCAAGATCTAATTTTGAAAAGGCCGTCCCTGGGAACGAAATGATAGCTTTTTACTTGATTTTTTGCCGGTTCACACATGTGGGTCTCATCGAAACTGCTACATTCGAATTAAACTCAATCGGCTTGTCGAATGTTGATGGTTATACTAGTAGAAATATTCATAAATTATCAATATGAAGCTCACTGACACAGAAAGAATCGAAATTCTTATAATGATTGGTTGTGAAGACAAAACACGAACGCAAAAAGAAGTTTGTACTCTGTTCAATAATAAATATCCCAACCGAGAACCAATTTCACAATCCACGGTAAGCAAAATTGAAAAGAAATTCAGAGAAACGGGTCATGTGAAAGACCTACCCAAAGGTAGTAAGAAACAAATTCCAGGTTGACAAGAAACTAGATGTTTTACTAGCTTTTCAAGATAATCCCCATACCAGTTCAAGGCAAGTAGCATTAGATAATGACATTGACCATTCAACAGTTCTTAGAACGCTAAAAAAGGAGAAGTGGCATCCCTACAAAGTTAGTTCAGTTCAGGAGCTTCTGGAAGGCGACTTTGATAGAAGAATTGAATTTTGCGAAATTATGATGGAGAAAAATAACACAGATCCGATGTTTTTACGAAAAGTTCTTTTTTCTGATGAAGCTACATTTCTCCTAAACGGTCATGTCAATCGTCAGACGTGTCGGTATTGGGCTACTGAAAATCCACATTGGATGCAGGAATATCATACTCAATATCCAGAAAAATTGAATGTTTGGGCGGGAATTATAGAGAATATGATAATAGGACCATATTTCTTCGATGAGTCCTTGACAGGTCCTCGATATTTAGAATTTCTGCAAAACTTCTTGCTACCCGAACTGAATCGGCTGTTTCCAAACAGAACTGATTTGTGGCTGCAGCAAGATGATGCGCCGCCACACTATGCTGTCGTGGTGAGACGCTACTTGAACAACGTCTTTCCAGATCGGTGGATAGGAAGAAGAGGAGCAATTGAATGGCCACCTAGGTCGCCAGATCTAACACCTCTGGATTTCTTTTTATGGGGATACTTGAAAAGTAAAGTTTACCAAAATAGACCACACAATATCCGTGATCTCAAAGACCGTATACGCATCGAGATGGGACGAATCACTCAGGACGTTATTGGCAGAGTTCGAGAAGAATTCACTGCTCGTCTATCCCACTGTCTTATAGCAGATGGTCGGCAGTTTGAACATTTGCTTTGAAGTTGTTTGTATTCATTGAATGGGAATTTTCTTTTATTACTACAATTGTTTGTTAGAATAAAAACCCAAATTACTTGAAATCATTAATATGATTGGATAGGTAAATGAAACACCTTTCCAATGACATATCACATGACCCACATTTCCATTTAAAAAAATCATCGATGACGTCATCACGCTCACACCAATGACGTCATGCGTATCAAAAATATTTGACAGAATGCGCGTTCGATAATAAAAATCGACGGGTATCAGGATTTTTCTGTAGGGTCGCCTTATTACAAAATAATGAATGTATTCCATTCATTTGCACCATACTGTATAAATATTATATACATTTTTATTTTCCTCGAACAATTTTCGATTACCCCTGTTCTTCTGATCCGTGACTATCAGAGGTGATGTATTCTTCTGGTCACCAAATTTTTCTCTGTTCAGTTGCACCTAGAACTATTGAGAATGATAATGAAACCAACTTCCAGACAGCACAATGACGCATACAAGTCGTTGACGCATAATGTTCAAGACGTCCACTTGAATCTCGGAGACGTCCATAAGAGATCTTCAAGAAGTTTGTTGTTAAGAAATCGAACGTATTGAAGATATCTTCATCAAGTTTATGTGCAATATGGACCTAATACTAAAACATATCTTGGACATTGAAAGTACTTCTGGTATCAGTAGATTTTGGGTGGATTTGCAAGATAACACAGGATTTAGATATAGTTAGTTATTACATCATTCAAATTGAAATTGAGATTCACCATGATGGGTGCAATCATTCGTACTACTTCTAGCCGCCATTACGATGTTTGAACTCTCGACACCCACGTACGGAAAGTTTTGGTTTCGCTTGTTGGCATGCCTAAAATATCTACCAGTTGAGCCATTATATAAAATCGACATACCCCGAGTGTTTTTCACTAATTTATATCATTTTTATAGGGTTATACTTACCCAAATCGACTAGCGAATTTGCAAAAGAATCAAGAACACAAATATACGAGTGACGACACAGATAAACACAGAACACGGAGCACAAAGCTGTGGGGGTTCGGATAGAGGTTCGGAAAACCGAAGTGTCCGATTCAAAAGTAGAGCGTCTGGGAACTGTGATAGCGAATTCGAATAAGTTTGTCCCAATCACTCTCGAGTAGAATGTTCATGGACAAAAAAGAGAGTGATTTTATATGCGCTGATTACGAATCCAGTGTCACGAACATAAGTCATTCCAATATTTGGATTATTTGGATTTTTCTTTTTATGAAAACTGTAGAGTTTTGACTGAACATCTAGAATAAACATCTTTAGTTCTATCGTGCGAGCAAAAACTATTTGAGTTGGCATTCAAAATGAAAATTCAATGATATTTCAGTACAAAAATTCTACTACAATTCTGTACTTCTTGGATGAATCTATGCCCAGACGTTTATGATACGTCCTACAGCAGACGTTTTCAAGACGTCGATTCCTGGACATCTCTGAGACGCACTGATACAGACGTCTCGAAAAAGTCTAGCAAGGAATGACGGGGGCCTTACCTTTTAACGTGTGATCCCAAACACTTTCTTGGGCCATCAGAAAAATTTCTGCAGTCGACGGGGATCGAACCCACGACCGGCAAGCGAATGCGAATTAGAATATAGACACTCTGTCCGCACGGCTACCTGGCCACCCATATATGGATGCACATAAGATCACAACATCATGATCACAACATACACGAACTTCATAACATATTCAGATTGACATATTAAAATTTTTATATCTATAAATTAATAAAAATGACTACTGTGAGGAAATCGACTTCATTTGTTGAAGGAGTCATTAAAAAAAGTATTATTAAGATAATATACAAACACATAGGAAAACATTTTGACATGGAAATAAAATGGGTGTAACATTCGAAACATTCGAAAACAATGGTTGGAGATACACATTTGAAAAACAATCACTTCAAAAATACAATTACTTCAGGAATGCAATCACCTCACTTCAGATTTTTGTCTCCAGAAATTCTTACACAAAATAAAAATTTCTTCTCAGCAGAAAATGATCGTCCACTTTTTCTTCTAATTTTGCGAAGGTTGATACTTTTTTTTCACCTGAGGACAAGGATTTAAACTTTAAAGAACCTCGGACCTGTTCAAAAGTGTGACTTCTGGAAAATCTGAGTGCGGTGATTTCTCAACCTCAGTATATAAATTACCGCTCCTTGTAGAATAAGTATGGAGATTTCCATTTGTTTCGAACTCAAATTAGTTATTTTCGCGTTGATGATAGGAAGGTTTATGTATAAAGAGGATAGTGTTGGTATTTTATGTTTTTACAAAATATTTCTACATGATTCGGTATATTTCAGACTATACATGAGTCGAATTCCCAAATTTGTGGAACGTGATATCATCATTTTTCAACTTCCAGGTAGGTATTTGATTACTGTTTTCGATAAAATTGATCTGTTTGGGAGCATACGATGAATTTTCATAATGAAAGATGAGTTTTGCAAGTCCAGGAAATTATTTGCCGCACCTTGTATCGGTTTTCTTGAATTTCAATGGAAATTAATAAATTAGATAATGGGAATTTCGTGCCATAAAAGTTATTCCGGACATCGAGTTTATTTTTATACTCCCAACCGAACTAAAAATACAAATTTTACTTCAATTGCGTGTGAACTAAGAGCGAGTAGTTCATAATATATGAGAAAAAAGTCAAAGTGAGATGATGAAATATATTTTGAGATGCTTACAGTGTACTGAAAGCAATAAATATACGAGACGTCAATATTCTGTCGAAATGAATTTTGGCAAACTTGATGAATGCTTTATGGAAAAAACGTTTCGAAAGAAAACGTTGAATTTATACGGTAGCGATTTAAGCGATTTAATCAGCTATACAAACAGATTGATTCGTCTTTTGCCACCTCTTTACTCCCATAGGAGCTGATCTATAACTTAAAATAGTGAATTGTAGTCAAGGTTTCGAATGGATTTGGATATAGAAACTATCAAGAAATACTGTCTGTGAATTGATCGAGGATGAGGTGGTACATTCGTTATTCCAGATTTTTTTGGGATTTTCTCTCTCACTGGAGATGGACAACATATGGCAGAATCAAATAATATTGGAATCATTGGAAAAGAAGATGACAACCAGATGCGAAGAATCAAGGAATCTGCTTGCATTCTTCTGAACAGAAGAATGTAAGCAGATTCTGAACAGCATTGCTTCCTGTTCGGTTGATATAAATAGAACATGGTATTCACTACTGAAATCTGTAAATGAGAATGGTGAATCCGAGATTGATTAATAAAAACATCCAGTAACTCATTTGATCACCGACGTCAACAATAATGGGCTTATATCACAAAAAATTTTTATTCCATAATTCGATAGAACTCACCCAAACTAGCTCACCACCGCAAACCGTTTATCGCTGTGAGCTCCCTACGTTTTATAAAAAATTATTGAAATCCCCGATTTTTCGGACCTCTGAAAACGAGGCGATGATGTGACGTCAAAACCCTAATACTGAAACAGGACTATTCCAGACAGAGATGAATGATACATGATTTCTGGCAGAGTGAATTAGCGCGAGATCACAGTTGAAAGAATTAATATATCAGTTGCCTCAGTCTCCGTCCGGCGTTTGGTATCTTCTTTTAACTATATGGCGAGATGAGGTTTCTACGTCATAAGAGGGTCCGTTTTCAGATGGTACTGTTATTCATGTCCAAAAATTGAACATTCCAGTAAATTTTTCGATCGAATTATGTCGTCAATCATTATTTATGTATGAAAGGATCATTATAAACATGGTTTGAGTTAAAAGTTCTACCAAGGTGTATACGCCCATTGTCACTGGGAACTGAGAAGTGTCAAGACAAATACGAATTTTCCATACAAAAGATCCATTTTTTTATGATGAAAACGGGAGCAGATTCGTTCACTTCCAGAGATAAGTGAAAATCTGATATGTTTTCTATATACCTTTATTTCTCTTCTCCAAACTCTTTTCAATACAAATTGTCACTGACAAGCTAGTACATTTTTCTCATATGCACTCAGATGGAAAAATTCTTCAGACGCAGTGACATTTTGGGGCAAATCAAGTTCAAGTTCAAGTTTATTCAATCCACAGAGCAGTTCTATCGGACAAGTCGAGTCAGTACAAATATTTGGATATATGAAATACAATAAAACATACAGTCTAAGTAAACAAACAAACAGGTATCAAAAAAATTCGTTCAAATTGTAGGGGCAGCGGTCGAGGCGATGCATTTTCATTTTATTTTTGAACGTATGCAGTTCATTCATCAATTTTGATTGAGAGAATTTTATAGTCTGAGTCCCAATATATGTCCGATGATTTCTGAGATATCGTCAAACGTACGTTGGGCAAATAGAAATTATTCTTTGTTCGCGTTTGATAACTATGTATTTTCTGAAAATTCCACACCACAATTAACATTTTCAACAAATCAAAAGCCTAGATTTTGTATCGTTATAATAGCAACAAAAATTCTTGAAAATGTTTTGCTCCTCGTAGGGGAGGAACATGAAATTACAGTGGAAATGAGGTGAAATGATATTTACACTCAATTTAGTCATCCGATTTTGTTTGGCACTCTTCTTCTTTCTAAATAATTATGATTATGTTTATTTCAACCCACATAAATCATAAAACAAAATCGAAGTTTTTCATTCAGAAAAATGATGAGAGCCAAACACATTGGATGACTTCTCCTGGCCCACCTTGTATAAGTTTATATATGTTTCTTGTGAGAAAAAGCATGCATATCAACTTTGGCTGAATGAATTTGTAAGAGATTGAGGTACTATCAACTTTTTTTCCATTATTTTCTGTAACTAAAGTAGATTAATAGTGTTTCGTTCAACCTGCAGCAATGTAATGCATATGAATTTCATCAATACATACATGTAGGTACATACTGCTCCGAGTTCCTCTAAAAATATTTCCGTCAACTTTCGTGGAATAAAGTTAGTCATTGGTTTGAAATACACCATCAGCTGCTTTAGTGATATTTTGTATTCCATTTCACGTAATCATATCCTAGTTTTTTTTTCAAGAATATTTCAGTGTGAAATCTCTCTACCTCCAAATGAATACAGAAATTTTTTTCCCGAAAACAAATATTTAGCAAATTCATGTCCTCGAAAAATGTTACGGTGATTATTGATGAAGCTCTATGGTCTCAAAAATGGTATATTTCGCATATTTTCACAGCTTGATGCAATACGGAATATGATTCTGGGGTCATTCCGTTGGTTCCCATACCATGTTTATTATTCAAAAATGTGCCATCCGTACTTTGTTCAAATTTAACACGATGATTTAACTATCGAGAATGTTGTAGAGACTGTTGTCTTGGAGATAAGATATTCACCTTGATGAACACATTCATATCCAAACTGGCCCTTTCGATCCATGAAAAACATGATATTCTGCAACATACAGATCATCGTCAGTACAGGGTGGCCAACTAATACTCCAGAGTTCGATTTCTCTGTTGTCTCGAGAGTTACAAAGAAAAAATCATGTATCAAAATTAAAGTAATAACCGAGCTCCACAATTCAAAATTTCTTTGAAATACACAGGGTGTTCCGTAAGGTCACAGCACATCAAAGCTATGTTTTCTTCATCGGAACACCCTATAGTTTATTTCATTTTTGAATTCTCCCTGAAGATCTGATTTCAACGACCCATCATACTTAGGGTCTAGCAGTGAAAGTTACTGACATATATATAGGGTATGCAAAATCGAGATTTTTCAAGTTCAGGATTTTTTCTCTCGAAACTGTTCATTATTCGTCAAAACGGTTCACATGTCCCTATTTCAACTTTTCACTCACTATCAATTGGTGTTCAATTGAAAATGATACAAGGAGGTTGAAAAATCTAAATTTATAATTTGTTTTAATTAAATCTGAACTCTGCATTCTCAGTTGGCCACCCTGTACATGACAAGAACCAATAAAATAAATCTTCTCAACTACAGGTATGAAAAAACTAGAAATGGACCTATGTACACGGGAATTCAAATACAAAGGACTCATTACACCACCATATATTATGTTATGATTTTAATGCATTTTTCGCTATAACGCTCATCAAGAAGTTGAGAGAATGCTCATCCTCTAGTTTTGAGTAGTTTTAAGTATCATGACATTATGTCCAACAGAAGCAATATTCCGTAGAAGTAGTGAAAGACGATGAAATTTCCAAATGTATAAATAGAGCGTAGACTTTTTTTTACATTATCAAATAATTTTGCATGAAACTATAAGCTTTTCATATGCCAATGGATGAATGTACATCTGTTTTGTGTATATTGGAAATAAGTGTACTTACTTACTTACTGAGTGGAAATTTGACTACTTTACGGGATATCTTGTAATGTTCAGAGAACATCGTGAGAACTAGGGAAATAAGATAGGTATTCTTCTCAAATTCCTGGAGGTTATATGCCTCGGGGAAAACCTCTCTTGGCAATGTGTTCCAGAGCCTCGCTGTTCGTTGGATGAACGAGTCTTTCGAAAGAGATGTTCTGCTGGTCTCCAAAGTGACCACGAAGGGGTGCGAAGCCTCAACTCGACGAGTTAATCTCGCGGGGACTGCCAAGGGAGGAACAATTGTTGATATTTCAGAAGAGCATCGTCCATGAAAATATCTATGAGAAAGAGCCAGATCGCAAACTTTTCTACAGTGTAGAGTGAGTGAGCTTGTGAGCGAGGCATCACCCACGAGACGAATTGCCCTTGTTTGGACCTAATCCAACAGCTTCAGGGTATGTTTGTGTGCTGCACTCCAAATATGGAAACAATATTCCAGGACAGGTCGGATCTGTGCCTCAAAGATCATAAGCAGCTGACTGGAAATGAAATAGCTTCTGGCCCGAAAAAGAATACCAAGTTTTTGGGATGCACTTTAAGCAATTGATCTCACGTGATTTTCCCACGAAAGGTTATTGCTGATAGTAATCCCAAGCATCGAAATGGATGTCTTCAAAGGTATGGTAACTCCTGACAAGATTATGTTGGGCACAGTGAGATCGGCTTTTCTAGAGAACGATCTAACTATTATATGAAATATTCTCATCTTTCATGAGTCAAATGTGACATTCTGTATATCATGGTATACGAAAGTTCCGAGTTGATTTGATATTTAAATTATACATACATACATATTTTTGAAGGTATATGTGTAAATGAGTTTTGTAGGGAGATGTTTATTCTATATCATACAGGGTCGCTTGAATTTCGTGTTTTGTTCGCTAGATTGAAATAATATTAAGAGTATAGTATTTGTCCAATAGAGCTCTATGTATACTTTAAAATGATCTTGAAAATAAGGTTCCTATAAAACTCAAGTGTATACATATTATATTACATTGAATATTATTCTAGTGTTTGGTGTAAGCGCCAACACTGTATCGCTGAAAATATTCGAAATTGGTAGATCACGAGCGGCTACTAAAGTAATCAAACTCTAAGAATAATAATTGATCCCGTATACCTACGTCTGAGATACTATTTCGACCTTGAAACACTTCGTGAATGTACTGAATCTGTGTTAGAAGTTCACAAAACACCAAGCCATCGTCGATAATCGTCCACCAATATTAGAAAATTGGTGGACGATGACGAAGCCTGACGAGTATATTTGATAATATCCATCAGTGATCAGTAATATAATATAATGTGATATTCTTTTATTCAGAACTATCTTCGATCTAAATTGAAAAGCTAATTGGAAGGCAAGAGGTATAATATTGTTTTCCTTACTCGCACGATTTCGAAGAAAATGCCATCAGGAGACATGTGGTGATAACTGTTGGCACCAGAACGTAACGATAGCAAAAGTTGCTAAACACTGACAGTAGGGGCAGTCAACAAATAAGCATTTCAAGCGTCATTTTTTCGTGTACGTGATTTCAATTGAAAATGGACAACTCAGGTAAAACTCCACAAGAAGAAGAATTACAAAACTTCACATACAAACCCAGGTAGCACATCATATTGGCTGGAACCCGATTTCATATTGGGCCGATATAGATATATCGTACATGTGAATAATAATATAGGTCCAATATGAGAGTATATTGGACAAACAATATTGGAATGATAATATTGGTGGAATATTGGTTCAACCTGAGCTGAATATGGATTGTCAGCTCCAATATTGGAGCAATATAGGTTGTAAAATTCGTTGACAATGTGTTGAAAAACATATCTATGAATGTTTTATAATATTGTTTTAGGAATGTCGATACAACAACATTGTATACATATTGTTCCTGGCATTTACAACCAATATTGCAATTTGAACATTCTCCCCATGTCGATTCTGAAGCGGTTATGCAATATTGTATATTCAAGTTGAACGGCATATCGGTTGGATATTGTTTTAACAATATTTGAAACATTATATTCACCCATCTTGATTGATATCATTTTATCTATATCATGCGGAAGATATCGTATACAATTTGCTTCTTATATTTATAACCAATATCGCGATTTGAATATTGTCCCCATGTTGATTCTGAAGCGGTTGTGCAATATTGTATATTTGATTTCGACGGCATATTGTTTGAATATTGTTTCAACAATATTCGAAATATCATATTCACCTATCTTGATTAATATCATTTTATCCATATCATGCGGAAGATAACGTATACATATTGTTTCCAACAATTATAACCAATATAGCAATTTGAACATTCTCCCCATGTCAATTCTGAAGCGGTTATGAAATATTGTATGTTCGAGTTCGACGGCATATTGGTAGAATATTGTTTCAACAATATTTGGGACATAGAATTTACCGATATTGACTGATATCATTCCAACTATATCGTGTGGAAGATATCGCACACATATTGTTTCCAACAACTATAACCAATATCGCAATTCAAACATTCTTGCCATGTCAATTCTGAAGCGGATATACAATATTGTGTAATCGGATTCGACGGCAAATTGGATGAATATTGTTTCAATTGATATCATGCGGAAAATATCGTATACATATTGTTTCCAACAATCATAACCAATATCGCAATTTGAACATTCTCCCCATGTCGATTCTGAAGGGGTTTTCAATGATTCAAATATGAATATCAATAACGGCAATTCAATATATATCTTATATCGGACATAGAAGAGAAAAACAATATTGTAATTTCAAGTTCAATTGCATATCGGGTGAATAGTTTTCTAGCAATATTCAGACAATAATATCATCTAATATTGGCTGATATGTGATTCACTATATCATGTGAGCAATATTGTTCACATATTGTTTCGAGAATACATATCGATATCGAAATTTCGATATTTATTCCATATTACGCACTCCCAAATCGATGTCGATAGATGGCGCTATAAATGATTGGTAACGTACTCCCATTGCCGATCAGACGAGAGAATATAAATATTAGCTCTAGACTATTGTAAAGTATTATAACCTGGAGTAGGGGTTAACCGTGATCAACAAGGCGGCTTCCCCAGGGCAAGGCCCTCCCATTGCACTCCGGCTGGGCTGACCTTTGTGATTATTCCTGATGCGAATAACTCGCAAATATTGGTATGACAATATTCCACCAATATTTTGAATACAACATAGCTACATATTGATCTTCAATAATGTACCAATATTTCCAACCAATATTGCACCAGTATTGTCAAATGTTCACTGTCCATTTATCAGCAATATTGATATCACATTTTGTGACCAATATAACTTCACGAATATTCCAGCAATATTGGTATGAGAATATTCTACCAATATCTCTGAGACACCATACCTTCAAGATGATTTTCAATGATTCACCGATATTTCCATATAATACACCAATATTGCCGAATGTTCACCATTAATTTCTCGCCAATATTGATATTACATTTTGTGTCCGATATAACTCTACGAATATTCAACCAATATTGATATGAGAATATTCTACCCACATTTGGAAACTGATATTGTACCAATATCGCCGAATGTTCACATTTTTTTTCTCGCCAATATTACTTCCACAATATTTTGCCGATATTTTCGTAATATTGCACCGATATTGTCCCAATATATGTGTGCTACTTGGGAAAAGTCTAAATCTGTCAGTATTCTTCAACAAAGATTCTCAAAATTCTTAATGTCCCCCCTCAATTTCGATACATTCTCTTCATATCTCTTTCTAAATAATTCTCCTATTATTCCTGATCATACCTGAAGCTGTGACAATCCTTTTTCTCAGTGAACTCTGATGTTGACTTCAGTCTGATAGACCAATCGTTCCATATGTTCCCATAGATAATAGTTAAATACTGAGAGATAAGGGGACCTAGGGGGCCAAGAATGAGGGTCTAGGTATCCTTTCACTTGTATTGTAAAATACCTATTTCAATCAATTTTTATATATCCATCTGAATGATGGAAATACCAATTTCACAATTTGATACGCTGCATTATTGAGAGTTCACATGCGAATGATCATCATATTCAATATTACCCCAAGAGTTTCTCTATGTAGTATGAGTTGAAACTCATATCTAATTCGGAAGAATATTTTTCTTCAGAAGTAGAATTTTTTCATCTCCTGGAGCGCACGAAAGTGAATTCCCCGAGGGGTAAGTACATGGGGTAATCCGGTGTACAACTTAGGGGTATTGCGGGGCAATGCGAGGCAGTGTGGGGCATTGCGGGGTTATGCGAGGCATTGTCGGGCACTGCAGGGTATTGATGGGCATTGCAAGGTATTGTGAGGCATTGTTAGGCAATGCGGGGTATTGAAATAGCACTGAAAGGGCAATGTGGAGCAATGTTTGGGCCTAATTTGTTGCGCGCGCATCCGTTTCTGTTCAAGGTCACTATATTCAGTTCTATCGTTCAAAGTGATGCCTCCGTAGTCCGTCTACATTCTGATTGCGCCATTCAAGCTTTTCGCATCACGTCATGCTGTCATCAACTCCAGCTACAGCTATAGCTTTGGATTGGATTGGAATAGGAATCAACCGATTATTCGAGTAAAAACTACGATATCGATGAGAAAAGTCCATATGTGAAAGTCACTTTGGGAAATTATAATATGATTATAATAAAAAAAAATCATCATTATGCTGGCTTCTGAATGAGGGGTAGGGACGGATCAGTAACGATCGCATACAGCGTTTCAATTCTATATCCTCGATCTGTTCAAAAAAGAAAGTCAAAAATACCTGCTGACAATTCAAAAACTAAGAAAAAGAAAACTGAATGTATCGGAGATTCTTCAGAAGAAGAAAATGAACCAGATATCGTTTTAGACGATTCCACAGATGTGGAGGCATTCTACTCTTTGGGAGAAGATCCAGAAGAAGATAGGATGATGAAAAAACTTGACGTTTTCGATCCCGAAATGGGTGAATAGATAATTTCTATGCAGTGGTATTTGATAAAAACTGGTATCTGGGACTGGTAATGAAAAAGAACCAAGACAGATTCGGGATACCAAAAGAATGTATTTTTCACGGACCACTTGTACTTGGGGAAAATTCTCTGTTTCTCCTAAAAAGAGCGGATAAAGTGAACATTTCCAATCTTTATTTGAAGTCGAAAAAAAAAACATATCCAGTGTGATGTGGTTTAACAAAATATATATTCAGGTTCAAGCTGTTTTTCGTTCAAGAAAATCTCAACTTTGTTCTAGTTTCGAGAAAGAATTCAGAGAGAGTTTTTTTTAATAACTATAAACTTAAAAAAATGTTTAATTTTAGTCGAGATTTTAGTACTGTTACCTAATATCTGGACTTATATGTATGCCCGGTGTTTCTGTTACCAAACTATGATCTCTGAATAAATGTGATACTGTCTAAAGAAGTATACCTCTAGGAATAACTACTTAGTTATCAAGTATAGGAGAGACAAAATGTTCGCCTTAAGTCCTAAGTTGTTTTGCGAAAAGGCGTGTGTTTCTATGTCTGTTTCATGTTCGACTGCTTGTTATGTGTAATTTCTTGATAAAATATGTATAATTATTCATTATTTCTCGTCCCATCAGATTATTGATTCACTAAGACATTAAAATGAATTCGAACTATGATGTAAGAGACTAAGTCAGTTTTTATATTTCAATATAGTCTGTCTCTCTTCAACACATGGAATGAAAAGAGATAGTTATATAGTGCACTAGGGGCATTGTTGGGCATTGGGGAGCATTGTTGGGCATTGGGGGGCATTGTTGGGCATTGCGGGGGCAATGTTGGGCATTGAAGGGCAATGTTGGGCAATGCGGGGTATTGTTGACCGAAAAATGGGCATTGCAGGGTAATTTCGGTGAATTGAGGCATTCATTACCCCTTGGTGTACAAAAAATGGCTAAGTACTTACCCCTCGGAATTCCCATATTGTTCGAAAACATCGTGCGTACCCACCTAGGAAGAATAGAGAGAGGAGGAAGGTATTGTTTTTCTTCATAATTCATTCCTATGTTTGAATGGTCTCTTCAATGGAAGTAAGTCCGGTCCTGGAATTTTATGAGAGACGATATGCAAGAAATTGATTTCAATTGATTTGTTGAAAGATGTAACTGCAACAATTAACAAATCGAGGCTATGGTTAGTTGATCATGTATATGATGATGCTGAATTTGTAGCGTTTTTCATTAATCTACCTGATTCTGATGGAAATTTTGGAAAAATACGGTTCGGACAGTCAAAATTGCGACATTCAAAAAGTACATGAGTTTTTCGAGTCCTAGGCTCTAGAATTATTTCACTAAATCCACAGTTGCAACATATATCATTGTGTTGTACATAGGGTGGATATTTTTTTTTAAATTAAACAAGAGGTGCAGTCTATGCAATGAGTATTTGAGGATTGTAGATATTATTAGGTATGCTTGATGCAATTCGAAATATTATCTGCTTTAATTTCTGAACTCCCAGTATATAACCGAAACGTTGATTGTAATGTAAATTGTGGGAGACACTTTGATGTATATTGCAGTTACACCTATATACATTGGGATCGCATACGGAAGTTGGCTACATTCGGAAAGTCAAAATAGGTCATTATACTGAGAGTGGTACAAGGTATATGCCTGATATAACAATCTCTGATGTAACCACAGAATACAGACACATCCAGTTTCAGAATACTGTTTCCAAATATGGGGATCAGCACCCAAACATACGCTGATACTCTCACATTCCACCCAGAGAGGAGCAATTCGCCTGGTGAGTGATGCCACACTCACTAATCATTTGATTTCATTAGAACACCGTAGAATAGTCGGCGACCTTTCACTCTTTTATAAGTACTTTCACGGTATATGTTCCCCAAAAACTCTGCTATCACTCCATCGCTAGCAATACCAGTCAAGCCCAGTCAGCACATCATTCGTCCGTTGTTATACAGGGTGTATTCAAATAACAACGAGAAAATCCGAGGAGCGATTCCTTGTGATATATTGGAAAATAAAGTTCATATGAACGAGTCCTAATTTTCTATTCATGCATTTCTCAAATGTCTCTTCATCAATTTGAATAAAACGTTGTGATTTTGTTAATAGTAATATGGAGCTTCTTCTAGTGCAATTAGATCCGAAATGATATTACCAGTGGCGTCACAGTGGGTAAATATATCGATATTCATGGTGAATGCCATTGTAGACCACCGGTTTTTTTCATTGGATCGAACTATTGAAATAACAACTTTTTTATCCGCTGTGCGATTTTTGTATCTTGCTTAGTTTTTGAGGAAACAATAAAAATTCGATTTGACTCCAAATTTTTATGTGAGTGTTCTCAAGACTTCAATTGATATTACTTAATAACCTCAGTAAGAATCATTCTGGAATTTCAGGACTTTCCCAGTCTCCATCCATACTAACTACTACTTTACTGTGTAAAGAGATATTCTTTGAACACCTTGAATCTTGAAAACGGATGCCGATACGACATTTTTTCACTGGGCAAACCCAGCTTATTTTGCAATGTTCTACCTACCCTAGCAAAGGGGTCAAGTTTTTTGAAACACCTTGCATAACCTTCAAAAATTCAGAAAAATTCCAACACCTTCCTCCTTTCCTTATCCTCCCTAGGTACGCACGATGTTCTTCGAACATTATAGGAATTTCCATCAGTGCACTCCGAGAGATAAAAATATACGTATTCTTCGAAATAGACGTGATTACAACGGTGTTGACTTTGACACAAATAATGAGTACCAAGGTGATACTAAAAATAGTAACAAGTTACGATAGGGATCGGTTTTGGCATGGCTGTTTAATTGTTCAAATCAATCAGGTACCTATGTGAAAACGGTGAGAAACATGTTATCAATACACCAAGGTAGTGAAGAGTATCAGTTTGACCCAGGAACCAAGAAGGTGATTCAGATTTTGAGGCACAAACTGAAATGAAAGATAGATCTCATCATTTTATTAAAAAAAGTTTATTTAAACATTAGTCCGATCTCGTTCAATAGCGAAGCTACAGGGGATCAAAGCTAAATAATTTTTTTCTATTGATTGAAATACCTCGGTTAGTTTTTGAGATATCATTTTGAAATTCAGTGTGGTCAATACTTCCTAGAAGATCATCATTTCAAGCCACCTAGAAGATCATCATTCCAAGCCATTTCAAGATTTTCAAAATTAACAGGATGATACGATTTGGGGGGAGAGGCTTCCTTTTTCCCCCCAAACTTTTCCGTAGTACGCCTCTGGCATCTTTCAGTGATCGAATTGTGTGTATAGTTCAATTCAGAAGTTTTCTTGGTACCCAATTTTTTTCGAAAAACGAACCGTTTTTGAGATAAATAAGCATATACGTTCTGGAACATGTTAATTTTGCCTATGTTTCGCTCAAATTCTATTCATCTGAAAACAAAACCTTGACTTTCTACCCTCTGTATCCCCGTTACTGATCCAGATTGGACTCGTGATTGCAATTTTAGTGAGTACATTTCATTGCAATTTCAACGAAAAAAGAATGTTGAATTGATTGATGAAAGAGCAAGAAAGCCTCTGAATTAAACGATTTGATCACTGAAAGATGCCAGAGGCGTACTACGAAAAAGTTTGGGGGGCATGAAGAAGTCTCTACACCCAAAAATGTATCACCCTGTAAAATAATTTCACTTTTACCCCCTGTAGCTACTCTACCAAACGAGATCGGACTAATTTTTATAAAAACTTTGTTGATTAGGATGATGAGATCTCTCTTCCATTTCAGTTTGTGCCTTAAAACCCCTGTATAACGGGGCTCAAGCCAAGGGATATCAGATCCTGTTGTAATAATATTTTTAACTACCAAGGTGTATATTAATAGTTTTTCAACCAACGAGTGTATTAATGAAGGCGATTAATGATCGAGATATTTTAACGTGCAAGCGAAGCGAGCGCGTTAATGTTCGAGATCATTAATCGCCCTTTAATATACGAGTTGGTTACAAAATTTTTCCGTCGACTATATTTCTCATTTCTCCTGCGATGAAGAAAACTTGGTTCGCGAATTCATCATTCATTCGGAAACTGCTAAGAATCAACCAGTAGCTTTGTTACTGACATTAGTGACATTTGACATTTGTCGAAATGATCAACATAGAAAATAAATTCCTTGTGTTAAAAAACCGAGATTAAAATCGTTTCAGAAACTCGGAAAGGCGTAGTCGTTAACGGAAAATATTCGATGAAATCCATATTTTCGATTTGAATGCAGATTCCGTAAGTTATAGCATAAACAATGGATACACGCGGTGTATGTTTGGTTGCCTATAAAACAATCGTGCATTAATAGACATATTGATCAATAATAGGGGTCATTAATGAAAGATTCCGTAAACATTAGACTTACTCGTTAATACGAGGTCGACGGAACATTTTTTTTACCACTAGCAATTTATTATTTCGATCATTATAATATTGTTCTGTGAGACTGAAATGTGGATCGCATCAGCACAGTGAATTCGGGTTGATAATAACAGATGTGGCTATGTCTTTATTGACTTGGGGTTCATAAAATGACGAAAACTATCTTGGTAGTAAAAACAGACTATACCCCTTCAAAAGGAGTAAATAATGGTATAGCTAGTAGTGGAAAAAAGAAGATTGACACTTTGTTTGACTAGCGAATTTCGTATTCGCGAGTCGAGGCGAGCGAAGCCGAGCACACAGCACCAAGAACATTTCAATGTTGGCTTATCACATGCGTGATTGACTTGTGTCACCCCTAGTTAACATGTCAATGCAGCGTTGTCACAGTTCCATGATACCTGTCATTTAATGATGAAATTATGAAAATTCAGATTATTTCGATAGCAGAATTCACATATTCCAATGAAGAAACAAACATACATAAAACAAATCATGGAAACCATCCATCCTTCTCAAAGTGGTCCAGATTTTTTCAAAGAAAAAACAAAATACACCAAGTCGGTCGACCACAAAATTATATTACACAATTACTAGTGTGACTAGTTTCGGCTGAACAGTCATCTTCAGACACAAATTGAATAAAGTACCTGTAAAAGATGAAATTACAGACGAAAAATAAGTTTGCTGTGGAAAAACATACCTAGGCCATGTGGTGATAACAAATTCAACAAATGAAAATCAAGCGGTTATTTCAACGTGAATAATCAGTCCGGTAAGGGGGTGATTAAATTTTTATAACGGCTGAACAGCCAAAAGAACCTTATAATCATGAGGTTCAACATTGGCACGAAAAAAAATTATATATTTAAATTCACTCAACTGAGTTTCATCTTGGATGGCTATTGAAAGACAGACTTTTAGTACACTTGACATTTCTTCTTCTTCTTTTTGGTCTTCAACCTTACCACGTACTTCTCATAGCTTTGTTACAATGAGATTAGGTAATTAACCCATAGTTTCCTTTAATAATATGTATAATATAATTTGTTTATTTTGCCAAATAGTTTTCTGTACCTTACGATGATTTTGTCATGTCATTTAGTTTGTATAATTTGTCACTGTCATTCAGTCTTGTCATGCTGTCACTGTCATTTGCTTACTCCGGCGATTCCTGGATTTTTGTCTTTCAATAGCCATCCAAGATGAAACTCAGTTGGGTGAATTCAAATATCTAATTTTTTTTCGTGCTAATGTTGAACCTCATGATTATAAGGTTCTTTTGGCTGTTCAGCCGTTATAAAAATTTAATCACCCCCTTACCGGACTGATTATTCACGTTGAAATAACCGCTTGATTTTTATTTGTTGAATTTGTAATCACCACATGCCCTAGGTATGTTTTTTCCTCAGCAAACTTATTTTTCGTCTGTAATTTCATCTTTTACAGGTACTTTATTCAATTTGTGTCTGAAGATGGCTGTTTAGCCGAAACTAGTCACACTAGTGATTGTGTAATATGATTTTGTGGTCGACCGACTTGGTGTATTTTGTTCTATCTTTCATATACATCAAAAATGTATATTATATAATGAATGTATGTATGATTAATGCTTCCATCGTTTCCAAACACAGGCGGTAAAACTAGGACAATCCGCAGAAATTTGTCATAATCGTCTCCTTCTGAGGACGATATTGGATCGGAATCGGAACAAAATGTAAACAATTTCGTCTTCCCTCCTCTTATATGTCTATCGATATATCGCTCAAAGGTGATGAACTGACGTTGAGAGATATCGAAGAGTTGAGAGCATAGTAAAGGAAGTATTCCCTGGAGCTTATAACCTCCGAAAGTTCAGAAAATATTCAATATCTACCATATCTTTCTATATCCTGCTAGGTAGACACACGATGTACTGAACATAATGTTGATTCCATTTCTTACACTCCATGACATACAAAAATATTAGTGTTGGAATATCCATAGCTGTTAAATAACGATTCATCCGAGAATGTTCCGACTGAACTTTGGATTTGTGAGGCTGCAAAGGTTCTCAGCATTCAGCACAATATTGCCAAGTCTTCAACATTCACATATGATATGTTGTTATGGAGAATGAGAAATATTTGGACATGCTGGTGGCTCGGAAAATCAAGATTGAACTATAACATCATGGGTTGCTCCTATTATTTTTTATTCAACGACAGGACTCTAACATCTTCCTGATAACTTGATTATAATTGGTGACTTGACGACCTCGCTTTATGAGTGGAAATCAAAGATCATCTGACCAATAACGAAGCAGCATAAAAGCTGCCGTCACCATATTTATCAGACGTATATCGCCAAATGGCGGCCATGATGGTTTGTTTGAAATGAGTTCTGAAATCCAACAATTTCGAACAACGCATATACGCATTTTTGACATATAAAAAGCGTGAGACACAGTGGAATAACTCAATGCCAACAATTCATTATCAGCTCAGGCAATGGATTGCACAGCTCTGCTGTTCTATAGACCAATGAGTTTTGATAAGGTGCTGTTCGACTTGTTCCGAGGCTGACAACGACTGATGACTACTCGAATAGCACAAAGTCATAAAATTAACATAATGACTTCTCAGACCTTCTCAAAGACCTCATATCCGTAATGATTTACGACCAAAGAGCTAATGTGCGATTGTTAACATCAAGAAGTCATTATGATATCCCATCGTAGATATTATGAAAGTAAATTCATAATTCTCGAGGTGATGTTTTATTAAGTGTAATTATGAAGTAATGGAATGCAGTCGAATGCAGTCGTTGTAACGTTATTGTGACTTGAAACGTATGTGATCTTGAGCTATAGATATTCAAGAAGTCCGAAGACTACGTACTGTCTTCATGTGATGTAGTTTCATCTAAAAGTTTAACTTGGTTGAAATGACTACAATATATGTACCTGCGATATATGACCATTTTTGTTGATTATGTTTTCGATATCATAACCAGAATGAATATGGCAGAGAAAGAATCTAATCCGCCTCACAAGCAAACAGGCGCATTCTCAAAAATTCTGAAAGAATATGCCGAGGGAGTACCTACCTCTACTCAAAAATTGAGAGTAAGTATTTAAAATCAGCCAAGTCTCGAGCCAACTCCTCTGAGGATACAAAAAATCAAGAAATTCGTCCAATACTTCTGGAGGAAAATGTACAGGGAACTAGTTTCCAAATTATATATATACATCATCTACCTACCATATCACTGAAAGTACAGATATCGCCATTCGCCATGTGCGAGTGATTCTGAAGGAGGAAGAAATCGAGAGTGATGGCAAAGCTGGTGAAGTTATGTTTCTGGCAAGGCAGTGGTGAAAACGTATGTACAACGGCTCTTATACTCATCTTGGTGTTGACATAATAATATGTACACATATCCTTGAAAATCCAGTTTGTTTTTGTATCTAGGACATCTCATTATTGTTGAATTAGTACATGTTTGTGGTATTTTTATATTATTGCAGTCGGGTTTTGAAGCAGCTCTGTAGCTCAACCCCCCTTCCCTTTTATTCATTCAATGAAATATGAAATAAAGGGAATATCATTATTATTATGTTATTATTTTGAAGAAAACCTACTTGGAAATATATGTTTTATCTCCAAAGGATGATTGAGGAATTGGACATTAGTTCACAATAAGGTTTTTAGAACGATGTAAACCATTATACTGTGGGACAATTGATAGATGAAAGTCAGTTCTATATAAGATTGTAATCACACGAAGACCGAATCCGTAATCGTGTTGTTACATAGTAAATACAACTTTGTTCGACGTGACTAATCACAGTGGTTAGGTCAGGGCAACTACATTACGCTCGACATTTACGTCTACTTCATCTCAGTTATAAGAATGCCTTCAAGACATTCGCAAATTATTCGATGATAGTACATAGCGGAGTGATTTCAAATTCTCGATACATGGCATCCATGTCCTTTGATAGAATGATTAACGAGACACATATTGTAAAAAATTTGTCCATTTGTCCAATGGGCTTGCGAGTAGAAAATCACTCGAATGACTGGAGAAAATAATAATAATAATAATACGAATTGCAGGGCCTGCCGCAGGACACTCATGCACCTGCTGCGTTTTCTTGCACAGTCTCTGCCTATATTTATAGACACAATGCGTCATTGTGGTGCTTCACTATCATTTGAGGCACTCGTACGGATTAGACGAGACCCCAGTGCTGCTCTATGATCCGGAGCCCCTATAGGATTCGGCACCCGTCTCAATTCTCATTGGCTCATTTGAATACACCTCACTATCACAACCAATAATTGAACGGTGCCGAATCGTGTAGCACAATGTTCAAACAGTGCCCAGATCGGTATTGGAATGTTATATGAATAGTTCACGGTGCACAAATCGAATCTTGAATGTCGATTCATAATTTGCTATTCGGCATGCTTCATTCTCATTTCAATGCAGTGAAAAACCTATAGGTATTGCATGTTTTTTCATAATGCATGTTATATAGGGCGCTAGTTACACGGTTCGTACCGAGTAGTTTTGAACATAATATCTTCTTGAAACTCAATGAAGATGGCCAGATGAGATAGATCACGTATGATGGTCAGATTATTTCGATAAAATATACTTTTCCAGATATAAGAAATGATCCTTATTTCCGAGATTCATTACATTCCAGTGATGAGAAGAATTGAATTTTGTTCGTCAAAATGGGATTGTTCAGTCACTCTATATGTTCCCATCTTAACAATTTTCAATAATATCAACTAACTATCATGATGTGGATGTCATTCGTTGAGAGTAGTTTATGTAAAGGAAACTGAATTATATTTCATTAAAATAATATCTGACAACTTCTGATATGATTAACGTATCGTAATACATTTAGACTTTCATCTTATGACCTGAATTCATGATGATATAATGACAACAAATGACTACACAACGACGTACTTATAATATTCCAATACAACTCTTCTGGGACTGGCTTATATAAGTCTATATTAGCAAGTCATCACGACTACATGATAGCGTCGATGTGATGTCGCAAAAGGGCGGCTTTTCATCGTATTTAAATATACCTGGGGACACAGGAGACATGTGACAGCCTGTAGCTTTTTTATTCAAGGAGATGCAGATTTGAAATTCATGAGGGTTATATTATCGACGATGGCGCTTCCCTTGAACCCAATGACAATTTTCTTCAATCACCTGTTTGATTGGAAGTAGACCCAACTTTTTTTCTGCCTTGTAATTCTTCATTCAACTATGTATCACAATTTGATATTCGTTCTTTAATTGGCTGTTAAATTCCATTTTATTAAAATACATGGATTTGGTTGTGCATGACCTGAATGCAATGCCATTTGGATGCTTGATAGGCTTAAAAACCCAAAGATCATGACTTACACGATATCACAATATTTTCCATACCCTGATCGGTCCCAGAAGATTACCAATAATATCATTGAGTTTGAAAAAATTAGCCGAAAATAACTCACGATACTGAGAAAACTAAGATAGAAACTCGGTTTTTTCATTCGGCTACTTGTGAAGAAACTATTTGTCTTTCTCTTTTGCCATGTAGCCATGATATGATCTTCCATTTAGATGCATGAAACTGAAATTGTAGTAATGATTAATTGATCTATCGTCCTAATATCATGAGTTATTTTCGGACGATTTTTTTAAACTCAATGAAATTATTGACAATCATCTGGGACCGATTAGGGTACAGAAAATATTCTTTTCCGTCGACCTCGTATCAACGACCCAGATAGCACAAATACCTTTCGAGGCCCTTCTGAGGCGTTCACAATGATGTCCTCAGGACGTCGAGGGCGAGACTGACTACGTCCCAAGCTCGTCCTCCTGTTACCGTTCTCTACATCCTAATAACGTCTTAGAACATCCCTATAAGGTCTTCTGGGACATGTATAGGGCATTATGGGAACATCTTTAGGTAGTATTGAAAAATGTCTAGGGATAGGTTAATAAAAATTTTATTGAAAAAATATTTATATCATGATATTTGCGAAATTTCCCTGGAATAATGATATGTTCAAATCAAAACTTACATCCTATTATTCATAACTTATTGGTGAACATTTTCGAGTTTGGTTTCGAAAAAATGTATCTCAGCGTCTTGTTGAGCACTACTAGAAGTTATTGCCCATTAGTAATATTTCTCTATGTTGTTTTTGAGTTTTCAACTCTGGATATGCTTCCTAATGCTGAATCTACTAAAAGTTGAAGCCTTCATACAATATTTTATAGATGACATCAAGTTTTTGTTTTCCATAACCTTCTGAAACAAACAATGATTCAATATCTCATATCCATGTAATATCTATGATTTAATCCACCTACCTTTGTTCCTTTATTCCTCAGAGAAAAATCATCATCAACATAATAACATTATGATGATTTTTGTTTTGTTCTAATTCTGTTGTGAGTTCTCTTCTTGTTATCATTTGTGATATCTGAACCCTGGACATATTACCTGATGCTCTATTTACTGAAAGTTCAAGCCTGCATACAATCTTTTATAGATTCGGAATAAGCCAAAATATCTTTGATTTGAACATTTCTGCTCTGATGATAGCATCAAATTTTGTGTTCTCAATAAACTTCTGAAATAAATAATGTATTAATATTTAATGTCCGATTCCGAAGGAGCCACAATTTCTTGGAATGAAACATCTCTGCTTTGATAATATGATATCAAGTTTGTGTTCTCAATAACTTCCTGAAACAAGTAATGTATTGATATTTTATGTCCAGTAGGTATACCTACTATCAATATGATTTGATTTCTACCTAGTACCTTTATTGTATCTATACTGAAAGTTAAAGCCTGCATACAATCTCTCATATATTCCAAAGAAGCCAAAATATGTTGGAATATCAAACATCTCGGATCTGATGATATAATGATCAAGTTTGTGTTCTCATCAATAACCTCCTGGAACAAATAATAATGTATTTATATTTCTTGTCCACTACCTATTATCAATGAGTTGATTCAGGTAGGTACCTAGTACCTATCTTTATTGAATCCACTGAAAGTTCAAGCCTCCATACAATGTTTGATAGATTCCGTAGAAGCCAAAATATTTCGGAATGAAACATCTCTGCTTTGATGATATTGTTACGATTTTACTCTGGGTCCGTAATAATTTAACACTCGGTAGAACACTTAAAACAATTTATTCTGAACACTACTATAGAATAATAACAATACTCGTACTAAACACTTCCGATTCACAACACTTTTTCGATCGTTATTACAACGCTTCCAAATAAAGACTTTTTTTCCTGTCCCTAACAACAACTATTTATACTACCTAATAAAACGTCTAGATTCCACTCGAAATATCGTGAACAGGTCGATAATCTTCTCGAGTCATCTCAATAGCCGTCGATTTCTATTCCAAGAAATACGGTTTATTTACTTCCATAGCAGGTAGCTGGGATTGATCGCCAGGGTCGTAACATTTACTCCCTTCTTCAAATTTGATCGTCCCGATCAAAAACAGAACTTTCCTCACCATGATAAGGCTTCAGTCTTTCAAGATGAACGACTTTCATCTTTGTCCTAGGGCTGCAATGGACTCTATAGACCACATCATTGATCCTTTTCAACACCTCATACGGTCCTTCCCAAGATGGTGTTAATTTGGGTGATACGCCTTTCTTCCGTCGAGGATTATACAGCCAAACCCGATCTCCTTCAAAGAATCCCTCTGAATTGGCTTTGAGATCGTACCGTGCCTTCATTTTGTCACTTGCTAATTTCAATCTTTTCCGAGCAGTCTCATGAGTTTTCATCAAGCCATTCCGGAGCTCATCTGCGTAGTCTTGTACTTCCTTTTCTTCAACACTTGGTGAACCGAACACCAAGTCACAAGGTAAGCGGAGTTCTCTTCCAAAGACTATACTAGCTGGAGTTAGCTTCGTTGAATCATGGACAGCTGCTCTATACGCCATCAGGAATAAGGGAAGATGCCTGTCCCAGTCCCTCTGATGCTCTTCGACTACTTTGGAAAGATGTTCTTCCATAGTTCGGTTGAATCTTTCGACCATGCCATCGGATTGTGGATGTAGTGGAGTTGTTCTCGTCTCACTGATTCCCATTAGATCACAGACCTTTTTGAATAAGTTCGACTCAAAATTTCTCCCTTGATCAGAATGTAATTCCATTGGTACTCCGAACCGTGAAAACATGTTGTCGACCAATATCCTGGCAACTGTGGAGGCTTCTTGGTTTGGCATGCCGTATGCTTCTACCCACTTACTGAAGTAGTCCATAGCAATCAAGATGTATTTATTTCCATCATCGGTCAGAGGGAATGGTCCGGCTACATCGATGGCGATCCTTTCAAACGGAGCACCCACATTGTATTGTTTCATTCCAGCTCTGGATCTCGTTCTGGGACTCTTGCTGGCTTCGCATACAGGACATCTTCTACACCAACTTTCCACGTCGTCACGACATTGAACCCAGTAAAATCTTTCTCGAATTTTACTCAATGTCTTGTTAACTCCAAAATGTCCACCAGATTTTCCGCCATGGACTTCTTCCAGAACTTCATCAACTCTGATGTGGGGCACAACCAGCTGAGAAATTGTTGATCTACCATCAGCTGATTCCCAAACTCGCTTCAATAATCCATTCTCCACAACTAGTGAGTCCCATTGTGTCCACATCGCCTTGAAAATGGGTCCTCTATCCGAGATATCCTTCCATGTCGGTCTTCCTGTTCCTCTTTCTTTCCTACGTAGAAAATCGGCGATATTCGGATCGTTCTCATGTGTGCTGCTGTCCACTTATCATCGGTCACAAGTCTCGTTTTTCTAACATCAGCGGTTCCTTCTCGATGTTCAATGCGCAGACAATGCTTACAGGTTTCCGAACAAGGTCTTCTGGACATGGCATCTGCATTCTGGTGTAGTTTTCCTGGGCGATGCTCAATCTTGAAGTAATACTGGTTCAGCTTTTCCAGCCATCTTGCTATTTGACCTTCAGGATTCTTCATCTCCATCAGCCACCTCAAAGCTGCATGATCCGTCCTGATGAGAAATTCTCTCCCGTATAAGTATTTGTGGAAATGGTCAACAGCCTTAACAATTGCCAGCAGTTCTTTCCTGGTGACACAATAATTCCTTTCTGGTTTGGCCATCACTTTGCTGTAGTATTCTATAACCTTTTCTTGACCATCCTGTACTTGTGATAGCACGGCTCCAATTCCGATGTTACTCGCGTCTGTGTCCAAAATAAACAAGCCTCTCTCTTGTGGGAACCCCAAAATAGGACTCGAACAGAGGCCAGCCTTCAATTTCTTGAAGGATTTCTCACATTCTACAGACCAGTTGAAGTTGACTCGATCTTCTGTCAATCTATGGAGTGGTGCCGCAATATCAGCAAATCCTTCCACAAAACGACGGTAGTAAGTGCACAATCCCAAGAAACTTCTAACTTCATGTTTGTCCTTCGGTCTTGGCCAGTCTCGAATGGCTTGAATCTTTGTCTCGTCAGTTTGTATTCCTTCTGACGTTACCGTGTGGCCCAAGAAATCTACTCGTTTCTGGAATAGTGAACATTTCTTCAGGTTCAGTTTGAGGTTGGCATTCCTGAATCGCTGGAACACTTCCCGTAAGTTCTTCAGGTGTTCCTCGAAATTATTTCCCATGACCAAAACATAGTCCAGATATACCAGGCAAGTTTTCCAAGTGAGCCCACGCAGTACCAATTCCATCAGCCTTTCGAAGGTTGCTGGGGCATTAAATAGTCCAAAAGGCATCACAGTAAACTGGTACAGTCCATTACCAGTCGTAAAAGCAGTCTTCTCCTTATCTTCTTCGTGAATGCCCACTTGCCAGTATCCGCTCTTCAAGTCCAGTGTCGAAAACCATCGGGAGCCAGCCAATGTAGTCAAAGTGTCATCAATCCTTGGTAACGGGTAGCTTTCCTTCTTGGTGACGTCATTGAGCTTCCTATAATCCACACAGAATCCTGTGGATCCATCCTTCTTGGACACTAATACAACCGGTGCAGACCAAGGGCTGGATGATTCTTCAATTACCCCATCCTTCATCATTTTGTCAACCAGCTGTATCACCTCCTGTTGCTTAGCAAATGGCATTCTTCTTGGTGGTTGCCGAATTGGGTGAGCTTTACCAGTATCTATTCTGTGCTTGACCAAGTTCGTCCGCCCTGTTGATGTTGATTCAAAGATATCACTTTCGTCTGCTATGAATTTCTTGGCAGCTTTATATTCTGTTGGTGATAAGTGGTCCAAGGAGGTTTCCAGAACTTTCAATGCACTGTCATCTCGTTCCCTCTATCTCTGCTCGTTAGTCTTATCACATTTTGCTACCCAACTGACTGGTTCACAAGCTCCGATAATATCTCCTTCCCTTACTGTTATGGTGGTAGGTAAAACATTTGCTACCCTCACAGGAATGTCTCGTTCGGTGGTCACTAAAGATCGGGCAAGTAACAGCTTGCTGGGGGATTCCTCACATGACTGTACTAATCCAACGCAGCACCCAGGGTCCTCTCCTAATCGCGCATGGATGATCTTCTCAGTGAATCCAGGAATTCTCACAGTCTTCGCTAGTCGTAGCCTCACAGACGTCTCCTTCTCGGCCGGTGTCGTTAGTACAAACTCTTCTCCTCCAAATTTCATGTTCTTCTGATCACTGTCGAATGAAAACCCGTAGTCGCTTATCAGATCCATGCCGAGGATAAACTCATCTTCGATATCTGCGACGTATACCATGTTCACTATATGGAGTCTTCCAAGCGTCAACTCGATATCAGCCATCCCTCGTATTGGTGCATTTTCTCCAGTGACCGTACGAAGAACAAAGTTGGAAGTGGTTGGTTTTATACTTCCAGGCCGGATAATGTCACTGCGTACCAGGGAAACTGATGCACCGGTGTCTATGGTGCAGGTTACATCCATTTGGTTGATTTTTCCTTTGATGGTCAGGCTATCAGTTGTTCTTCTTATCCTTTTGATGTTGATGACCCTGGGGGCTTCGCTATTACTAGCCAGCATGCGCCCCGATACGCTGGCTAGTTCTAGTTTTCCTGGTATCTATCTGAGGACTCACTAGATGACCTAGTCCTCGCAGGTGAGTACGACCGTGATGGCGTCCTTGCAGGTGAAGAAGATCGTGGTGGTACTCTCACCTTACAGTCCCTTATCAGGTGTCCAGTTCTGCCACAGCGATAGCAGGATCTATTTCGCTGGTTACTAGACCCACTCTTAATTTCTTTGAGTTCCTCAAGCACTTTTCTCAACATTTTCGCCACTGGGTCCACGTCTTCGGAAGGCTCCTCGATGGAAACAGCTCTCACTTTTGGCCTAGAGGTGTTGAAGGCCGCTTCTACCTCCAGAGATCTTACTAGGGCTTCACCACTCCTCTTAAAGTGTGTAAGCCTCAGAGTCTTCTGTATTTCTGAGTCTCTCAGCCCGTCGATGAATACCTGCACCGCCAGTTGTTCTTTGAAGTCCTCTGGTGCCTCTGGGTAGGCTAATTGAGTCAGTCTTCTCACATCTGCTTCGAACTCCTGTAGGCTCTCTCCAGACTTCTGCACACGATTTTTCATCTGAGCCCGGTAAAGCTGTTCTCGATGTTGGTCACCATACCTGAGTTCTAGTGCAGCCACTGAATCTCCGAAGTGGTTTTGTTGTTCAACTGGGATCGACTGTAACATCCCCAAAGCTGGTCCTCTCAGAGCTACTATGAGTGCAGTAGCTTTTTCCTCGTCACTCCACCCATTTGCACTTGCTGCAGCCTCAAATTGTCGGCGATACATAGACCAAGGCGACTGTCCATCAAAAGTTGGTGGTTTCACGGAAGAACCCGATGTGGCAACCCTGTCACGACGATCTTGACTTCGTAGCGAGGCGATCTGATTCGCTACATCTCTTTTGATTGTATCGAACATGGAATCTATTCTTGAAACTTCCTGGTTAAGCTTGTCGTCAATTTTGGTGAAATCTGTCTTCAACTCATCTATTTGCACATCAGTTTTATGCAGAATTTGTTCGATGTTTCTGATGTTCTCGTTCTTTTTCTTGATGCTCTAGAATTTTCTCTTCTTGACGACGTTGCTCTTCTTCTAATTTTTCCTCTCGACGACGTTTCTCCTCCTCTTGTTTTTCTTTCTGTCGTCGTTCCTCTTGTTCCGCGAACTGATTTTGCATAAATTTCAAAATATCTTCCATCGCGTCGTATGACGTACTCCTTGTATTCACCATACGTCTTCAAATGTCCTCGAAAAATCCACACCTCTGACACCACTGTTACGATTTTACTCTGGGTCCGTAATAATTTAACACTCGGTAGAACACTTAAAACGATTTATTCTGAACACTAATATACAATAATAACAATAAGTACTCGTACTAAACACTTCCGATTCACAACACTTCTTCGATCGTTATTACAACGCTTCCAAATAAAGACTTTTTTTCCTGTCCCTAACAACAACTATTTATACTACCTAATGAAACGTCTAGATTCCACTCGAAATATCGTGAACAGGTCGATAATCTTCTCGAGTCATCTCAATAGCCGTCGATTTCTATTCCAAGAAATACGGTTTATTTACTTCCATAGCAGGTAGCTGGGATTGATCGTCAGGGTCGTAACAATATCATCAAGTTTGTGTTCTCAATAACCTCCTGAAATAAGATAATATATTCAATATTTCATGTCTTGTACCTACTATCAATGATTTGATCAATTAATTACCTGTTCTTCCGGATGTATTTCTTATTATCTTTATCTCATCAATTATCATGGGACATAACCTCACTTCTAGTATTTCTAGATCTCTTCCTCTTCTTCCTTTTGGCTTCGTCGACACGTTTTTTCATGGAATGTCATCTGAAGACATCCGAAGGCACGACATCCGCTGCAGCTTCAGGCAGTCACTGAAAGAACTTTTTTAGGACAATTACGGCGCTAAATCTACGACTGATGATGTTCTTAGGTTGTAGAAAACATAACGTCCTCTCTAGGCGTTTGGCGACACATTGAGGATGACCCTAGGCGATTGTGTGCTATCTGGGGAGTAAGTTTAATGTTCATGAAATCGTTCATTCATGACCCCTATTAATGGTCAATTCGTCTATCAATGCACGATTGTTTTATAGGCAACCAAACATACACCGCGTGCATTCATTGTTTATGCTATAACTTACGGAATCTGCATTTAAATCGAAAATATAGAATTCATCGAAGACACAATTTTAGTCCCTGTTTTCTAACACAAGGAATTTGTTATTTATGTTGATCATTTCGACAAATGTCAAATGTCACTAATGTCAGTAACAAGGCTACTGGGTGATTCTTAGCAGTTTCCGGATGAATGATGAATTCGCGAACCAAATTTTCTTCATTGCATGAGAAATGAGAAATATAGTCGACGGAAAAATTATAGAACCAACTTGTATATTAAAAGGCGATTAATGATCTCGAACATTAACGCGCTCGCTTCGCTCGCACGTTAAAATATCTCGATCATTGATCGCATTCATTAATACACTAGTTGGTTGAATAACTATATAATATCGTCTAAGTGATAATCTTTGGATTTCTGAGCCTATCAAGCATCGAAATGTCATTGTATTCGGCAATTTGGGCCATAGTCAACTTCATGTAATTCAATAAAATGCAATTAAACAGCCAATTAATGAATTAATATCAAATTGTGATACATAGTTGAATAGAGAATTCCAAGACGCATGAGATAAACATCAAAAATATACAGGGTGCCATTTCGAAAAAAAAATGGGTCTACTTCCAATCAAACAGTTGGTTGGAGAAAATTGTCATTGGGTTCAAGGAAAGCGCCATCATCGATTATATAACCCATGTAGATTTGAAATCTTTATCTCTCCAAGTGAAAATAACTACAGGCTGTAACATGTCTCCTGTGTCACCCGGTATACCGACGGTTGAAGATAGTACAGGCTGTCCCATTTTCGATGTCCTTACGGGATATCTCGCTTATTTTTGAAGATACAGATTTGCGGTTTTCGCGAACGTTGGCTACTTTTTTGTGAAACTCACGAAACCGTGAACAAAATTTCCATAGCCCACTTCATTCCTGAGATACAGGGCGAAATTGAAAATATTTCATTTTGGGACCCCCCCTGTATCTCAGCTATCTTTCAACTTAGAGGAAAAGTAAGAACTGTTTCTATCACAATTTTTCACGTAGAATCCAGTGGCATAGTCAGATTTTTTGAATGAGCTGTCGTTATTCAGATATAACCCAAAGTTATGTTTTTTTAAATAGAACACCCTGAATATTTTTCAATATTTGAAACAAGAAAGCTTTGCGCTTTTCAAAAATATATTACACTCATATGATATTCTGAGTATTAGTCCTGTATTTGGGTAATTTTCAGTTCTTTATGGCAAGTCAAGACAAATAACTTTTACTTTTAGAATAGATATTCTGGCGCAATGATTAAATACCACTCATTTATATGAGGTAGAATGAGAAGTGTTCATTTGAAATGATTATTCAATTAACAATTTGATAGAACATAAAACAATTTGATAAAACAATAAAACAATTTAACATAAAACAATTTGTTGAAACAATAAATTCAAACACTAGTACAAAATAATTCTATTAATTTTTCTCCTGTTGGAAATGTCTTATAGATATTGTTCAAATTGCTGCCCATTCTGTTGGAGACACAGCCGACATCTCCTGAGGATAGCGTCAATCGACCGGAGTAAAAATATAGGTCTCATACGTGAATATTCGAAAGCTTCTCTCGTAGCATTCATCAGTGAATCTCGATTTCCATGCCGCGTGTGATATATTTCATTTTTCATATAGCCCCATGAGGAGAAATCTAATATCGATAAGTCAGGGGACCTTGGCGGCCAGTGGATGGGACCATTATTACCAATCCACTGGTTTTGAAATCTTTCATCAAGATAAACCCTGATGGCACCTGCGTTATGACAAGGTGCGTCATCTTGTTGGAAGAAACTGTGTCTGAATTGAGCCAACCGAATTTCTTCAAGTAGTTCAGAAAGACAATCATCTAAATTTTCCAAATATCTTTGGTGATTCAAGTTACCGTCAAAAATTCGATAGCCTAGTCTTCCTCCATAAACGAAACAAGATACATTAAAGCCGAATCTGCCTTGCTGTTGGCGAACCAACGTAACGTGATGATTTTCATTTGGCCAATAACGATGATTATTTCGATAAAATATTCCAGCGCTACTTATAATATGGCTTTCATCGGACCATACCACTGAACGCCCAATATTTATATTTTCTTCCGTCTTTTGGATATACCATCTACAAAACTCTGTGCGCTTCACAGCATCACCCGGGTACAAATAATGAATAGTTTGTGGTATGTAGGGAGTATATTTGTTCTTTTTCAATACCCTGGAAACCTTTGTCTTTGAAATGCCAAATGATTCTTCAATTTCTCTGCAAGAAGTATAATTATTGCTTTCCTCTACCTTTGCAAGGACACTAATTTCATCGTTTTCGGCATTTTCTTTCCTAAAACTTTTTGGTCTAGGCTTCTCAAAAGATTCAGAATTTTTCAAATTTTCTTTCAGTGTGCCAAATATTTTCCAATTTGGTTGTCTCCTCTCGGGATACCTGAATTTTTTATCATATTGTAACTATAACTGATACCCAGCAATTGGGAGATAGTAAATACCTTTCAAACTATAGGTCCTTCGCTTGATCTGCATTGACGCCAACTTGGTAATATATCCCAACCATATCTAATTTCTCGTAGTTTTGATATCCTGGATTATTAGTCGCCATTGTATAAAAAATTTGTAAACTTTGACAGGTAGGTGACAAGAATTGTACACAATCTGCATTTGTGTTTTTTTTTTTCCATAGCTACCTACTAATTAGGTCCACAGCTTTCATAGTCAATTAATAGTACTGAATATTGGTAAATGTGGTGAGTGTATGACGAAACACTGTGTCAGCAATAAGGGGAATATGAAAATTTGTGAAGTGGATAATGTTGCCACATTTTTACAAGGCCTAAATAAGAAACATACATAAAAAACTGAAAATTTCCCAAATACAGGACTAATACTTGAGATATCATATAAGTGTTATATATATTCTCGAAAAGCGCAAAACTTTCTTGTTTCAAATATTGGAAAATATACAGGGTGTTCTATCTAAAAAAACATAACTTTGGGTTATATCTAAATAACGACAGCTCATTTCAAAAATCTGACTACGCCACTGGATTCTACGTGAAAAATTGTGTAAGAAACAGTTCTTACTTTCTCTCTGAGTTGAAATATAGCTGAGATACAGAGGGGGCCTCAAAATGCAATATTTTCAATTTCGCCCTGTATCTCAGGAACGAAGCGGGCTATGGAAATTTTGTTCACGGTCCCGTGAGTTTCACGAAAACCGCAAAACTCTATCTTCAAAATTAAGCGAGATCGTCGAAAATGGGACAGCCTGTGCAAGATATAAATCACGGGTTTTCGGACATGGTCTTGTAAAACCCATTTAAAACCCATGTGTGCTACTGGGGTGGTATCGCTAGTGATGGAATGTTAGAGGGATTTCTGATCTTTCAACGGAGTTCCAATCATGAATTCAAAATATTAGTGAGTATGGATTCACATACTAGGCGAATGGGTCTTATATGAATTGAATCTGTGAGCATCAGATCTATCGCTCTAGCTCTGAGAAGTGGTGAAAAAGCGATATAAATTCGAGGCGGGCCATTCGTGCCTCCAATTCCGGTGACAAATTGAAGTTGAGAGATGTCGAAGAGTTCGGTGCAGAACTTCGAACAGTCGCGAACAATAAGCAATACGTCTGCGGGGAATATGCAACTTTCCCCTTCTCCTTACCCCTCTTCTCGTTTCCACAAAGATCGACCTCTCTTGTCGGCGTCGGCATTACAGCAACAGAGCGCCGCAGAAGCGCCGTGCAGTGTTGCCAACTGTACAGCTCGGGTTCGTATATCAGAGTACACAGGGTGCAATCCACTTGATGGCTGCAAATATAGGATATGGTTCCTCAGCTCATTTGGAGTAGAAAGAGTTATATGAATAAATGCCCTAAATCTGTTAACTTCCAAGCTATTGATTAAAGAAACTTTCATAATGTTGAAAAACTGCCAGATTATCGGAAACTCGTCAAAAATAAAATCGCAGCGTTATTGATCTAATTAGGTCAATATTTCGAATGTAGAATGGGGCACATATTGATCATATTGACGCGGATATATTCGTGATCATTTGAAATGACCTAATCAAATCCGGTATCTTCTCGTAGGTGTCCACATGTCAAATTTCATGAAACTTCCTAGGTCAGTATTGAAGTTATATGATGGGAAAACGAACTTTTCCTTGAAATTTCACCCTATGAGTCCTATTTCAATGAGAACTACTGTAAGTCCAATAAATGGAGGAGGAAAAGAAGGCTAAGTTGACGGAAGTAGCTTTTGGTACCTCATTAAACATGAGACAAAGTTTGACTGGAAAACACGTGCGATGGCGATAGCCATCAATAAAGTGTTCTATAGGGCGTTCGCAGAAAACAGCGGGATTCTGTCATTTTTTTGTTTTTTACTGCTCATAATTTCAAATAGTGTGTATGATAGTGGAATCTGATTACGAAATAATATATGTCCCAATGGAAAGTGAAAACAGTGTGGTACATCGACCGGAACCTGTGTCAAATACTATCCTGAGCAGAATGATGAAAAATTGCACTTTCCTGTGTGGAAGTTTGCACTGGAAACCAATTGAATGGTGGATCTCGAAAACCTACCTGTGCTACTCCTCAGTCTGAGCCTAAACCAAGGGCGTAGCCAGGATTTATAACAGGGGGGAACAAACCATGGTCCATGGTTGTCCAAAATGTAAAATTTTAGGATAAGGAGAAGAGGCAAATGGAAACAAAACTCTGAGATTTCAATTATACTCAAATAAAACTAATAACATTTTTCTTGGGTTGGAACTAAATTCATCCAGAACTTTCTTTACTATTAAGTAACGTTCGATGCACACTCATCAAACACAACCCAGTAAGTCTGCCATCACCCATTGTACTCCTGAGCCAGGTTTTCATTCTTCGTAGTGTACTGAACGATTTTTCCACGGTAGCAGTAGTGGATATGGGGAAGCACTTAATATTAGCAGTGCATGCCTTGTCGCAGGGAGAAAAACATTAGCTTCCTTCAATGGTGCAGCCACTTCAATGTCCTTCAATTGGTCTTCTGCTAAATTCGTGTTTTTCCACATATTGTACCACACAAATCTAATTCTGCATAGACATCACCCAACTTGGGTGGTACTGACAACTCAACCCCTACTTTCTCTGCGATGTCGTGTGTCGATCTTCTTTGATCACATCTAGAATATCATCAATATTTTTCTACACCATAACCAAATTCATACTTTCACCTCGTGAAACATTTACAACGGGTCCCAAAATTGCAGAGTATCTTGCAATTATGTTTAAGTCTAGGATTAATATTGGTTTAGTAACCAGGTTTTCTTGTTGCATTGTTTCTTTCGACAGATAGATGTTCTAGTGCTTGAACTATGTCAGTGAAGCTTTCTGTAAATTTTTTAATGCTCCTATATTTTTCCGATCATCTAGTCTCACAGGGCCTTGAAAGATGTGGAACCGATTTCCTACGGGCTGGCGATTGTCTTCAACCGTTGCAATTGTGCGAAACAAGTAGATTCGCAGAAACGAAATGAGAGGAAATTTGATTTTCCTTAAATAATTCCTGAAAGTTCTTCTTTACTCGAAAATTTCGTGATTCTTCAATTAATTCTATCCATTTGTGTTCCATGAATGTTATACGAAGCACAGATACGATGTGTTCTAGAATTCTCTTTCCACGCATGGGATTCAACCCTCAAACATACTCTGATGGCTCTCAAATTCCATCCAGAGAAGAGCCACTCAGTAACATTTGACATTATTGGAACACCGTAGAACGATCGACGGCCTTCCACTTCATCATCGATACTCCCACGAGAATTTTTCTTCTGAAATCTCTACTATCATTCCACGACTAGCAATACCAGCCAGACGAACTCGACAAGCGCAGTCAGCACATCCTTCCGTTGTCAACCTCGAAATATCTTGAGCAGCACTATATCAAACTCGTTTCTCTATAGAACGAAAAAGCTCTGAAATCCATTGCCTTAGGAAGTATTTTCAAGGACTTATAATCTCCAAAAGTTCAAAAAAACTTCCAAAACCTACCTCCTCTCCCTATCCTCCCTAAGTATGCACGGTGTTCTTAGAAAATCATAGGAATTTCCTTTCGTACGCAACAAACGATAAAGAAAATATGATATCAGGATTATTGGTTGAAAATATCGATCTTCATCAACATAATTACTCTAGAAAAAATATGTTCGAATAGTTCTTGTTAGGACGCACTTTGTAATATATTATATCGGAGAAGATTCTAAAACAGTGTGAGATACTCCTAGATGAGCTGGGGTACGCATATAATAAGTCTACAGGTTACTATGAATCCTCATCAGATATGACCACTATGTCTCCTCAACTATAGCTGCATAGCACAACAACTTCTTTCTACACCAAATGCATCCATGGATGGGTCAATCAGTACAGGGGAGGAACCAGATAAGCTCTTGTGAAGGCAGACAGATAAGTAACGGCGTGCAGCCTATTACTTACAACAAGCCCTATTTATTTGCACCTGACCAATTTCTTGAAGTACCTATACGTGCTTGTTGCATGCCAACGCACAGAGCTATGTATGGGTGCAAGAAAACTGGACAGTACTGCTCCAACATGTTATTATAGATAAATAATATCCCATAAAAAAAAATAATTATAGTATAGTGTTGTATGTTTGTGTGTTGTGTTTTATGAATGATGTGAATGAAGAAGTAGCTAGCCTTGTAGACAGACTGTCATTGGCACATCAATAAAAGGACATATTCTCGTACGCGGTATCTCTCGCCTCCATTCTCTTGGAATCGACCTCTTCTCGGAAGGACTTCGTCGTGAAAACATGTATTCTTGCAGTTAGCAATAAACTTTTTGAATTATCCTTATCTTCATTGATTTTTGGTAGTGAAAATATGCTACAGGAAGCAATAAAATCAGGTGAGATGTAGTGAAATATCATATTTATCTCACTTTGAATTACAATTCAAAAGTTTAACGTTTGTGGAACGATGAAATATGCCAATAAAGTAGAGGCGCGTAAAAAAGGAAAATGATGATGAAGACGTTCTTCAATGTTTGTGATTTTTTGTTCCATATCCACCCCAGTAAACACAAACCTGTCCACAAGATCTCATCAGGGAGATCAACATCAGGATCATAGGCGAACCCCTATCGTGAGGTTGTAAAGATCACTATGTGCTGTAACTAGGCGATTTCTTATTGAAGTTTCAAGTACAAATCTCTCAAACCTCACCTTCCATTCATAACAAAATTAACCTGAATCAGTAAAACTTACTGCTAGTTCCTTGAGCTAGCTGAAACGTCACCAGAACAAGAAATTCTGGTTGCGAGTTTCTGAAATTATCGGTATGTAACGTCAACGAGATATTCTCGTTTGAGCAATATTAAATGTAGTCCCACCCTGTATCATACACTCCTGATGATTGGAATTTTGAAATGATTTTATGTTTACTGCATGGAGCATAGAAATTCTAGTTCTTCGACTGGATTAGACCATTTCATCACACGGAGTTTCGAAAATATGCGAGAAAAATAATCCCCCTTTCAGGGGCCATAGCTCCCTTAGGAGACATTCTTTGACTCATGTTCATTGAATCGTTTCTTCCATTTTATTCAAAAAGCCGCTGGTGAAGTTTGGCAGGCTAACTTGGGACACCCTGTATACATATACAAAAATGGTCATGACGTGAATGATATAGGATTGATACATCTTGAGGAATCTAGTTATATGGGTCTTCTATCAAAAACATCCTATAACTGGCTGAATGAAACATCTTAACCACGAAATGTCATCTGATAAACAAGACAAGTCATTATTCTAAACGTGAAACAACAGGTTACCTCTTCAAACCACTCTTTCTGTTTTGGAAAGGTTACCTTCTAGATTTGACATGGAACAAGATTCTAGTTGGAAGATGGAATTCAAAAGATAATAAGCATTGAAATTCTCGAAGATCCCATGTCACAGTTATACAAGTATCATTTAAGTTCCATCCCTTCTTCATTTACCTTCTTTATCATACTATTTCACCACAATGTGTCATCCCATTCAGTTTTGACCACTTGTTCCATCAGAATCGTTAGTTGTCTGCGGATACCTGATATAATCACATATCAGTCCGCAGCAGCTCGTTAACTCTTCTTACAAGGTGATAATTTTTTTTTGGAATTGTAAAGTGGTTGAATGTTCTTCTGAGAATTTTGGGGATATATTTGTTCATATACCCCCTCAAAGTAAAATATTTGTTGGGGAACTACAGGAAGTTGAAGTGTTTCCACGATAAATCGGTGATCGAAAATTCTTCTAATTTGAATAACATTTTGTATTTTCGAACTAGAGCGCTATCCACTATAGTGGCAAGAACTTGGATATTCACAGTTATATCGGTGATTGATTGTGATGTGTATACAGTATGTCCAAAGATAAGCAGGATGTCTTCGTATCTTTATCTTGGACACGGTATATAGGTATTCTCTTGATTCGTTTAATTTTATTTGCTGCTTCAAAATTCACGAGAATTTTAGCCAACAATTCATCAGAAGAAATAAAAGTTTTCAGTTTTCGTTTCGTGATTCGTGAACCCTTATTTACGGACGCCACCGTATTTATTTTTCTGGTAACTATGTTGATTAATTAATCCGAGGTAGTGACAAGAAAAACAAATACTCCATATTGAAAGAATTTTCATCTAAGGCAAATTGAGATATTGTGTACTGAGTATCTCGCCCTTGTGATGCACTTCAATGCCCTGTGGTTTCAATGAAAAACTTTACATGGTGGTAAATATATACTTAGTAGATATGTCTTCAACATTTCTCGACGATCTTCAACCCACTCAATTATTCTGAAATGCCAATCTATCTAACTATCAAATTGATGGAAGCATATAATATTGATATAAGTATTAATTCACTTTCATAATATCACAATTTAATATTGGAATGCTAATCATTTGACATTTATATATAAGCGTCATTTCATTCTCATATAAGTGTTGTATCACAATTACATGATTTTTTTGGATGATGGACTATATTACAGGGAAAGGGAAACAATGCTAAACAGTTTCGTATAACAGCTAATAAATATTTCTCTCGGTGAAGAAAGAGCCAGAATAATGTTAGAACTTTATAAACAACTAATGTCTATCGCGCTTCAGTAGGGAGTTATTGAATTTGGGAGTTAACTCTTTTGAGTACTTTGGTGCAGAATTTGAACCACGAATTTCTTGGAGTTAGAAGTATGCTGGGACAAAATATATCCCGCTCTGCAATGGGCTTATGATTTGTGGTACGACGGTTTATTTTCTCTCCCGCCCCATATTCCTCACTCATATTGGTCTTTCGAATCATATGTTCTAAGCTGAAGCGAATAAAACAATACATTATCAGTGAATAAAATAAACTCGAAACTTGTTCCGTACGTTGTGTTTCTCCTCTCGAATTGCGGCTGCAAATTTCATGCTTATCATGTTATTAAATTTTTTGTTGCATTAAATACTATCTAGGCAACATAGGTAACCTACTTGTTATATTTTTCCAAATTATATGTTTAGTTTTCGTTCACAAAATGTGAAAATCTACGCTGTTTGGAATTTGTCCCACCATACAACATGACCAAGACATTTTTCAAGGACAATGATGAGGAAAATGATGTTGAAATCAATTTTAACAACAATATATACTTTCTGATATGAATATTGAGACACCAGTACTTATATATGGATACCTGCGACCCACAAGATTTGATACCCCTATCGCGGAGTTGAAAACAGGGATAGAGAAAAAAATGGTGTGGAGTGGATGAGATCGTTCAACTAAAACATTTCAATAGAACCTCTGGAGTGGTTCAAGATGGATAATCTCTCTCGTCAGTTCATCACGGACAAATTATTGAATCACATAGTTTTCCAGATCAATCTATATACTGAGAAGAATTATCAGACGACTGGAAAGACTTATGAAGGAACAGATATCCATGAAATATTTTCCTTGGATGCCGCTGTAGTCAACTCATTTATTCTTCACAGGATACTCAATATCTTTCAAAGTTATCAATGAAAGATTTTATCATTTAGTCGTCAGTAAATATCAGTATCTTCATCAAGAACATCAATCGAATATACGAGTCAGAAAGAGAAAAGCACTCAGTCAAAGCCCGGTAATGAGAGTCACACAGGGTGCTCATCAACCTATCCGAACAAGTCGACTCATTTATTCTTCACATAATACTCTTTATCTTTCAAAGTTATCAATAAAAGATCTGATTATTTAGTCGTCAATAAATATCAGTATCAACCTATCCGAACAAGTCGAAGGAGATAATGCTCTTCGCAATTCAGGAAAGTTTGAAGTTGGAACAAACTGGTTGTGTGTTTCACTCTGTCTTGCAAAAAACAAAACATGTTTGCAGACGTTTCAAAGTGATTTGAAATGAGTCGATTCTCATGAAATCTCTCACATTATGGAATGGTGGGTTAGATTTTGACCCTCCGTTTTTTTGTAAAACTTGGGAAATTCTGAAAGTATTTTATATTTATTCGTATCTTTTGAGACATTTGGAGATGGTTTGTTGATGAATCTCTTGAAAATCTGAAGAAAAATAAAGCTGTAAATCTAGGGGGTGTTATATTTCGAAATTCCTGTACCTGAAAGAGTTAAAATTAAAGAATAAGCACGGAATGAAAGTGATTTCCTGCGAAAATGAAGTTTACAGCATGAGCCATAGGCGAATGCTGCAATCATTCGAGTAGGAGATCAGCATACCGTGAAGTTATACACTATAATTTTTTTACGGCTATAATAGATAACCGCGGCATTTTCGATTTCTACGTCTTTTAGCCATCTGATTTTCTGTGAAGTAATGCTCATCTATTAGACAGAGCTGTCATTGTTTGAAATTTGACATTCCATGAGCGATGAGTTTCTCAACATAATAACACAATAGAGTCATTTTCATATCAGGTACCGAAATAAAATTGATGACATACAAAGTACCTCATTGATGTTTCGAACACAGTAAAACAAGAGCAATTCTGTGTTATAGCCGTAGAAAAATATATGAATATAACTTTCGAACGGTTGCCATTGTATCAATAACTAATTGATCATCTCAATGCTTGTTTTTTTCCACATGTAAATGGTTGTTCAGTGTGTTCAGTGATTATGTTTTGGACAGGATGTGACCGATTTTTTCCGTTAAATATTTCCACACACCATTTGATTCCTCCATATTGTCTCAATTCACAACATATAATTTGGAAAAACATTTCTAATGCTGAAAATATCACGAGCCGCCAATATAGCAACCGAAATTCTGTACCAAATCGGAGCATTGTGGCATCACTGGTCGTTACGCGATTGCCTTCCCGTCAAATGGGGTCAACAATGACGTCATAGGTTGACCTGTTCGTAATCCCGATTCCAGACTATATGCCGGATTTAACGTTGCGCGCTATCCGTTTTTCTTTACACTCTTTCCTGGCTTTCCTGCATGGAGGTCTAATGCGATGTAATCTGGTCCAGGAATTCCGGTAGGAACAGGGTGATTCACCATAAATGTCGTATTTTCAAGAGAATTCCCGGTCATAATTGAAGCTCTTGTGAAGTGACAACTTGATTCGTTTCATGTTACCTCGGTCCTGATGCCACCTTTTATTGAAAGATGCATTTTTTCACTTATAATTGAATAAGAGCTTTTTTTGTCGAAGTAAACTTGACATGTATCAATAAGAGTTTGGTTGCCTGGCAATTTGACGAAAAAACCTGCCTCTGAAAAAATCCGTAGGATGAGTGATTTTTTTCAGAAAGTTTTTTGAGTTGACAAAATTCGAATTATAAATGCCAAGTTCACTTCGACTAAAAAAAAACTAGAGTGTAATTCGGTTCGAAAATTCATTTCATAAAACATTTGTTTATAACTGGTTGTCATGCTTCCGAGAGTTAGATTTCGTTATTGTCGCTGGAAAAGTTAGAGCAAACTTTTTTCGCTGTTTTAATGACAAATACCACGCGGCTTGTGAGATTTTTCATATACGTGAATTGAATAGTCATATATAATACCACAAGTGATAATATTTTGCCAGAAATATTCGGTGATTGTTACGACAGCTTGTTGCCTAGTAATTTCGTGAATGACATTGTTATCAAAACTACGAGCCGTAGGCCAGTAGTTTTGGATCAATGTCATGAGCGAAATTAGAGCAGCAAACTGGAGTATGTCAATCGACGAATATTTCCAGGAAAAATAGTATCATGAGTTGTATTCGTATGACTATTTCATGATTGAATGAGACAAAATATATATACGAAATAGGAACCATAATTTAATTATATTTCAACTCAAACTGCGAAGAAGAACATAATGATAGTGATGAAATACAGAATTCAATTTTTCAGAAATTAACTACCTATCTATACCTACCTATATATATTATACACAAAGTGGAATGTACAATTTAGATAAACAGTATTTTTTTTTTCATTTTCTGATGATGGTTGCTCTCAAAAGAGTGTATACAATAATAGTTATTCAATTCAAACAGAATAAATTCAATTTATGTGACATGAAATAATTGAAAAAAAAAAGATGTCGTCGCCGGGGGGTCGAACCATCGACCTTCGTATCTTCGCGCAACAACCCTTTCAGTTGCGCCACATTATCTGGTAATTATATTGGTGACAACAACTTGAGTGATTGAAGATGATACTTTAAAAAGAAATTTGAATTCTAGTATTGTTGTGTCAGATCGTCAACAAATATGCAAACTTTTTAAATTGTACATGAAACGTCCAGCCAGAATGAAATTGTTTCGCTTTTCGTACAAAATGTCTCACTAACGCGAATTATAAGTAAATAAAATGAAGTAGATACTAAGGTTATTGTCTCAGATTTGAATCCAAAGCTATCTTGACCAGACACGATGTCAAAATTTTATCGCTGATAAACGAGGATTGTTGGTCACGTGTGGTTGAATTCGGCTTCTGTATTGGTAGAGCAAGCCCGATAAAATTGAATAAACAAAAAATATCGCCAGAATACAGAAGAAATCGTGAAAATGGTCAATTCTGATTGGTTCTCGAAATCAAGAGTGGAATAGTCAATATAAAAACCATGATTGGGTCCTGATTTTTTTGTTGAAATTCCTACTGTGAATAAAACATGAAACTGTCATATAACTGTAGTGAATTTCGTTTTTTTAATGAAGATAATTAATATGAGACAGAAAATTTTTCGTACCTTGTTAATTTTCACTGGTTGAGTGACCCGTTTAACGACCAATATTCACGATTCAATGTCTGCATATATATTATTGAAAATCATTGTAATTCGCATAAAATAGCGTATATTTGATGAATACTGCATTTGCAGTTTTTCTATATAAAAATTTGGATACGTAACTTGAAATCAGTTCATTTCAGGTGAATTTGAATATAGGAAAATATTTCATTCTCCATGTTTCCTTTACCTCCTCTGAGATTGTTCAGGATGACGCTACTCTCAGTTATCCACATACCTATAGATGGAACTCATGGAATTATACCCTGTAGTTAAGTTGACGCAAATTTTTGATAGTAGTAGTATAATATGTACTTTCTTGATATGTATGTACAAACCAACTGGCCATCGACCTTACGAGGAGTCCTTTAGTCCATGTGTATTCTGTGTATGCTTTGTTACGAACTCCAAACGCCACCTTGAGGGCAGCACTGTTAACTGGAATGCAACAGCGAATCGTGCGGAATGGTCTCTTGCCGAGTCTACGGAAATTAATATTTATAACTCGTCTTATAAATGAGAATTCTCAAGACCTTCACCAACTGCGCTATCCTGCCATCGCAAAATTCTGATTTTATTTTCATGTTCTCGTTTCCACGAAAAGGGATATCCAATTTCCCTTTTCGTGGGAACCAGAACATAAAAAAAATAATGGTGATTAGCGGTGCTTGTAGATGCGATGAATCGATCAGATTGAAAATGAAAGATATTCAAGATGAAGGGAAATACTTCTTATTTTTACCAGACAATAATTCCAATAAATCAAGAAGTCAACCCTATCAATTTGTGTGAAAAATACATGTCTTTGATGAGACCAAAGAAAAGATAAATAGATGGATCTTTATTGATCACGTTACATACATATAGAATATATTTTGTGACAAGTCAAGTCAAAGAATATTGAGCTACACAATTTGAAAAGTAAAAGAATATAGAATAAAATCGAAGTGATACTTGAGCATAATATGAAAAAGTCTGGAATTAATACTCATAAAATATGATATGGACATACAGATTAATAACCAAATAAATGTGATAGAAATTAATGAATGCAATGGAATTGGAGTCTAAAGTCAGTCTAAAGATGCGGTAGTGAGTGATAAAGTATTCCTCGATTGAGTAGAACCACCCATCATTCAACAATTTTTTGATCAACGTTGATATAGTGTTTTAGGAAGACGTAAGTCAGATTTTACATCTTTTCACAATTTCTGATGTGATGTGTATGAACATTGCTATAGGGAAACTGAATTTTCGTATAAGTTTTTTCGAATATACATGAGACTTCGATAAATGTATATTGTTGACAGAGTCAAGATATTGAATTGCTTGAAATACTAGTTCTAGCCGCCCTTTATTTTTTAATGAAAATGGGAGGTGAACTAGTTAGTGTGTGGGAATAAATATGTTGTCGAAGATTCGTTCAAGAAATGCAACGTTTTTGAAATTGAAGGAACCAGCGCTTTACATCGGTCACTGCCTGCGAAGGTCTTAGGCGACTACTTATTTAGCCAATGCAGGTGCTAACATGACCACTTCGGAGCGTCAAATTGGATGGAAGTACTCGAGGGTAGCAAACGGATACCTAGCAGAATAAGTGCAAAGGAAAATACTAATTGCAGAAAAATTACAAGGTTTTAATGTGTGTGTCGGCGTCTTTCAGCACTATATCAGCAGCTGTACCAATATAGGAGCGCCTGGTTTCAACCTACTAAACATGATACATAAAGAAATTATTTCGATAAATCGACATGATAAGTCAATTTCGATGTCGAAGGGCGTCAAGATGCACATTATTTTAAAGGGCGTTCAATTCTCTCTCCAACAGTATCCTAGTTTATGATGCCGTTCTAAACTAACAGATGTAATTGGAACATGCCTGTTCTGGAATGCATTCGAAATCTTTCTACCATCTGGACTGAAAGGGTCAATACAATAATACCAACCTGAAAACCATGCAAATCAGTCGGGAAATCAGTGCAGGCATGATCTAATTACTTCTGTAAATTTAAAATTGCATTTTTCGGAAACTGCTTACCAAATAATGAGAAATTAGGGTATAGTTGAAAAAGGAATTGAACGCCCTTCAAAATGATGTGCATCTTGAACTAACTTTTCATATGAGGTTCAAAGGGTAACATCTACCGTTCCTAGGTGGTTGAACTCACAGCTTTGATAACAATGTCATTCACGAAATTACTCGGCAACAAGCTGTCGTAACAATCACCGAATATTTCCGGCAAAATATTATCACTTGTGGTATTAATCAATCAATCAATCAATCATGCTTTTATTGTCAAAGAAGTAATTCTTATTGACAAAGTGAGTGTGATTTTATAAAGTCAGAAATATTAAAAATATAAAATTATATGAAATATAATGAACAATCGAGAGTTGAAACATGTGTACCTAAACGAATATAAATAAAACATTACAGAAAATATATCAAACATTACAGATAAATAAATGAATCACGCAATCCAGAAAAGTGAGCAACGGAAGTATTAAGCTTTAAAATTCATCAGTGTAATATTCCTTCAAGTCATAGTAGGCTTTTAGCAGAAATACCCTCGGAAATACCTCTAACTGATTTCCTGAACTTTTTTAAATTTATTATTTCCCTGTAGTACATTGGGAGGTGGTAATATATTTTCTTGCTCTCATATATCAAAGGAAATTTTGTAATTGCTAATTTTGGTATTGGCAGGGGTAGATCCCGACTTCCTTTTGTATGGTATCGTCTGTCATTATTTACTGCTGTATTTGAATACTTTTTGTGTATTAGACACACTGTTTCCAAAAGGAACATACAAGGTAAAGTTAGAATTTTTTGACTGATGAAAATTGTTTTTTTTTTTTTTTTTTTTTATCGATTGGAGCGCACGAAAGGGAATCCCTATAATGTGATTTTGCCTTACAAATGTATCTGACAGCCCTTTTTTGCAAAACGAATACTGAATTTAGTAGTTGCTGACTACATCAGCCCCAAGAGGCAATTCCATATCTCGAATGGGACTCGATCAAGGAAAATAGTACACATTTCTGGCTGAGGATTGATTGAGTTCATTTGAAACAATTCGAACTGCATAACAGCCAGATGCTATTTTTTTGCATGAGTTTTCTACATGTTTATAAAATTTTAATTTTTCATCTATACATAACCCTGAAAACTTTGTGTGAGTTTTGTGCACTACAGCGTGATTTTCTATAAGTAAGTCGTCGAAACTGAACTTAGAGCAGACTATGTTTGTTTTATTTGTGTTGAAAGATGAGGAGTCTGAATCACACCACTTTTTAATTTTATAGAGATCGAAAGTTATGTATTCTCTGAGATTATCTTCATTTGTCCCACACCAAAGGATGGTGGTATCGTCTGCAAAAAATGTGAACTTCCCTTCGATGTCAACGGTTACCAGATCATTCAGATAAAGCAGAAAAAGAATAGGACCGAAAACCGAGCCTTGTGGTACACCTGTTGTGTTATTCTCCATGTGCGATTCATTTCCTTGGAGTTTTACTACTTGTTTCCTGTCTGTTAGATATCTGGAAATCCAGTTATATGACGATCCTATAAAGCCATAGCACTGTAGTTTATGGTATTAAATATGATAACTCCTGAGAAATGCCTATTGGCCAACTCAACACCAATATTGGCGAAGCAGTACTTCCATTTATTGCTTATTGTTCATTGTTGGCCCAGTGATGACTGACTGACGTATTTTCAGTGCATTCCCAATAAAAATCGAGTACTTTTTTTTCGACACAGATAAATATGAGGTTACTCATAGAGAATATCATTCAACGAATATTGAAAATGATGATAATAATAAATACTACAATCCGTATTCAGCTATAATCTCCAAAAATTCAAAAAAACTTCCAATACCTACCTCCTGTCCCTATCCTCCCTAGGAACGCACGATGTTCTTTGAACATTATAGGGATTCCCTTTCGTGCGCTCCAATCGATGAAAAAAAAATATATCCACATCTGATCTGGTCAATCAGCCACGAGTTTATGAAGTATGTTTCTGTTGATTGCTATTGTGATTTCTGTAATACCTGGAACATTATTGCCAATACTTGGGAACTTCTTTTCTTTGGTATCCGGTATAAACTATTTGTGAATTCCAAGTAAGCTATAAATCGTGATAGCATTTTGCTACAACAAAAGTCAGTTGGAAACAAAGATTCAAGTCTGAGGTTAGAGTGAATTCCTTATAGGACTTAAACTTCATGGTAGAGGTACTATAACATATCACGATGGATATTCTCGAACAATGATATTAGTTTTTATTCAACTAAATTTGTCATTTTGACTTGATACTCATATAACTTTTTATTAATTCACTTGGTCAATACACATCTCACAATAACAAATGACGTTTCATGCGCAAAAAGAAAAACACATCAATTGTCGATTTTCGAAAGAATGCTGTCGATAAAATGCATCTGATTGGCTGATGATCCATTGTCTTTTCATTGTTGACTTAATGACATTGAGAAACCTATATCCTTTATTCATCGTTCAACCAGTATTTTTGTAAAATGGATTATACCCATTGAATCACCAATGCTGTCATAATAGTGTAAACCTGATCTATAGGAAATACACTATTGTACCAGCAATGGACATTCACTTTTTCATCACCGGAACATAGTGCCAGCCAAAATGTTTTCTTCTCCCACCAGTGACATGGCAAAATTTGAATCCCACCCGATAATTTTTTCCTTTCAGTGAATTATATCAAGAATCGAATAGACACGTCGATTCCTTTCCTGAAGAAGACACTTGAAATGCATATATTCAGCTCTCTTAGTTCAACCCCCTAGGAAGGGTAGATGATACCCTAAGAACCTAATATAAAAAGGGAGGTCAAGATGCACATCATTTTGAAGGGCATTCAAGTCTCTATTCAACTATATCCTAGTTTTTTTTTTTGAGAACACTTTCCGGAAAATGCCGTTCTGACATTACAGAAGTAATTAGAACATGCTTGCGCTGATATCTCGACTGATATGCATGGTTTTCAAGTTGGTATTATTGATGTATTGACCTTTTCAGTCCGAATGGTAGGAAGATTTTGAATGCAGTTCAGTGCAGGCATGTTCCATTTACTTCTGTAAGGTTAAAACGGCAATTTTCGGAAACTTCTCATTAAAAATTCAGAAACTAGTGTACTGTTGGGAAGATAATTAAACGCCTTTCAGAATGATGTGCAACTTGACCTTCCTCTCCATTTGGGATTCTAAATGTTACATCTACTCCTCCTAGAGGGTTGACCAAGAAAGCTAAAAATATGCATTAGAATTGTACTTCTTGACATTCGAATTGATCAATCTTTTCGAATTTTCATTTTATTTACTGAAAGGCAGATATTGAGGGTGGGAAGATTTCGAAATGTTACCCTGTATATACAAAGAGCCACATCCTTGACACAGGTGTCCACAAATAATTGTCTGACCTAGCCCAAATAAGAGAACAAATAATGTTCCCGAAATGCTACACGTCTGCCATTCGAAAATTTAGGCACGGTTTCCCTGACAGTAAAGAGGTTTTGAATGAAATGTAACAACGAATTCCTCAGAAGTTGTTCCTAATGTCATCAGTCGTAGAAATATTGAGTGCTGCTCGTTTTCAAATTTTCACCCTGTATAGAAAGATGTACAACTGAAAAACTATGGATTCTTCAAGATGATCAAGATGATAATATAGAATATTCAATATGTTGATGCCCCTGTAGATCGCTATTATCGCTCACCAAATCACAGAAAAAAACTCACGCTGATCGATGCTTTACTGAAAGAAACAAATCCGACGGCATTTTTTGCTACTTCTTGTTCGACTTTTCAAAAGAAGTGAACGGTATAATATACAGAAATGACTAAGTGCTGCGAGTTAGTTTTGGATCCTGTTCTTCCTCCTCCTAAGAAAAAAATAAGGTATCTAGTTGTGATGTTTTTTTATGTAAGACGGTGATAACGTCAGGCTCATCGTAAGATTTTTTGGGTCCCAAGGCACATTGATTTATAGGGCTCTAATATTTTTTTTTGTATAGAACTAAACATTTTTCATTTATTGAAACAAATATAATCTCGCATAAAATGAAAATTGAATTGATTTTGCTTTTGGGTGTATGATAAATTGAAATTCATCATACAGGGCGTGGAAAGAAATTCTGAATTGAGACTCTATCACGAATCTGCGATTAGAGGTCTATAAAAATCACAAGTTTCCATCGTTCAAGTTTGAACCCCCTGATTGGGTATAAAAGTGTTGGAAAGGAATATTCTCAGATAAATTATGGACATACAAAAATGGATATATATTTATATAAAGCAATACATTGAGAATTCGCATTCTCTATGTGATGAGAATATTTACTCTTTCTCAGTTGATTCAATAGAAAACAACTACTTTCCTGGCTATATGCCACGACGAACATCGAATTATATCTATTGAACACACACGATAAGAGTTTGAAATTCTATTGAATCAACTGAGAAAGAGTAAATATTCTCATCACATAGAGAATGCGAATTCTCAATGTATTGCTTCATATAAATATATATCCATTTTTGTATGTCCATAATTTATCTGAGAATATTCCTTTTCAACACATATATACTCATGTTATAACAGTTTGTTTCTCTCGTTTGATGTTTTTATTTGTTTTGTATTTTTGTTGTTCATTTTTACACTTCGTTTTTCTTTCTGTTCCTTATGTTGTCAAATCTTATAAGTGTACCTGTAATTTGTGATATTCGTGAATATTTCCAAATTGAGAATTAGGAACAGCATCAGAGTTTGTGGTTCACGGTTTTGGTTACGTTGTGACGAATGCGACAAGTTCAAAGCAATGAATGAATGATATTGAGCTCATTGGTTCAAGACTCCGTTTGGGCCATTTTTATAGCAATACCTCAGCCGTGCTTATGCTCTCGTGTGCTGAGAATTATAAATTATTATTGTTGATGACCTTTCTTGTTCACGTTGACCTGGAATTGCTTAACAAGGCTTTTTGGCTTTTTTTCCTCTTCCTGAGTTCTCCGATTAGAGGACATATGCTTGTTCGAGACTATTCTAGAGAAAGTCTCAGGAGCATAGATTCATCAACTGCCTCATGCCCTGGAACCACTGGAAACTATGCACATAAGCAAAAATTGATTTCAATAAATACCTATTCATCATGAAATTGATGATCTGATATATTGAATAGTTATCATCTATTCTTCACCAGAATCTATGGAAAATACTCATATCATATTATTTCAACGCAATTATACAGGGTGTATCTGAATAACACAAACAACATTCGAGGGGTAATTTCTTGTGATATTTCAGGAAATGAAGTTCATATAAACATGTGTTCTAACTTGCTTCGTTTTCGAGATAGAGAGTATCAATATTTCCATGAAGAATCTGTTCACTATTCATTTCTCAATTTTCTTTCCATCAATTCCAATAAACCGTTGCGATTCTGGTGATAGTGATATGGAGCTTGTTCTTATGCAATTAGATTCGAAATAATATTCCCAGTGGCGTCACAGTGGGTGAATTAATCGCAACATGGTGAATGTCATTGTACACCACCGGTTCTTCTTAGTTATATATTTTCATTAGATTGAAATATTGAAATAACAACTTCTCCATCTTTTGTGTGATTTTTGTATGTAGCTCTGCAGTTTTTGAGGAAACAATAAAAATTCGATTCGACTCCAAATTTTCATGTAGGTGTTCTCAAAATTACTCAATATACCCAATTAGAATCATTTTGAAATCTTGGTGCTTTCTCAGTCTCCATCCATACTGAATTTTGGCACCATGAAAGCTCATAAATCAGGGGGATTATAAATGAAAACAATTAATACTTTCAACTTCAACATCCTATATCTGAAAAACGAAGCAAGTTATAATAATATATGAAGAGCCAGGGGAAATAACGATGAAGCTCACAAAAAGCGAATTTTCCAGTAGAGCCTTTTTAAAGTTTGAAACTATACCCAAATTGCTATATTTGTGATAATGGTTTCAAATTTTAACTCATGAAATTTCATCGCAAGCTTAGTTCATTTGAGTTATTATTTTTTTTATCGTTTGGAGCGCACGAAAGGGAATCCCTATAATGTTCAAAGAACATCGTGCGTTCCTAGGGAGGATAGGGATAGGAGGTAGGTATTGGAATTTTTTTTGAACTTCTGGAGATTATATGTTGTTGGGAATACTTCCTCAGGCAATGAATTCCAGAGCCTAGCCGTCCTATGGATGAAGGAGTTTTGATAAAGTGCTGTTCGACATCTTTCGAGATTGACAACGAAAGGATGTGCTGACTGGGCTTGTCTAGTTCGTCTGAATGGTATTGCTAGTGAAAGGATGATAGCAGAGATTTCCGAAGAACATTTCCCGTGGAAATATCGATAGAAAAGTGAAAGGTCGCCGACCTTTCTACGGTGTTCCAATGATGTCAAAGAGTGAGTGAGTGTGGCGTCACCCACCAGGCGGATGGCTCTTCTCTGGATGGAATCTAAGAGCATCAGCGTTTGTTTTGGTGCTGAACCCCATATGTGGAAACAGTATTCTAGAACAGGCCGTATCTGCGCTTTGTAGAAAATGAGAAGCTGTTGAGGTGTAAAGTAGCTTTTCGCACGGAACAAGAATCCGAGTTTTTGTGAAGCAGCTTTTGCGATGGATCTGACATGATTATCCCATGTGAGATGTGAGAGTGTTGCTGATAGAAATACCGAGCATAGATATGGTAGGCTTGGTGGGGATGGTGGTGCCAGACATTACAATGTCGAGCATACTGAGTTCCAACTTTCTAGAGAAAATACAGGCTTGAGTTTTGGTGGCGTTTAATTCAACTGGGTTGTTGGTTCCCCAGGCTGTGATTTCAGTAAGGTCTTCATTGACAGCATTGACCTGCCTGCGCCGTGAGTTCTTAGTTTCCTGGGAAGAAATGGGAATTCTCGAAGAGAACGCAGTATGGAGGGTACTATCATCTGCAAAGCTGTGGATGGGGCAAGTTGTTACTCCCAACTGATCATTGATATGAAGAAGGAATACTGTCGGTGCCCAAATTGATCCTTGTGGAATGCCGGAATTGATGCATGGTATCAGACGATACACCGTCCACCACCACATGAAGCGATCTGTCTAAAAGAAAACTCGATAAGAAATGGCATAACTGAGGTGGTAAGCCGTATGATGATAGTTTGTGGAGGAGTCCTTCGTGCCAAACACGGTCAAATGCTTTCGATATGTCCAACGCGACAGCTAGAGATTCCCTGTGTTTGTCTTATGACGCTTGCCATGAATGGGTGACGTTGGCGAGTAGATCTTCAGTAGATCTTCGGTGGCGAAAGCCATATTGTCTATCATTGATGATTCCTGAGCTCTCCAGATATTTGATAAGGTCAATATTGATGGCTTTCTCCATCACTTTGGAGATTACTGATAACAGGGCAATGGGCCTGTAGTTGTTGGGCAGGTTCTTGAGGTTCTTGTTCCCTTTTTTGGGGAGGACCCTCATCTTTCTTGAAAGTTATGGGTGGACCTTCATCATTCTTTGCCCTTATACCACAATTTCAGATCCTAATATCTCGCGACATATAGCGATTTCATCCAGTTTTGATTGGATAGGTTATAGTCTTGCCGAAACTGTACCGTTTGCACCAATAATCCGAAAATATTTTGAAATGGAGCTTTATCGTTATTCCCCCTGGCTCTTCATATATAAACTTCATTTGCTAAAATATCACAAGGGAAAGGTTCTTGAATTTTTTAGGTGTTATTCAGATACCAACTTTATAATTCCAGCGTTCAGATGATCAATCATTATATATAGAATTCAAAAACAGAACTATGATCTATCTATACGTTTCAGAGCTCCCCAGAATATAGGTAAAAGGTAAATTAGACGAATTAAACAAGTGAAAAGAAAGAGCTTAAGTGTGATAACATAGGTTAACCTTCTCGCATATTAGCAAACTTCACATGCATGAGATCTATAGGGAATCCGATGTTCTTTTAATTCGTGTATGATGTGTTTTCTTGAGTGATATACGTAGATCATGATTTATCACTTATAATTACACGAAAGTGTTTTTTTTGTCGAAGTAAACTTGACATATATCGATAAGAATTTTGTTGCCTAATAGTTTCACAAGAAAACCTGCTTCTGAAAAAATCACGAGTCCCTAGGACGAGTCATTTCTTCTGGCAGTTCCTTGAGTTACCTAATGGCAATAAACACTCCGACTAAATAACAGCTGGAGTGTTGTGATGAAGTGTTTTTCACCAGATTTATCACGAGACTGGTTTTGATCAATATATAAGTACCTAAGACTGATTCTAGTTGAATTTCACTTATTCGGAAGCTCGAATACTGAAATTCTGGGAGAGCTGAGTAATTCATTGATTCCTGACTTTTCAAAGTGTTTCCTGATAGTGAACTCTGATGAACATCATCAAAACCCTGAAGACTTCGGATATTTTTCAGTCAAATTCATTCAGTAGCATTAGCAAGGGTAGTAGATTCTGTTCCTGTGCCCATAAGGGTTGAATATGATTTTTTCCGCATTTTTGTGAGTTTAAGACCATGTGCTTTTGAATGATAGTTTCTGCTGGCATAGTTGAGGATTCCAACCAAAAAGCATCTAGGATTGAGCTGTCCTTGGACAGAGGTCGATGGAAAGTACAAATACTGAAGACGGTGAAGGGATCGCTCTCTAAGCTCTACTCTTCAAGCTACACTACCTGCTCGACTTGCTCTTCAAGCTCTTGGTTCCCTTGCTGATCTCTTAGTGCTCTCATATTTCATTCAAAGCCAGTGTTAAGTATTAATGTGAAAAGATTTCCTGTTGCACGTGTAAGTTTGTATAATATCTTTCACCAATATTATTCATCCTATTCATAGATTCATTTCATTCCTTTTCTTTTTCATACTGATACTCACCCGACCTGTGTATCGTATCTAGAAAGTTGAATTGGCGAATGAACGGTTCTTGCGATAGCATATTTCATATTTCTTCTTCTGCTGTCATTGTTATCAGTTCCGAATAGTTTCAATAATTTATTTAAAGATTTTCAATCTCTTCATTTGTCAAATTGCTGATTATTATTATTGACTGACGGCTGACACTGACAAGCCAGTTGTCAATTCTTCTTCTTCCAATATTTTCCTTGTACGTTTTAGTTGTCTGCACCGGTGTCCCAGTGCTTTGTGTCCCGTCAGGCGGTGGTCTATGGTTCATGAAATTTTGACATGCATGGAAAAATATAATTAACCTCACTAAAATTCCGATATTACAAATTGAGAAAATCGAAGGAAAAGAAGAGATAGATATAAATTGAATCTGTTTAATTCGTTTGGAACTGTGTGTCTAATTCTCCAGGTAGACTTTGAAATAGGATGAATAACCATGAACTTTGTAAAAAGATGTGGATTGTACGGTGAACTGTAACCTCTAGGGGTGAGCCACAATAGACCCATCTGGGGTCGCAGTGGAGGGGAGGTGTTCGCCCCACTCACATGGAACCTAACCTAACCTAGGATGAATAAATAATTTTACAGATCTAACCTAAAAATACCAGAGACCCGAGAGATATTTTGCTTCGATTCCTGTAATCATCCCGACTGAAAATAGCAATCAGTATTCCAGGTTGAACTAAGAGTTTGTAATTAAAGCCTACACTCCCTTGGATCCTTATCGATTCCAGGTCGATTCAATAACATTGACCCCTGGTTTATACTGTAGGTACCGTGGTAGGTATGCTGCTATGAGCCCTGTACAAAAATATTTTGTGCAGAGCAGGTAGAGTAAACTACCTCAAAAACAATCTGGCGCTCGAGAACCCCTCTCGTCAAATACCAGAGCAGTCTCCGTCCTGAACAGAGCGCCAAAGTAAGGGCCACAGAAACGAAGGCCGTTATAGCGTATTTCGGTTAGACAATTCGGTTTATCAAACATTTGTTTATGACTTGTTGTCATGCTTTCGAAAGTTAGGTTCGGTTATTGTCGCTGGAAAAGTTAGGGCAAACTTATTTCGTTGTCATAATGACAAAATCACGCGGCTTGTGGAATTTTCCATACATGAATCGAATTGTCTACGTAACTTTGGTGAATTTCCAACATGCTCTAGCACCTCACTTGCTAGTCCTTTATCCACAAGCAAAAACAATATATGTAAAGAACTATAGTCCGCCAATGGCTGACTTACCTAGAACAGGTCTACCTATGCTTGCTGAGGTGAATATTCCTGAATACTGTGACAATTCAAAAAACTAAGTACATGCTCACAAAAGCCATGACTTGCTGGGCCAGGGCTCTTTCACAACAGGCAGTGTAGGTTGTTTCTTCTAGACATACCAAAGGAGGAAAGATTTGTATTTAGTGCAAAATGATTTATTCAATATTCATAGCAGAGCGCTTTCGACTGTTGAGTCATCATCAGTGCGTACTCGTCTTCTTAGACATGCTCAGATTATAATTCATCTACGACAACCGATGAGCACCACTATTTCTGCAAATTTCGCGAGTTTGGAAAATATTCAATTTTCTGTAGTGCCCTACCCGTTGGTTCTATATTCATGAGCAGAGACAATTATATGAAGGAAATTATAATTATTTGATCAATATAGAGCGTTGCGATACTCCATTCTGGAGTTTTTTTCGAGAATTGTTCGACCCTTTGATTTTGTGCTGTAACAACAGGGTCGTGGTGTATAATAATAATGATAAAGATGATGATACTTTTTTTGTTCACCAAGATGAGAACAAAAATAACATTCATACATTGTAGAAGTTGGTACCTTTGTGAACAAAAGGCATTCTAATTCAGAATGTGTAACGCAGCCTTACACTTCTGTTCTACCACCAGCTGAGAGGTGGTCAGAAAATAAGTCACACTCAGTCTAGCAAATTGAATTTATTGTTCTACCTCAGTTGGTGGGTAGTTTATGTAAGTGAATTGATTTGAGGAGGTTGGTAAGTTACATTCAACATAAATTTAGAATCTAGGAGAATGATGCACAAATATAAAGCAATGAACTCCAATCACATGCAACTTCAGTAACCATGTGCCATGAAAACCATTCATCATTTGATTAATCAATGAATACCTATTCCAACATCTCAACTCACCTAAATGAGTGACCAAACGCAAAATTGGTTCAGCAAATCAAAATAAATTTTGATTTTATTTGAGAGTTCATTCTAAAGATATAAATTTTGGTGATTATCGTCTCAGAATCCTAGGAACACATGCATATCAAAATGTCCGAAACTCAAAAAAAAGTTACCTGGTCCGTGAAGAAGATGAGACCTCGAATCTCTCTGTTACTTGAGCAAAAGGATGGATGGGGCCCCATTTCGGCACCATTCTATTATCTGCAAAATTCAAGCAATGAATTCATTCAATCGAATATATGAAACCAACAATGCTCAGCCAGTTATTGTTTGGTGCTAAGATTTGAATCACCAACTCCCAACCTTCCAACACATGCCCATTCAACCTCGGATTGAACTGATGAACTATATTCTGATATTCATTATGAAACTATGAAAAATGAAGACTATTATACAAAATGCATTTGTAGAATCTGTACACATAAAAATCAATAACAATTATATAGACGAGCATGACAACTATTACATCAATTATTGCGTATATTGTGATACTGGTAGCAAGTGCATATGCTTTCAGTAAAATTTTGCGTAAAAATTTTCATCTAGTACGGAATTGAGAGAACAAATAGTGGAAAAGGCATGTCGAATTTAGCTCGAAGAGCTAAGCTTCCCCAGGGGTTCTTCGAATCTACAAAAGCCCTGTTGAAAATCCCGTTATTGCTTTGAGACTAATTTTGCTGAGATTGATCAATGTCTTTGCTCGGTTAGAATTATCTAGGAGATCTTTGGCCTGCCGCAGTCCTGGAAGTCTTCGGGAGTGTGTTGTTCTCATCGCTTCTTCAGCTTCATTGGGTTCTTCTTGAGAATACGAATATCCAAGGCCGCAGAAGGGTTCTGGTCCGATCAGAGGCGTTGATGCCTCTTTTCGGGCCAGGATGTCTGCTTATTTATTTTCCTTCACTCTGATGTGTCCCGGCATACAGAAGAGGATTTCGTTATTGTATCTGCCTAGATTGTTGAGTTTGTCTTGGTATTCCCAAATCATCTTTGAGTTGATGGTAATGGAGCTCAACGCCTTGATGGCTGTTTGGCTGTCGAAAAGGACAACGATCTCTTCGTTCCGGTATTTCCTGTCGAGGTTGAACTCTATGGCGTGAATTTCTGCTTGATAAACGCTAAGAAACTGTCCTATCGGTTCGGAATATTCAGTGCGAGGCCTAAACACTCCTGCTTCAGTTCTCCCAGATGTTTCAGACCCGTCCGTATATCATATTATGAATACTGTGTTCCATTCTTACTTGGTACTCAGTTCTGTTCGGTGATTTTTCTCGAAATTGAACTTCCTACTATTTCATCAGTTGGCAGATCGGCGAGATGTGCACTTTCAGTGGGTGGTGACTTCTCCACGTTATGTTTTTTCCCTTCGAGCCCAGCCTTCTTCAAACTCATCACTCACGGCTTAGAGCAGCTTATCAAAGAACCCACACGAACTCCCGATGCCAATAACCATTCAGCCAACATACTTGACTTATTCCTCACTAATAATTCAGCACCCTACACCATAGATGTACGAGCTCCACTTGGCAATTCTGACCACACACTCATCTCTACAACCTGCCCATTCTTCATTCCATCAACTGCTCCGGCACCCCCACGTCTTATATGGCATTACAATTCAGGAGATTGGGACGGTCTCCGCATGTTTTTCTCCGAGTTTCCTTGGCATAGAGTATGCTTTGACTCTGAGGACCCTTCACAGTGTGCTGCGAAAATATCCGAGATCATCATGCTTGGAATGGACACATACATACCTCATTCTCCGAAAAGATCATCACCATCGAAACCCTGGTTCAACAAAAACTGTTCTAGAACTGTTGCCTTGAAACAAACAGCCTACCATCGCTGGCGCAAAAACCCTGACCCCGCGACTAGAGCAGAATACGTCGATGCCAGAAATACCTGCAGCCAAACAATAGATGCTTCGAAAGAAACATACAATGCCAAGATAAGATCGAAACTCATAGATCGTCCCAATGGCTCCCGTTCGTTTTGGTCCCTTGCTAAAGCGGTCGGAAGAAATTTCACTAATAATTCATTTCCACCACTGTCCAAATCCGACGGCACATTAGCAACAACATCGCAGGAGAAAGCAAATATTTTTGCAGAGATTTCTGCAGCAAACTCTACTTTAGATTCCCAAGGAAAAGTGCCGCCAGACATTCCACCCGTTGAAAGTCGAATGCCCGAAATCGTCTTCCGTCAACGCACTATCAGACGAATTATGCTTGATCTCAAAACAAATAAGGCTAACGGTCCTGATGGAATTCCACCCATTATCCTCAAAAAATGTGCACCAGAATTAACACCGATTCTCTGCAAGTTGTTTACCCTCTCGTATAGGTCGGGTATTTTTCCATCATGCTGAAAGACAGCTAGAGTCCAACCAATCCCCAAAAAAGGGAATAAGAACCTGCCCAATAACTACAGGCCCATTGCCCTGTTATCAGTAATCTCCAAAGTGATGGAGAAAGCCATCAATATTGAGCTCATCAAATATCTAGAGAGCTCGGGAATCATCAATGATAGACAATACGGCTTTCGCCACCGAAGATCTACTGGAGATCTACTTGCCTACGTCACCCATTTATGGCAAGCTTCATTAGAAAAACACGGGGAATCTCTAGCTGTCGCGTTGGACATATCGAAAGCATTTGACCGTGTTTGGCACGAAGGACTTCTCCACAAACTACCATCATACGGCTTACCACCTCAGCTATGCCATCTCTTATCGAGCTTTCTTTCAGGCAGATCGCTTCATGTGGTGGTGGACGGTGTATCGTCTGATACAATTGGCATCAATTCCGGCGTTCCACAAGGATCAATTTTGGCACCAACCTTATTCCTTCTTCATATCAATGATCTGTTGGGAGTAACAACTTGCCCCATCCACAGCTTTGCAGATGATAGTACCCTCCATACTGCGTTCTCTTCCAGAATTCCCATTTCTTCCCAGGAAACTAAGAACTCACGGCGCAGGCAGGTCAATGCTGTCAATGAAGACCTTGCTGAAATCACAGCCTGGGGAACCAACAACCTAGTTGAATTCAACGCCACCAAAACTCAAGCCTGTATTTTCTCTAGAAAGGCGGAACTCAGTATGCCCGACATTGGAATGTCTGGCACCACCATCCCCACCAAGCCCACCATATCTATGCTCGGTATTTCCATCAGCAACACTCTTTCATGGAATAATCATGTGAGATCGATCGCAAAAGCTGCTTCCCAAAAACTCGGATTCTTGTTTCGTGCGAAAAGCTACTTTACACCTCAACAGCTCCTCATGATCTACAAAGCGCAGATACGACCTGTTCTAGAATACTGTTCCCACATATGGGGTTCAGCACCAAAACATACGCTGATGCTCTTAGATTCCATCCAGAGAAGAGCCATCCGCCTGGTGGGTGACGCCACACTCACTCACTCTTTGACATCATTGGAACACCGTAGAAAGGTCGGCGACCTTTCACTTTTCTATCGATACTTCCACGGGAAATGTTCTTCGGAAATCTCTGCTATCATCCCTTCACTAGCAATACCAGTCAGACGAACTAGACAAGCCCAGTCAGCACATCCTTTCGTTGTCAACCTCGAAAGATGTCGAACAGCACTTTATCAAAACCCCTTCATCCATAGAACGGCCAGGCTCTGGAATTCATTGCCTGAGGAAGTATTCCCAACAACATATAATCTCCAGAAGTTCAAAAAAAAATCCAATACCTACCTCCTATCCCTATCCTCCCTAGGAACGCACGATGTTCTCTGAACATTATAGGGATTCCCTTTCGTGCGCTCCAAGCGATAAAAAAAAAAAAAAAAAAAAAAAAAAAAAACTGGAATGTGTTCCCCAAGCAGTTCTCCTCACCATAATGTGGAGGGACGTGAGGTCCAGTATGACCTATAGTGCTGCTGTTGGAGTCGATCTCATCATCCTTATGCAAAGACATGCTATAGTCTGTGCACATTCTTTGACATTTTTCTTGTTGTGGAGAGTTTCACTATCATGGTGTACATCCATCGCAGTATTGATGGGTTGCAGCCCCATGTTTTTCCAACAATCTTTCTGCACACCATCAGTGATGATTCCGCCTTGCTGACAATCTTCTCTAAGTGCCGATTCCAGAAAAGTTTTCCATCTAGGATAAGCTCCAGATACTTCACCTTCTGCTGCCATTCTGAGTCTACTCCGTCGAGTTGGACAGTCCTCAAGTGCTGTTGTCATGTTCTCCTGGTGAGATTTTTGATGAGTTCATTCTCGACTTCACCGAGAGGCACCACCTACTCGTGGTCTCTAGCTCCCTTTTAATGAGATTGCAGAGCATTATAAAGTTTCTTCGAATTCACCCTGGACCAAAATGACTATGTCATCAGCATATCCAAGACCAGTGACTCTATTCACGGTCAGTATTCCAATATTTTGTCACTTACAATACTCCATATATCGAGGGTAATAGTACACCTCCTTGTGGACATTTGCTACTGCTGAACTTCAACTTTTGTTTCGGCAGTTCTTGTGGCCACTGAATACAGTTCGATCAATTCCCTTGTTCACCAGGGCCCTATTAATTGTTTCATGAGAGGCTCTGTCAAATGCTCTCTCAATGTCTAAGAAGGCACATATAGTCGTTTCATTCCGCTCGAGCGATTTCTGGATGTTCCTGTTGACACCAATAGAGCGGTTTTCGTCGATCTGCCCGCCCTATATACAAGCAGTTCGGGATGCAGTGGCACCATCCCCAGTAGGTTGGTTCTGTTATAATAATCATCTACGGTCTCCTTCAGTGTTTTCAGAAAAAAAAATGAGAGACAAATCGGTCTGAACGACTTCGGAAGGGTAGGGTCCCTCTTCTCTACTTTGGGGATGACTGTTACTCGTGCCCTTCTTCAGTTGCTTGGTATATACCCGAATGAGAAGCTGAATCTAGCTGCTTTTATAATAAACGGCAGAGGTTCCGTTCGGCCTTTTTGCAAGAGGGCTGGAAATATGCCGTCAATTCCAGGGGACTCAAATGATTGGAAGAAGTCAATTGCCCACTTCAACCTATGAGAAGTGCATATGTTTTTTGCCACTTTCCAGTCTCCTTGTTTCGCTTGTCTTGGTTTTATCAGTGACCTGTCGGGATTATATGGTGTGCTACCTGGAAAGTGCGTCTCCAGTCAAAGGAGAGCGCGTTGCTCTTCATCGTCTGTGTAGCTCCCATATATTCATCTGGGTGACATTGGTCCTTGCTCTCTGCTTCTCGCCACAGTGTTGTGCAATCTGACTGCTGCAGGGATTGTGTTTTTTGTCTCACATCAGTTCCTGGAGTTGTAACTCTTGGCTTTTTTTATTTCGTCGTGATAGTTCGTCAATCTTTCGGGGTGACCCTATACCAGTCTCCGCCCCGCTTACCTTTATTGAAAAGCCAGTGCTTCGGGTCTATGATATGACAAGTGTTCATTTCACCACATGGTATCACTGTGTGATTCATTCTCTTCATTGGAGCAGCTAGATTCGTATGCATCCACTTTTACCGTTGAATTTGATCTGTTCTAAGTTGCATCTTAGATTGGTAGTGTATTTATTTCATTCCGTGTTCCTAGGATATCTAGTGAGGGTTGTTTGTTTCAAGGAGGGTTCATCTGAGACCCCAAAGTTTCTTACCATTCTACTAATGCTCGGGCTGCCGAGCGTAAAATCTAATACTTTTTGTCCAATTATAACTACGGAGGTAGGGGTGCACCCTACATTGAGTGCGTTCAAGTTAGTCGCGAGAATGAATTCTAGCAGTTGCTCACCTCTTTGATTGGTATCAGTGCTGCCCCAGATAATGTTGTGAGCGTTGGCGTCACAGCCCAGCCTATGAACTGAGTTAAGTCGAACAGATAGTTCATCTACAAACTTTCCTTGACGAGAAATTATGAAAACATAAATGAGTTTCCAATCCCACTCTAATGAGAATAATATTTCCAAGATGAATCTGACATTGCCTCTTCGACTATTTCATTTCTAATTTTGTTGTCCATAGAAATTTGGACGCGAAATCAGAGGATTGGATAGTGCTCGATGAAATCTCCAGGATGAGTTATCGCTATACCACTCATCCTTTTTCAAATTCAGTAGTAGTAGAGATATCGTTCTGTATAGACACGCTTTTGTTCGCTCCGCTAAATTCGTGGTTTTTTGTGGTAACAAGTTAGGCGATTCAAGTGAGACTTTCGTGAGTTTTATAAAACAATTTTCGCCACCTAACTGTGCAATCCGATACTTGGAAAGTTCAACCGTGTTGATATAATCACGACATAACGTGTATATGTTAATATATCGGCAGTTCGAGACTAGAGTTTTTGTTCGACTTTTTTGAGCGGACCAGTTTTTGTGCGATGCCCGACACTTGTACAATATGCTCCGGCACGATCAGTCGTCACAAGGAGGCAGTCCGATGTGCGATTTGTGGTACTCACAATCATATGACTTGCCTGCCAACATCGCTTCCTCAGGACTATCAGAAAATACCAGGACTATTCTACAGATGCGCTCGCTGCACTACAGTGGCGCAGAAGCCGAGTCCAACAAGTAGTCATTCCCCTGATATTTCTGCAATTCTTCACAAGTTAGACTCAAAAATGGATACCCTTCAGGCTGATTTGAGTGTTGTTAAATCTCAGCAAACCTCAGTACAGGAGTCACTTCAATTTTACGGTGATAAAATCGACGATTTTAACCGTAAAATCACTGTTTTCGAAGATAAGATTAAATTAATTCCTGAACTTCGACTTAATGTTGAAACTGTATCAAATGATGTTGAGAATCTTAAATCCGAAATTAATAATATACAGCAACAAGCCAGAATGCAGAATATTGAAATCAATGGCATTCCAGAGAAAGCAGGTGAAAATTTATCCACAATAGTAAAGGACATATTCAAAGCTCTCTCAGTTTCTGAGGATGTTCTTGAATTCTGCCATAGAACTGCTCATATGGACCCAAAAAATAAGAATCCAAGATCTATCGTAGCAAAAATCAAATCACGTCAAGAAAAGGATAAGATAATTTCTGCAATCAAAACGAAAAAGGGAATGAAGCTTCAAGAGATTGGGTTACCTAATGATTCTACATTCAACGGTGGTGTCTTCATAAATGATCATCTCACTCCTCATAATAAAATGCTGTATAAAACCACCAGAGATTTCAGTAAGTCCATCCAAGCTTCCTGCTGGACACGTGATTGCAAAATATACGTGAGGCATCCTACAAGTGGCAGAATCTACCTAATCAAGAATGAACAATCTCTTCAGAATGTGAAGTAGACGTTCGAAACGATATCCCATTTCATCATCATTATCATTAGCGCAGAGGGCAAGCTATCAGTATATTACCAGAATACAAGAGGACTCAGAACTAAAACACACGATTTTTATGCAGCAACTTTGAACTCCTCAATAGACATTATCTGTATAACCGAATCATGGTTAAACTCTAATATTTTCGATGCAGAACTTTTCAATCTGAGTGATTACCAGGTTCATAGAAAAGACAGAAATCTCACCACTACTGGCAAGCTGGATGGAGGTGGATTAATTATTGCCGTCAATAATAAATACCTCTCCACTACTCATGAAAATTGGTCATGCCAAGGAGCATGCGAAGACCTGTGGGTTTCTGTGAGACTCAACAGCACTACAAATTTACTCATCTGCTGTGTTTATTCTCCACCTTATGCAAGTGTAGATAATGTATGTTCTCATTTAAATAAAGTGAATGAAGTTATTTCAAACCATCTAAATGATCTAGTTGTTGTGGTAGGTGATTATAACGTGCCCAATATCTCTTGGAATTATGAGCCTGCGGAGAAATGTTATATTGCAGCTGAAGTAAACTGCGCCTATGGAGAAAACCTTGTTGACACGTTTAATCTACTAGAGTTCAATCAGTTCAATGGTATTCATAACGCGCATGGTAAGCTTCTAGATCTAGTATTCAGTAACAGTAAAGAGATAAATGTATTGGCTTGTGATGCACCTTTTGTAACAGAAGATGCACATCACAAGTCAATAGAGTTTGATGTTACAATTGCTAACAAATCCTCCTTAAAAAAAATGATGCCTTTCAATAACGTCAAGTTCCGCTCCGCTGATTATGATATTATCAATCAGCAAATAAATAATGTCAACTGGCTCGAGAAATTCACACCTTTGTCTGTGAATGACTGTGTTACGGCTTTTTATGAGGAAATAAACCAAATAATTTCTACATATGTGAGGAAAAAATCAACCACGTATAGGTATCCTGTCTGGTACTCTACCAATACTATTTCTCTAATCAAAGAAAAACACAGAATTCGTGGAAGGTGGAAAATGTACGATAATATCTTGGACCGTACTTCTTTTTCAAATCTACGGAAAGAAGTTAAAATCTCTATAAAAATAGATTATCGGAAATATATTGAGAACACCTAAACTAATCTGAAAACTAATATTAGGTCTTTTTGGTCATACGTGGCTAACAAGTCACGGATTAAAACTACCCCGTCATTTGTCGAGTCTCACAATGGAATATTCACTGACGACAAAGATATATGTGAGGAATTCTCTCGCTACTTCTCTGAAGTGTTTGTTCCATCAGATACCCCTTCCGATATCGAGCCAATAGCTATCAGTACACACAAATTAGTAACAATCCGTAATATATCAGAAAAACAAATTATTGATGAAATTAATAATCTAGACCCTAACAAAGGTCCCGGACCAGATGGTTTACCTGCTTTATTCATGAAAAAATGTCGCGATTCCATTAGCATTCCTCTTAAAATTATTTATAATAAATCTATAATGCAAGGGATTTTTCCAGATAAATGGAAACAGGCGCAGATAATACCAATACACAAAAGTGGCAATAAAAATATTGTGTCAAATTTCAGACCTATATCCATGTTATCAATACCTGGCAAACTTTTAGAAGCTATAATAACAAAAGAAATGTTTTTTGAGTTCAAAAATATTATTAGCGAGGATCAACATGGCTTCTTCCAGGGTAGGTCTGTAGTTACAAATCTGATGCCTTTCATTCAAAATATTGCAGAAAATTTGGACAATAGAAAACAAGTGGATGTCGTGTACACCGACTTTTCTAAAGCATTCGACAAAGTTCACCATCCTACACTGCTGGTAAAGTTGGGGAATATCGGTGTGCACGGCAATCTGCTCAGATGGATAGAATCCTATATTGAAAATAGAAGCCAATGCGTTAAATTGAATAACTATTCATCAAACTACGTACAGGTGACCTCCGGTGTACCACAGGGATCACACTTGGGGCCACTTCTGTTTACTCTCTTTATAAACGATATTGGCAACTGTTTTCAGTACTCAAATTTTTCCCAGTATGCCGATGACATGAAAATCTACAAAACAATCAGTAATATAAACGACTGCATCGACCTCCAATCTGATATTCACAGATTTCAAAACTTCTGCTCTGACCATAAATTACATCTAAACACCAGAAAGTGTCACAAAATATCATTTTCCAGGTTACGAACCAATACAGAATACGTATATACTATTAATAATGACACCCTCGAAAGTGTTGATCATATCCGTGATCTTGGAGTCATCATTGATTCCAAATTGAATTTTGGGCAGCACATTGAACTAATTGCAAAAAAGTCTCTGAGAAATCTGGGCTTTATATTACGAATAACCAGAGGCTTCAAAACCCCATCATCTATTATCACTCTCTACAACTCACTGGTAAGAAGTCATCTTGAATTTGCGAGTTTGATATGGAACCCTTCGTATCAGAAGTACATTCAACGAATTGAGAGTATCCAAAAAAAATTGATTTTTCACTTAAATTATAGATTCAACAGGCACCTACACTTCCATGGTTACGAAGCTAGTCTTCGACATTATAAAATCCTGAAACTCAGCTCACGTAGGTCTTTAAGTTATTTAATTTTTCTCCACAAGCTGATTAACTCCAAGATAGATTGTAGTTCAATTTTGGGCCAATTATGTTTAAATTCCAAAATCAGAGTCACGAGAAATAATAACCTATTTTATCACAGGATATATCACACAAATGCATGTGGAAATTCACCTATCCGTCAACTAGAAAAAAATTATGATTTATATTTTTCTCATATTGATATATTTTGTTTATCTCTCACTACAGCTAGACGATTAGCGATTGAAGTATTCACTTGAATGAAATTGAATTTATTGTTTCTTTACTAAATTTTGCATTATATAACTATACATTTATTATAGGATAGATTAGTGACTAGTTAAGAATATAATAGCGTGTAACTAAAATTTATTACTGAGCATTTCTGTAATTGGGATGTTAACTCATCCTGTTGAAGTGCCTTGAACATAAATAAATAAATAAATAAATAAAATTCCAAGAGTTGGTTTCTGCTGGTAGTGGGTTGAAGTTAGGGGGATGAAGAAGACAGACAAAGCGTTCTTCCAAGAATCAGGAATCTGTCGAATCTTTCCAAAATTGGTATCTGGGGAATTTCGGAGTCGGAGATCATGATGCTTTTATCGAAATTGGATAATACAATATAGCGGATACAATATGGCGAAGGAAATTTGTAATCATGATGCGATTCTGTTAAAAATTAGTACCTGGGGTTGTCGGAGTAAGAGATTATGATTCTTGGATACCTACTAAATATATGAAAACACTAAGAAACATGCTTCTGTATTCAAAAAAATAGAGAATAGGAAATAAATACTAGTTTGGGAAACTAAAGAAACACCCTCTGATAGATAGATCACTAAAATGAAGTAGAGAATGAAATAATAAAGCTGTGTTGATAAATACACATTTTAGAATTAACTGATTACGGCGATGTTAGTTATTTTCTATGTTGTATATATATATTTACCAACACACTTTCATTACTCAATCTGCTACTTCTTTTCGATTTGGCTATCTATGTAAGGGTGTATCTTCAGTTTTCCAAACTACCATTTATTCATGTTGTAATGAAGTGTTTTCGACCAGCTTCATTACTAGACTGGTTTTGATTAAAATCTAAGTACCTGAGCCTGATTCTAGTTGAATATCACCTGTTCGAAAGCTCGAAACCTGAAAACCTGAGAGATCTGAGAAATTCATTGATTCCTGACTTCCCACAGCTTTTCCTGATAGTAAACTCTAATGAACATCATTGCAATCCTAAAGACTTCAATATTTTTCAACCCTTTGCTTATGATATGAAATTTCATTGAATTATCTATCTGTTGAAATGCTTGATGTTTGACTGCTCAAAACTCTGTTGTTATTGAATATTTCCCAGCCATATTCATTCAGTCGCATAAGCAAAGGTAGTAGATCCTGTTCTTGTGTCCATTTAGGATGTAATATTATTTTTTCCGCGTTTTGTGTTGGAGGTGCACATGTGCTTTTCAAGGACAGATTTAGTGGCCATGGCCATGAACCATGACAAGGTGGGAGTTTTGACCAATGAGATTCCAGATTTACTTGTCCTTGTGTCAAGGCCAAAGTAGTGCATAAATACTGAAGACAGCCAAGGATATCTCGCTAAGCTCTTGAAGCTCTTCTCTACAAGTCTACACTACCTGTTCTCCGTTGCTCTTCAAGCTCCTGATACTCTTGCTGATCTTTTAGTGCTCTCATAGTTCATTCAAAACCAGTGTGAAATAGTATTGTATAGTGATTTCCTGTTACACATGTAAGTTTGTATATTTTTCACCAGTGTTATTCATCCTAATCATAGATTCATTCCATTCCGGTTGTTTTGCATACCGATACTCACCCGACCTGTGTAAAGAATCCAGAATTTTGAATCTTCGAATAAACGGATTTTGTGACTGCATATTTCATATTCATTTCTCTGTTGTCATTGTTTTCAGTTCCAAGTAGTTCAATAATTTATCTAGTGATTTTCAATATTTTCATTTGTCGAATTGCTGATTATTATTATTGACTGACGGCCGACACTGACAAGCCAGTGGTCAATTCTTCTTCTTCTTCTTTTACTTGAAAAATCCAGCCCTTTGCACCGGTGTCTCTGTGTTTTGAGTCCCGTCAGGCGGTGTTTTGTGGTTCATGAAATTTTGACATGAATGGAAAAATTGTTTAACCTCACTAAAATTCCGATATTGGAAAATTAAGAAAATCGATGGAAGAATAAATATAAATAGGAATTGAAGCTGTGTGATTCGTTTGGAACTGTGTTTCCGATTCTCCAGGTAGAAATGATGAAATAGTTGAATAAATAATTTTCCAGACCTAACCTTAAAATACCAAAGACCTGAGAGATATTTTGTTTTGATTCCTGTAATTATACCGACTAGAAATAGCAACCAGTATTCCAGGCTAAACCCAGGGTTTGTAATTAAAGCCTACACTCCCGTGGCTACTTATTGATTCCAGGTCGATTCAATACCATTGACCCCTGGATTATACTGTGGGTACCGGGGTGCATATAAGCACAACGTACATCTATTTGGCATGCGGCCTGTGTCTACGCTTTCTGATTGGTTGATGCCAGATAACAGTACGTTTTGCCATCGTGGAGTCAGAGTCATGTACGTTTTGCGCGTGAATTGAAAATGCATGTGTATGCCAGATAACAGTACATATTGTAGGAGTTGCGTCAGCGCCTTGTACGTTATGGCATCAAATTGAAACTGCAATAACTGCATGGGATTTCAAAGATTTATTATAATATAATGATAATACAAAATCGGAAATACTCAGCACATTCACACATCGATAGTGCATTCTAAAAACATAAATGTTCAGGGTGTCCCACGACAATTAAGACAGGGAATATCTCGAAACTCGAGAGTAGTAGAAGATTGTAATTTTGGGGTTGAATATTATATCACCCAATGAGCTTTACGTTTTCGGTCACGTGACATCAGATAATATCTCTATTCTCAGGCTTTTCCTCACCTTAACATGTAGATGCTTTGCGATTGTATTTTTTGTAGTTTTCCTAACCACTATTGTAATTTAAGCCTTACATTCGCAATTTTTTGATTTCTTGTTTGTGTTGGTTCTCTGTTTGAATGAGCTGTGATGCCAAAAATATTTTTTTCTGTGAAAGATACGTTTATTCATTATACAGGTAGGTAAGTTATATAAATATTAACTTTCTTGAAAAAAGAACCGCCTATATACTATACTAAGTTTTCAACACCCTTTAGATGATTCACAACATTAACTCACTTACAAAAAAAGCATAATAACGTAATATAAAATATTTTTAATATAGTAACTAATAAAACATCCTGTTGGCTGTTACTCAGACAGGAGACACATTCTATCTATGTGATTTGGGTTGAATCTTAATATTTTGAGCTCAAGATTTTATAGTCGAAATATGTTCAATTAAATTATTCAAATGTTTTCAATTATTAATGAAACACGTACACTGTATTCACTATACACATATACATTTTCTTGGTAAGCAATCGAATGTGACCAATCAGTAAGAGACTTCTTTGTTTTTTGACGAGCTTTCGAACATGTTTTTTTTCTTTATCAAGATTAAACTGAAACATCGAATGAACAATAATGTTAATAATATATACATATAAATTACATCAATGAAATTGATATACCTACTAACATGAAATAGGTACCTACTAGGGGTGGGAAAAATTATCGATATATCGATAATTATCGATAATTATCGATAATTATCGATAATAATTTGGAGAAAAATTATCGATGTATCGATATTATCGATATTATCGATATTATCGATATTATCGATATTATCGATATTATCGATATTATCGATATTATCGATATTATCGATATTATCGATATTATCAATATTAGTTTTTATATCATTCGATCGCTCATTTCTTGAAAAATAACATAATGACAAAATAGCTTTGTTTATCATACCTACCTAGAAACCAAAAAGTAAATTATCATTAAAAAAATTAGTTTCATAAAAATACCCTTGTCACGACTAAGGGTGGGAAAAATTATCGATAATAATCTGGAGAAAAATTATCGATTCATCGATATTATCGATAATATCGATAATATCGATAATATCGATGATATCGATGATATCGATAATATCGATAATATCGATAATATCGATAATATCGATAATATCGATAATATCGATAACATCGATAATATCGATAATTATCGATAATATCGATAATATCGATAATATCGATAATATCGATAATATCGATACATTATGATTATCGATAATCGATATTTCAAAATCATTATCGTCCACCCCTAGAACCTACACATTTCCATTTTCCAAAGCTCGACAAAAAACGAATCTTACTGATTGATCACATTCGACTGCATCACACGAATATTCCCATGAATACTTATTGTTTAATCAAACAGTCACGAGAGCTTTTACTTGTGAAATATCTACATACAAAGTCGCGCTGAACAATTCCTATTGCTTCTACCCACCCCTACCTCCTCCAAACCGTTAACGAAATCTAACAAAAAAAAATCCTCTGTTACATCAAAACTATCACACTTTCAGCACAGATTCAAATTCATAATAAGTAATAAAACATTATTACTTAGCTATACTCACGAACACACAAAAAGTTTTAAATTGGGAGCACTTTCACGTACGATCCATCTCGTGTGATTTAACCTAGAAAATTCCCGAATCCACAAATCACCTTCTTCTAGATTGTGTAAATCTCCATAAATTGTTATATTATCATTGTTAGTAACTCCATTCGTCTAATATTTGAAAGATTGGGGTAATTCCATATTGAAATGAGGTATTGAAATCAAACTCAACTAGGTATTCAACTCAATGATAGGATGCACGTGCTGCTTGCATAATAATGACTGACCAGTGACCAAAAACAAAAACAAAAGCGCGAGCCCTATGCAGATGGCAAAGTGTACATCCATTTTAGGTATCATACGCAATTCGTACTGCCTATTGGCGGCGAGAAGATCTGCAGGAAATTGTACATCTATTTGGCGCAGGTATAGCAATGTGTACTGTTATTTGGCATCAACCAATCAGAACGCGTAGATACAGGCCGTTTGCCAAATAGATGTACGTTTTGCTTATATGCTACCGGCATAGGTATACCTCCTGTACCTTTCTCCACTGTTGCTACTTTGGGCCTCTGTACAAAATGAAATATTGTGTGCAGAGCAGGTAGAGTAAACTACCTCAAAAAAAATCTGGCGCTCGAGAATTCCCCCCCCATCTGTCAAATACCAGAGTAGTCTCCTGTCCTGAACAGAACGTCAAAGTAAGGGCCGCAGAAGAAATACCCTTACAATGTGTGTGGCCTATGGGTGATAGAAATTTGATTGCCAGCATTTTGTGGTGCAACTCTTTTTTTCCTGCCTGTGTCGATATATCGCTTCGTATAAAATTGTGTTTTTCTTCTTCTGCAGGTCGCTGCCCAAACTAAGCAGCCAGGACGAGGACGGGCACACCCCCCACACCCAATTCAGTGGTGTGGCCCATTTCGAGCCGATCCCGCATGACCACGACTTTTGCGAGAGGGTAGTCATCAACGTGAGTAATTTCTTGAATCAAGTCATAATAAGACTAGCAGACCTCGCAAACGTTGTTTTGCTATACAGTGTGTCCCACTTACCATATGCTCACCATGGGTATCTTTTTAACGGTGAGAGATACGAGATCGGTTAAATGACACCAAATGTGGAGTTTGTCAAGGTCAACAATAATGTGAAAAAATATTTTGATAAAATCTATTCGTTTTTGTTTTATACGCAAAAAACAGATTTTGATCATTTTCATGTCTCCTCCGTAACTTCTTCATTCATGAAAATATTCAAATAGGAATTTCACATTCTCATGGCAGTTTTCCAAAGTGATTTCGAGAAAAATATGAAATTTATACCAACTCTTCTAGAATTTGGGATATCAGCACCAACTTTAGTTTTCCAAATGTAGGTCATAGCTCACTATATATGACTTAGTTACAAATAACTTTTTTTTCTCTTACAGATGATATGTCGCAGTGATAGTTTTGTGTTGATAACAACGGAGTTATCGTCATTAATACAAAAACAAGGAATTATTTGAAAGCCGCCATTTCGAATTTATGAATTTCAACAAAATAATCATCATCTCCGACCTCAAAAACCCCCACTTACCAATTTTGAATGGAATCGGACCAAATATTGTCCGCTATCTTGAAGCAGCCATTATTTTCAATTCCAACAAAAATTCCATAATGTATTGTCACCGAAGTTATGAACACCTGCCAAATTTCAAGTTAATCGGAGTTATGGAATTTTTGTTGAAATTCAAAAAAATGGCTGCTTCAAGATGGCAAACAAGATTTGGTCCGATTTCATTCAATATTGGTTAGTGGGGGTTTTTGAGGTCGGAGATCATGATTTTTTGTTGAAATTTATAAATTCAAGATGGCGGCTTCCAAATAATTTCTTGTTTTTGTATAAATGACGATAACTCCGTTGTTATCAACACAAAACTATTACTGCGACATAACATCTGTAAGAGAAAAAAAAGTTATTTGTAACTAAGTCATAGTGAGCTATGACCTACTTTTGAAAAACTAAAGTTGGTGCTGATATCTCAAATTCTAGAAGAGTTGGTATAAATTTCATATTTTTTTCGAAATCACTTTGAAAAGATGCCATGAGAATGTGAAATTCCTATTTGAATATTTTCATAAATAAAGGAGCTACGGAGGAGACATGAAAATGATCAAAATCTGTTTTTTGCGTATGAAACAAAAACGAATAGATTTTATCAAAATATTTTTTCACATAATAGTTGGCCTTGACAAACTCCACATTTGGTGTCATTTAACCTCGTATCTCTCACAATTAAAAAGATACCCATGGTGAGCATGGTAAGTGGGACACACTGTATACATTATTTCTATATATCGGAGACTGGAACGTTTATCACGATAATACACTACACTGTTTTTCCACTAACCAAACCGATTTTTCAAACGCCTCGACACGTGTTTCGCTAACTATGTAAGCATCTTCAGGAGAACATCAAAACTTCACAACAACAACAAGTGTCGAAGCGTTCGAGAAATCGGTTTGGTTAGTGGTAAAACAGTGGAGTGTACATAATTTCTATTATATATTTTTTCAGTTCAATATTCATCAAGGCACTATTATTTTTTCATTTCCTACTTCTCTTTAGTTTCGCTATCTATAAAAGCATATTACTTTAGTTTTTCAAACTACCATTTTTTTCAAATCCTTCTTGGTTCACTTGAATTTTTCAATTATGACGAAAGTATTATAATATCCGACTCCTAAAACCCCAGATGAAAATTTTTAATAAAATCGGAACATATTCACAAAACTCGTCCGCAATATTGAATCTGTACTATCTTGAATTCCCTAATTCTGACGAAGGAATCATCCCAGATAACAGTTTTGGGAAGAGTCGGATCATAATTACAATACTCGTCCGCCATATTGGGTCCGCCATCTTGAACTTCCTAATTTTGACTGAGGAATCATAATAGTCCATCCCGAGAACCACCAGATACTAAATTTGAATAATATCGGATCCCAATTACAAAATCTGTCATTTCGGTTCCGCCATCTTGAATTTCTCAATTCCGCTTGAATTCTCGAATTCTGACGAGAGAATTATTATCTCCGACCCCAAAAACCCCTAGATACCAATTTTGAATAAAATCGGACCATAATCACACACCTCGTCCGATATATTATATCCGCCAGCTTGAATTTCCTGATCGTACCGGGATAAAAAGTATCCGATACCCTTCTTCTGGTTCAACCATTTTTCAGCCAAATCGATCCAGTAGTTTCGGAGCTTATACAATACACACTAAAAACAAACAGTCAAATCTAAAAACTTCACAAACAATAATCTTTCCTCTTTATAATATTAGTATAGATAAATAAATACAAAATGCTTCATGTCATTCCAACAAATCCTAATAAGATGAACAACAGTGATAGATGACAGGAAAAAAAGTACTCGCCTGGCTAATGCACGCAGAACATTGAATTACATCCTTCCGAAGCATATGCATCGATACGTATAAACTAATACTAATGCTAATGTTTCTTTCCATAATTTTGGTTGATTTCGATTTAGCATGGTTAACGCTACGACACTCACATACTTGTTTCAAACTTTTTTGGTATCTCATCAGTGCAGGGTAGTATCCAGCCAGCAGTCCAAAGGTTGCCGGCTAAGGGTAACCTGGCCTAACAAATTCCAATCGACAATATATCGAAGACTAGAACATTTGGTACAATAATAAACTACGCAGCGTTCCACCAATGAAAAAACCGATACCTCGATACGTGTTTCACTAACCATGTTATCATCTTCAAGAGAAGATTCAAACTGAACGTTCTATCCTTGTGTGCTACCTATATACTAGGTATATGTCCTTCCAACTATGCAAGACAATAACCGCCAAGTTGATGTTATTCATGGTTGAGTTCACATGTTAACCTTGGTCTTGTATAATAATAATTATAATAATAATCTGTCTTTATTCATCATCAATAAGGAAATTACACAAACAAATTAGAAATATGATACATTGAGATGATGAAAAGGAGAGGTTCAGCTATCAAAGCTGCTTTAAAACCCATCCTCAAGAAGAAAAAAAAAAGAAGAAATGATGAGTAGGTGATAATAACATAAAATTTAACAAAAATAATAATCATATATGCTATACTAATAGTTAAGGTAGGTAATGCGTTTTGAATATAAATAAATCAATAAAGGTGATAATAGTAGTGAAAACAATTATGATAATAATCGTAAAGAAAATAAGTTGATGATATCAATGAAGATGAAAAACCAAGTAATGCATACATTACATATCGTCACGCATGGAGAGAAACTAGCTTTGTAACCATTATATCATTTCCTTTGTAAGAATCAATGCTTTCAATCTCTTCTTGAAATTTTTTAAAGTGAATTCTTTTAGTTCTGAGGGTATTATATAATTCAGATGCATTTTAAGAGAAGCAAAGCGTGAATTGTGCTGTGTGGTGTTTGGGAATGAGTAGAATATGTTTGTTGCATGAGGAATTATTACGTGAAAGTGGGACCAATTTTCTACTTAGGTAAGGCGGGTATCCAGTTTTCAATATTTTATGGGTGAGAGTTAGCATATGCATCTCCCTCCACAGCTCTAATGTCAGCCAACCTGAATCTCATATTAGTATCAAGATATAAACCCAGATTTTTGCATTCATCCACAAAAGGTATAACGTTGCCATCGATTCAAATAGAAATAGTGTCACTCACAATATTTTTCTTAGTTCTTGGACCAAAAAGCATGACTTGGGATTTTTTAGGGTTCAGTTTCAAGTTGTGAGCACACGAAACTTATACAGAGGGCTGAATCAATTACTTTATTACTATTCCTGAATATCTTTAAGCTTTCATATGCATCTTATCTCCTTATATTATAATAATAATAATTAGGTTCATTGAAGTAGTATACTCTATATCTATAACAAATGCATCGCTGAATAATGTATAGTCATACTACTCCGAGGGACGAATGGAGGCCAATGAAATTGCGTACTAATCTTTATTGTTCTTCTCCTTGTCGATGTCGACATAGGCGTTCTCGATCTCCTCTAGATTTGAGTTGTAGCTAAGCATATCCTTCCTCATTCGTGCTACCCTTGCCTCTAGCGTTTCTTTGGGGTGGGTTCAATCTCCCAGAGATTGCTGGGTCAATCATCAGGCTCTGCCCGAAGCGAAGTCCTTCCAGGAGTCAAAGTCGTCTACCCTCCATTCGTTCATAGAACTGAAGGAATTCCTTTTCTTCAAGAGTGTCGGGAAGTCTATTAAAGATGTTGTCATTCATGCAATGCGGAATCTGTTCAAAGGTGATTTCTGCGTTTCTCCTGATCCGTGCCACTCGGCTCAGCAGGATTACTTCCTGATCTCTATCTGGTTTGTTTGTCTCTTCTGACATGTTGTCTATCCCAGGCTGGCGGGTGGGGGTTTCTGCCTCGGTTGGACCTACTCGATCCAACCCATTCTGCATGAGAGATTCCTCACCCTGCTAGGCTTCATCTGGCGGATTTTTCTTATCAATAATTGCTTTTCTTCGGAATTAGGTTGAAACTTATGCTATTTGTATATTTTTTCATATTTCAGTTCATCACTTGATTTTAGGTAAGTACGGTTGCGATTAGCTCATAATAAAGATTATAACTAGAATGTATCTCACACAATAAATTAGTACGAGAACTGTTTCTGAGAAATTATCATCAAAATGATCATTAAGAATCACAGATTGAAATATAAATTGTGACTAGACCATTATTGAAGCCGGACTGTGTATGTTGCCATCGCCACAGCTTTCATTATTTTATATTACATCATTTTCATTTCATCATCAGAACGCGACACTCCGCTATAGGTCTAGACTTCCTGACGGTCAACACTCCAGGGAATGGTGAGGGGGTCAATCAATCAATCAATCAATCAATCAATTTATTTACCGATGAATTTCCATGGGTCGTTCCTCAGATATGTATCCACTGGGAACAAGAGTTCTATTCACATTCTGAACAAAACATCTAAAGAGGGCACAATTACAACTATTTATTCGTTTTCTGTGTTCTGCGACTTCATAAGCGTTTCATTCATGAACATCAAGAATTCAGAAAAAATGATACCTTCTCAGGAAAGAGGTCTATTTCGACAAATCTCCTCTGAGAGGGGCATTTTGCGTTTGATGTAGTTGATTTCCTTGATATGGGTCCCACATCAAAGTGGTGGTAAAGTTTTATCTTCTGGATCTCAAGCATGATTTAGCCTTCAAGTCATGTCCAGTACACATCTTCGCGGATGATAGTACTCTCCGTATCGCCTTCTCTTCCAGGGCTCCAGTACCAGCCAGGAAAATCTGAAAAGAATGAGGAAGAACTGTTGCCAACATAAATATGGACTTGGCAACAATTCTCGAATGAGAATCCAATAACTTGGTAGACTTCAATGCGAACAAAACACAATCATGCCTTTTCTCTAGAAAAGCCGATCTCACTGTGCCCAACTTGAGCTTGTCAGGAGTAACCATACCTTTGAAGACATCCATTTCGATGCTTGGTATCACTATCAGCAATAACCTTTCTTGGGAAAATCACGTGAGATCAATTGCTAGAAGTGCATCTCAAAAACTCGGATTTCTGTTCCGGGCCAGGATCTATTTCACTTTCAGGCAGCTGCTTATGATCTATAAAGCACAGACCTAACCTGTCCCGGAATACTGTTTCTGTATTTGGAGTGCAGCACCCAAACATACCCTGAAACTGTTGGATTCTGTCCAAAAAAAGGGCAATTTGTCTCGTGGGTGATGCCTCGCTCACAAACTCACTCACTTCACTGAAACATCGTAGAAAAGTTGGCGATCTGCCTCTTTATATTTGATAGATACTTAAATGGACGATGCTCTTCTCAGATATCAACGATCGTGCCTTCCTTGGAAGTCCAACTGGGTATGAGTATATCCATATGAGCCTATTTTGTCATATAAAAAATTTGTTACATTAATTCGTTCCATTGTTATAACTATAGTTCTGCGAAAAGTGAATCACTTTATAAATTGGAGTGGGTGTTTATACCCTATTTCTATTTTCTATCTACGACATTGATTGATTTGACAGAAAATATTAATTCTAAAATCGTATCTGATAATCTGGCGCTACCACGGAAATAGAGAAGACGAAGAGCAGAGTAAATGTCACATTCTTGTATTCACTCAAACCATTGTAATAGAGGAAACAGAAAAGGACAGAAAATCAGCTGTGTCCGAACTCTTATCTGACAAATACCATCCAGTGACTCTACTGCATACTAGAGTCTCGAGATCATACCCGTGTATTCACCGAACACGCCCGATCGTTCCCTAAGCGGTGGGGAAACGTAAACGGGCAGCAGTAACTACGTTATGAATATTGGCGCGTGCCTGAATTATTTTGGAGTCAAATTTGTCAATTCCATTGTTTAATGTACTCATTCCAAAACGGAACACTAGTAGTTGTGCCTTCTTGTTTTACATATATTATAGGTAGACATCAAATCAATAAACATAGTGCTCTCGCCATCGGTATTTGCTGAACTTCGCTATGGGAAAATGTTGAATAACTATATTGGGATGAAGAATCATCTATACAGGGTGTATCTAAATAACACCGAAATAATTCGAGGATTGATTCCTTGTGATATAATATGATGAATAAAGGTCATATAAACATGTGTCCTAAACCTGCTTCGTTTTCGAGGTACAGGGTTACGTCCTGATTTCGAATCCGAAGTGATTTTCAACCTATCTTGCCTCCTAATATCATTTTCCGGAAATGTTGGTGGGTCCATGACCAGAGCAGTCTTCTTCACTGAAGATTACCTCACTTTGGTCATAGTTGGTATATATATCTATCGCTCCTTGGAATTGAACAGTTACGTTAGGTATACGGGTTGATATTCCATTATAGAAGTGACATGCACACTATTTATATTTTTAAATACATCCAGTGGGATTGAATTTAATCTTATGTCGAATATTAGAGTGTGTTTTTTTATGTGATATATTTGTTTTGTTTATTTCAAATATATATATATTTCTTTAGTAGGCATACTAGTACTTCTTTTATATGATTCTGAAATCTGATCCACCCTGTATTTGTTTCAATTGAATGGCATCAGTAGACAGTAACTAGAATGTTAGGATAAGGACACATGTAAGCCATTTTGACAAATCAATATAGGTATTGTATAGTTTCGATACAAAAAAAATCTCGATTTTTCACATTCCACGTATATACCTTATTGGGCTTGATCAACGAAATCATATCTCAATTAGAAGAATCGAAAAATGTAATAAAATATAAGGTGTTCCATTTTGAATGACAAAGCTGCTACTACTATACTACTAAGTACTACATAACTACTAATAATAATTTCTAGTGAAGCAGATGAACATTATCGAAAATAATTTGAATAAAACAAGCGTCCTCGCCAACAAAACATAAGCATATAATATGTACATATAGTTTCATGATTTTCGATTAGTGGTTCGCTATTTACATAATATAGGACTCGTCGTGACATAGCGAATTATTGCAAAGCAAATCATCGCTTTCATTATCTGATAGGTCGCAGTAGATCACTTGATTCCTATCAAATGTTTCTTATTTATTCGAAAAAAAAGATGTTGACATGTGATCAAAAAAACTGTTGGTGGCCCACCCCGTACTACAAAAACAAAGACAGCTTGAGAGAAGCTGCCTGGCCACTCATTGTGTCATGCCTGCTTACGTCTCGGTCTCCCCACCGCTTAGGTAACGATCGAGCGTGTTCGGTGAACACACGGGTATGATCTCGAGACTTTTGTCTACTGCATGCGTTGCCGAATATAATCCTAACCACAATTCCAGGTGAGCGGCCTCCGCTTCGAGACGCAGCTGCGCACGCTCAACCAGTTTCCCGACACGCTGCTCGGCGACCCGGCGCGCCGCATCCGCTACTTCGACCCGCTGCGCAATGAGTACTTCTTCGACAGGAACCGCCCCTCCTTCGACGCCATCCTCTACTACTACCAGAGCGGCGGTCGACTGCGCAGGCCCGTCAACGTGCCGTTGGACGTTTTCAGCGAGGAGATCAAGTTCTACGAGCTGGGGGAGATGGCGATCAACAAGTTCCGGGAGGTTGGTACTCACCATGGTGATATCTAATCTGATAACACGAAGCCATCCAATTTTTTATTTCATTTCATTTCATTTCATTTACCAAATATATTTAAATAAATGCAAAAAGCTCAAAGTCATTTCCACACAGTGTTCATAAAATGAACAACAATGGTAGATTTCGGGAGAAAAACAACTACTTCCCTGGCTAATGCCACGCAGGATATTGAATTACATCCTCCCGAAATCTATGCATCAACTCGTATAAACGGATACTGATACAAGTGATTCTTTCCTGAATGCCTATTGATTTCGATTAAGCCAGGCCGCTAGACAACCACAGACCGGTTTCGAGCTCTTTGACTCTCATCAGTGCAGTGTAGTCTCCAGCCAGCAGTCCTAAGACCGCCGACTCAGCGAAGCCTAGCCAAACAAAAATCAAGTTGGCATTATATCCACCCCGAGGCGTCTTTCATCGATAAAATGAAAGTAACGCCATCTGAGTAGAACCGAGGAAAGAATCACTCTGATTCTCTGAGTATTGTGGCTATTTCCTAGTTGAAATTACGCCAGTCGGGCAACCAGCCACTCCCGTATGGGAATTTCAGTTTTGGAGTGATCCTTTCCTCGGTTCTACTCAGATGGCGTTACTTTCATTTTATCGATGAAAGACGCCTCGGGGTGGATATAATGCCAACTTGATTTTTGTTTGGCTAGGCTTCGCTGAGTCGGCGGTCTTAGGACTGCTGGCTGGAGACTACACTGCACTGATGAGAGTCAAAGAGCTCGAAACCGGTCTGTGGTTGTCTAGCGGCCTGGCTTAATCGAAATCAATAGGCATTCAGGAAAGAATCACTTGTATCAGTATTCGTTTATACGAGTCGATGCATAGATTTCGGGAGGATGTAATTCAATATCCTGCGTGGCATTAGCCAGGGAAATAGTTGTTTTTCTCCCGAAATCTACCATTGTTGTTCATTTCATGAACACTGTGTGGAAATGACTTTGAGCTTTTTGCATTTATTTAACATTTCATTCCACTTTGAGTATTGTGGCTATTTCCTAGTCCAAATATATTTTCCAGTCAGAACTAACACCTTTTCCAATTGTAATTCGGAAAGTCTAACTTGTAATTCAGATTAGTTAAATGTTAGTCAGAAAGTGTAATTTGTGATTCAGAATAGTTAATTGTAATTCAGAAAGCGTCAATTGTAATTCAGATTAGTCAATTGTATTCAAATCAATTCGAATTCGAAATATGCTTTATTGTCATAAGTAAAAACACACTTGTTGACAAAGCTTGTTAAATTACATGAAAATAAATAACACAAAGTACGACAATAGTACGAAGAATAACAAACAACATTCAAAAGCTCGTACAGAGCTATGTCTACCTAGTTGAAGATATATTAACTTCATTTCAAATTTAAAAATGATATACCTATTCAGTAAATCAATACTCCATTGAAAAATATTCATCCATGCTATATAGTGGAGTTTGGACGAGTAGTGCTTTGACTTTTCATCACATGATATTTCTTCGATGTCAGTTGGAAGGTGATTGAATATTTTTGTTCCATTATAAATGATCGAGTTCTTGACCATAGTGGTTCGGGGTCTTATCAGCTCAATTTGACCATTCCGCTTTGTATTGTATCCTGACGAGACAAGTTGTAAGGCATATTTGTTTTTTTGAAACAGAGATGCTGTTTCTAATATGTATAAACAAACCACAGTTGGAATATTATAATTTTTAAATGAGTCCCTACAGCTATCTCTAGATTTCTTCCGGCCTATATACTGGGTGTCCCATTTTAATCTTTATTTGGAAATTTCTCGAAATGTATGCATCTGACAAAAAAAATTGCCGAATAAAAGTTGTATGGTTTGGAGAAGGACGTCTGGTTATAAAACAAGTTTCACCCCCTGACCCCCAGGGGAGTAGAAAATGGAGGTAACATTGAAACATTAATGGAAACCCCTATTTTTTATTGCTGATTCTGGAAGAGCATTAAAAACTATGAAGCTTTTATCCAGGAACTTTTTTTTTATTTTCACAAGATGGCGCTGCGATCTTGAAAAACAATATTTTACTATTTAGTTTGTAGTTGGCCACCCAGATCACCCGACTTGACTTCCCCAGACTTGTTTTTGTGGGGTTACATCAAGAACATTGTGTTCCGCGAACCCCCAACCACACGCGAGAATATGAAAGATAACGCCTGCTATGTTGGAAGCGACAATGCGGAATTTTGAAAAACGAGTGAACTTGTGTATTCAAGAAAATGGAGGTCATTTCGAACACTTGATAAAGTAGTCAATCTCTTTCAAAACCAGCTCTAGTCTGACCTAAATGATACCTTAATTGCTGAAACATGCTCATTTTTCTCTTTCCTATGTAGAGGTGTCGAGGTAAGTAAGTTCGTTTAGCGTTAATTTGTCGTGTGAATATCACCCCAATGGCGTTTGTCTGGCGAAATATCACACCCTACACTCTTCCTCGTCTTCAGAAGGTTGAAATGTGTGAATAAAGAAATATTGTTTTTTACGATCGCAGCGCCATCTTGTGGAAATAAAAAAGAAGTTCCCGAATGAAAGCTTCATAGTTTTCAATGCTCTTCCAGAATCTGCAATAAAAAATAGGGGTTTCCATTGAAGATTTCAATGTTACCTCCATTTCTTACTTCCCTGGGGGTCAGGGGGTGAAACTTGTTTCATAACCAGACGTCCTCCTCCAAACCATACAACTTTTTTCCGTCAATTTTCTTTGTCAGATGCATACATTTCGAGAAATTTCCAAATAAAGATTAAAATGGGACACCCCCGGTATATCTGAGGGCTCGGTTCTGCGAAACAGAACTCTCTGAAATAAATGATCACTGCAGGCCCCCCAAAATGCTATTCCATATCTCAAGTGAGTCTCAATTAAAGCGAAATATGCTGTTCTAGCAGATGAAGATCCTAATCCCGTGGCAATGTTTCTTACAATATAGCATCCAGAAGCCAGTTTTTCACACAAACCTGTCACATGTTCAGTAAACAACAACTTATTATCTATGAATAAGCCTAGAAACCTAGTGGACAATTTATTCTCTATCACCTCACATCCAATATTCAAGTTAGGAATATTGCAATGGAAAGTCAGGATGTTGGTTTTCTTAATATTCAAAGAAAGGAGGTTTGATTCACATCAATCTTTGATAATCTTTATATCCTGCATTGTATTTGATTCTAATAAAAAGCTATTCTCTTCTTGCCAAAGGATGGTTGTGTCATCAGCAAATAATGTGATTGTACTGTTTATATTTAGAGAAGCCATATCGTTCACGTAGAGAAGGAAAATGATTGGTCCTAGGACTGAGCCTTGTGGCACTCCGTGCTTTATGTTTGAGGCCTTTGAGACGCAGCTAGTTTTAACCGATTGTTGTCGATTGATGAGATAAGTCTCGAACCAGTGCAGACTTTTATTCATTAAACCATATCGCTGCAGCTTCCGCAGCAATTTTTCGTGATTCACGTAGTCAATAGCTTCGGAGAAATCACAAAATACTGCCGCAGCTGCTGCCCCTTTGTTGAGGCTCGAGTACACCTGATTCATGAAAGAAAACGACAGGGCATCATTGGTGCTTTTTTTTGGCTGGAATCCGTATTGTTGTTCTGTCAATATATTATTCTTCATTAAGTAGTCCAACACTCTGATTTTAACCAGTTTTTCAATTATTTTCGCTAACGTTGGTATAAGAGCAATGGGGCAGTAGTTGTTTGGATCTGATGAATCCCCATCCTTATGAATAGGTATAACTAGAGATTGTTTGAGAAAAGCAGAAAATTTTCCACATCGAAATGATTCATTAATGAGCATTACAAGAACCGATAATGCTGAATCAGGAAGGTTTTGGAAAACGTTCGCTGAGATTTCATCAACTCCTGATGCATTTTTCTCTTTTATAATATAAATTACTGATTTCAGTTCAAAAATGTTGGTATCTCTCAATTGGAATTCATCATTCAAATCAACAGAGTTCATGATATCGAGGGGATCATGAGTTGCATTCAGTTATATTTTCAGCAAGTGTGCAAAAGTGAGTGTTGAGAGTGTCAGGATTCATCGTGGTTCTGCAAGAACTTGGGCAAGTTTTACCCCTGAGTTCATTCATCACCTTCCAGGTTTTTTTTGTAGGGTTTTCTCTTTTCAATTCTAGATCTATAGTAGATTTCTTTCGCATTTTTCAATATCTTACGGTAAATGTTTCTGTATTTTACATAATGATTAGTGAACCCTATTTCCTTTGAAAATTTTTTTAAGGTATGTATCGTAGATTATTAGCTGAAACTTCTATACCTATAATGTTAACCATGGTTACCTCTTTTCATGTTTAATTTTCTGTATGGAAAAAGCACAATCGAAGTTTTTCTGTAGTTGTTAATAGAATGTTTCGAATGACTTATCTGTGTTTAATAAGCTATAACAGTCGAATTGTGTGCAGTGGTTATGGAGCTTACTGAAGTTGTTTCTGCTATGGAGTCTTCCGTAATGAAAAGTCTTGTTTCTAATTTTGAAATCATTCGGGACAGTGATGCAGCTGAATATGGCCTCATGATCAGATATACCAGAAGGTGAGACCTTTGTGGTCACGTTATCGACGTTACTACATATGTAATCAATCAATGATTCTTTGTCCTGTGTTAGACGTGTTGGCTCAGTCACATACATTTTCAAATGGCTGAGTATGTAAGCATCACTTGTAATTCATTAATAATATGGACTTAGATAAGTGTATGGAATAGAAATCAATGAATGGTTCATTGTGTGGTGAACATCAATATTTTATATTTATCGACCAACGGGTATATCTTGCTGCAGCATATTGAATGGTTGTGTGTTATGCAGCCCTAGCACAATTTACTCCAACATTTGTATCTTTGACCTGGTCAATATTCTGTTCAAGATGAACAAGTCGTTGTTTTCCAACACCCGGACCTTCAACTTGTGGTACTCGAAGATTCACTTTTATATGACACTTCATTTTGGACCATATTGTTTCAATTGGGTTCAAAATTGGGGAATATGGAGCTGAACGAAGAAGCCCTGCCTCAGTTCCGCCCAGAACGTTTTCAAATCTGGAATGGCAAGGTGCATTATCGCAGTTATCTGGCATTTATCTGATATTTTGTAGTTACTTTCTATAACAACATGTATTTGATTGTTGGTACCTTGATTTACGTTGAAGTCTCAAGGAGAATGGATGCAAACAGGTTGTTCCTAGTTTCTGAAGTGATACTTTCTGAATCACAAGTTATGCTTTCTGAATAACAATTGACGGTTTTTCAATTACATTTCACCATTCTGAATTACAAGTTACACTTTCTGAATTACATTTCACTAATCTGAATTACATATTACGCTTTCTGAATTACAATTAACTAATCTAAATTTTAAGTTATGATTTCTGGATTACAATTAACTATTCTGAATTACAACCTAAACTCTCTGGATTACATCTCATACTTTCTGAATTACAATTGAAAGAGGTGTAGTTCTGGTATGAGGAAGAACATAATTATAAAATAACAAGTAATAAATTATATCTATGAACTACTCAAACATGAGCAGAAGTGAACATGAATAATGAATCAGGATATCACAATAAATCACAATGACACAAAACGATCAATGAACAGAGAAAAGCATTCTAGTCAAGGACATAACTTACTGATAAATTTTAAACATTTCTCTCAGAAATTATCAGTTATTTTTCATTTTCTTCTCGAATGAACCTATATTTCTGCAAAATAATATCAGATTCCAATTTTTCATTTATTATATTATATGAATTTCTTGGAGTCTCCAATCTGTACAGTTCTTCTAGAGAATATGATTTTGTTAAGACATACAGTTCAGTTGTTGGTGTATCATATGAAAGACGATACAATACTTTAAATGATTTCCTATACAATGTTGATATTTTATTGAAATTATTTTCAGAACGAGATCTTCTAACATTAATTCAGTTGTTAATTCGACTTAGTACTATATTTGTAATTTTCATATTGAGTTTGGGGCATCTTCTCAATGCCCCAATAATAGGAGATATTTCTCTCGTCAGAACCTCAATATGTTTGTTTCACTTCAATTTTTTACTATACCAAGCACCTAAATACTTCATCTGTTCAGTTTGTTTCAAGAATCCATTCTTCATTTGAAGATTGAGCTGCATTTTCTGTTAATTGTTTTGTTGAAGAATCATGTATTCAGTTTTTCTGGTATTTATTGATGAAAGGTTAGAGTGGAGCCATTTTTCGAATAATTTCAGATCGTTATTCATCACAGTTTTTGTTTTCGTATAAAAGCACTGTATCGTCTGCATATATGGTATAATCACTCGCTAAACCAACTTTCGTGATATTTTGAATATGAAGCAGATACAGTATTTGTCCTAAGACAATAGATGTCGCTTCTCGCGAACATTTTCCACTTCGTTGGGAATTCTTTATTGGCCGCTTCGCTTCTGAAATACAGGGCAGAATTGAAAATGTTGCATTTAGGGAATCCTGTATTTTTGCTATCTCTCATATTATAGGAAGAGTGATAACTGTCTTGTTAATAATTTCTCACGTGGAATCAAGTGGTCTTGTCAAATGTCAAAATCAGCTGATATTATTCAGGTATATGTAACCGATAAATAGGTTTTTCAAGAGGAACACCCTGTATATTTTCCGTAATTGGAATATTGATGCTTCGCTCTTTTCAAAAGTGTATGATACTGAAGAATTGTTCTGAATTTGTTTGTTCTGAAATTGTTCTACCCTTCATTCGGTTGCCGCCTTACGAGCAACCCTCAGAAGTCTTCGAGAGACTTGTGCGAGCAAGAAATAACGAGGGCCTCACCTTTAAATGTGTGATCCCAAACACTACTCATACAATATTTTGAGTATTAGCCTTGAATTTAGATAATTTGAATTTTTTGAATATATTTCTTAGTGATCCGCCTTGTAAATTGATGTGTAGCACTATTTTTAATATCATGAATTTTTATATGATCCCTGTTGCTTACAGGGTGTCAAGTCACTGAATAGCTTGAATTTCACCAACATTTATTATTTGCCAATATACATAGTAGGTAGCTATGGGAAAATTGCGATTGCAGAATGTTTTATAGTAATTCTTGCAATCAGTTTACAATATCAAAACTATATGAGAAATCAGAAACCAACTCATATCCTAACCATAATATACAGGGTGTTTCTGACTTAAATGTACATACGATACCTCTAGATGGAGGACACTTCGGTGATTCCAAATCACCCCCATCGATATGTCTACCGTCTTTTATAACTGAGATACAGGACGTTATCTTGATTTTGGCAAAATCTTCATCTGGTTATAACTTTTGAACCACTTTCTATAATTTATTCATACTTGGTTGAAATATTCCACTCATATTACCCATCAAAACAAAATAAAAATTTGGATCAGAATCCAGGTTCGTCTTGAGGAAAAAGAGAAAACTTTTTTTATCTCAAAAACAATACCTTGTATGGCAAAATTTTTTAGGTCTGTTTTGATATTTGGAAAGAGCGGAAAAAGATGAAATAAGTGGCCTACTTTTTACGAGTGCGCATCTACTTTGACAGATGGTTCATTATCATGTTTTGAAATATTCAGCTCCATTTCGAGGCATTTTTACTGAACTCATAATTCAAAATTCAATTTTAATACAAAAAAATAACAGTCTTCAAAGTTCAACATCATTAGAGTCAAATTAGGTGAACTATCGATAGATTTGTTGTGACAGAATCACTTGTCTATGGTATCATACATTTTTGAGGGCTCATTTTATTTTCCACTATTAATTCACGAGCTGCGGTTAAATAGGCTGTGCAAAAAAAATCTGATATTCTGACAGGTCATAATCACTAGTGTGATATTATTTGTAATGTTTAGATAATTATTTCTGGTGCTTGTATTGGGTTGTTACATTTCAAAGTGTTCATAATTGTGCCTACAATAACTTTACCAATAATATCGCAACTATAATGATTATGAACTGTCAGAATTTCAATTTCTTCTTCACAGCCTACTTTACCGCAGCTTATGAATAAATAGTAAAGTATGAAATGAGTCCTCGAAAATTTTAAGAATCATCGACAAATTATTCTGTCAAACAAATGAATTCATCGATAGTTCACCTAATTTGACTCTAATGATGTTGAACTTTGGATTCTATATAAAAATTGGGTTTTGAATTATGAGTTCAATAAAAATGCCTCGAAATGGAGCTCAATATTTCAAAACAGGATGATGAACCATTTTTAAAATTGGATGCGCACTCGTAAAAAGTAGGTCACTTCATTAATTTCTCTCCGCTCATTCCAAATATCGAAACCGATCAATAATATTTTGCCATACAGAGTGTTGTTTTTGAGATAAAAGAAGATTTCTGTTTTTTCTCAAGACGGACCTGGATTCTGATCCAGATTTCCTTTTGGTCATGATGGGTAATATAAGTGAAATATTTCTACCAAGTATGGATAGATTATACAAAGTGGTTCAGAAGTTATAACCAGATGAAGATTTTGCCCATATCAAGATAACGTCCTGTATCTCAGTTATCAAAGACGGTAGACATATCGATGGGGGTGATTTGGAACCACCATAGTGTCCTCTATCTACAGGTATCGTATGTACATTCAAGTCTGAAACACACTGTATAATCTCTTCCGCAGTTTTGATATCCTGGATCATTATTCGCCATTGTATAAAAAATTTGTAAACTCTGCCCACGCTTTTCTCATTGCCACCTACTAATTAGGTCCACAGCTACTATAATTTTTCATTTTTATGTTCTGGTTTCCACGAAAAAAGATATCCTGTAATGTTCAGAGAACATCGTGAAAACCAAGGGAAATAAAGTAGTAATTGGTGTTCTTCATGAAATTCTGGAGGTTATATGCCTCAGGGAACACCTTTCTTGGCAATGTGTTCCAGAGCCTTGCTGTTCGTTGGATGAACGAGTCTTTGGAAGAAGATGTTCTGCAGGTCTACAAAGTGACCACGAAAGGGTGCGAGGCCTCAACTCGATGGGTGAATCTCGCGGAGACTGCCAAGGGAGGAACAATTGTTGATATTTCAGAAGAGCATCGTCTATGAAAATATCTATAAAATAGAGTCAGGTTGCCAACTTCTTTACGGGGTTCCAGAGAAGTGAGTGTGTTCGTGAGCAAGGCATCACCCACGAGACGAATTGCCCTCTTTTGGATAGAATCCAACAGTTTCAGGGTATGTTTGGGTGCTGCACTCAAAATATGGAAACAGTATTCCAGGACAGGTCGAATTTGTACCTAATAGATCATAGGTAGCTGACTGGAAGTAAAATAGCTCCTGGCACGAAACAAAAAACCGAGTTTTTGGGATGCACTTTTAGCAATTGATCTCACGTGATTTCTCCACGAAAGGTTATTGCTGATAGTGATACCAAGCATCGAAATTAATGTCTTCAAAGGTATGGTTACTCCTGACAAGCTGATGTTGAGCACAGTGAGATCGTTTTTTCTAGAGAAAAGGCATGCTTGTGTTTTATTTGCATTGAAATCTATTCGAGAATTGTTGCCAAGTCCATATTTATGATGTCAACATTTCTCCCTTGTTTGTTTCTGATATGCCTGGCTGGTATTGGAGCCATAGAAGGAAAGGCGGTATGGATGATACTATCATAAGCAAAGCTGTGTACTGAATATTGGTAAAATTCTAATTTGTGTGTAACGAAACATTCTGTCAGCAACAGGTTAAATATAAAAATTCATGATATTGAAATTTCGAGAATATCGCCACACTTCCACAACGAATCAATAAGAAATATAGTTAAAAATTGTGAATGATCTAAATTCAATGCTGATACTTAAAATATTGTTTGAATGTTATTTATTCCGCGCAAAGTATCAATGTTTCAAATATGGAAAAATAAACAGGGTGTTCCGGTTCAAACACATAACTCTGGATGGTATGTAGATGATGGAAGCTCATTTCGAACATAATAAAACTCTGTTCATGAACAATATTATCTTCATGAGAACTGTAGTTTTCTAGAAGCAGATGATTGCATGAATCTGCTAACTATTCCGTAGGACGAGGGCTTCATCAAAGAGGAGGAGAAGCCCCTGCCCACCCCCGAGTTCCAGCGCAACGTGTGGCTGCTGTTCGAGTACCCGGAAAGCTCGCAGGCGGCCCGCGTCGTCGCCATCATCTCCGTCTTCGTCATCCTGCTCTCCATCGTGATATTCTGTCTGGAGACGCTGCCCGAGTTCAAGCACTACAAGGTGTTCAACACGACGACGAACGGCACCAAGATCGAAGAGGACGAGGTGAGTTTAAACTTATATTATGTGGTTCGTGACCGCGATTCAGAAATCATCCCGTTCAACGACGAATACCATATTGAGGAACTTGTGTCGCATAGCGAAAGCGTAGCGAAAGCGAAACGAAGCGAAGTATACGACTTCGCTTTCCGGTACTCTATATGTAGTTCGTTATGCTTTCGCTATCGTCATACGATTTCATAAGAAATAGAACGATGTTGGTGGAGTTAAATTTGGCAACAGTGTTGCGGATCCCATTTATTCAAAGGAAACATCCCATTGGATCAAAAAAGCGGCATTTACGAATTATTGTATTGTTAATTTTTTGTTTCAATCAGAAATAAAGCACATATGAAGAAGATTCATTTCTATAAATTGGAATGAATGTATTGACTACAAACAGATATTGACATCAAGGCCAACAAAAATAGTAATCAGCCAAATAAGAACTTATTCTGCACAGAGCAGCTCATTGGAAAATATGTACCTACTTTGTTCATATCAAAAATTGGTATCAAAATTCTCACTAGGTAGGTATATCTCAGGAATAGCTTTCTATTTATATGCAACTAGTAAAGGCAAATGATCTGAGAATAACAATAATATTGTAAGATATGTAACTGCTTATATTTATAATGGACCCATCATTCTATAATCTAACACTCAGTATATTATTATTTACATACTATATGTCGCAAATTGAACAAGATGATAAGCACATATAATTCCTTGAATCGCCTTCTGCAAGGCAGTAATATGTTGACAGTGCATTTATACAGATGCACTTTTTCTTACAGTTCACTTTAGAATCTTGGATGGAATTATTAATGTAGTGAAAGTAGAATCCGTTCTTGTTCTTGTTCAACATAGTAAATAATGTTCAGTTAATCCTGTTTCATGGAATTTACTCTTGATTCTTCCTTTTTGGTACACAGTAATATCACACCGGTAGTTCTTCTTGGGTGTCTCCAAGGTTTTTGCTATCCAAATTATTTTCCCTTCTAATGCACTTATTATGCAAATTTTTCAAATTTGATCGTTCCAGGCTTTCTGTTATGTTCAACTGTTGTAGGTATCGGCATATTATATTACTAGGATTCCTTGATTACCTATTATTGACTTCTTCAATGGACTCACACCAAAGACATATTTTTCTTAACAAGGATTCAGTGAGACAACATTCAGTAATGGCACATTTCATTTTCTGGAGAAGCTACTTATATCTGCCTATTTTGATGTATCCAGGAATCTGAAAGAGAAGGATAATTCTAATGAATATGAATTATTCCAGATCCTATTCAACAGCACTAATGACAGTTTTCAGTTTATTTTTCAACTACCAAATGAGCTGTATGTTTTCATCACACTGTCTATCATATTTTTTATCTCACGTCTCACGTTCTTTCATCCCCTACCTTAATCCTACCAAAGGAAACTTCCATCTCTCTGGAATATCTTTAGGATTTTGTTCGTAAAACTGAGGAATCTGTCCCACTGACGGCACTGACTGAGTTGTGTTTTTGCTCGCTTTGTTATCCATGTTTGGGTTCATTCCTCATTTATCAATCTATTATTTTTCTTAAATCAACACAAAGTTCGAACTAGGAACAACAACAAAAACCAATACCTATAACCTCAATCGTTGGGAATCGCAGAAAGCGGCAACCAAAATCCTTCGCTTCTGCTTCGCTTACGAACTCACGTTCGGCGTCTCCGACCTCATCCGAATATTGATACAAAGTACCGAAACGGCAAAAGCAGTCGATTACGCATGCTTTCGCTTTCGCTTTGAGTTACAGAGTCCCACTGCTCTGGAACGCTAGGAGTTTTCTTCACACTGTTTTTCAATCGCTTGGTGCGTGGTAACGAAAAGAAATACGAAGCAGATTATAGGTGATCATTTCTCAATTGGTTTGAAGAAGAATATCAATCATCGATCGCTTGATTCAGGAGAATGCTCTAATTCAAAATTCCTACTAGAATGGGCTTAAAAGAGAATTAGCATTGCATACCACCCACCAAAGACATCATAGGTTCACAAAAGGCTCAAAGATGAATGAATTCATAGGTGCTGGGGTTTATGGCCTGCCTCCAAGAATATTGAAATATTTTGAACAACACTTCACCATTAAACGTCGTCCATAAAACGGCAATGCTTCAGAGTACGTTGGCGATGGAAGTATTCCCAAGTACTTATAAACTCCAGAAGTTCAAAAACACCATCCTCCTCTCCCTATCCTCCCCATAGGTACGCACGATGTTCTCCAAACATTCTAGGAATCTTCTTCCGTTCGCTCCAAGAGATGAAAAAACTGACTCCGTATAATAGAGTGACTATCTTCTTGGTGTCTGAGTACATAAACCGCCTGCAAAAGGTTGAAGGCGACGAATGAGGTATGTTTTATATGAGGCCTTGAGCACTCACGGTTACCTGACAATAAAATAGCTGATGGTCTGACCAGCAAATCTTAGGAATTACTCGATCGACTCCGGGATGCCGGCAGTCCAGACTCCACCTGGGATATTCGTCACGAAGTCAGACAAACTAGTGATGGGACTTCTGAAAGTGCGATTCCACTTCAACACGCATCATGATACGATTGGAATGTAGACGAGTCTCAGGAGATGAATAAATTTCCAGTCACATCCTTACTGATGTATGACCAACAATAGTGCAACAAGTTATGCAAGCAAGTATGCATCTTGGAGGTGGCATTCTGAACCCAGAGGATGTAGAAAAGATTAGACCTGAGAAGATGGTATCTGTTTCTATCGAAATTTGCATTCTCCATAGCTGACGACCTTAGTAATTTTAGGTGCACAATGGACTCGGAGAGGTGTCTGAGTGCGTCAGGTCTCAAACCGTCCACATACACACACATCACCTTCAATTTATCCGTATTCTCGATGCTCATGTCATCCTGAGAATTCAATTTTCAGGTTTCCTACATCATCGACCCTTTTCTCTCTTATCGAGACCATCTGCATCATCTGGTTCACGTTCAAGCTGTGGTTGCGCTTCCTTGCATGCCCCAACAAGCTGCTTTCCTTCCACGATGTCATGAACTTCATCGACATCATCGCCGTCATCCCCTTCTTCTTCTGGCCACTTATTGTTAGTCATGGTCGTTGAACGTTACCTTCAGATTATGATTGAGTGTGTATATGTCAACCTATAAAATAACTATGGGAGACCAGATCGAATCATGTCCCATAATCGAGCAGCTATTGGAGCCTAGAGCCCCATGGGTATTACCTCTCTTATGGTTTGGGATATTTCGAGAGAAATAAACGAGCTAGCCAACAAGAGTATCCTTCTATGGGTTCCGGGACATTCCGTAGAGGAGGAAAATGGAGTAGCGACCAGAACATTCCTGCAGGATGAGCAGCAGTATCCATACACAAGAAATTGAGAAAGAATATCTCGAACAGGTATCAAACATCTTCATGGTTTGACACAGAACGTTACCTTCAGATTATGATTGAGTGTGTATACGTCAACCTATAAAATAACTATGGGAGACCAGATCGAATCATGTCCCATAATCGAGCAACTATTGGAGCCTAGAGCCCCATGGGTATTACCTCTCTTATGGTTTGGGATATTTCGAGAGAAATAAACGAGCTAGCCAACAAGAGTATATCCTTCTATGGGTTCCGGGACATTCCGTAGAGGAGGAAAATGAAGTAGCGACCAGAACATTCCTGCAGGATGAGCAGCAGTATCCATACAGAAGAAATTGAGAAAGAAGATCTCGAACAGGTATCAAACATCTTCATGGTTTTACACAGATCCAGATACTACTGTGTACACAACACTACAAAATATCAAACGCATATGTCAGCTTAATAAAATGAACATCGTATACTCAACGGATTTCTCACAGGACACTGTCGATTGAAGGAACATCTAATGAAACTCATCTAATAAGAGAAAAAGGGATGTGAGTTCTGTGGGGAGTAGGAGAAAACTTATGATCACATTCTCGCAGAACTCAAGGCCTAAAATCCCAGAAGCACACTTGATAGAGTAGAAAAAGCTACCCAACCTGCCGGTATAGTAAAAGAAGGGAGCTGAATAAAGCTCCAAGGTCGCAGTGTATTCAACCCTTATGTATACAATACAATTGATCGGAAAGAAAAGTAGGTTCAAGCAAAATGACTCATGTCTCAACATTTGACAAAAAAAGGGCACAACAAAGCTGTTGGTTCGCAATATATTCACCCTGAACGCATATCATTTTTATAAATATTATTATAATATGTGATTTCACGAGTGATACTAAATATTTTGCCAATATTGTTATCATAGCATGTTGCTTGATAATCTCGCGAATGCAATTATTGTTTATCCAAACTTCCGAGGTTTGGAACAACGTCATCAGCGTAATGAATGCAGCAAGCTGTAGTATGTAAGTAAGAATAGTATCACGAGTTGTTTTCGTATGACTATTTCATGATTGGGGCCATAAACGAGCGCCTCACAAGAATTGCGCACGATGCATCTATCATTTTGGCTCCAAACATAATCGACGTTTCAAATGTATGGGAAGTCAATCTCTGTGAAACGAGGTTGGTTGCGGTCACGTGTTAGTCAATTTGGAATCTGTATTGGTGAAGCAGGTCCGATGATTTTTTGTGAACAGAGGATATCGCTGTAACACAGGAGAAACCGTGAAAATGGTCGATATCTGTTGTTTTTCAGGTTCCCGACATCACCGACCCGTTCTTCCTCATCGAGACCATCTGCATCGTCTGGTTCACGTTCGAGCTGTCGGTGCGCTTCCTCGCCTGCCCCAACAAGCTGCACTTCTTCCGCGACGTCATGAACTTCATCGACATCATCGCCATCATCCCCTACTTCATCACACTGGCCACGGTGGTGGCGGAGGAGGAGGATACGCTCAACCTGCCGCGGGCGCCCGTCAGTCCGCAGGACAAGAGCACCAATCAGGCCATGTCGCTGGCCATCCTGCGGGTCATACGGCTGGTGCGAGTCTTCCGTATCTTCAAGCTGAGCAGGCACAGCAAAGGGCTGCAGATACTGGGGCGGACGCTCAAGGCTAGCATGCGAGAGCTGGGCTTGCTCATATTCTTCTTGTTCATAGGTCAGTATTATTCGTCGAAAAATCTTGAATCACCTGTGATTATCATAGAAATAACATTTTTGAAACATTCAGAGTCCCACTATCTTATTATTATTGTATACATAAATTGTTTTCACATCTTCTGGGAATCAGGAGATACTATCAAGTCATAGTCTCATAGTAAAGTCCATCTTTTCGTCAGAAGTCTAGGCTTGCAATGAAATGTATCCTTTCTTGATACTGGGATATTGAAATGAGTCGCGAAACGACGTGACCTTGAACGGTTTTAGCTCTCAATCTATCCAGCGAAGCAGTGATTGAAAACTCTCAGGGAATATGTGTTATAAGCGCCAATCGAAGTTAACTATTTACAAAAATATCAAATGTATTGTCGCTGGCCATCCTGCGAGTCATACGGCTGGTGCGAGTCTTCCGTATCTTCAAGCTGAGCAGGCACAGCAAAGGGCTGCAGATACGGGAGCGGACGCTCAAGGCCATCATGCAAGAGCTGGGATTGCTCATATTCTTCTTGTTCATAGGTCAGCATTGTTCGTCGACGAATCTTGCTTCACCTGTGACATTCATGAAGATAACATTTCTGGAACATTTAGAGCCTCAATTTCTTTTTAATATCAAATGAATAAACTATTTTCACATCTTCTGGGATTCAGAAGATGATGTTACGTCATAGTCTCATAGTAAAGTTCGTCTTTTCCTCAGAAGTCTGGGCTTGCCATGGATGTATTCTCTCTTGATACTAGGATATTGAAATGAGTCGTGAAACGACTTCACATTGATCGATTTTGTTTCTCAATCTATCCAGCGAAGCAGTGAATGAGGAATTTCAGGAAATTTGTGTCATGAGCGCCGATAGAAGTTTTCTATTAACAAAAACTTTCGAATGCCATGTCGCTGGCCATCCTGCGGGTCATACGGCTGGTGCGGGTCTTCCGTATCTTTGAGCTGAGCTTGTTTAGAGGTCAGTATCATTCATCGAAGGATCTGGCCTCACCTTTTAGTTTCATGCTATCCGAGACAAAAATATTTCATCTTGATATCCCGTATCCGCTCACACTTCTGAAGAAATTCTTGATCATAATCTTCAGGCAATCAAAATATGGATAAGGTGTAAGTGAGAATGGCCTAACCTGTCACTTCAATGTCGTACAAGGCGAAAATATCCCACCTTGAACATGGGAGCCCAATCCCGATCCCATCTGATTGATTGCAAATACAGAAAACGAATGCAGATGATCAAGAATTCTTATTCTTGTGGAAGGAAGAAAACTTACAAACTTGCTTAGCAAATAATATGTTAAAGTCTCATAGTGGAGTCCGTCTTTTCGTTAGAAGTCTAGGGTTGCCATGCAATGTATCCTCTCTCTTTTTGATACTGATCCATCTTCAAAAACAACTTCTCGACCATGATCTTCAGCCAATTATAGTATCGATCATAGTTGTTCCAGATTTTGGTGAGCTGGTTTCTTTTTCTTTTAGTGTATAGTTTCCATCTTCAAACTTGATATGGAATAACATTGAATATCTGCGAATGAACGAAAATTTGCGAAGATCATTAGGGAATTCTGATGTGTGAAAAGGGTACCATTCACCTGATAAAACTAAGTCAGTATGTACACACCAAACCAAACAACTCATATCTACTGCTTGCTGAATATTCGACAATTTGCAAAAAAAAAAGATCATTTTGCATGCTTTCAAAAGTCATCTATATTTCGTCGCTTTTCTCCCACGTTTTGCGTTATTCAACGTTTTCGGTATCCGTGATAAGTATTTGCGTTACACCTTTTACAAACAGTTGTTTCCACGTCACAGATCTAGTCCCCAAAAGCACACAACGTCCTTGGGACGTCCCTATTTGGTACAATTCACGTTCGAATGTCTCGAACCAAAAATACGTGTCCTTGGGACGTCCCATCCCGTACATCTTATGCAATGTCCAAGCAAGGACGTCCATGGAATGTCCCAGCTGGTACATCATATCAAATGTCCTAGAAATAGCATCCCTTAGACGTCCCACGTGGTACATATTGTAGAATGTCCATGCAAGGACGTCCTTGGCATGTCCCTGATGGGATATGACTTTATACGTTCCTTCAGGGACATCCATTGAATTCAGAATCACTGAACAACTTCACGGTCATGGGTAGCTGATTGTATAGGGATATATTCAAACTATTTTTTTCGGATTTTTTTTAGTCCATAGCGAGGGGTTTGTAGCAAATGGCATAACCATGAGTATCTATGAAATGGTTCATAACACGGCCCTCCTCCTATGTATTTCAATTAGACTCTCATAGACATATAATGATGACAATGGCATAGCACCAAGTTGTTGAATAAAAGGCTTACAATGATCTCTGGAATTTGCTCCAAAAATAATTCTGATTATCTTTTTCTGTAGCACAAATACTTTATGGGCATGTGGAGAGTTTCCCCACAAAATAACACCATATAACATATGTGAGTTACACAGAGAAAAATAAGCTGTTCTCAATGTATCAAAGCTAATTATTTACCTGAGTTGTCTAAAAAGGAAGACATTTCGTGCCAACTAGCTTCGTACTTTTAATATGTGAGTAAACCACGAAAGCTTCTCATCTAGGATTATATCCAATATTTTCGCAGAATCATCACTAGAAATCAGGTTATCGATAAAAAAATCTAAATTTTGGGTCTTGGTTGGATTGAGTTTGAGATTATTTACTGAAAACCAAAATGTAGCAAGCTCTTTAGCGCTTGTTTTCAAAGTGTCAAACATAAATCTTCATGTGATTCAATAATGGTTGTGTCATCAGCAAAAAGGATAGTTTAAATGAGTAGCATAAAGTTTGGGAAGTCGTTCATAGTGAAAACAAATGAAAGCGGTCCCAGCACAGAGCCTTGAGGCACACCAAGATACAATACTTCTGATTTGGAGTATTCATGGTTGACGAATATTTTTTGTTTCCTGCCGGATAAATAACTAGTGAATGAGGTGTGGGGTAATCCTCTCATTCCAAATAGTCCAATTTTTTCTGAAAGCATATTCTTCCGCTTGATGTTGAATCAGCTACAGTTCCCAAAAGCAAGTATTTAGATATGTCGAGAAGTATCAATTAAACTATTATATACATCCATCTGTCCATCCATCAAATAATAAAAAAGTTATGGAGGTGAGCCGCCACCTTGCCAAATCATCTGGTAGTTATATTCATTCCATATTATTTGTCGAGAGAAATACTACTATTATCGTATAATAATTTGTGACTTGTTTGTCCACGCATACATAGTTATATAATATCTCATCAGGTGGAAGCTCATAGTACAGCTTAGTTACCTTACAAAAAGAGAGAAACTCAAAGTCATTACCACAATAGTTCATGAAATAAATGAAAATAGAAGATAACGAGAGAAAAGCAACTACTCTCCTGCCTATATGCCACGCAGAACATTGGATTTTACATTCTCCTGTTACCTCTTAGCTAGATATACAAATAGTAGGTAAATAATCAACAAAATCATTCTATTTCTGTATTGAAACTATGTACCTATGCGTGGAAAAACAAGTCACAAATTATTATACGATAATAGTAGTATTTCTCTCGACGAATAATGTGAAATGAAAGAATGCAATCCCAGAGAATATGTTTATTCATGGTTTACGGGGCTACGAGGAAGTGACCTTAATATAGAAAAATCAATAGGTAGGTCGTTAATCATGATTTGCTGGTGTCTTGAAGTGTTATGCGTGCAATCTTCAGATCAGTTAAATACCAGCGAATGATAACTCTGAAATGGATTGATCTGATTGACTGTGATGAATGGAATGTATTATCCAGCAGAATTATTCGACATTGGTGTGGTAGTGTTTGAGAGTAATCACCTTAGCATTCCTGGTGATCAAGAATCGCAAAATCTGATTTCATCCGTTGAATAATCCCCTTATTTCATAATGTAAATGTTGAACCTTCACAGTCAGTCATAACTCATAATCAGGAAGTTCAGAGCATCACGACTCAGATCAGCAATGCATTCAACACATAACATCATGATCAGAGCTGTCAGCTGTCAATAAATGCATCCTTGCACCTCGAAAGAACAAGAAAATGTTGTTCACTAGTTGCATTCAAAATCCTCTCGATGAAAGCTAACATTCATCTTTTGGAAATCTGACATTCACTTGTTCAAAGCTGGCATTCATCTGCTGATCAACACTTTGACTGCTTCAAATATCCGACAACTTGAAGCTTTGGAAGATATTTCGAGAAAAGAGTCAAGGGTCAATAGTGTAGACCTTTATTATATTGAACATAATATAAATTCTGCGAAAACAACTTCACATTATGTGTTTATGAATTTTTCGAAACACATGTGGTATTTTCATACCATGGTGATGTGGAATTAGCCCCGGAAAATTATTTCCTGTGCGTTTTTTACACTAAATCTATTACAAATATATATATATACCGGGTGACACAAACTCAAGGTATATCTCCCTTGTGTCCTTTGGTTTTCTAGCTATATTTCTGAGATTTGGTACATCAAATATGTTGCTAGGAGGCACTTCCTCATTTCAGGAAATCCATTTCATCTTTCGTTTTTTCTATTATTTTCCTATCAGAGAGCATGAAAGCTTGTCAGTGACAATCTGTATTGAAAAAGGTTTGTAGAAGAGAAATTAAGGTATATATAAAAAATATCAAATTCCCACTCAGCTTCAGTCGTTGCGGGAACTAATCTGCTCCCATTTCCAACATAAAAATGATAGGTAATTGTATAGCAAATTCATATTCATCTTGACACTTTCTCTCTCTGATAGGAAAATTCATTGAACGCATCAGTGACATTTTGGAGCTAATCATCTGATTTGTCCTTACTACACGTACATTGAAATGATAATCATATTTTTATTTCATGGAAACGAGTAGAGAAATTCTCAAAAAATCTGGAATAATGAATGTATCACCTCCTTGATTAACCTACACACAGTATCTCTAGGGTTATTCCAGCAATTCCATTCTCCCATAATAGTTATAGGGCTCCCCCTTGGGGGAGTACCTGAACCTCGCCTGGGACATTATAATTTTTTTTTTCTATTTACTATGTTGCAAATCTTCTTGTCCAATAAAGACATTATTATTATTATTATTATTATTATTATTATTATTATTATTTATGTATCAAGGGCGTAAAGTAGGCGTCTATGACCTGTGGCGTGAATAATGGCCCGATGGCGATAGCCGAGGGCCATTACACGCTGAAGGCCATAAACGCATTTCACGCACGTGATACATACAAAATTTTATGCACTAGTGGTTCATTTTCTGACTCAAAAGAATTTAACAATATGCATACCCAGTATATATACCTAATTTGACGTTGTCAAGCAAGCTGATGGCTGTTGTCTATAGCAGTGATAGCAATACATTCAATAAACAAGCTGAATTGTCATTCTTTGACTGAAAAATAAAATTTGTGATAATGATAATAGTGAGACTATATGGAATCGGATAAAGAAGAAGTTTATGATATACCGCTGGATATATTAGATTCTAGGAAATTGATCATAGGTTTTTCATGAATTAAAAACTGAGAACATCAGCGGGCGGTAAAGTGCACTTTACGGCCCGTGGGCCATAATGAGCCCGCGGGCAGTAAAGTTCAACTTAACTGCCCGTGGGCCATAATGAGCCCGCGGGCAGTAAAGTTCAACTTAACGCCCGCAAAACCGGGCGGTAGATAGATAGATAGATAGATAGATAGATAGATAGATAGATAGATATATACTATTGTCCAAGAATGAATTCTCATTGACAAAGTAATATGAACAATACGAATATTGTACAATGTGTCAGAAGCAAATAACAATTTTAAACAAATACATACATATATAGATATAAATAATTAGAAACTGCACTTTACGGCCCGCTAGTGCATAAATATATTTACACGTCTATTATATGTACATCTACCTCTCTGAAGCTTCTGGCCCAGGCCAATAAATCGATGATACTTATACAGCGTTTTAAACAGTCAGGTTAATCGAAGTTACCTATACTAACCCCTGCAAAAAAAACTTATGGGTAGGAAGTTGAAGAGACCTACTCAAAAGACTCTTGTTCTTCAACAGCCAGCTACATGACTGTTTCATTCGCTTTATCGACAGTTATTCGATGATTCTGCTTCTCAGAATTTCCAGTCGGACTGAACATCCATTCATCTCCTCTTTAGTATTTTATGACCAATTTGTGCTCTTCGGGTAGTTATGCTATAATGCATCTGTACAAACCAGATCAGGTTGGATTGCTTTGGGTGAGTTCAGGTGAATTGGAGAACATGGTGTTCACTCAGAAAAGGAGAGTGACAACATCTATCAAAATCGATCGTCACTGACAGTATACTCCACTGTTTCTCGTCATAGAAACTTGGGAGGTACAAAATAAAAACGAACAACGACGCTTATGAAAAAGAGGATTTTATTATGAGACTATGACCATTCATATTAGTTATTTATGCAACAAGTGCAAAAAGTGAATGTTTATTGCATTCTACGTGAAATTGTCCGACGAGGCCGTTAGGCCGAGTTGGACAACTCGTCGAGTGCAATAAACAATTTTTGCACGAGTTGCATACAACATTTTTTTTACGTTCATGCAAAAAGCAAAAAATGATTTATTGAGGTGCGGCACTAGGTACAATTCTGTTAATTGTCAGAATTAATTTTTGGCTGACGTTTCTATAACCACAGTTGCATTATAGAAAATGTTTGTCATGATGACAGCACGTTGAAGTAGAATGACAGATGAGTGCAATAAAAACTTTATGATGTGCAAGTGCAATAAAGAACTCCTTTTTCCACTAAATATAGTTCAATAAAGTTCTGTTTTTTGCATGAATGTAGAAAAAATAATATAACATTCTGATATTTCTAGATGAAGCTGCTAGAACTTGCACAAAATGAAGTTATAGGAGAAAGTGCTCCTAGCCCAACTTATTTCCTATGCCCCTGATCAAAATTTCGGAAAATTCTCTACATTTTCTGATTAGGCATAAAAAGCTAGACACGTGTATTGAAATCGGTTATTTTATCACAGAGGGTTTTGAAAATATTCGCATAAAACCATCATCTCGTGCTCTTTTCCAGATGGCTATAGTTTTCTAGGCGGGCATTTCTGTATCTATGTTTATGTGAACTTTTCTAATCATTTTTGTTCCTTGAATCTGCTGTTGAAATCATGCCATTCCATCAATTAAGGACACCTGATATAGGTTATACGATTCTTCTACCTACCCATTTCATATTATTTGTATTTCTACATTTGTACCTGATTCTCAAAAGATCGAATTGACTAGTAAGATCATGAATATTTGAGAGAAAAGCTAATGATAATCACACAAAACTGATTATCGAATACACAGATAAGGGAATGAGTAACAATGTGACACCATTGAAATATTAGCTAGTTTCAGGCAGTTCGTATAAAAATTTCAGTAGGTGGAAGGAAAAATAACATCAACATACTGTTATTCACGTGACAGAAAAAACACTTTATTCATCCAAGTAAGGAATCATTCACAGAGATGTTTTGAAATATTGAATGAATTCAGTTCTAGAATGTGTAGTTTTTACTTTACTGGCCAAAGTTATACATGTTATCAAATAATGAAATCAAGTAGTCTGTTCACGGGTCCAGATAAATTATCAGACTACATTTATTTCATCATTCAGTTCTGATCTAGTAAATCAACCAACTAGTTCTAATACAATAATCCATCAATTCTGATACTTTTGAAGTAGGTACCAATGTAGGGTGATTGGCTATCGATTTCACACTTTCAACACTCAATATCCCGAAAACTCAATGAGATATTGGGAATTTCTAAACGAAATCTTGAATCAAATGTTGTTCTCTTTTGAATGGTGCCGTCCAATTATTATATCTGCATACGTGATGGTGTGAAAATATTATATTATTCCAATTAAAACACCCTACCCTGCAGCGGGCACAAAAACAGAGATATTGAAAGTACGAGATTCCGAGACATAGAATCTTCACTGCCAATATCCTTGAGATGTCACAAAAATTCTTTCTTCCTGTTTTTTATAGCATTCTCATGAACACAATATTACCCCTTTCAAGCGTTTTCCGCCTGGTGGGTAGGTATATTATAGGAAAAACATCAAAAACAAGCCGCCACTGGGGAATCGAACCTACTCTTTAGTGATTGAATTATCACAATCCTCACATCTTGTCCACTGCGCTATAGGAACCTTATTGATGACTTATATGGATAGAAAAATGTCAACATGCACTTCATTTTAGTAGGATAATGAATAGCACTGATGCTAGAGGATAATAGGGTCAGTCAGGGAGAAGATTATGAATATTGATACAAGAAGAACATCCATATCATATCTTGGATACGATTCTGTTCAATCTCAGAATATTCATGGAATAATGGCATTGCCAAGATGAAGATATCATATTGAAAGCTTGAGAACATTCTATCAAAATATTCTGAAATGAGTACGAACGTTGCGAACGTTCTCAGAATATTCGTGAAATATCATGTTGTGCTGTTTGAAATATCATTATTATTAATAATACACCTATATGCCGTTGCTTTTTTTCTGAGAAAAATAGGAGGTCGTTGGTATTTGTGATAATGGAATAAAAAGATGCTGCGAACGCGAACAAGAATAAATAAATCGAAAAAAAATCAGAATTCATCGTATTTTGACGTAAACATGAGACGTTATGGTGAGGCAAACAAAGAAAAGGCACAAAAGAGATCGAAAAACAAAAACAATAGGTACTTCCAATATCCTTCAAAGTCCCTTTGTCAACAGTTTCAAAACATCCCAGAAGATCCCAGGGATACTACTTCCAGTAGGCAAACAAAAAAATGCCACAGAAGAACAAAAACAATACTTTCAATATACTATGAAGACCTATCCGGAAATGCATATCACATTTCAAAATGACACCCTGATGCCATCATTCTTTGAACATTCGAAAACACAGAGATACGTCTCAGTAGGCACACAAAAAAATGCCACAGAAGAACGAAAAAAAGCAATACTTCAATTTCCTTCAGAGACCTTCTCAGAAAGTATAATTATTACGTCTGAAAATAAAAATGCTGATGCCCACATCTTCTGAACATCCCAAAACATCCCAAGGATGTTCGTGCTCGCTAAGAATATTCTATTGTATATTTAAGAATATTGATTTCGGCTGATCAATACTGGGTGAATCGAAGAAATAAAACTTGAGATTAATTGAAATTGTGTTCGTGAAATTATCTCATTGAACTCAAGTTTGCTATCCATGTCAATAAACAATAAATATTTTTCATAATCACTTTGTTCCAGTTCAACTTGAGTTCACCTAGTACCACTTCATGGAATGTATGAAATTTAGTTATGTTTGGAATCAACAAAAATCACTCTTCTAAGATATGTAATATTGTTTTTCATTTGAGAACTCCGATCATTGTCATACTTTTATGGAATGGATATAGTAGTGATGTTTGAAGGGCACTATTCGAAAGAGAACAATATCTGATTTAAGATATATTGTTTAGAAGTTTTCTATAATTTATTTGATGCACAAGAAGAAAATCACACTTTTTCACGTCAATACCACTTGCGTTTTTTTCCAAAACACCACTAAGCTGAAATTTGCATTTTTTGAAACCCTTGTTACTTCATCTTTTTGTGTATATGAAACGAAGCATGTTCTTTCTTACTTCGTTGAAATTCCTTCTGAATTTATAGAGCTCTATGGTCTAGAGAAATGTTTGAGATAAAAACTGATACATTCTTCAGGTTCAGTGTCTAGAGCTGTATTTTACGATTAATTTCATCAATCAATTAGTCTTCCATTTCGAATTGGTAGTTTTCGATGCAATGATTTGTTTCGATTAATACAACCTTGCCTAAAAGAATTCGCACCTTTGAAATCAGCAACTTCCATGACTGAATTATTGTTGACCACATGTCATTGACAAAGTGGATCATCTAGTTTATCCGATGATCTGTAGTGACACCAATATTGACTCATCATTCCTGAAATGTCTTATATTCTCACCTTCAGAAATCATAGGTATCAGAAGACTCTTCTCGTCGATTTCCCTGAAAGTCGGTGCATTTTTCTCAGAAATATTTCATAACTGCCCTGATCTTCAATCTCTCTGAAACTATTTTCAAGTTTTCGATAAACTGATGATATGATATCGATTCCCTGGAGTTGAATCATTCCAAGAGGGTTATACATTCCGTATTCAAATGAGAACAGTTTGTATGCCAATCATGAGTGGTCGCTTTTTAACGCTATGAAGATCTTGAAATACATTATCACCACCAGCATGGAATCACTGCCTAAATGACTGGAATCGTGTTTGTAAATTGAGAACCTAAGCGTCTGCCAGTGGAAGTAGTCGCATTTTCAAAGCAATATGCAATGTTCATCTTCAGTCTATGCTGAGAGGTCAATTATTGATAAAAAAAGGGGGGTTTTCAATGGGTCCCAACCCCCGAAACGGAAAATCAGATTATTGAGGACGATGAGGCTCGACATTTAGCAAACTATTGTTAACAAGGATGAAAAACTTTTTCTGCTCTCAGAACGCCATCTTGCGCAAGTAGAGACGTCAAAGGTAGAATATCAGAACCCATTCCACACTCCACAGCTTATGGCACGATATGTCTGACCATGTCAAACCATCAGCTGGCAGTGGTCAAGCGTCAGTGATGACACAAAACACAATGACGTAGTTGCACCAAAATAACGAAATCAGAAGCTATTCAAATTTACACCAGTTCAAGTTTACCTACGATTACGACCTAGATATTAGTATTGTAAATCATAGGTCAACTCCATCAGTTCTATCAACTCTGAACACACGTTGCAATAGCGCGATTTGATAGACAATAAATACTGTTATTCTCCATTATGTGTGTAAGGATCTGATTAACAGTCGAATATTCAAGGTTAATAGTAGATATGCAACAGGAATTCTATTCCAAAATCTTCATGCAACACTAATATACTGTGTTGTAATCGTGGCTGCTGAATGTGTCAGGAAGAGACCGCATTGAACATATTGAGTCAGAGAAAGATAGCTGGAATTCTGACGTCATATCCATCGTGAGCGACTGCTGAGATCATTGTTGATTTTGAAAAACTATCATCTCGCTGGATTTTGATTCCCGGTCGCCAGGCTGGGAGTACAATGCGAAGTCATCAGTGCAACGATCACTAATATTGTACGCAATGTTGCCTCAAGTTTTCTCGATGAGAATTCGTGTTATTAATCTACGGCTCTAGCTTGTTAGGGACAAGATGGCGAATGTTTCACTCTCGACAATTCTACCCAACACGACACTAGCAGACATTGGGTTTTTGACTGGCTACAAAATTGTAGTCACTTTGGCGATAGTTCCATACTGCTATTCATGAGGTACTCATACTTTTTCACACTTCCTCCGGAAGTTTCTTATGTTGATGCGGAATATCAAATCTCCGGTAATCATGCTTCTCCTTCTTGCTTGACCTTCAGAAAACACCGTCTGGTGAAACTTGACCATCAATCATAACTTTGAGTTTCTCCTGAAGCTCAATTCTGATTCTGGTAATTATCTCTTCAAACTACCGTCTAATCATCCAGGTGAACGGTATCAAAATACGCGATATATTTCAAAAAAATCTAGTAGTCAGTTTCATTATTGTTCCCTATTTTATTGGGGATGCTGAGTCCGATTCTGGAACGATGAAACATAATTTACTGGTACTAACTACGTTTTGAAATATTCCCAATAAATAGCAAATTTTTCACACTTCTTGGGGTTTTCGGTTATGGTTTCAGCAAGTGTGCTTGGTGAGATGAAGGAATTCACATCTTTACCGAAGAAGATTTGATTTATCACGATCTGAATATAGCTGCAGCACTGTAGGTCTGAAAATTCCAGAGATACGCTTCAAAGATGAATGAATACTTTCTAAAAGTGTAATTTCATATTTTTGGTCAAACTTTGAGCTGAATATTGGTGGAAAATACTGATTCGCGAAAAAAATCTTCCAAAAATGACGTTTCATCAGCAACCATTTTGATTTTCAACGACGCATGTAGATTGAATGATTGTACCGTAATTTGTGAATTCATAAAAAATGAGCAGATTGTATCATGGTAAGATTCGACCTGAACCCTCCACATGACTTGCAGATGTCAATATTCATTCATGAATCCACTTCACCCCTGTTCTCTATACAGAATTGTGGATAAGGTAAGGAATTAGGTATCAATGATTATTGAATTGACATATGTAGAAAAAGTACATGATATTTTGAGGTGGAGTGAGTGATTGACACAGTTGGAAGAACTGGAGATGACTTTGAGGTTTTACTTCCTGGATCGATTATCAGTAGTAATACCCCTAGGACATCCATGATATCTGAGATTATAACATGAAAATCGTAGCTCATTCCTCAGAGCTCGAAGCTGAAGGCTGAGGGCTGTAACCAAGCAACATGCTCGAGAAATTTGTCATTCAATTATGAGGCATTCGGACGCACTTCTGCATATCGAAGTGCCCTGCTACTAGGAGGTCGTTGTGGCGCCTCCACTTCTGGCATATCTATTGGAAAATGATCACAAAAATGTATCAGATCGAACTGTGACCTCAGTTCACCTTGAACTAGTTGAAGAAGATGATAATGATATTGCTTCCTAAGAATATAGCGATAACAATTGCTGCAGGATACTTCGCAAGGCTCACAGAATCTTACACATGTTACAGCAGCTTTCTTGCACCAGCACATTGCCGTTGCGCAACATTTTTGCATTTGCATGCAACCAGTAGTAGAAGCTTGTCGGTTGGAAGTCATCTGTTCTGAACCGTTGCTTGTTCACCGTTACTCAAAATTTTTTGGCTCCCTAGGAGTTTTTTATTATAGGAAAGGTACCGTCGTATAACATGTGCAACACATTCCATCTAGGGATACTTTTTTTTTCTTCCACAAACAGCTAGCATCTGTATTGTGATCAGATGAGTATGATATTATGGCTATGGGAACAACTACTCTGGCAGTTTTTCTGACAGATTATCACGATTTCAGAAGTGGAGCCGCAACCATGGTCTTTTGAAATGCAGGTCTCTTCGATTTCAAACATAAACAATAAAATTTTGGAAAAAAAAATTGGCCAACATTTTGTCACAGATCATTGTTATTTTCTTACTCTGATCATCATTTCACATAAAGATTACCAGTGAAGTGGATTCATGAAAGAACCGCGAACTTTCGAATTATTGAAGAGGTTTCAATCGTATTTTCACTAAATTTACTCATTTTTTGTACTTCTCTCAATTATGAGTAAACTATTCAATCTACTCGGGTCGTTTTGGGTTTGATTTGAAGGTGGAAAGATATATTCAATTCGAAGACTCCTAGGAATCTTCTTCGCAGGATCTGCATGTTTTTCAATAAGTAACTCAATAGTTTACCTACTTCAAACTCTCTGAAGTGCTGTATCCAAAAAAGTGGAGGCTTATATCTTGCCCCTAGGTAAATTCATTGAAATCACGAGCAGAAAAATAAAAAAAGTTCAAACCTGCGAATATCTCAAACCAAACCAGGAAATCATGATGGATAATTTCAGATTCGGATTCAGCTACCCGAAGAAAACCAAACCATAATGAAACTGACTACTGAATTTTTTGCAAGGAAAAACTACCATTACCTTCTATTATATTTGATCAGTTCGGATCGAAATTTTTTGAAGGTTAGTGAATATGTTTATTGAAAGAGGTTCCTCACGATAATCATATTGTTCTTCGAGACTGCCCTGCAGGAGGCATCTGAAACGTCGAAAAATAAAGTATCGGAATGTAATCTATAGGAATATATTTCATCAGATCCCTCATTTTTTCATTTTACTACATGATCCATTACATTATGATGTCATGAATCTTCGTTTATGTTGAAATATACATTTTCGTTGACAAAATGTTCTGTTGAAATACCATTTTCATACAGAGTGATTCAAAAGTACTTTGACAAAATTCATGAGGTGATACCTCGCAATTTCTTATTTGAATTGTCCAGATACAAATGAGTCCAGATAAGCTTCGTTTCGAAGATTCAGGGCGTTAGGGTTTTATTTTTATTGTCTTTTTTTCAATAACATTCGGAATAATGAACTTGATCGAACGAAAATTGCTACTGCGAAGTGTTTTGAGGTGTCAAAGTCGATCCTATTGTTATTATTGCTCTTACCCATAATAGGCGCTACTTACACGTCTCCTTCTTTTTTGAAGATTCCTAATTTCTTCGAGCGTACTAGCACTTCTTTTAGTGTAAAAAAAAATTATTCCTCAATTATATCTACGTAAAATAGCTACCACTGTTACAAGTTGCTATGAGCAATAGTTTTCTAGACATTTGGGCTTGGAAATTTCAAGTTGATCACTTATCTTGGATACGAAGCGTTCGCGGACATACACTCATTAGGACGATTCATATCAGAATATTGTGACAAATCACCGCCTGAAATTTGACAGAGTACTCTTGATTCACCCTGTATGTAGCCGTGTCTCCGCTCCCACGGCCTGGCCCGACTATCATTGGTATTTTCTCCTGTAGTACGATACAACCTCAGAAAAATTTATGCCGAATCACGTGAGAGGATTTTACACGATTTTTTATCATTTGGCTCTACATTCTGTTCTGCGTTGGGACACCATGTTAGAACAGGCAATCTAGAACGATTCACCCGGAAATTGAGCAATTTTCTTGTGCAAGTCCGATTTGAATGCGATTTTCTTCATTATTATCAAAAAAAACCGTGGAATAAATGTCCCTTCTCTTTCATTGTCGAGAGGTGGCTGAGGTGCATCGCGGGTGCATAAAAGTGCATCTGGAAGTGCATCGCATATGGTAAACCTGCCAAATTGAACAAAACACCACGTAAATTAGTACTAGAGAGTTTTGGAAGGCTCTTAATTCGAATATGCATGTACAGGGTGATTCACCATAAATGTATCCTCCTCTAGCTCAGTTATTTTTGTACAGATTTCAAAATTTGAAATATCATCTCAAATGATTTCCGATAAAGTTTTCTTCCGCTACATCAAAAAATACAGGGTGCTCGGAACAAATGATCTACAGGGTACTATTTGATTTTTTTTAAAGAAACACCCTATTTTTCATTTTATTTTTAGATTCTCCCTGAAGAGCTGATTCGATCAATGTATCACACTTGGGGTCTAGCAAGAATGATTACAGAGATATAGGGTGTTCAAAATCGAGATTTTTCAACTTTAGAATTTTTTTGTGACGAAACTATTCATTATCGGTCAAAACGGCTTTCATGTCCGTATCTAAACGTTTGATTTACTATCTACTGACATTTAATGATTGGAACAGATACAGGGTGATCAGAATTATGAATCTTGAACCACCCTGTAAATGTCCCAATTAAATGTCAGTAGATAGTAAATCAAAAGTTGAGATAGGGACATAGAAGCCGTTTTGACCAACATTGAAGTTTCGACACAAAAAAATCTTGAAGTTGAAAGATCTCGATTTTGAACACCCTTTATTTCTGTAATCATTCCCGCTTGACCCCAAGTGTGATATATCGATGAAATCAGCTCTTCAGGAAGAATCTAAAAATACAATGGAACACAGGGTGTTCCATTTGAAAAAATCAAGTAGTACTCTGTAGATTGTTTGTTTCGAGCACCCTGTATTTTCTGATGCAACGAGAAAAAAAATTCTGAAAAATCATTTGAGATTATTCTTCAAATTCTCAAATCGGTTCAAAAATGAGTGACCTAGAGGGAGGGACATTTATGGTGAATCACCCTGTACCAAATTCTCCCGACCAACGAGGAAGTGATTTCTGAAGGTGGCACGTGTATTCCAGGATTTTTTTAAAAAGTAGAAAAATGCTTCTCGAGAACTTTTCACGGGCGCCGATATGGTATTCAAGGAAAAAAATACCCCTTGTGCACGTGAGAGGGGGCGCGAGAGTGGAAAATGGGCGCGGGTTATGAATCAGATTCATGAACTTGTAGCATGGAAAAACTACCTAGGAAGATTATTCCAGCCATTTAGAGATTCCTGAAGTCCACGTGTCCCTACGCTTCCTTGGTTCTTCGAATTTAGCGTATCTCAAAACACCTCAGTCCTAATTTTCGTGGCAGTAGATTCTACTACGAGTAGAAAGAACGACATCTTCTGATCGTGTCGATGTTGTTTGTTATGGTTTGCCTCAGTTTACAGGTTCGAAGACCATCTACCTTCCGCTCTCGTGCTCATTGCATTTATGAATGATAAGATTAATATGAAGTGGATCGAAAATGTTCGAAACCGTCTGATCCCCTGCACATACGTTTCAGAAATTACAATCAAAATTATCAAAATAGTGACTCCATCGGAGTAATGCATGAAATTGGTTTCAATTCAGCAAATTGATAACTGCTATACAAGTGCAGTCAAGTTTATGTCACATACCATTTAGTCCAAGCGTGAAATTCGACTTGGAATGAAAACAGTCAGGTATAAAACCTCAAAAAATAAATCCAAAGTATAATCAGATCAGATCAAAATCTATCTAACTGTTTTTATGTACTACAATGAACACGCATTTGATTCTCAAAGTAGATATTGTGTCTGCAAAATATTTTGTGCAAAAATCTAGTGCATCCTAAGTGCAGGAGAATGTTGAGCCTGTTATTATTGGCAAATCGAGAAACATTTTGTCTTTCGTAATGCGGTATACTTTTTTTAAGTATGCGCCGTACCCTAGGGGACAATGCCAATACCTAATCGCGACTTCACCTAATATACTGTATGTTAACACAAACTCCGTCCACCGTAATACATTATCTTCAAACATCTTCGATATACTCAGATACACTCGACGTCAGCACATTGCACTATACTGGGCTTCAGCAAAACTACCTATTATAATAGACGCATCTTTGTATTATATTCGATTTTGTTTCCAAAATGGGTGAAACTCAGTTGAAAATACGTTAAATCGTACCAGAAGAATATGATAGGAGTAGTTTCTTTTGAGAATAGTACACATGCGGGTGCAATTTGAATCGGCGTGAAGAAGATATAGATTTCTATACACAATGTAGTGAATGGATCGAAATATTCAGAGGAATCTCTCAGATACAATGAAATAAGCGGAATTCTCTGTCTAATTCCAGACTTTAACAAAATCAAGACCGAAGATCGAATTCAGAGAAAGAGTTGATTCATTATCTGAAGAATGGATGCTATAATTGGGGTATTCTACATGAATCAGTTTTAGTCTTGATTGATGCTGAATATGGTAATCGGAATGAGGAAGCGTTCATCTACTTGCAAACGTCGGAATCCACTAAGTAACTCTTCTATAATCAATTTCATAAGGTTTGCTTGGTTTTTCATCAATTTTTTCGTCATCATAAACGATGTTTCATCCACCTTCAATTACACGCATTTCAAAAACAGATTGAAAGCACGATAATTCAATAAACCTGATGAAGCTATAGTTTATGCAGTCAGTTGATACAGAACATCAAAGGAATATCGGGCAGCGCGGCCGCTCTCTCTGAACTTTCAAAGGAATACCGACGGCTTGCGGTGATGTGTTGTTTCAAGTGACTCTTCATAGACTTTATTAGCATATTACGATGACTCTACTGGAAGCTGGAGCACAGTATATTCAGTGCGATGTGATGACGCCGAGTATGAAGGTGATCTTTGAAGATATGACTCACATATTACAGTGGGCGTATGGTTCCTGCCAGCGTGAAGTATAATCATTAAGTACAATCGCGGCCCGCCTGCGTATTGGCATTGTCTCTTATGGTACGACGCAACCTGAGAAAAATGTATGCCGAATCGCGGAAGATAATGTCCCACGATTTGGCAATGATATGCGCGACATTCTCTCCTGCTTTAGGACGCTACGTGCTGAATATTGAAGCGTCTGAATACAAGGTAAAACTGCATTTAGCATGCGATGGTTTTTTTTTCGAAAATTTTTATTGGTACTTACGTATTTTTGTCTGAAAAACACGAATTTGATAATGAAAATGTGAAGAAACCACTATCTATCGAGATATTTCGAAAAAAAGTTCGAAATTTGGACTCCTTCTTCCCCTTGCGTTGGATGCATTTTCAGGTACTTGCTTTTCTTATTTTGTCATTGGACACTTTATATATTTTTTTTTTTCGCAATTGCATTCCTCGTTAGTCCCAGCACTGGGACCAAACGCCCCATAAGTCGAAACTTGTGCGGGGTTAGATATACATACAAACATGATGTACTTCAATGACACATTTTTATACAGAAAATTCAACAAGAAATATGATTTTTATGGTGCGTTTTTCCTATTTAGTGAGCAAGCATACCAGATGACGGCCATTTTATCCATAGGCATTAGGCAATCCGAATACGAGATGTCAAATGTCAATAGATTGCTTTGGAATTTGGAATGACATTACACGCCATTATTTCAAATGATATTCTTCCTTCTTTTCAATAAATATGAATGAATCACAAGAAAATCATATTTCTAGTTGACTCAATTATAGAAAAAAATGTGTCTTACATTGTGATATATATAAATTGTCCAATGATGAAAAAAGAAGGGTAAATTGTTTCAAATTCAATCCAGAAGACAGGCGGAAAAGGAGGTGAAATTTGTAACTTTATAGTGAAATATCTTGATAAATAATGGTTTGTTCACATTTTCATTATCAAATTCGTGATTTTCAGACAAAAATACGTAAGTACCAAAAAAAAATTTTCGAAAAGAAGCCCATCGCATGCTAAATGCAGTTTTACCAAGATCCAGACGCTTCAATATTCAGCACATAGCGTCCTAAAGCAGGAGAGAATGTCGCGCGTATCATTGCCAAATCGTGGGACATTGTCTTCCGCGATTGGGCATACATTTTTCTCAGGTTGCTTCGTACCATAGGAGACAATGCCAATACGCGGCCCGCCTGGCCCACTTTTCTGTTGCAGGCGTCGTCCTCTTCTCCTCGATCGTCTACTTCGCCGAAGCCGGCACCGAGCAGTCCTTCTTCAAGTCCATTCCTGACGCCTTCTGGTGGGCCGTCGTCACCATGACGACGGTCGGCTACGGCGACATGAGGTACAGTGTCGGCCGCGAGCCATGGTCTAACTCACCCGGTCCTCTTCTCCTTCCTTACAGGTGTCGTGCTCTTCTCTAGCGCCGTCTACTTCGCCGAGGCCGGTAGCGAGAATTCCTTCTTCAAGTCAATTCCGGACGCGTTCTGGTGGGCGGTGGTCACCATGACGACCGTGGGCTACGGCGACATGACGTATGATGTACAAACCTAATTCGAATTTAGTTGCCTCCACCGTAGCTCTATTATATACAATACATTGATTGCTCTTTCTTGATCGCGACACTTTTAGATACAGTCAGTCACATGCCACCGCCGTCGTGAGGGCTGAGAGGGTCTGCTTTCCGAAAAAATAACACGAGGTTTTCACCGCGATTCATTCATAAATCATTGAGGAGTATACGCCAAAGGTCCTGAAAGTGAAACAAATATAGTTGAACGGAATCGCGGAAGGTAGGATGTCATTGCCAGTGTGGAAGGAAGAGAATGATTCTCACAGATTAGACAATGCCGAACCATAATAATTCACGAAATGGTTCATATTTTCGAAAGAGTTATTGAAACACCGAAAACTAATCACACAATAACTCAAAAACCTTTAATTAGAACAAAATCTACGAACTTTGCTGTTCCGCCACGTTGATATTTGAAAGATTCATATTTTGAATCTTGTCATGGTACTTTACTTGAGCATAACTTGTTTTTGATAGGTATTGTTGCTGGATATACAACAATTATATTGTTATGGACTTATTTATTATCATCATTCATTATTATTTCTTCATCATAAGCTATCTTTGCTGAATTGAATGAGATGTTTGATTCAAACATTCCTATTGGATCATCGGTTTGACAGAAAACGTCAGAATGTTATGTTTTACCTCCAGAAAGAATGAGTCTACAACTAGTCTCATTTTATTCATTGTGCAAAATTCACCATTAGACACAATACGGAAGCTAATGAGGACCAAACTTCATTTGTTTCATTAAACTTCAATTTCGGAATCTCATCTTATTCAATTACGATCTCTCAATCGAGGCCAATTCAAATTCCAACTACATACTCGGAACTTTTTGGTTTAACTCCTCTCAAATCGAAATGTCATTGTCGATTCTGTGATTCAGGTGTTTCATTGAATTCCGACTTCTAACCCGGAAGCTCCACAGTTATTTCCACTAAGAAATTCCCAGTCGTTACTAAGAATTTCGTATTGTAAATCTACATTCCGAATTGTAACTCAAAATTCTGGATTGTATTGTAACTTGGAATTCGTCTACTTTGGTGAGCGGTGATGATTACCATGATGACCCTGCCTACGGCGACATGACGCACGTATGATGTACAAACCTAATTCGAATCTAGTTGCCTCCACCGTAGCTCTATTATATACAATACATTGATTGCTCTTTCTTGATCGTGACACATTTAGATCTTCCACATGCCACCATCGTCGTGAGGGTTGAGTGGGTCTTTAACACTATATATATATGTAAATAAGGAATCCGCATTGTGCAACAATTTCCCTAACACACAAACCATGTCATGTCTCGATACTAATAAGGATTCTCACTCTCCCTCAAAACAATCATTCGAACAACCTCGAAAGTCATCTTGGCCACTATATTTCCATACTAAACTAGAATTGGTTCATCCGATCTAAACATATTATATCTTCTTTCATCCACGAATAAGCACCTACTCCAATCATCTCCCACTCTAAATGATTTTGAGCCGATACTATTCGAGCCACCGTATGATTCGAATTAAACAAAAAACAAGATGTCCGCCTTCTGGCACTGAGAAGGCGTTCATGGAGTCTTCCTTCGTGACGATAATTTGGATTCCCAATTGCTTTTTGGCGACAGATTTTTTTTCACCTCTTGGAGCGTACGAAGGAAATCTCTTAGGATGTTCGAGGAACATCGCGCGTATCTATGAAGAATAAGGGAAAGTGGTACGTATTGGAAGTTTTTCTGAACTCTTGAAGGTAATGAGTTCAAAGGAATACTTCCATCGGAGAAGAATTCCAAAGCATTGACGTTCTATATACGAACGAGTTTTCGTAAAGTGTTGTTCGACGTATTCCAAGGTTGATGCTATCGATGTTCCTGAATAGTGGGAAATATCATCAACTTTCACTCAACCATCTTCCATTCTGATTACCAGTTATAGTTGATGAGAAGGATACATGACGAGGTAGTTGAAATCTACTCTAGAAAGTAAGCTGAGTTTGATTTTTTGAACGATATATGTCAAGGGGAATCCAATCATGGCATTCTTACTTATTTTCGATTTCACGTCTAATTTTTCTCACCTACAATGTTATATTATCTGCATTCTCCCGTAGAATTTTCATTTATTTTCACATTTTCTATGTTTGAGACTTTATATCATATTGTATATCCATAGCGTAGAAGTTCTGCCAATCTATAATTTTGTTGAAGTCGTGTTTATGATGATTGAAGATATCCAAATTCATTATGTTTTAGAATCATCTTGTATCTCCTTGTCCTATTTTTGGAAAACTCATCTTGCTTCATCTTATCGCCCTCGATGAAACATACATAAAAATCCCAGAGGAACGGGCCGATCAGAAACTTTCCGAAAATTATTACATCCTAAGATATCACTCTGTAGGTCATTATTTCGAAACAGTGGAATAACGAGAACATATTGGATGTTGTACTCAATGGAATGAGCTATCAGAATCTCGAAAAATTTTGAATTGGTTGATCCAATCCAAAGTTATGACGGTTCGTAAATGATGGATTTTTTTCTTGTCCCACTTCAAATGTAAGGCACTAGATGCGTACAAACCCCTCACCATGTCCTCAAATAAAAGCAGCATATTTTTATATTATTATTCTACAGCTCATATTATTTTCACTTTTTTCTCATATCAATCTCTCCTTATGATTGTATGATATTGAGGATAAACACGTCATCTGAGGAATATTTTGAGGAAGTGGAAATTATTGAATGACATTTCGATGGCAGCAACCGTGAGAATAATTTTTTTTTCTGTAGACGAACGGCTGAATTTTCTAAATCTAATTTTTTTAACAATAATTTTTCGTGTATTTCATGCCCTAGGATTTTTTTATCGCGTTGTACTGTTTTGTGGACATTGTGAGTCAACGGCACAGGGCATCAAGGTACACACAACCCTATGCTTATTCACTTTTATGCATTTCAGTGTATGATGAATGACCAAAATACCTCTTACTAGGTAGGAGTTCTTGCGATCGATTGAATAAGAGTTTACAGGTGGCATCGTATGTCTATGAAGCGATTGCTATTGTTTATTATTCAATATGACAGAGTTCAAAGAATTCTCTTTATTTTTTCTCACTTGTTCCTATTTGGGGACATGCCCGTGAGCCCAAAAGATCATTCCAAATTGAGAAATGATTATACCAAAGACACATCGGAAAAAACCCATGGAATATGTATAAAAATTCTCAGAGTTTCATCATCGCATTTATAAATTTTTGAGCGAGAGGATTGAATCAGCGGTATATGTCGAATTCATACCTTCCTTAGTAGATGTCGATTTTGTGCAGAAACAACATCATCTCGTAGAAGTCGTAGACCCTCAAAGCCCTTCCGCGATGCCTGATGACCCTTCAAGAAAATTCTTTGCTCCGTGAACGCGTCCGCGTATTTTCCAGACGATCGGTATAAATTTCCCAAACGACACTTGTTGGATTTTCCGGATCCCCCACAACCTCTTTGTCTCTCTTTCTTTCTCTATCTCTCTCTCTTACTCGATGTCGTGACGCTAGATGTGTGCTCGATGTTCAAGGGCATAGCAAGAAAACGATTGAAAGAATGGTTGAAATTGGCTGTGAAAATTTTTCTGAATCCATTGATTATGTATGGAAAAGAATCTTTAATATTGGTTGTTTTCATTTCTTGCTATTTAACAAACCTTACTTTCAATCCGAGTGAATTCGAACTTTTTATTTGATTTCCATTATTTTCAGTCTGTCCAAAGGTGGCCATGTACTAGCTGTAAATCATTGCTATGCCCTTGTCAATGTTGCTTCTTTTCATTCATACGACCAATCAGGACCAAAGAATTTTCTAAGATACAAAATTATTGATTTTTGTCTGATACTAACAACTCACACGGAAAGTGACGCATCCATAGGTGATTGATTGTCATGCACTAATTATAGCTGCGTCTTGATCATGAGCTGTGCTTTCTGATTGGGATCACTGACTGAAACTTTCATCTACACCGCTTATGCAATGAGATAGAAGCTATGTCACTCACAAGATCCAACTGAAGAACATAAATCATGCGCAATTAGGACCTGTCATATATCTTACGCACTATCACTTTATATGGTAGAAGTGCCTAAATCTTTCGACCCATTCCTATCACGTGATATGTTGTTTACCAACAAGCGAATACGCATGTGTCCATAATGTATGACGTGATTCACTATGACCAATCTGGCAATGAGATTTGGGAATGGTTCGAAAACTATAGGCTCTCGTCATATGTTTCCGAACACCAAGTAACATGATCCGAATGGTCTGTTCACAAAATAAGCAACAATGGCCACTACATGCGACAGTTTTTTCTACACTTTGAGTGAGTTTTCTCTTTTTCATTTCTATTGACACACGACTATATTATCAAGGTGAACATACAGTAACAAAATTTGATGAAATTATTATCAATAATCCAGTATACAGGGTGTTTCCGAAATTAGGAAAATAGGGAACAGATAACGAAAATAAATGAAGAAATACATTCTAGGTGAATGGAATTATTTTGGAAGATATTGGAATTTTGAGTGTCACAGCAACTTTTGAGAATCACTCGCCTCATTAGAGGTTAACTGCCGAACACAAACAGAGTCAAGAACATTTTCACGTTAGATGATAGTTTGATCGCGACTATGCCAGCCAAATCTGACCTCAACTACCCTTCCAGAATCAGGTAGTGAATCTTGATGTTTCCGAACATTGTAAATTCAAAATACCAGAAAGTTTCATGATGTTCTGTGAAGGCAGAAGTTATGAAGTATTATTATTCATATTCAGTTACCTTACGAGACACAAGAGATTATTCCAAGAAACAAGTTACCTACCTTCCTCGTTTAGGTTTCATCCACAAGTGCTTTTTGTTGTAAATCCTAATTTTTGAGACTTCCTGAACATTTCAATTCATTTGTGCATTTTACATGTCTTGGATATTTTGATTCTGGTAACAGTTGGAACCAGCAAAACTCAACCATGTATTTTGTCCAGGAAGGTGGAACTCAGTATGCCTGATATAATAATATACGGTGCCACCATTCCAACCAAGACCACTATATTTATGCTTGGTTTTACCATCAGCAATACTCTCTCATGGGAAAATTATGTCCCATCCATTGCGACAGCAGCTTCACAAAAATTCTGATTTTTAGGACAGGAGAAATTCATACAGTCTACTCCACCAAAACGATACTTTAATGTAATATCAATTCAAAGGGGGGACAAGTTTCGAAGCTTCAAAGCTACATCATCAGCTTTAATAGTTACATAGGAGCACTGTTGTGGAGGAAAAAAGTTGTGTTTACATATTAATTATACCAAAAAAAATTAGTGAAGAATAAATTACTGTTACATGGAAAAAAGTTTTTTTAGGGCCCTAAAAAAAAAAAAAAAAAAAACTTTTTTCCATGTAACAGTAATTTATTCTTCACTAATTTTTTTGGTTATAATTAATATGTGAACACAACTTTTTTCCTCCACAACAGTGCTCCTATGTAACTATTAAAGCTAATGATGAAGCTTTGAAGCTTCGAAACTTGTCTCCCCTTTGAATTGATATTACATTAAAGTATCGTTTTGGTGGAATTCCTCCTGTCCTATTGCCTACACTCCACTGTAAGATGGATCACCTCAGTTGGTTGAATTCTGATTTTTATTCCGTGCGGAAATCGACTTTACTCCTCATCAACAGCTTCTTATGATCTTCAAAACAGAGATACGGCAAAATTCAGAATAATGTGCTTCCATAGGGGTTCAGCACCCAAACATATGCTGATGCTCTCAGATGCCATCCAGAGAAGAGCCATACACCTGGTGAGTGCTACCATACTCACTAAAACGTCGACTTCATTAGAATACCGCATAAAATTCGGCGACCTTCCACTTTTCTACATTCACTGAAAATGTTTTTCAAAAATCTCTGCTATAATTCCATCACTACCAATACCAGTCAGACGAATTCGAAGAGCGCAGTCAACACATCCTCTTGTTATCAATCTTCAAATATCTCGAGCATCTCTACACCAAAACTTGTTTGTCTATAGAACGGCAAAGCGTTGGATTACTTTGCCAATGGAAGTATTCCCAAGGATTTATAACCTTCGAAAGATCAAAAAAACATTCCAACACCGACCTCCACTTCCTATCTTTCCTAGGTAAGGACGATGTTCTTCGAAGATCATAGGAATTTTTTTTCGTGCGCTCCAAGGGATAGAAAACACAGTGAGAAAGTACCCAACGATAGCGCGAGAGCGCGTTCTGGACAATCAAACCAGTGCTTCCCAAACTATGGTGAGTTCAATCATCAAATTTTTTGAAAAATCTCGATCGATCTAGACATTTTTCCTGCCATCCATTGTGTCATTATGTGTAACCGAACACAATTTCAGAAACACCCTGTATGTACAGTGTGGGAAGTAAAATCCGTATCTCCATAACAAAATAGATTATTAAAAATCTCCAGAAAGGTTGATATTCATGTTTGCAAATTAATTTTTCCATTCAACTTTTCATTAACCTGTCAATCTCCTACAGATCAAACAAACAAGGGGTTAATTTACATCTCGTTGAACAGGTTATAAACGGGTCTTCGACAATTATTCAGTTTCCACCCATGTTAAAGAGATACGAACGTATTCTTGGTTGCATAGTAATCTGTCACGTGGTTTTCAATCATTGTTGAAGACCCAGTAAGTATATCAAATCTTCATACAACGGTCGCGAAGGAATAGTCGAAAGATTCTAAATTCATTGTAATTTTTTATACATATAGGCGTATACTGACATTCAGTATGAAGAACTTGTTTCAAATGTAAGTAAATTAACTCTACGAGCAATACAAAGAGAGATACCTGTCATTATCAATAATCTAGACAAAAATTCGAATAAATATTGAATCATTCGATTGCTCTCTTGCTGATATGGCTCAAACAAATATGAGAAAATATACCGTTGTTTGGAATAGGTACCCCTTGAACATCATATTGATATATTATATTTCATATAATTGAATAGGTGTGAATGGATCCCTTGAATGATTGAAAAAAAAAATTATTTGTGTATCTGTAGGGTATAGGCGATTGATTCCCCAACTCAAATTACAATATAAATGAGATGAATTTCGTGGTAAAGAAACAGGGATAGTGGGTTGATGGTCCTTTGAAAGTTTCTAGGAATCATTTCGTTTGTGAGGTTATTAACATTCATTTTAGTTCATTATCAACGACGAGTCAATTCATTATGATGCTCATCTGTTCAGTGGACTATCTGAAGAGTTTCCATTTGACCTCATTCAGGACAACTGAAATAAGTTATTCAGGCCATTCAGAAAGTGCAGCATTTCCGAATATACCAGTCGATTTATGAATGAATCAGCACAGTGTGATATTTATGAGCTATAGTAGCTATTTCCTCGCACCTTAATCTGGACGGTTGATGAGCATGAAGATGAGTTATCTATGAGTGTTTCACATTCCTCATACTGACAAGACATAGCTCCCACAATTATTGATAATTTACAAACATGATACATAACATGATACTAGATTCATCGCCTGAAAAAAATTATAATTTTATTCATGGAGGTCAGACCATTTGATCTGTTCCCGCGTTTGGAGAAACCACTGACACTACCAGAAAAATTCTCTGCTATGATCTTGAAAAGATAGGTCACCCAAGTAATACAGATACTCCCCAATCAGCATTTTTTCAGCTTTCTAAAAATGGAAGGTTGAAGGTGGATTTGATTTCAAGGGGCGCACCCTGTACCTATACTGTCCGTTCATAGATATTCAGTTTCATTCGTATCATATAGGTACTAGTATTTTGCAGGTACAGGAGTTATCGATCATAATTGTCCCTCAGTAATTTCTGATCCGATCTCAAAATTTGAAGTATCATTTGAAATTATGTCCTTGAATAAATGGTGTATTGCACTTAGTCGAAAAGGTGTTTGTTTTCAATCCTATTGAAAATTCATTCGAGGCATTTTTCTAGTACATGAGTTTTTATGGAATTTGCTTTTGATATGAATTTTCAGAATCAGTGCAATACACTTTTCATTTGAGAAGATCAAGAGTCATCAAAATTTTCCAAAAAAATCTAGAGCCGTATTCAAGTAACAAAATCGATAATATTGATAATAATTGAAAGAATGATTTCTTTATTTACACAAAATCACAAAGTCACGAAATCACGATAAAATAAACACAGTACACGTGCGCACTCAAATTACAATTTATAGAATAATTTTCAGTAAGACTTGATAGAAATAGCTAAACAACAAACAATTACATATCGATAAAATATAATGATAGAAAATTAAATCATCTCCTAGGCAACGAGATGACGTTCCAGTGATGTCTTTTTTACGTCACTTGAATGACCAAGGTGACGTCAGTAGTTGACGTCGCATTGACGTGATAATGACGTGAATAAGTCACAGCCCAATGACGTCATATTACTCACGTCGTATTGACGTCATTCACTCATCAAACTGTCCGACTGACGTCATAATGACGTCAAAATGCCTATTGAATTTGGCGATGATACGTAAAAAAGATTCCTTCAACATGGTGTGATTAACACCACTAGCCTCTGATGACTTTATATAATATTGATCATGCATTGTTGAGTCAGCTTGATGGGTCCCTCCTGTGTCATGTTCATTCAATCGCCTATTCAGCAGCGCCATCCTTCAGTACGCATCTCCATCAGAATGCAATCAGTTACTCGTATTTGTATCAAAAATCATGTGAATTGTGTCGGCGAGATGAAAGCAAACAAAGAATAGTTTGATAGCAATGGAAAGGATGTTGGCGAATTTGGCTTCACTTTGTTGAATAATGTATATTGATGCATTCTTCGTCACCCAACAAAAATCTAAATAGTAAATTATCGAAAAAACTCATAAATGACGAAGCTCACCAAATTGGTACGTCACACCGACGTGATTTTTAGACGTCATAGATATGTCATTGCAACGTCATAAGAGTAACGGTTCCAATATAGGTATACCAAAATAATCATTTCTATATATACATCCCTAGTTGGTTTCCGAGATATACAGTGCGTCAACGTTTTTTACAAAAAAGTTTTTCTACTACTTCTCGGGTATATTAATAATGAGTATAAAACTTGCATTTTGATTCGATTTCATGAGTCACACTTTTGTTTCACATGATAATATATAAGTATCCATATTTCAGAGAAGGTCTGGGAAATAAGGACGTCGACAGGACGTCCCTGCAACGTCATGAAACTGACGTCTTCTTTCACCAATCTAAGTGACATTCACTCGACGTCAAAACAATGACGTGATCATCACGTCATAGAAATCACGTCACAGTGACGTCATAAATTGGTGTGTGACGTCTCTGACGGGAATTCATCAATTAGGGACGTCACAGTGACGTGATCAGTCGTCATCTGGTTGCCTGGGCTGTTCCTAATATTTATATTGAGGTGAAATACAAATATCGGGAAGAACGGATGAGAAGTAAAAGGGATAACGGCTTCTTAAAGTGCATACAATAGTCTAGAGCAACTAAAATGAATATGAATGTTCCATATCAATGAGATTTTTGGGTAGTTCTACTTATCCGCATGCCGTGCGGATAAAATATTACTCGTTCTTGAATTGACAAAATCAAATATTCGAAATCAGGAACTATACGTACAATATAGATATAATAATAATTATTTCAATCAGAATAGGGATAATATTGTATTGATAATAACTGTATTCAAAAGTCCAAAGAGCATACATGAGTATTTGCGAAACTTATAAACCCAATAGATAATAAATAATATAATATCAAATTGACGTAATTTGAGTGCCGTTGCATCCATATTTCAAAACTCTAAGTGCTTGTAGAATAAAATTGAATATGTTCAAGCACGTTGCATTCTATGATTAATAGAGAATCATTTCAAATGTTTGGAATGGTTAAAATTTTGGAATTGGTTCAAAAGTAACTGAGGTAGATAGGGGGGACATTTATGTTGAATCAACCTGTACCTACAACACAATATTCCTTTATTTTGGCTCAATTCAGAACTGGGATATTTTATAAAATCCTATTTGAATAGTATTCATTTTGGGATAGTCGTCATGTCTCTTAAAGCCCCCCGTCATGCACTAGATACAGTGTGTCCTAGCTAAAACTTGTCATTCCCCTTAAGTCTGAAGTCCTGGAAAAGGAATAAAATTTGCTCAGACCCGACTTAAGTTTTTTGGAAAACGAAAAACGTTTTTAAAAAACAAGATTTACTTTTTATTTAACACAACCGATTCGTGTGAACCTTACAATCAGAATGAATTAGTTGAATGACATGAATATGTGAGAAACCTGGAAATGCACATCGAATGAATTTTGTCGAGTCGGGTAAAATGCAACGTCTGCATCTTCGGGTTGCGAGCGGCTGGTTCAACGACATAACTCCTCCATCCTTAAGAGGGAGTTTTGGATGGGACGAACAAAACTTCTGTCGGTTGAGGGGGTTGGTTGCTTCTTTCAGATGTCCTAGATATCCTCGATGTCCTCCTGGTCTTCTGGACTGTACGTATACCCAAGTATAGCAGTATTGAGGTAACTAATACGTACAATGGAATGGTCCATGGGAAGTGATTTGGTGGTCCTTGATCGTCAATTCGGAGGGGTTGAATGCTGTTTTCCTTGAGTTGTAGCTCATGTAGTTGATCTAGTTGAATGTCGTCCATATGTAGTTGGTTATTCCCTAATAGTTCCTGGATCTTGATTTCTGGTAAGAGTAGTGGTTTTTCGTGGGATTCCCCTTTTTCGTTGGTATACCCATATCCTGATGTTTGGACACTACACTGATACGGCACTTGCAAGAGGTAGGTACCCTGGAGCATCACGAAATCTGTTTGGTCGCATCTGGTTTGGACTTTTTCTCGATTAGGAAAAATACCAATATAGTATGATTCGCTAATCTCCTCGATCAGGTGTTTCTTGATTGTTGATTGTTACAGAAACTATTTGGCATTCGGCACGGCTGTCTCTTACTTGAAGAATGGAGAAGAGACAATCTTGTTCTTGGAGTCCATTGACTAGGTAGTTGTTTTCACACAGATACTTGGAGTCGAGATAGCGGCATGGTTCAGCTTCATATTGGAACAGGTCGCCACTCATTGTGAAATAGGGATTTTTAGGAATTATTGTGGTTAAATTTTTGGTGGGTATCGAATAGAGGTGGTAGTGGTTGAAAATGTCAGGATGTACGAGGGGTATATGCAGTGCAAAAACTAATCTGTCGTTTGAAAAGTATGCTTCTACGGAAATTACGTCATATTGTTTATGTATATCGGCAACATCTGAGTAGACCAGCTGATTTTTTGAATGATGTTTACGAAGCGAACTCATAATTGATTTCATATCTTCGATTGATATTATACTACTATGCAGCCTTCCAAGTTTGGCGAACGATATAGAGTTTTCGATGTTTGTGAGAATCGATAGCAGTGTATCTAAGTTGAGTTTTATTTGAGTGAATGTGTCTAGTAGTGAAAAATAATAAGTACTGTTATTTTGCAGTTCTTCTATACTTTCTTTGATTATATTCTGGTTATGTATCATCAAAGAAAATGTTTTATTATTATTTTCTAGAATTTGGTGTGTTAAGGATATTTGCTGGTTTAGTGAACTAACGATTTTACCTTCATTATTCTGTTATTTTTCTATTGCCTCATCATACCGTTTCGCATCTTCTTGGTCCAAGTTTCCAGAAATAGCTTTGACTATGTTACCTAGCCCATTGATTAGTCCGCGTTTTTTTCTGTCCGTTAATGGATAAATAGACTGAAATTTTTCTTTTACCGATTTCATCTGATAGTCGATGTGTTGTTCGATAGTTTGCAAGGATGAGTCATAGGTCGAAGTCAGTTTTTGTTTAATCAAGGACAATTTAATTTGTCCATATTGAGATTCGAGAATTGTTATTTCATTTTTGATTGGTTTGAATTCTAAATAATGTAAAAATGTATGTGTTCCTACTTTGATTTGTGCAATGCCGAGTTCGAAAGGTAAAATTCCAGGATTGTTCTGCAGGTCAGTTATTTGTATGGTTTTGGTCGATGTTGATACTAGGTGGGTCGTTGTTAGTAGGAGTATCCTGTAACAAATTTGTTTTCGTTATTTTGGCACTCGGTTTCTTGAATATATTTTTATGGTTAGTATTTCGTTGCGTTTTAAGTTTGTTTCCCTCGTCTTTGTCAACTGTCTCTTTTATAAAAGGAGGTTTCAACTTTTTTCCGCGAGTTTTGACATCGTGTCGAAAAGCATCTTCATTTTCTTTATAGGTTACCGGATCTTCGCGATTTTCGTTCGCTTTGTCTATTACTTTTTCCTTTTGACTATGAGAAATTTCATGAATGTGGTCGTATATGAGTTGAGTTTTTTGCTTATGTTCCTGTATATAATTGTTTAGTAATTCTTGATGGAGATCTATGTCGAATGGGTCTTTTGAGTCTAGGTGTCCTGTAATAATGTCAATAGGTTTCTTTTTCGTAACTGAATGGATTGAATGGTTATATCCGAAAATTGCGTAGGGCATCATTTCGATAGTAGTCATTTGCGGATTTTCTAGTTTCAATACTCTGAGATGTTCGAGAATAGTCGAGTGGAAGCGTTCTACAGGGGCGTTGCTGTTAGAATTTTTAGGGGTTGTCAGATGGAGATTAACTTTATGAAGTTTGGCAAAATCGGTGAGAGTCGAATTTTTGAATTCGGTCCCACTGTCGGCGACAATTTGGAGGGGCATTCCGTGAAATGACATAAAGACAATCAGTGCATGTACGATAGATATCGCGTCCGCAGAAGGCAAAGGAAAAGCTTGTCCATATTTTGAAAAGTTATCTAAGACAGTGAGAAACTTCTGATTGTTGGCTTGAAAAACGTCTACATGAACTATTTCAAATGGTCTTTTTGGAGTGGGTGTAAGCTGTAAGTGAATTTTTGGAGGATGCCTGTCGTATTTGACAAGTTGACAAATCTCACAAATATTGACAAATTGCCTGACGTCATTGGCAATATTAGGCCAATAGTACCGTTTCTTAATTTGTTGGATGGTTTCTTGAATTCCGCGGTGGTTTGTTTTAGTTTCGTGGTGATACTGTAAAAGTTCTTCCTGTCTGTATTTGTCGGTAATGTCTTCAAGTTTCGAGGTACATTTTAGGAGTCTGAATGCCGAATTTTTAAAAGTTTGTCGCATTAAATTGCTTAGTTCCGTATAGAGACTTTCTGCGTTATCGTTTTCGAAGAAAAATGCATATGTACTTCTCGGATTCCCAAATTCTCTGAAAAATGATATTATGGGTGTAAGGTCGTCATTCACTAAGTAGATATTCCATCTGGTCTTCTTGTTTTCCCATAAACGTTTCTTTGTTGGTTTCCTGGGTAGAGTTGATTTCGAAATTATTAACTGGTTTTGAAATACGTTGACTGGTGACTCGCTGGGATTAATTTCCTGTATGGGATCCTCCTCATTTGTATGGATGGTTTCTCCATCTTCTTCTACGTTCTCTATGTTTGGCGTTTCATCTATGTTATTTGCTACGGATTCATTGTCATCTTGACGTACTTGTCTATTCAAAGTCTCATTGAACTCTTCCATATATTGAAATAATGTTTGTTGATTTTCTGGTATTTCTTTCGTTGAAGTCGATGGTTCTACTTCATTGGCGTGGATTTCAATTCTCGACAATGCGTCTGCGTTGGTGTTCTTTTTGCCTTTTTTATACATAACCTCATAGTCGTACTCTTCGAGCTTTAGCCTCCAGCGAACTAGCCTTGAGTTGGGTTCCTTTAAAGACATCAACCATTCGAGAGGTTTATGATCCGTCAACACTTTGAATTTCCTGCCGAATAGGTATGGCCGAAAATATTTGGTGGCCCACACAATGGCTAGGAGTTCTTTTTCAATAGTGCTGTAATTCTGCTCGGAGCTGTTGAGTGTACGAGAAGCGTACGCTATTGGTTTATCTGATCCAATAGGTCCTTGTGATAGGATTGCTCCTACAGCGAAATTGCTGGCGTCTGTTGTCAAGTTGAATGGCAGTCTGAAGTCAGGATATTGTAGTATGGGGTCGTTTGTGAGTAGGGTTTTACAGTGGTTGAATGTCCTTATGAATTTTTCGTCGTGTTTTATTTCGGCACCTTTTTTCAAGCATACTGTGAATGGTTTTGTTATTTTGGCAAAGTCCTTGATAAATTTTCGGTAATAGCCAATAAGTCCTAGGAAACCTTTAATTTCACGTGTAGTTTTTGGGATGGGATACTCGATGATGGCCTTAATTTTGGAGGGGTTCGGCTTTACTCCTTCTGGTGTTACTATATGTCCAAGGAAGGCGACTTCTTTCTTGAGAAATTCAGATTTGTCTAACTGAATCTTCAAGTTAGTTTCTCGAAGTCGTTGAAAAACATTCTTCAGATTTATTTTCTTGTAATGATGTGGAGTATATGATGATATCATCCATATATACCAAACATATTTTATTCTGGAGTCCCTTTAGTACGTTGTCCATCACTCGCTGAAAAGTAGCCGGAGCATTTTTCAGTCCGAATGGCATTCTGACGTACTCGTAGTGCCCATTTTCGACGTTGAAAGCAGTTTTTGGAATGTCCTCTGGGGCCATTTCGATCTGATGGAACCCGCTTGCCAAATCTAATGTGGAAAAATACTGACACCTTCCTAGCTTATCTAGTACGTCACTGATATTGGGAATTGGATATCTGTCGTCTATTGTTTTTTCGTTGACTTTTCGGTAGTCAACTACGATCCTCCATTTTTTTTTCCCACTTGCGTCTGCTTTCTTCGGCACTACCCATATCGGAGATGACCATGGAGAGTTGCTAGGTCGAATTATGTTTTGTTCGAGCATTGTGCTAATTTGTGATTGTACCTCTTCTTTATGTATAAATGGGTACCTATATGACTTAGTGTATACCGGGATTTCGTCTTTTGTGTTTATATGATGTTTCACTTGATTTGTAAATGTCAATTTTTGTCCTTCGTAATGAAAAATGTCTGAGTATGATAAGCAAAGTTTTTCTATGTGTGTTTTCTCTTCGTCGTTCATATGTTCGGTGCGTATGAGTTCACGAATATCAGGTGTATCTGTATCTGTAAGGTCATTGTCGTTCACTTGGTCAAGGTCGGCATGATAGAGTTCGTAAGTCTCGTGCCGTGCCGGCTTCTAATTCGACAAAGAACAAAACTTTTTGCTTGGATTCATAATACTGAATTTCATTTTGAGAGGATGGTGTAAAGAGAATTGAATTTGAGAGATCGATTTGAGCTTCTAGTTGTTTCAAGATATCTAGACCTATCAGTCCATCAAAGTATTGGTGAAATTTGAATAAATGAAATTTAAGTGGTTCATGATAATTAAATTCGTTAAATGGAGGTATGTTAGCACATAAGTCACGTCGAGATTGTTGGAAAACTGATTTGACAACAAATGGTTCTTTGAAAATTGTATCTTTGTAATATTTTTCGGCAACATCCGGATTCAAAAATGATTTTGTAGCTCCGGTGTCTATCAGTAATTTAATAGGTGGGTTAATGATTTTGATAAAGGGAAGTTCTTTTTTGTCGTATATTGTATTCAATTCAATTATGTCTCCTCTAGTTCTTGTGTCGTTTCGTGAAAATTTTTGCTAGTTTCGTCGTCAAACTGTGAGTTATCGTCTAATTCATATGTTGGATTTGTTTCGTCATAGTGTTGGTCATAAGGGTATGTTTGGTCACTTTCGTAGGAATCAACATTGTAAACTTCTTCAGCAATAAAATTCATTTTTTGATTAGGGTCTCGTTGGAAATGATTATAGGGTTGGGGGTTAGTGTTTCTAGTAAAATTGTGTGTCTTTGTTATACCGCTCATAGGGGTAGGTTTGAAATTAGATGAACTGCCTTGTGGAGGATTTTTCCAAACATTACGAGGTTTTCCAAATACTTGGCTGTTCGTGAAATATTTTTGTGTTGGTGTGTTTTGTCTGGGTTGAATTTGGATTGGGCCCCTAGGAAATTGGGGTTGATTAAAATTTTGTTGAGACGAAAATTGTGATTGATTGAAATTCTGAACTGGAAATTGCGGTCTAGTAGCATTGAAATTATGGGCGTTATTTTGGAAAGATGATCTTGAATGATTTTGGAAATAATTTTGTGGTACTTGGGCTCGTGGTTTATTCATTTGAGGCCTCGGAGCAAAGCTAGAATGCGATTTCTGTAAATATCTAATATTGTTGTCTTCAATAATATATTTTTGTGCTTCGGCTAGATTATTTGGTTTCATTGAACGAATCATCGAGCTCTGAGGTTCTCTCAGACCGACAAGTAAAATGTGCAGTGCATGTGAATCATACAAAGCTTTTTTGCTTCTTTTTATTTCATCATTATTTTCGTGCAAGTTTATGTAATTGTGAAGTAAATTGAGGGTTGTCTGTACTCGAGAATAAAACTGTAAGGAATTTTCATTGGAATTTTGTCTAAGTGAGCCTAAATCAGAAATTAAGCTGCTTTCGTTTCTCTGATCACCGAAATGTGTGATCAACAAGTCTTTAATGGTTGGCCAATTATAAGTGCCACTAAGAGAGAATACTTCTTCGGCCGGCCCGGTGAGCTTGGAAAGTACACTATGTAGTAAAATTTTGTTTTGAGAACAATTTTCAAATCCTGGCCGTACATCGTAATATTCATTCAATAAATCACTGACCGTTTGAAGGTACCTGTAGAGTCTACAGGGATTTCCATCGAATTCAGGAACAATTTGTAGTAGTTTCATATCGAATACATTTGGTGGGTTTGGCATGTTTAATGAGATTGATTCTATAGATTTTTTGATTGATTCCGATTGAGACTGATTGTTAAGGTTTAAGGATTGCAAAGATTGACTAAGAGTTTCTTCTAGTTCCGCACTGATACCACTAGTAATTTCTGATTCGGATTCAGGATCAGAGGAAATCAATGACATAAGGAAATAGCAAATGAATATAAGGAATCAATGAGTGACTTACATGAAGTTCCAATTTTTCATTCTTCTTCGATGGTTGCCAAGAGTTACTGGATCCTCGATGGACGGCTTCTCTGGTACTTCTCGATCACTGGTTCTTCTCGATGAAGAGTTGATACCCAAGGATATCTACGATAGATGCCTTCGAGTATCCTACCGACTGCGCCACTTAAGTTTTTTGGAAAACGAAAAACGTTTTTAAAAAACAAGATTTACTTTTTATTTAACACAACCGATTCGTGTGAACCTTACAATCAGAATGAATTAGTTGAATGACATGAATATGTGAGAAACCTGGAAATGCACATCGAATGAATTTTGTCGAGTCGGGTAAAATGCAACGTCTGCATCTTCGGGTTGCGAGCGGCTGGTTCAACGACATAACTCCCGTCTATTTCTATTATTATAGGAGGAACACTTCAACCAAATACTCCATCATTGTGCTGTTAACCCCTGTCTATTGTCCCGCCTGATCAACTATAATAGACAGTTTTCCGTCCTCAGAACATAAATAACTATCTTCGAATGCAACGACACCTGACTGTGATAACATTTGGAGCTCAAGGAACCGGTTGGATAACTGTCAGCTTGAGTGAAATCGTATCGAAACGCTGAATCAGAGATTAAATAATGTTGATTACCTTGAAAGCATGAAAAATCAAGGAGGATTCTTTCGTGTATAATTTTTCAACATCAAAATATTCACATGATGATACTCTCCAGAGGCATACTTGATGAAATCACGTCTGCAAATCAGTCACTATCTGTTGGTCCGAAATATCTTCTTAAGAATCGACTCACTTGCCACTTGATCACCTGATCTATCACTGTTATACTTCTCCCGTGGAGGTATTTGAATTTCATAACCTAACCCAACCTTACCTGATCTAAACTGATCAAACCTAACCTAACCTAACCTAACCTGGCCTAACCTAACCTAACCTAACCTAACCTAACCTAACCTAACCTAACCTAACCTAACCTAACCTAACCTAACCTAACCTAACCTAACCTAACCTAACCTAACATAACCTAACCTAACCTAACCTAACCTAACCTAACCTAACCTAACCTAACCTAACCTAACCTAACCTAACCTAACCTAACCTAACCTAACCTAACCTAACCTAACCTAACCTAACCTAACCTAATCTAACCCGACCTAACCTTTTTTTTTTTTTTTTTTTTGTGAGGGGGGGAAACCCTCATGGGCACCGGCCGCTCATTTGTGTCTATCGCGGACCGGTAGTGCCGGACTCTTACCGACTAAAACCCCCCCTTTTTGGTTTGCTCCGTCAAGACACAATCTGGTATCACCTTTTTAGGCTTCCATCAGACTGTGGACTGCTTTCGATTTCTTCCACTTCAGATGCCCTGGGCTTCTCTCTCTTCTTTTTCTTTTGTTATCATTATGCTCCTGATCATGTTAGAGCCGATGTTCCATTTTCTGCGATTTTCTAGCATTTTTTCTACGAGATCCGGTATGTCAGTGAATTCCAGTTCGATCTGCGCCTCCCTTCTCTTCTCCTCCCATCTGGGGCAGGATTGGAGTGTGTGTTCCACATCATCCCTCTGCTCGTCTCCACAGTATCTGCAGCTGTCTGTTGCCGTCTTTCGGATCTTATGGGTGTATTCTGCGTATGAGCCGTGGCCAGTCAGTCCTTGTGTTAGCTGGTATCCGATTTCTTTGTGCTCGCACTTGATCCACCTTTCTATGTCGGGAATTATACGGTATGTCCACCTTCCTTTGTTTGAGGAGTCCCATCTCTCTTGCCATCTCATGAGGGTTCTTCTTCTAGCTTCCGTTTTTGCCATTTCATTCTGGCCCTCCCCGGAGGCATGCAGGTGCCTTCTCTCCTCTATCAGCAGGTCTATTGGGGGAATTCCAGTTATCACCTGTAGGGCATGTGTGGACACTGTCCTGTAGGCGCTCGCCACTCTTAACAACGACGCCCTCTGAGTGCTCTCCAGCATCGCGTAGTATTTCCCAATTCTTGTGGCCGTGTGCCAAACTGGGGCCCCGTACAGAAGGATGGATGTTGTAACACCATTCAGAACCGTCCTCTTTGCCCAGCTGGGTCCTCCTATATTCGGTGTCAGCCTCGCCAGGGATGAAGCCTTCTCCTTTGCCTTCCTTGTCGCATTAATGACGTGAGGGCCAAAAGACAACTTGTCGTCAAGCGTTACCCCAAGGTATTTCAGCTGTCTTTTTGGGTGTACTATTGTCCCGTCTGCCATAAAACTTATGCCTTGTCTGTTTCTTGGTCCGTTCAGGATTATAGCTTCTGTTTTTTCGGGGGCCATCTGTAGGTAGTTCCCTCTTAGCCATCTGTTGATATTATATAGCGAGTCATCTGCCTTTTCCATGAGCTCTTCTTTATTTTCAGCCGTGACTATCAGTGCGATATCGTCGGCGTATCCTACCACTTCGGTTCCCGTTGGCTGATCGAGTCTGAGTATAGGATCGTAAAAAAGATTCCACAGTATCGGGCCTAGTGCCGAGCCTTGGGGTATGCCTGTCGTTGTCTCTTTTCTTTCTCCTTCGTCCTCGATATTTCTCTCATTCAGGTAGTTCCTTATTACATTCGCCAGATAGGTAGGTAATTTTGCTGTTGCTTCTCTGACAATCCTTGTCCAGGGGGCCGAGTTAAAAGCGTTTCTCACGTCTACCGCCACTAATGCGCACCACTTCTCTCCTGGGCCATCTCTCCTTGTTGTCCGCACCCTGGTCATCACGTGCTCGATGGCGTGTATCGTGGACGTGCCCTCTCGGAAACCGTATTGGTTCGGTGCGATCCCCCCCACTTCTTCCAGTGCGTTAACCAGTCTTGCTTTGACTAGCTGCTCGTATAACTTAGCCAATGTGTTGATCAGACAAAGTGGCCTATACGCCGTTGGTGCGTCGAGTGGTTTCCCTTTCTTATGTATCAGCACTAATCTAGCAGTCTTCCAACACTTCGGGAAGGTTTGGGTGCTCATCAGATCATTCATCACATCCAGTGTGAATTCCGGTGCAACCTCCACCAATACTTTCACCGCTTCTGGTGGGATTCCGTCAGGGCCTGGTGCCTTTCTTGTTCTCAGCTTCTCACTAGCTGCTTTGAGCTCTTCCACTGTGAAAGGATGTTCTACGTTTACTGGTTCTGGCGCGGTGATGGTCTCGTTTCTCCTCGGAAACAGATGATCGATCGCCTCGTTTCTTCTGGTCTTGGTCATTTGGAAGGGGGGTCCCGTGTTCTTGAAACATTGCATGACGAGTTTGTACCCGTCCCCCAAGATATCGTCGTTTAGATCTTCGCAAAGTTTCCTCCAGTTGTTTCGCTTTTCCGCTCTGATTTGCCTTTTCAGTTCTCCTTTTGCTTCCCTTAGCCGGGTCTTCGCTTCCTCGATGTTTCCTGCCGCGCCTCTTTTGGCTGTTCTGGTGTAGTCTCTTCTGAGCCTATTACATCTGTCCTTCAATTCCCTTATCTCTTCGGTCCACCAGTATGGTACAGTTCGTCTGTGGGAGTCCACGTCAGGCCTTGCTTGGTGGTAAGCATTTCTCACTGCATTTGTGAGTGTTTCCGGAGAGGGAATGCCACTTATCGTCCTCGTTTTTCTTTCAATAGCTTCCTTAAATCTCGCTTTATTTATTTCTACCCTGTTCTTCATTGGCAGTAGACGTTTCGTCTTGTCTCTCACCTCGAAAGTGATGTACTGGTGGCACGTTAACGATTCCGTTACCTCCCATTTTACCACCTTCCTTGCCAAACTTCTCGTAGTGAGGGTGATGTCAATGAAAGATTCTGAGGCGCCACGTATAAATGTAGGCTTGTCTCCCGTATTTTGAATGACCAGGTCTGAACTGGCGATATGTTCCATCAGTATCTGTCCTCTCCGGTCGGTGTGTGGGGAACCCCATTCCACCGCTTTGGAGTTCAGGTCTCCCAGAATGAGGACCTCTCTTCTCTCCTCCTCCATTGTTTCCATCACTCTCCCTATGTCTTCTTCGAAAGCCTGGATGCTGATGTTCGGTGAGATGTAACAGCTGATCATCGAAAAATGCTCAAGTCTGATGCACAGGTGCCCGTCTTTCTTGGTCAGCTTATCTACTTTTATTGCTTTATTAACAAAAAATATAGCCGTGTCTCCTCTCGTGTCCGCAACCCATCCTCTTCTTTTCATGGCTTTTCGGTTTGGCTCGCTAACTACGATAAGATCCGCGCCTATCTCCATTGCCTTTGCGTGGGCTAGGTCATGGGCAGTCCAGGACCTATCTACGTTTGCTTGGAGGACTTTCATAGCTTGCTTGCAGGCGCCTTCCTCTGGCTCTCCTTTTCCGTGAGCATTTTCCTGAAGTGGGGGCATCTCATGGTTCCCATCTTGTGTCCTTCCTCATTACAGATGTGGCAGTGTGGGATATCCTTGCATTCTCTGGCCTGGTGTCCCCCTTTCCAGCAGTTTAAGCAATCATTCGTTCGGTCTGTTCCTTTACATTGCTCCCTTTTGTGTCCGAACTCATAGCATCTATAGCACCTGATGAGGTTTGCCTTCTGCTTAATCTTGCAGTTGATCCAGCCAATCCTAATCCAACCGTGCCCTTGTAGGATTTCTGCTAGCTCTTTGCGGGCCGATATTGTGGCCGTCTTATTCCCATATCGATTGGGTTGCAGTCTAACGAGGTTCACCTCACCTTCTGCGACGCCTGTCTCCCTTGCAATTGCCTTGACTACCTCCTCTGGTGTGGTTGACTCATCTATGTCATATATGTTCAGAGTTATGTCTCTGTTTAGGATTCTCACCTCTGTGTTCTGGATCTTCTCCACAATTTCCTTCTTCAGTGCTTTGGCTTTCTCTTTTCCGCCCTTTATTTGGAGCGATATGTCTCCTCTGCCTGTTTTTCTCAGTGAGGAGACTGTGATACCCAATCTCCCTATATCTACGATATCCTTCATTTTTCTTAGGGCGTCTGAATAGCTGCTCTCGCCTGTAGTGACTATCAAGGTTTCCGTGTTCTTTCTTCTTGCTGGCGTCTTGGAGCCTTTTGTCCCTTGGGCTTCTTTCTTCCTTCTTTGCCTGAGTATTTTCCACTGGAATTCTTCCTGCCATGAGCATATCTCCAGCGACTTTCTCAAATTGTCTGTATCCACTTCCTCTGAGCAAACTATTGCAATCTTTCTCCTGCCTAGGTCTGCTGCCTTTATCTTTAGTTTTGTGCTCATCTCATAAAACATCTCTTGGTCCGTTTGGTTTTCTGTCCCCTTCGTTGCCGGCACCGCGAAAAAGTATCTTTCGCTAGTGTTTGTCGTCTCTCTCGAGTTTCTCTGTGTATACAGCACGTACTCTATTTCGGGGTTTGTGCAGCCTCTCAACAGTTCTATAACCTCTGCGTGCCTACTTTGGAGTTGGCTCAGTAGGCCGGTATCCCCGCATTCCAGTGGGTTTGCCACTATGGCTATGTCCCAACTTGCGCCGATCTCAAGTGGGCTGCCTTCCTCTTCCTTTGTGCACCGGTATAATTCCTGCGGCCACTCCGCTTTGATAATTTCTTTGAAATCATCGAAGCATTTTCCGTTCTCGATGACCTGTGTGATCCTCTCCTTCATTTTTCTTTCCTCCTCCCTCGTTTCTGTTATTATGGTCTCCTCATCTACTTGGGTCCCGAAATCGATCTTTTGGGCGCCCTCTATCCTCTCAGTCTGCATTTTTCCAATTTCTTCTTTATCGTCGTTCTGCTTCTTCTCCAGCTCTTTCATAGCCTCAGTTAGTATATTGATGTCTACCCTCTCAGCCTGGTTCACTATTGCCCTGATAGCGCTTTTAATTTCCTTCTTTGTGTTAGTATTTTCGTTCATCAGGGTATTCAGTTTGTCTATTTCCTTGAACATTCCCTTCAGGATCCTTTCGGTCCTTGCTAGATCCGATCGCAGGAGTTCATTTGATATGCCTTCTGCCAGTGATGCTTCACTCCTCCTCCTCTTTCTCACGCTGCCTGTCCTCCTTAGCTCATTGCCCATGGATTCAGCGGGAACCGCTTGATCCTTCTTGTGTGCCTCCCCCGAGGAAGCGGTGGTATCTCCGCCCTCTCTGGTACTGTCATCCCTTCTTGGCGGGGATCTCGCGATAGACGATCTCCTACCAAAGATTTGTGCATACTCGCCCTCTTCTTTGTCTTTGTCATCCGCCAAGACATTATATATATTTTGTTTTATAAAATTATCAGCCATCTTTGTTCCCACGAGTAGTAACCCGACCTAACCTAATCTAACCTTACCTAACCTGACCTAACCTAACCTTACCTAACCTAACCTGATCTATCACTGTTAGACTCCTCCCGTGGAGACATTCGAATTCCATAGTTTGAATCAATTGTGAAAAAATGCGTATTTCGTGCAGTGTTTCCAAAATTATTGGTAAATGTGTGAGTACATTTCTTAAATCGTTCATATTTCCTCATGGTACTGAATGGTTGAACCTTCCGAATGATAATATCTCAAAGGATAAGGCGGTTGACAGCAAAATGTTGACGTAAACAGTGGAACAGTTCCTTCTTGCAATGAAAATCGACGAGTCTGAGCGATTTTCAAATTTTTCGTACGATAATAAGGGGATTGACAAGTTTTAAATGGGACATAGTAAATACTACAGAATAGGGAATTCTGTCGAATACTTCTAGTACTTACCTACTCAAGCTGATGCTGCGCTAAAAAATCTTTGTTTTCTACTAGGTTTTCTTAGCTTTCCTCCTGATTATAACTTGGTTGAGCTTCCGAAGAAATTTCATACTTCAATACTTATAGTTACTTCGGATTCATTTCCAGTTACTTGAAGTCGAAGCATAAGCAGGCTGAGTTATGAGGAACTGTAAATACGCCTACTACGAATAGAGGCCTTTCCTCTTCCCCAATAATATATGTATGGAGTCAATAAAGAAGAAAAAAAACTCACGAACTGGAAATGAGGTTTTATTCAGTAGTCTCCAGAAGCTATACCTACCAACAGGGGAGGTTCATTTTGTACGGAAAAGAAGTGACCAGAATAACTGAATAAAACGAATCGAATAAATAAAACTGAGAATTGGAATCATAAAATCATTTGAATCGATGGCAATCACCATCCATAGATATCCTATATCCACTGTTCCGGAAATCACCTAATAAGATTATGACCCCTGACAAAAATTGGCCAGGCCTGGAATTGTTTGCCAAACTTTCGTTTTTTTTTCAAGAATTCATTGTTTCTCATCAGATTCATCGAAAGTGGGAGGAGAATTCAGAATATTCCATTTCCTTTCACAGTTCAAAGGAACCATATAAACTTCAAATTGAACTTGTGAATTTTGGCGAGGACGGTTCTGGATTTCACGATTCTGAATGAATCAGTCGGTCAGCGAGAGTTGTATCCAAATATTTCATGAGAATCTCAGACAAATCGGAGAAGCTATCGACAATTTATGACTATGAGATGTTTTTGCCAAATCCGTTCATTCATCCCCATATATTATTGAAGAAGAGGAGAGGACAATTTTTGATGGTCATCAGGTACTCCCCTCAGGAGAGTCAATTCGTGGTAGGAGTATGTACAGTTCATCATCAATCACCCTGTTAAAGTCACTCTGAGGAATAAGCAACTGGAATTTTTTGCGATGTTTCAACAAACCCCGCAAATATACAAGCCAGACTAATGACTTTACAATTATGAGAAAAAAAGATATTCGATTTCATACTCATTCCTATCTACTTTGCTAGAGGTACGATATCAACAACATCATTTTGAAAGAAGCTCAAAAACTAACGTTCAAAATAAACTTCAGCAGATGATTATAACAGTTTATTCATTGGAATCAGGAACTTCATTCATTTTTCAAAAATACTATACATCACTGTGACACAACACACTACACTGTGATTACCAGTAGTTGATTTCGTGGAGCAATTTTATTTTTTCTATTTGCATGAGAATTTCGGAGATTGAGGAATATGCCAGTTGGATGTTCAGAAAATACAGGGTGGGTATATATCCATTAGTTGACGCGATCTATATGTATATGGAGAAATAGATGTAGCACCATTCTGAAAATCCGTAGAGGTGGTGAAAGAAACATGATGGAGAATCCAACTGAAACTACACAACACTAATTTCCTAACACCCCAAAATATTGTCCCTGTTGAAATATGAATAACATCTTTCTGCTTCGGAAAATCTGAATTTGGATCACACTGTTCGCTAGCCCAGTCCCTCAGCAGCTCATCATATAAAATCGCTATAGGTTGTCACCTGAATCTGTGCGGAATTTTGGAATTGTCAAAAGGATCCCAAATGATCAAAAACTTTTTCTTTCATTTTTGACAGCAGAGGCATGAAGGTAATCTCATTACCTTGACATTTTCTGAATTATCTCCTTATCTCTCTTATTCACAGAGTGGTCTGGAAAAAAATACTTTCTTGGTCTGCAGTCATAACTTTCAGGATCATTGTGGAGCATGAACCTCAGGTGAAAAGAAATGGAGATCAGAATCAACACAACATAAACATTCTACAGAAGGATTGTGAAAATTCTGATTGTGGATTGCTAGTTTCACAAAAAAAGTAAGTCTGTAATGTGAAAACCGCAACCTTATACCTCCAAAGATAACTGAGATATCGTGAAAAAGCATCGAAAACTGGCCACACTATACAGTGTGTCTCACTCATTCTAATGAAAGCTCCCTGGTATCTTCCGTAATTGTTGAGATAGTATTCCTAAATTCGTAGGAACAGTGTTGTCATATGGTCTACACGAAATTTCCCCTGTGCAATGACTGAGAATTTCCACTGTTCATACTCAGATTTTTTCTCACAATTCCTCTAGTTTCTATGGTCAAGCAGTGACATCCTGCAGCAAATCTATGGAAAATCATCTGACTTTTCCTTATTGAAATATTATTAATATTTCAATGATTCAAAGAAATGAGGAGATTTATAGAAATGAATATTCTACTGCCTTGAGTAACCTTCAGACAGTATAATATATAACATGAATATTTCCAGTTAACCTCCTGAGTATTAACCAACAGTCAAATCACAAAACAATATACATTATATTATTACGTGTTATGTATTTTGTGTTCAGGTCACAAAATCATGACTTTTGGATCTTCAACTATCGTTGTTTTCTCAGTATTCAGATTCTGGCGATATCATCAAAATCATCCTCCCAAACGGCCTTTTCTAGAAGAATCCCTTCTTCCTTCGAAATTCACAAAATCCCCACGAAAACAGGAATCTTCTCCTGGTATAAAAACACTGTAGAAGCAGAAGATTTCCTAGAAATACATACTATGACCAAGTGGAGTTATCTGCAGTGATATTTACTGCTCCCATCAGCCTCGGGACCACCCACATTTCTGGAAAATGATAAAAGAAGCCAAGATTGGTTGAAACTCACTCCGGTTCTGAAATTTGCACGAGAAAGGGAAAATCCAAAGATGAAGTCAATTATGTTAGAGGCGGGGGTGCATCTATGAGAAGTGAGATAAAACCTAATTTTTCAGAACCAAAAATTTTCCAGAAAATATTTGAATGAATTAGTAATATTTTCGTTCCTGATATTGAATCTGAAGTGATTTTCATCATATCTTGCCACCTAATATCATTTTAGTGGGTGGTTTCATGGCTGTTGGCAAGCAGTGTATATCAATGGAGATAACTCCACTTGGTAATAGTGTGTATTTCCAGTATATACCTGCCACTCTTGCAGATTTCAAAATCCTAACTGAACAATCACGGAAGATAAAAGGGTGCTCCCCAAAGAAGTGAAACACGAAACTGTCGTATGATGCTCATCTTCAATTCTGATCTCCATATCACCTCATCTGGAGTAACAGCTTCAAAATGAGCCCAAGATTTCAAAAATCGGAAGTCAAGGAAAAGTGATACTACTGCATATCCAGAGAGTTAATTTTTTGAGATCACTCTGTAGGTATGAAAGGTAAGAAGACGATTGAAAAAATGTTCCAAGGTAATGAGATCATTCCTAGGCCTGTGCTATCAAAGTTGAATGAAAAGTTTTTGTTCATTTGGGATCCTTTTTGAAAATTCCAGATGATACTCTGTAGCGATTTTATATGAGGAACCTCATGTTTTGAAGGAATACACTGTGATCCTTATTCAGGTTGTTTAAAGCAGAAAAATTATTTCAACAGGGGCAAAATTTTGGAGCGCGACAAAATTAGTGCTGCGTAGTAGTTAATCATCGTAACCGTGTAGCTTCCGGTTTCACAGGAGAAGACGTCACCTATGATGTTTTCGAAGGAACACATTGTATTCCACATGATCTTTGTATTTCTCCCATGATTTTGATTCGAATTCATGATCATATCAAATGAACCGTTTTTGAATTGTTCGAATTTTTTTGGAAAAAGTGACAAATGCATCGAACACGCCATTTTCATGAGAATTGGAATTTTTGATGATATATCAATCTTTAATATTGAAGGTTGAACGAAAAACTGACCATAATCACCATCATGAATAATTCACAAGGTGCGCAGGAAAGTAAGACCAAAAAGTGATCGTGGAACATCAAAAAGCCCAACCTCCTCAATTCAATAGGAACCAAATTTTTTCTTTGATCTAGGTATTGTCACGATTTTGTGTTTCATAGACTGAAAATTTTTCATGTGATGTCACGATTAATCAATAAAACCACTTTCGGGCACTACTGTTACTTTTTTAACCATACATTACAAATCTTAGATCATTTTTATCGATTCCTTACAGAATAGAATCGACCATTTGCTCGTCATATAGAGGTTATTGCTTTCTCCCAAACCTAACCTACAAAAATCAGAGTCCTGTTAGAATGCCAGCAACCACCAATCAGAATACCACAAATTTGGTGGGAATATTTCAGCCTAGTTCAGCACTAACATGGAACAGACTATGCTGTGAAAAAGAAGCATTAACCAACTAAACGATAATAAAAAGAACGCGATATTCAAAAGGCAAATGTAATAAAAGTGCTTTCGAGTTTGAGGTAGTGAATCAGAATTGGGGCTTATTTTGATCAAAAATTTGAATTATGAAAATAAAAAATTGAAATTGAAAATGTTGAGATTTTGAATGTTTCACAATCACTTCTTGAACACACTTTTCTGTGCATCCTGTGAATTATCCAGTGTTGGTGATCATGGTTGAATATCCTTCAATATTCACGATTCAATCACTGTATACAACTGTATATTACCAAAAAATTCCAATCCACAACTGTCATTTTTTCAAGGAAAACGCGATAAACTCAAAATCGGTTCATTTCAGGTATCTCCAGGGTATGCATTTGAATCGAAATCATAAGAGTAATTCAAGAATCATGAGAAATATAGGGTGTTCCATCGGAAATATCATAGATGACATCACTTCCGGAGAAACTGAAAGCTTCACAAAAAGGAGAATATATTAGTTTCATTCTCCATGTTTCCTTCATCGCCCATATGAATTATCAGAACTCCTTAGTCCTTATTTTTCCATATATAGATCGCGTTAACTTATGAAATTATACCCTGTAAGATGGCCATATCATTAACCATGATAACCATCATTTTATTTCACATATATCGAAGACTGGAACCTTTGGCACGATAATGCACTACACTGTTTTACCACTCACCAAAACTATTTTTAACGCCTCGACACGTGTTTCGCTAACTATGTTAGCATCTTCAGAAGGAGATTAAAACTGTTTAATCTTCTCCTGAAGATGCTAACATAGTTAGCGAAACACGTGTCGAGGCGTTAAAAAATCGTTTTGGTAAGAGGTAAAACAGTGTAGTGTATTTTATTTCACGTTCAAGTTCAAATCGCAAGATCTTCCAGAGATTTGATGATTGATCTAATTGCAACATTATTAATCTGTCAATTAACCTCTCATTGTAAGAAAATGCCTTATTTAACAAGAAACTATTTTCGCAACAAGATTCATTCTCCTATAATTGAAGAGATGCATGATACATGATATTATATTCAGGCTGAAAATGTGCATGATGTTGCTGCAATAATGCTATAATTGCAATATTGGTCTGCATTCCAAGCTCTAGTGCAAAATGAAAGTTGCAAGTAGTCAGGTATGAAATCCTGAAGTAAGCCCTATTCAAAAACAATCCTCGTAAAAATAGAGAAATGATTGCACAATCGATCTCTGCAATCAGGCTGTAATCATTGCAGAAATGTTGCTCGAATCAACTGAATCGAAATCTTGGAAATGTTTTTTTGGGGGTTTTTGCATATCTTCAGAATGAGGTTCTACAGGATGTACAACTTTACGAAAATGTTAAAGGCTTCCCTTCTGAAGGCAACATTTTTCAAGTTTTTCTTGGTATCAAATGATATCGATATGTTTCTTCAACTTTATGCATGATTGAGTAATTATTTATATTGGCTCTGCGACCTTGTGATTTCGAATCAAACGTTATTGGCATACTTATTTTCTTGAAACCAGTCTGTGTCAATGATTATGTCGATCATGTCATATCAATATTTTTGACCACCACCAAACAATAATGACAAAAACACACAGCCCATTGGAATTAGAGATTCAAATTATGCATTTTCTTGTAAAATTGTTCATATTTCAGTAATTAGTCTGACAATTCCAAAAATTCCGAAAAAGCTTCGAGAAAACAGATAGTATAATATATTTGACACCTCAGAAAGAATTTGAAGAATATGTTCCCAAAGGAAAGACTTTTGAGATTTTTAAAAATTGCACAGCTTAAAATCTGATTCAGAAGGGATGCAATTATCAATATTATATTGATTCACAGAATTGGGAATGAACTGGAAATCAGTTATTCGGAAGTTGTAGATCGAATTTGCAATCAATAGAATCGCAAAATCAATATTTGTATGTGAGGGAGCCTACTTGCAGGTGTAAAGAAGTTGGAATACAGTGACGTATTTATACCTGAACTTTTCAATGTTCTGAATTGAAATATCCCACAATCAAGATATTTACAAGATTTCAGAGGTACAGAAAATTGCAACATTCATGTGTGGATCAAATAACGATCAGTGTCGTTGCATGAATGATCTTCAAATGGAGAAATTGCATTTTTATTCGAAGTTGAACCCAGTATATCTATAGATGGATGTAGCAATGAATGTATATAATGGAAGCTTGCCATTGATGCAAAATGGGATATTCAATTATTGGTAAGTATCACAATTTGAGCTCAAAAATCGATAGCAAGGAAACATAACTATATGTTCCTTCGTGTCATGGCCATTATGGAGAACTGACAGTTATTCAACAAAGTTTTCGGTGAATTTGCGATAACCATGGCAGGTTATTGATATTCCCTTCGATTTTGATACTTCAATTATTCACTGAGCGCTTCTTCTTCTTCGAAGTTTTTGTAGGCTATGTCTTGAATGCCTTAGAGGGCTGTGAAACTGAGCTGCATGCTATTCCTGCTACCATTTGTTGCAAAATGCTTCAATGCCTGCATGACATCCTGTTAAAAACGACCCCTTTCCGTATCAGATCAACAATGGACCTGATTTTTCATTGTTTTTCGCTCGATGGTTTCATGTCGCTTACTTCCATCTGATCAGGTGCCCAGCTGGATTCTATAAACTTCATGATTTTGATAAGAGTAATAAAGTAAAAGGCACACGAACTACTCAACAACCAAACCTCAACAATATGAAAAACTTTTGGAGCACTGATATTTCTGGTTGACTTAGTGGTGTTCACAGAGTTACTTGATCCACGGTTTTGTGCGTATTCAGGTAAAAAGGAGAGTGGTGTATGTAAACTTCAAGACTGCAGAGGAAAAAAAAGGTGACAAGTAGCTGCACAGCAGCCTACTTCTACCAACAAAAAGCAAAATATGAATTCGAGTTTATTTTTGAAACTATAACTGTTGATTCCGCTGAGTTGGGGTTGTTTTGGTAGAGATAATCAGGAGAATATTTGTTTGTTGTACTAGGCAGGAGAATAGTAGATTGACTGCCTAGGCTCATAGCCGAGCGTAGCGAAGCTAGGAATTCAGCCAAAAGGCAGTCAATCTACTTTTCCTGTCGTGAAAACATGTAATTTGTCCTTCAATTGTTATTAAACTGTAATATTCATCATTTCATTCTCACCCAATGTCAGTGTCAATTTTGATTACCAATTTCATTGTATGGAAAAACTCTGAAACACTTCAACTACAATTTCCAGAGAAACATCGTTCTGAAATATTTTGAGCCCTGCGGCGTTGCTGCTTCTATAGAGAAAAGTAGCAACAACTTTGTTATTTCAAATGGAACACCTTTTATTTCATTGCATTTTCAGATTCTTCCCGAAGAGCTAATTTCATCGATGCATCACACTTGTGATCAAGCGGCAATGATGACAGAGATATAGGGTGTTCAAAATAGATATTTTTCAATCTTAGGATTCTTTGGGTCGAAACTATTCATCATTAGTCAAAGTGGCTTATTTGACCCTATCTCAACTTTCGATTCACTATCTACTGACATTTCATCGAAACATATACAGGGTGGCTCAAGATTCAAAATTCTGAATACCCTGTATCTGTTCCGATTAAACGTCAGTGGATAGTAAATTGAAAGTGGGAATATAGGGACATAAGAGCCGTTTTCATCAATAATGAATAGTTTTGACACAAAAAAATGCTAGAATTGAAAAATCTTGATTTAGAAAACCCTATATCCCTGAAATAATTTCAGCTAGACCCTGAGTGTGATGCATTGATGAAATCAGCTTCCCGAAGAGAATCTAAAGATGCTATGAGATACAAGATATTCCATTTGAAATAACGAAGTTTCTGCTTTTTTTTCGTTAGAAGCGAGAACGCCAGAGGGCTGAAAACATTTTAGAACGATGTCCATCTCAAAAAAGTAGTTGATGTGTTTCAAATGTTTCGCATTTTGTGGTTCTGGTGACCTACAGATCCTCTGTTTTGTTTTCAAAGGACCACCCTGTATAGTCTCAAGAGACTACTAATCTTGTAGAGTCTTACTAGTGGGTATATGTATCAATGGTTGTAGATGTGATGATCACCTGTGCTCCCTAGTTTTTTTCTTTCTGAAAATTCAGCTGGACGACTGATGGGTAAGAACTCTGCAGGATAATCAACTCTCTTCTTCTTGTAGGCCCGTCGGTGTGTGGGGCAAGATCGTTGGCTCACTGTGTGCGATTGCTGGCGTTCTGACGATTGCGCTGCCTGTCCCTGTTATAGTGTCAAACTTCAATTACTTCTATCACCGTGAGACAGATCAGGTGAGTTTTTCAATGGCGATTTCTGTATTTTGTATCGTCGCTATAGCAACTGAACAAATTTCTAGAAAATGTTTCCTTCTCCTCATCAGGGTTCTAGAAAATGTTTCCTTACCCCTCATCAGGGAAAGGAGGTTGGAGTCATGCAAGATCGATGCGTTGCAGTAATAGTTCCCTTTTGTAGCACAGTGAATACGATGCCTGAATTTGAGAGATTACATTTCATCATTTCTCATAACAAAACAATTGCTATATCGATGGAAAATAAAACTAAATATCTGGGTATAATCATTGATTGTCATCTGAGATGGGATCATCATTCTGCATTCGTGACAAAAAAGCTTAGAGGACACAGATTCAGATTTCACAGAATAATATTTGATTTGGGATTTCTGAAAATACTATATTCCTCTCTAGTACAAACACACATCACTTATGGTATACTCACGTGAGGAGGAATAAAAAATAATCATCTAAAGAAATTGGAAGTCACCCAAAAATGGCTGCTGAAAATAATTTTCAAAAAACCATATAGGCACCCTAGCAAACGACTTTTTGAAGAAGCGCAAGTCTTAGATATTAGACAACTTTACTTTCAGTCCTTAATGATAAGACATCACAAATTCAAACATGAGGCTCAAAAAATTTTTTATAGACATAATACCCGGTATAAATCAAAATCAACACTTATTCCCAAAACCAGAAAAACGGTCTCTCAAGGATGTTTTACTTATCTTTGTCCTGTCCTCTATGCTGAGAGTCCGTTTTACTTGAGGGAGAATAACTTCACTAGATCATTCAAAAAAAATCTTAAAGAATGGATTCTAAATACACCAAGAGCAAGAATTCATCAATTAATCAACAGAAAGAACAACTTATGACAGCACTATTTGACAGTATATATTCCCTTACTCTTGTGATATTGAGTTATATTTGCAAAAACACATACTTTGTTATTGATATCATTTATGAATATTTATATACACATACATATACAGGGTGGCGCAATGGGTATTGACGATTTTAAGAGTGTTATTGTGGTTGTACTAATGAAACAATCAAGGTCAAAATCATATATTTTTATGACACATATAATGCAGTTTTACAACAAAAATTATTTTTTGAAAATAACATCTTTTAAATGACCACCACGTTTGTCTAAACATTATTGAAGCCGTGATTGAAAATTATCTGTAACTCGTAGCATTTCCTGGATTATCGCTCTGATTTCTTCAGAAATGTTGTCTTTTAAAACTTGTGTTGATAAAATCATGGCTGGTCAAATCTGGTGACCAATTAAAATCACCATGTCGGGATACAAGTCGTCCAGGAAACATGTTTCTTAGATGAGCCATGCAAATTCGCGCAGTATGGCTTGTTGCTCCATCTTGCTGGAACCATAAATCGATATTTTCTACCCCCAGGCGTTGCAATTTAGCAGGTAAAAAAATTGTAACCATCTCCAAATACCGTTGAGAAGTTACGGTAATTGTACAGCCATTTTCTTTGAAAAAGTACGGGCCTAGTATTCCGAATGCAGCCACACCGCACCATACGGTGACTTTTTCGGAATGCACAGGTTCGTGAATTTGTTGAGGTTGTTTGTCAGCTCAGTATCGATAATTTTCTTTATGCACTAGCAAGCGATAGAGTGTACTTTTCAACAATAGGCCTCGAAATTTACCAGTTTTAAAAGACAACATTACTAAAGAAATCACAGCGATAAACCAGGAAATGCTACGAGTTACAGATAATTTTCAATCACGGCTTCAACAATGTTTAGAAAAACGTGGTGGTCATTTAAAAGATTTTATTTTCAAAAAATAATTTTTGTTGTAAAACTGCATTATATGTGTCATAAAAATAAATGATTTTGACCTTGATTGTTTCATTAGTACAACCACAATAACACTCTCAAAATCGTCAATACCCATTGCGCCACCCTGTATATTGCCTTATATTTATTGCATTATGTAAACCATACATGCTGCGAGTAGAATATTTCTATAGGTCCTTATTATAAGTTTATTGTATTTATTCACTATTATATTGGCTTTTTTCAACACTATGCTTCATGCTCCATATACCCATATTCAAGGTTTCGCCTTTGTGGGTTTTTGAAGTTTGTTTACCGAGTTTGAATCTGAAGATTTGTATATTTCTTGTAGATAATCTAGTTATTTTTGTTATCATTGTTTCATTGCACAGTGGTTAATAAACTTACTCATTATTATTATTATTACTATTATTATTATTATTATTATTATTATTATTATTATTATTCATGGTTTGATGGAAGTCAGAATTGGACAACCAAAGGAGATCTGGTATGATGTTTGGAAGGACTCATCATTACATCTAGTGCACTCTCCACTGAAACTAATATTCTGTGATTGGGGATCATTAGCGAGCCAACATTCACTTAAACAGAAAATGTTAAAAACACTTTGTTTTTTCAAAAAATCACTAAGATCGGAATCCCCCTGCATGTTCCATATGTAGATCTTCAACGGTTGATACTGCTCTCCATTGTCAGCTGCATGGATTCATTAATTCACGATTGATATATGATCTTAGCGCACACAACCAATAATTCCACATTACACGCCCCTATACCTGCAGGAGGAGATGCAGTCGCAGAACTTCAACTACGTGAACAAATTTCAGATTGCTTGTTTACGTAACTTGAAGTGGCTAGATGTGGTACATTTTCAGATATGTTGATCTGAAGAAAAACTACAACGATACGTTCTCAAAATATTGACAGCGAATCTCGAATCATTATACTCCCTACATCATGATCTTAGCGCACACAACCTAACACATCCTTGTACCTCCAGGAGGAGATGCAGTCGCAAAACTTCAACCACTTGAACAGATTTCAGATTTTCTGTTTACGTAACTTGAAGTGGCTGCTGCTCAGAGGGGATTACCGACAATTGGACGTGGTCAATTGGACGCACAAAAATTGGACGCGGATAATTGGACGCAGCGACAATTGGACGCGGCGACAATTGGACGCGGCGACAATTGGACGCGGCGACAATTGGACGCGACGAAAATTGGACGCGGCGACAATTGAGCGCATGCGAAAATAAAAAAAAAATTATAATTCCAATGAAATTTATTGCATGGAATATGCAAGGCTCATATCTATGATATAACAAATACGTAACCTAACCTAACTAACCTAAAATATTGTACTATATTCGTATCGTAAATTCATATCACGATATGAGATAGGTAAATAATTGTCAAACGAGGCCATAGGTATTTGTTATAATTATGGATATAAGCCTATAAGTATTTCATATTTTATACAATGAATTTCATTGGAATTATAAAATTATTTTTATTTACGCATGCGTCCAATTGTCGCCGCGTCGAATTGTCTCCGCGTCTAATTGACGCCGTGTCTAATTGTCGCCGCGTCTAATTGTCGCCGCGTCCAATTGTTGCCGCGTCCAATTGTCGCCGCGTCCAATTGACTGCGACCAATAGTCGTGCGTCCACATTTCCACGTCCAATTGACGCGACACCGCTCAGAGGTGGTACATTCTCAGATTTGTTTGTTAATTTGAATCCTGATTTAAACTCTCTATATCATGATCTTAGCGCACACGATATAACACATCCTAATACCCTCAGGAGGAGATGCAGTCGCAGAACTTTAACCACGTGACCAGCTGCCCGTACTTGCCCGGCACATTGGGTCAGCACATGAAGAAGAGCTCGCTGAGCGAGTCGTCGAGCGAGCTGGCCGAGCTGGAAGAGGGCCTCATGGCGACGCGCGACCAGCTGGCCAGGAAGCAGAACTGCAACCCGCGCCACAACAACAACATCAACGCCATGAGCATCGAGACTGATGTCTGACTACGAGGTGGGTGATTTGCGTGTTTCCGCTTCGATTAGTTGTGGCCAGCGTATTATCGTGGTAAAAGCGTCAACGTTCTATTCATGTTGAATTGCCGATATGTGGATTAGATTCTCACCAAGATCGAGGACCTCATTCTAATTCTTTGCTCGCACAAGTCTCTTGAAGACTTCTGAGGCTTGCTCGTGAGGTGGCAACCGAATGATAGATAATCCAGTAATTTTATACATCACAGTATGCGTCGAATCCGGTTGTTCTGATTTTTCGCAGACTTGTTCATGATGTTGACCTTATGAATATTTCAAGTTTGAGACCTTGAGCGCCGAACGCAACTTTGTCAAAAATCGAAAAAACTGCGAAAAAATCGTTTTTTGTTTTCAGTTTCTGGAGATTATAACCTTAAGGACTAGTTTTTGAAAAAAACGCTTCCCGAGCGTTTTCAAAGTACACTAAATTTGCTACAATATGGTATAAAAACTGTCTCTGTAGACTCATTAGTTTCCGAGATTGAGCCTATCAAAGTTGATAATTTCTTTCGAACTTCACAATTTTTTTGCAATCCTGTCGTTCTGATTGGATTTCGACCCTGATTATACAATCGAAGCCCTGTACTGTCATAATGAGATGATAAAAAAGAAAATGAGGAGTGTGAACAAGGATGTTAAAGCTGAGCTACGAATAATGAAATAAATGAACTAAGTACAACAAAAGTTTTGACAAGTTTATTTGTCAGGAAATATTGAAGATGGAAAAATTAGCTTAATTGAGCCCTCTTGAAAGGTCCCGGTTGAGGTTTGTCTAGATCTACGTATCGGAATGGCATATCCCCATCAGGGGATGGTGATGAATCGTCGATGTCTTTTGCCCACAAGTCATCCTCCACTTCAACATCGAACAGATCGTCGCCTTCTGGGAAATCTACTACTACAATATCAGGTGAATTGTCACAAGAGGCCTAACTGCAGTGCCTGCAGACTGATGAGCATTTAAATCCTGACTTTCTGCAGCTGCACGCGTTCCCACAATCCTTCGTGCAGCCACAAGAAATTATCCGCAAGAGGTGTTGTGCGGCTGCATCTCTGGTCATCATTTTGGGATTGAGGCCCCTCGTGGCGCGGATTTCCACCCCCAGGAGAGAGGGTTCAGAGAGGACTCCCAACCACAACTGTACATGTTATGAGATTGTACATGAGAATAGAAAATTATGAAAGATAATATGTAATGTGAATTGCCTACTGATGCAAGGACAAATTTTCACATTCCTACTGTGATTCTGTGGAAAACTCTGTGCATTATCCACAGATGAAAGATTTATCAAGAATGAGAAGAGAAATGTGGATAGCAGTATTCAAGAAAAAATATCTAACAACAAAATCAATCATGAGAAACCAAAGGCTGTGTAGCAGGTACGTGAGAGAAAACCAATACTTATTATATGCGATGACCCTACAACCAGGCGCCATCTTGTCAGCTAAAAAGTCCCGTGGTTTAGATTGCCTAGACAGTTTGAAAACGTGCTATAGGTGGGTCGCATTCGTGACTCCACTCGAACCATAGATCTCAAGAACAGTACTAGCACACGCCGTCGGAGGTAATTGAAACTTCATCCTGCTAGAGTATATTCGAGTGACGCCTAGAACATTGTTCGAAAAAAACTATAAACTTTGAAAGGCTTCATTTCGAAAACTATTGGGTCTACAGAGACAACTTCTGTAGCATATTGTAGCAAATTTGATCTGCTTTGAAAACGTCCTGCGAGTTTTTTTTTTAAACTAGTTCTTCAGGGTTATAATCGCCAAAATTTAAAAAAATCACGTTCTTCTCGGGTTTTTTCGATTTTTGACGAAGTTGCGTTCGGTGCTCGAGGTGACAAACTTAGATCATTCATGGGACCAACATCATGAACAAGTCTGCAAAAAATCAGAAATACCGGATTTGACGCATACCCCCATATGTTCAGGCGACAAAGTTACTGGACTAAGATAAGAAACATTTTCAGAACAATCAGTCCACGGAATAATAATTTTTCTACAAGTGCTATTAAAAAGAGCGTACGTATTTTTGATAGTTTCCTTAGTTCCAAAATCATGTATTGCTCACCCACTAAACATGAAAACATGACTTAAATGTAAAAATTTCACAATTTTTTTTGATAATTGCTATGGATTTCCATCAAGTAACGGCCGAGTCAATTCAAAACATAACATAATATGATACATTATTACTCTGTGATCTCATTCAACAAAATGCTCAATGTCACAGATACATATACATGCATAAAATATATCAAGCATCACATAAAATGATGTTACTTCATAACGTATATTCATTGTGGAAATTGAGTGGATAAACTATTATCAAAGAATTTTATTGAGCTAGGACTTCATGTCGTTCATGGATTCACCACTGAAATGTCGAAAATATAACGCACCGTTTCCAATTAACATACAAAATTGTGAAAACGAAAAGTCAGACTCGAATGAATGTCTTATGGTGCCTGTAATTTTGGTTTGAAGCTTATTTAGCAAGATTCTCCCACGCCTCGCTATTTGTACAAAGTAGGCGATAACGAGAGATTTCAAAACCCTTTTGATAGGAAGTGATAATACTAGTCAAGTAGTATCTATACATATCTTGAACAGATAGAATTCAATGTTCGACGTGGCAAATAGCCAGGAAAGTAGTTGATTTCTGTTGAACATTCAGAATGACATTATGTGCATATACATATTTTTATCTGAAGGTGAATGCAAATTCTTGATTTCAGAAGATTTAGTTCTCAAATTCTTATCATGTGTGTTCAATGGATTTGATTCAATGTTCGTCGTGGCATATACCCAGGAAAGTAGTTATTTCCCTGTTGAATAAAACGAGAAAGAATTGGAATTTTCATCACATAGAGAAGGCGAATTCTCAAGGTTTTTACATATTGTTAACGAATTTTCCAACCAATATTGCTCAAATATTGTAGCTGACAATTCACGTTTACACTAAGTGGAACCAATACTATTCCATCAATATCATCATTTAAATATTGTATTTTCAATGTACTCCCATATCGGACCAATATTATTTTTATATTCACGATATACCTATGTCGGCCTTATATGAAATCAGGAGTATTACTTCATTGATACCATCAACTTGGCAACTCATTCAAAGTTACACAATGTTTCAATTGAGATATTGAATTGATATTCGAACGAAATTGCATCTCATCAATATTCGAAATCGAAGTGAAACTTCAAAATAAAATACTTCCATGATTCATTGACTTCCGATTCAATTTCCATAATAGCAAATGACGACCTATGCGCAATATGGGAGATCTAGTGAAAACCATCAATTGTCGGGAAAATGCTGTAAATTCAATGCATCTATCAGGCTGATGGTCCATTCTCATTCAATTCCTGTGATGTTAAAAATGGTGTTATACTGATCCATATATGGGAAATACACCATTGTACCAACACAATGCAATTTCAACATACGTAATATATGATTGAAACAGCAATGAACATCTACTTTTTCATCACCGAATTTTAGTGCCAGCAGTATGCTTTCGATCAAATCAATGGGCCATTGAATTGCCAGCAACGTCGTGTTTGCTGGGGTTTAATCAATGTAGATGTGTTATTTCTCGAAGAAACACCTATTCATTATAAGCATACGACAGAGAGAAAGAATCGAATAAAAATACATTATCTTGAGAATCGAATGAACTTTTTCAGTATAAATGAGGCCAACCTGGCTGCAAAGTCAAGCTTCAATCTCTTCATGAAGTTACTGAAAGTTGAAAATCTAACTAAGGAGAGTGAATAATAATATTCCCTAGCTCTTTAAGAGGAACTGCAATTGTTTCTGCGTGAATTAGGATGCAAGGAAACTAGTTTATTTTTCATGCATGAATTTTCATCTCCATCTCCTGATTTTAATCTGAAAATCTCAAAAATCTCGTCCAATGTATGTAAGTGTTTCTTGATATCTGCCAATTTTACGATTAGAGGTGTATAAAAGTGTATATATATATATATCGTCTGAAGATAAATTTTTGGGTATGTCAGTCGTCATTGTATGTAAAAAGTTTTCCATCATTTTCATCTTTCATCCGTACTAATTTGTGTACGAATGTTATATGGTTTTGGTAGATCAGTTCGTGTCTAGGCAGATAGTATTATCTTCGATGATCAGACAGTTCTCTTACTTCCAAGACCACTTACCTATATGCAGTATGAACATTACCTCTATTGTACTATAATAGTTATGAAATTACACCAGATACAGCTCACCACGATACAGCTACTTGTGGCGCACTCCATATACAATAATACAAAGAAAATTTGGCATTTACACAATAACAATAACTTGTGGAAATGTTGATCATTTGAAGCTCCCTACAAACAGGTGCTGTCTTTCATTCGAGAATCCCTACGGGGTGATTCATTGGGAAATGCGCATACAGTGAGAATATATAAAGGACACCAAGGTGCTCCTGAATAATCTGTATTTCATATGTTTATCTTTCTTTATAATCCAGATAGAGGATGAAACATACATTTGATATCTGGTTTGTATGTACTCTGTCCACAGTGTTGATGATTGTCATAATGAGAAGAATCGATTCCAGAAGAAATGAATAGGTGTGTTTCAAGTCAAAATAACACCATTTATATCAATATTTCAAAATATCATTCACAAATTTGAAAATGGCAGGAAAAAATTAGTGAAACTGAAAGTTTTCAATTGACTTGGTCATTATACTTGATTGAAATCCATATCAAATCTGAAAACTTTACAAACGATGAGATATCCACAAAATTCTTGAATCCAAAGACATGTTTCGCTGCCACAGTTGCTTCATCAGGTAAAATACTAGTACAATGAACTAAACTAACCTTGGCTTGCCTAACTTTTATATATCCTACTTTCCCAACCTGAAAGATGAGAATTATTATTGTCGAAAGTGCCTTATTAACGATCAAGGGGATTTAATGATCTAGGGGATTCAATGATATAAGGGTGTAGCTACCGACATATTGAGGTAGAAGCGCCTTCGTTAGTGAATGAAAAAGAGCGACGAAGAGAGAGGATATAGGGTTGAGGATTAGCAAAATGATTAGTAGTAGTTGCCGCCACCACAAGAACTCGAGAAATATTTTTTATATTGAAAATTAACAAGTTTTTTTAATAAACTATTATAAAAGCTGTTATATTAATAACTAGCTGGTCGACTGAGCTAGTTGGCGCCCAAACTATCTAGATAATTCTTGATCATGGCACCCGATACGTGGGGCCCGACTAGTGTTGAATAACTTGGATATGATGGAGAATGAAAATTGGCATTTGTTCACACCAGAACAAGGACCAGTATTCAGACATTCGGAAAGTTCAGTTATTAAATTGCCAAGACAAATTTCATTCAATATGGACACTAGTGAAAGACATCTGGAGGGATGCTCTGACCCACTACCCATTTCATTCACAAGTTTGTCAGAAACCAATCCATTCAAGACCCTTGTAACTAATAAATGTTGTACACCGTGCACTACAAAAAACTGGCAGGATGATGTGGTGAAGACCTTCACAATTATTTCAGCTGGATCAATGTTATCATCTAGTTCAGATGATAATAGACAGAATATTTTGTTAGAAGGGACAATTAAAGCAATTTCTGAAACATTCCTTCGAGCAATAAACACAGTTACTGAAAATTGCCAGCGTCAAAGTGAGAGTAGAGTGGCAGTATTACCATATGAGTTCCATGGATTTGAACATGAGGATCCATACAAGTTTATAAAACAAGTGAATCATTATTTCGAACAAAATAATGTTCAGGAAAATCATTACAAGGTTTCCTTTGTACTTGGAAGACTTCGAGGAGATGCTGAGAAATGGGCAGAACCTTATAGACATTTGGATTTGAGTTTCACAGATATGCTTTTGAACAAATACAACTCCAGTCAAGTTTTAGCTCAAGCAACTTCCAAATTATATGGAGAAATTCAATGAGAACTAGAGTCAGTGGAAGTATTTATTATTCGAAGATGTTACCTTTTTCAGATACTATTTCCATCAACATCAGAGGATATAAGAGCTGCAACAATATTGAACCAGTTAAGACCAGAACTTCGAGCCAATTTGAGGTCTTCAAATGAATTCTTAAATACTAAAGAACTGGTTGAAGTAGCAACTGATGTGGAGAGAGATCTACAAGATTTGAAGAATAAGCAGTCATTTTATATTCCCCCCAAAATGAGACAAAATAAAAATTCAAGCCAGAATTCTACAGGTGATTATACCAATGGAACTTTAATGAATTCAGCAAATGTTAATGATAGACAAATACCTTCTTCATCATGTAGATATTGTCATGAGATGCATTTTCATAGAGATTGTCCTCAAAATCCATATAGGTCGGAAAACTTACAAAGGGCTGCTGGTTCCAGGACCAACCAGCAGAGAAATTCTTAAATGAATTCTCAAGCCCAGAATTAAACATATAAGATCATTCTATGTCTTTGCCACTGGAATTCTATGGAGATGTTGGTTTTTTGTCAGATTTCACAGATACTCTTGATACTCAATTTCATTCGGTTAATGTTACTTCTCCTGTTGCTCATTTACCTCGTTTAAGATTGTCTATCAATAATCAAAATGTAAATGCTTTGATAGATTCTGGCTCTGCAGGGAATATTATTCGTACTTCAATATTGCCTTCACATATGCTTAGTAGTTGTGCAGTGCCATCTACACATAAAATTGTGTTTGTATGTGGGCCATCTTTGGTAACTTCATCAGGTACACTAAATTTGAAGTTTTTGATTCAAAAAACTGAATTTCAGTCGAACTTTCAGCTTATTTCTGAACTTCAGGAAGAAGTTATTCTTGGTGCTCCTTTTTCAGAGGAACATGATGTTATTCTTGATTATCCTCGTAAATGTGCTTACATAGGATATAAGCAGCGAAAAACTTTTTTTTGGTATACTTCGGTATGTAATCTACCTTTACCATCAGATCTTGAATTTCCAGAAGAATATGAGTCTGAACTTCAAGCACTTTCTCAAGCTTTCTCAGATTTATTTTCTGATCATCAATATCAACCTACTACAGATTCTGTAAGTCATCATATTCGTCTTGAGGAAGAAAAAATTATTCAACAGAGACCTCATCCTATTTCTTCAAGAAATAAAGATATTTTATATACACAACTTCATGATATGTTACAATCTGGGGTCATTGAACCCAGTGACTCTGAATATTCTCCTCCAATAGTTTTGGTTGATCGGCAGGGAGCTAAACCGAGATTTTGCATTGATTTTCGTGCTTCAAATGCAATAACCCTGGATGAACCATCTATTTTGCCAAAAATTTCTGACACTATGAGAGATTCAGGTTCAGCTAGAGTTTTTTCTGTATTTAATTCAAAGAGTGGATATTAGCAAGTTCCACTTTCAGAGGAATCAAAAAAGTACACAGCATTTTGTACACCAGATAGTGCTTTATATCAATTAAATGTGATGCCCTTTGGTTTAAAGAGTGCTCCGTCGACATTTCAGAAATTGATGACTCATGAAGTGCTTGCTGGTTACTTGCATAGTTTTGTTCAGGTTTATCTTGATGACATTATTGTATATAGTTCAGATTTTAATACTCATCTTCAGCATTTACGTCTAGTTTTGGAACTTTTGCCCATATATAATTTAAGTCTTTCTCCTTCTGAACGCAAAATTGCTTCTAATGATCTTGACTATCTGAGACACCATATTTATGAAGACACTAATTCTCTCCAAATTAAACATGTAGGGGCAATTTTGGAATATGCTGTACCAACTACCAAAAAACCAATAGCAGTCATTTTTGGGGACATGTAACTGGTTACGGGAATATTTTCCTACTATGGCTGAATTGACTATTCCACTAACGAGACTGTTACATAAAAATATACGATATAAATGGGGTAATGAACAGGCGGAAGCATTTCATAAGATAAAATCTATGGTAGGTAAACCTCTGATTTTACATCGACCTGATTTCAATAAACAATTCATTGTGCAAACTGATGCCAGTGACAGAGGCATGGTATGTGTTCTATATCAAGAAGGTCCTGATTTAGTTAAATTCATCAATTCCTATGCTAGTGCCACTTTTTCAAAAACGGAAGCCCACTATCATATTAATGAGAAGGAATGTTAAGCGTTATAGACATTATTTACAGGATAAAGCTTTCATTTTGAGAACTGACAATAGAGCCTTGTTGTGGTTACACAAGAATCTAGATGCCAACACAAAACTCACTCGTTGGTCTCTATTACTTCAAGAATTTAGTTTCACTATAGAGCACATTTCTGGCAAAACAAATGAATCACCTGATATGTTATCTCGTAATGCTAAAGAACCTCATGATTTGAACAATGATTTGGAGGAACGGCTATGCATTCCAACAGAAATAGATTAATCTAACTTGACTGCCTTAGTATTCGTTAATCAAATAAGAACTAGTTTTGATATATATTCAGGAATTGTTGAAGAACAGAGAAGATCTGCTGAAATTATTTACCAAATAAATAAATGGTATGATAGTTGTCGACGAGGTCCTAATTCCAAAAGTGAAGAAAAATTTCAACATTACTTTATTGTTCAAGATGAATTATTATGGAAAACAACTTCTAATCAAGATAGGTTGGTAGTTCCCACAATTAAAATTGTTGATGTTATACAATATCATCATGACCAAGCTCAACATCCTGAGCGTGATGAGACTGTTAGAACCATCCAACAAAAATAATATTGCAAATTTTCACAGAAATCCGTAGAAAATTATTAAAAAAATTCTTAAATATGTGCTGCGTTGAAAACTAGAGTGCAGAAGAATGCTCCACTTCATCCGCATATTCTGACAAAACCTTGGCAGATGCTAAGTATAGATATTTTGAGACCATATCCACCATCCACTAATGGACACCGATATATTTTGGTAGTAGAAGATGTTTTTTCACGTTGGATCGAAGCTCGATCTTATCGTAACGTAACTAACGATCATAATTATCATCAGATTTTTAGAAAACGAAATTTTCAGTAGATATGGAATGCCAGAAATAATTATTTCAGACGATGGCCCACAATTCATCAGTGAATCTCACCTAGAAATGGCTAAACAATACGGAATTCGTTTATCCTTCACTCCCATATATCATGCTAGAGCTAATCCAGTAGAACGCAGGAACCAGGAATTGAAAAACGTAATCAAAACCTTAGTAATCGAACAACCTAGAAGTAATTGACAGAAAGAAATATCTAAAGCATTTTTTACAATAAAAACAAGGAAAAATGCAGCTACTAATATGACTCCAAGTATGGTTCTCTTTGGATATGACCTTCCTGTACCAGGTGACTCGAATTTACCTGAACCCATTCCAATTCGATTTCAAGTTGGAGACCTTGTAAATATTCGAGATAATCGACAACGCAGACATGCATTTGCTCCTGGATGATCTGGTCCTCATCAAATTATGCAGACGGAGGACAGGGTCATCAGCCATCATCGCATCAGTGCGAACACTATATTAACTATAAGCTATAAACAGTTCATATAGGTAGGGACAGAATGATGTCACAGTTCAGCTTCAGCTTATACACATATAGCAGGAAACTTCAATAAAATCGGTTCACTGCTCATATGAGAAAGTTTGAAAAGTGACAGTGACAGTCCGTGGAAAGTCAGTATGGTTTGACTGGTTTGACAGCAACTTCCTAGCTTCATGAGCTTGACTTCACGCACTTTCTGACAAAAGGGCCAATGAGATAAAAATACGAGTCAAAAAGCAAAAATGAAACATTTTAACGCTCCATCACACATCACACACTGCTCGTCAACAGTAGAGAATGAAGCCACTGTCAGACAACCACCGTCATCTACTGTAGTCAACAGTTGAAATCTTCTTGTTCTGTTGTCTCAACAAAAAAGGTACAGGATATCATGGGTTTAAAGAAATAGTCGTACTGACGTACCGAAAGTATCCAAATGGTACCGAATTCAGTACAAAAGATAGATCATTCAGAAGCACCCCACTAAACATGATACATAACAAAAATATTTTCCAGATTTAAGTTTTGTGATATTGTTGAAACAATATTTCGATAATGCCATTCTCAAGTATCCATCATAATATTCTGAAAAAAAAAGTTTATGAAACGTTGCATCAACATTGACATCAATATCATTAGATAATTTTATGATTTATTGATTTCAGGTTTATCAGATATATCTCAGACAGAGTTTACATGTTATTTGTGCAACGTTTTCGTTTTACCACCTTATAACGTAGCTCAAATGTATACAGGATGCAGGGGTATAATATTTTTCCTTCTATGGCAAAGTAACCTCGTCAACTGTCAGAAGTCAATTCCAGCCATTTTGTTCGTGTTCTATTATGGTGAGCAGGCCAAATAGTGTGATCACTGAAAATAAAGATTTTCAGATATTCTTAGTAGTTATCAAAGTAAGTTGAGAACTGAACAAGTGTTGGACTCAAATAAATTCGGAAATAAATATGAATTGCTCGTGATAACTACTTAGATTCCAGGTTTGCTCTGCTGGAATATAGAAATGCAACCAATCTGTATCTGCATTTCATATTATGTGAAAAAGTAGGATGGATTCGTGAATACGGATTGTGTTCATATTTCACGAATTACAAAAATGATAGGTGAGTTATATATCATTGCTAGAAGAATCAAGAACATAGAATGGAATTTCAAAATAATTCGGGAAACTCCCAAAAACCCGTATAGGTATATATTTCCTATTACTTTTCAGAATTTCATGTAGTAGGAGATCACTGGGTTATGCAGAAATCATATAGCTGAGCTAGGTATGACTGGATTCATGAAGCAGAATGACTAAAATGATACTTAGAAAGATAGTAGTTAATCTGTCTCAAAATATCACTTTGTAACTGGATCATACTTATAGTCTTCCAGGAGTACGGTAAGATCAATCCATATTCAGGAATAGATCATCTTCCCTGCCTTCTTTGAAGATCATTCAGATGATTCTCTCGATGATTCCAGACAAAATAGATATAGCCTAAAAACACCTGGAAACTAATTAGAATGTTAATATACAATATTGTTGAGATGTTTTGAGTAACATGGAATATACGTTACGAAGTAAGATTGATTTAATATGATTTCTGATATATTTATAAAAAATATACCATCAGCATTGCATTGTAATATTTGGAAGAGGTACAGAGGCCTATTCCCGCAACGTATCTGTGACAGTAAGCATCTCTCTGAATAACATCACGAAGTAACAATGTAATATAACATCTATGTTCAAAGTATGTTTTCATGTTTAGTGTGACCCTGGTGTCCTCCTTCTACATACCCTTACTGTATGCACATTTCTCAACGAATCACCCTGTATGAACTCTTTTCTTTTTTTGACACGAAAAACACGACTTCAAAATTGGGTGCAATGTCGATTGAATATGCTGTGAAAAACACGGGGAATCTCTAGCTGTCGCGTTGGACATATCGAAAGCATTCGACCGTGTTTGGCACGAAGGACTCCTCCACAAACTACCATCATACGGCTTACCACCTCAGCTATGCCATCTCTTATCGAGTTTTCTTTCAGGCAGATCGCTTCACGTGGTGGTGGACGGTGTATCGTCTGATACCATAGGCATCAATTCCGGCGTTCCACAAGGATCAATTTTGGCACCAACATTATTCCTGCTTCATATCAATGACCTGTTTGGAGTGACAACTTGCCCCATCCACAGCTTTGCAGATGATAGTACCCTCCATACTGCGTTCTCTTCCAGAATTCCCATTTCTTCCCAGGAAACTAAGAACTCACGGCGCAGGCAGGTCAATGCTGTCAATGAAGATCTTGCTGAAATCACAGCCGGGGGAACAAACAACCTAGTTGAATTCAACGCCTCCAAAACTCAAGCCTGCATTTTCTCTAGAAAGGCGGAACTCAGTATGCCCGATATTGTAATGTCTGGCTCCACCATTCCCACCAAGCCCACCATATCTATGCTCGGTATTTCCATCGGCAAAACTTTTTCATGGGATAATCATGTCAGATCCATCGCAAAAGCTGCTTCACAAAAACTCGGATTCTTGTTCTGTGCGAAAAGCTACTTCACACCTCAACAGCTTCTCATGATCTACAAAGCTCAGATACGGCCTGTTCTAGAATACTGTTCCCACATATGGGGTTCAGCACCAAAACATATGCTGATGCTCTTAGATTCCATCCAGAGAAGAGCCATTCGCCTGGTGGGTGACGCCACACTCACTCACTCTTTGACATCATTGAAACACCGTAGAAAGGTCGGCGACCTTTCACTTTTCTATCGATACTTCCACGGGAAATGTTCTTCGGAAATTTCTGCTATCATCCCTTCACTAGCAATACCAATCAGACGAACTAGACAAGCCCAGTCAGCACATCCTCTCGTTGTCAACCTCGAAAGATGTCGAACAGCACTTTATCAAGACTCCTTCATTCATAGAACGGCTAGGCTCTGGAATTCATTGCCTGTGGAATTATTTCCAACAACATATAATCTCCAAAAGTTCAAAAAAATTCCAATACCTACCTCCTGTCCCTATCCTCCCTAGGAACGCACGATGTTCTTTGAACATTATAGGGATTCCCTTTCGTGCGCTCCAAGCGATAAAAAAAAAGAATGTGCCAATTGGGACTGATCTAACGACATGTTTCAGTGACGGAAGTGCTGCGCCAGGAACCGCTGCCTGCTACGAGCCATTCTCGGAGCCTTGTGGGCAGGCGGCCGCCCCCAGCCGCCCTCTTCTGCATCAGAAGCGCCGGCTACCGCCCTGGCCGCTCCGACCTGCCCACTGCGATCGCGAGTGCTCGTGCGCAATGCTCATCCGTACACTTAACGAACTACTGTTACATCAAATTCCTAGGACCTTTACTCGGTACTTTTGTACAACAATATCGATTGTTTTTGGGTGAGATATCCTGCCAAAGATATTACTTAATTAAAATAATGAATCCCTAGAGATAATAAATAATTTTTAATGGTACGATTGGGTGGGGCGGTCATTGCATTAGGGCGGTTCACTCGATAGCTGTGATGAGAATAGAGCCAGAATACAGGGTGAGGCAGCATAACTTCCTCTTTTCAGAACTTCATCAAACCCTTTGTATAAATCAGAACATTTTTATTCGTTTTTCATAATGTAGGCGCATACCCAAAGCTTTGTTCAACATAGTTTGAAAGATCAAATTAGATTGGTGACGTTCAGTCTTCTCCATATACTGTGTAAATCAATTTCTAGCGGTTGCCATGTGACTCTTGCAGAATAGCAGGAGTTAAGTTGGCGACTTCATCTTGAATGTGGGTCTCCAAATCCTGTAGGGAACTTGGACGGTTCTCATAAATACGGAATTTGAAAAAAACCCAAAAGAAAAAAATCACAAGGAGTCAAATCAAGAGAACCAGCTGGAGCACTTTCCATCAGAGCGCCTCATCCTAACTATGGGTAATTTGAAGTGGCCCCTTTCCCTGACCCCTTGTGATTTTTTTCTGTGAACAGTCCAAGGATACTACAGGATTGGAATACCCATCAACATCCTGCTCGAGATCGCCAATTTAACGCCTGCTATTCTGGCAAGACGAACGCTACAAATCGGTTTAGACATTATCAGTACTTTAGTACAATGAATTCCAAATACCTCGTAGCAGAAATGTCGAATCAACATCGATATAAAGATGATGTTCCCATATCATTATGAATATCAACTCGTTGCCAAATGCAATGTTTCGTGTTTTGTTATCGAAGTATCTAAAAAAAATGCTAAGGGAATTGCAAGGACTGCTTCTTCAGTTTCTTTTAATACCTCATACTGTAACAAAATGATCGCTCCCATAGATGACCATAGAGAAATACATTTCCTCCACCCCTACTCTGCTCAATTTGTGTTATACAAAAGTGAGAAACCAGTTATTTCTCTCCTGAATTCGAATATAAAGATATTCATGAAAGCAGAAACTCTAATGCACTTATTTCGACAGATTGGACTTTGAGAGAAAGACTAAGGTTCGGTATATCCATAATTACGTACGCCATAGCTGACGAGTTGAAAGAATCAGGGTACCAGAGAGCTTCATGCAACCGGCCCTATGTCTATTTTTGGCAAAAATAATATTTCATTTGTATGAAGTGACTTATCAGTTCATTTGGACATTAGAGATGAATGAGCGATCATAGGGTATCTTGAGATGAACAATACTTCGAGGACTTGATCGTTTTATGTCCAAATTGATATGTTCTTTCTTTTTCTGGAATAGTTATCATCCCGTTACATCTATCATAGTTAACGATCATGTATTCGATGAGACAGTTATATTTAGTGTGAATGAAAAGTTCCTTCCAGAACCATGAGTTCAAAATCACAATTAAAATCAACAAGGTGCCAAGTTAATGAATTCTACCCATCAAGATGAAAATAAATTAATTGAAAATATATTGTGTAGTGCCAAAATCTCATCAGTATAACTTGTGAGGCCGTTTATTTTCATTCCCTAGAATCGGTTAGAGATGCCAAGGATCTTGAGATTCAAATTTTAGTTGAAAGTCTGGCCAACATAGTCAGTTCACATTCCACTCATGATCAACAATTCCAACAGTAACTAATTCTTCTTAAGAAGGAATAATTGATAATGAATAACTTTCGGAAATTTAAAATTCACAAAATTCACTAAGTAACTTGCATCGATGACGGTATCAATATTCTGAAAGTAATGTTCAACTCTCATAATGTTTAGTTATTGGAATCAAATGATATCAATGATCATCTGATCTGATCTAATCAGATCTGAGTCTCAGAACTTCATTCGCTACTCCTAGAAAACATGCATGATGCATGTGACTTGTCCTCGGAGGTACAAATATATACCATATATATATGGTTACAGAATGATGTTCACTCACGAATCAATGAGAACAGATTTCATATATCATTGCATATTTCATACAACTAAATACAGATGTACTTTCAACAAAATCAGATCTCCCGTTTATAGTATCAAATTCTTGATTTTGCTCGACTTATCCCATTTCCTTGCATGAATAAAGATCTTTGATTAGAAATAAATCCACTATTGTCGAGATGATGGATATACTATGTGCTATGAATTGTGAATATTGTATTAGTAATGTGGAATCTGTTCAGATTATCATAATTTCATTCTCTTCAGTTTTTCATGATAATGAGAATCATTTTATCGAATGCATTTCTGCTAGTGAGGAATTTGGTTTCAGAAGTGAGAAATAAGATCATTGATAACTGATTCCAATGCCAATTCTATTGCGACATAGTCTTGTTCCGAACATTCTATATTCTAGAAACAGATGACAAATATGGGCGCACTCCAAATATAGGCCACAGTGTTTATTGGCTCTAGGCTCATATACCATGTGGACAGTAGCGAGTGAACTTACCCTGTGGAATTGACGCTCAACAAAATAAGAAGACCAGTCTCTGACGTCACGTGACCACCTTGTATGCGTGTGAACACCTGTTATCTCTGCAACACTCCAGACATGTCAGAAATAAGGTCATGTTCTTATCATTCGTCATATTTGAGTTGTCATCTTGTTTTCAAATCGATCATTCTGTTCGGAAGTGATCTATCATTTTCACAACTAAAAATTCGAAGAATCATTCATCGTTTTGACCAGAATGTGAGAGATTTAATTTCATTTACACTTTTTTTGATTTTACCTCATAGAAAACTCAGAGCTATTTCAGAATAATAAATTACGATTTTTTTTTCAAATTGATATGAATTTTCGACGCTTGCGTGTCGTTAATGAAGCCTGTGAGAAAAACAATGTATGTTATATTCAGAACAACCTCGATCACTTCCATCTACTGTCAATGTATGGTATTTTCCAATGAAACACATTGTATATTCAGTTGGAATAATTGAAAAATCATCGGCTTCTTGCACTCAAAATTCAGCTTATTCAAATAAAAATAATTCAACAATCACATGAATTAATTAGGCGAGACAGTTTGAATCTCCTCCGATCTTAATTCTACATGCTAGATTTTGACATTATAATAAAGATATCCATAGTAATCTTCAGAAATTGGAGTTCTTTTGAACTCTGTATGAAGATCCAAGTTGAGATGCTGCTGCTGGAACCTACAACCATATCAGATTGGTAACTATGTCAGATATAAAGTTGTACAGTTCGCATTGGAGGTGATAACTCTTATGATTAGTTTACAAAATCTATTTTGAAATAAGAATATTCGTATTTGATATTTCGTGAACTGAAATAGCTGGCAACACCAGTAGAGGGCTTATGATGTCAGAAAGTGTTTGTGCCAACGGCTATATTTGAACGTTCTATTGAATGGTAGGGTATTCGGATTGGGCTTTTTGAAGTCTCACACGGCAGTATATCTCTTCAAGCATATGCAACTTTTTTGTTATGTAACTGCTTTATGTTACTTATGTTTACATTCGAGTCAAATTCACACATTTGTCTCCTTTCCTGCTCACTATTCTAGAATCCTAGTTACACATTATTGAATACTAAATCTTCAATGAACAAATTCGAATAGGGAGTTAAACTTTCTGAACAACTATCAAAAAAGATGTGATCAATATAAATAGTGTGACTTGTTTCTGAACATATACTAAATATCAGAATTCAGCCTGACCAACGAGAGCGAGTGTCGCCAAACGCAGAAATCACTGCGTTAGAACCTCACCTTCACACGCTGCGGAAGCGGAACATCGCACCTCCGACACGTGCGCGCTTGGATCACGTGACGTCAGACGGAGGCTCTCATTGGCTGCCAGCGGCTAGGTGCGCGGTGCGCGCAAGCGATGCGCGCTGAGTAGTGCTCACACCGAACATTTAGAAGCGTCTAGCGACAGAAGGCAACAAACCAAGCGCATGGTGGGAAAACGTTCCAGCTAGCGAGAAACGACTAGTGTTGCAGCGCGGACATAGCGCGGACTGAATAACTTTTCTGTACTACAACTTCACATCTACCCGATGGCACGGTGAGCCCATACGCTCCCTTTCTCTTTTGTTCTCATGATGTCAAAAAAATACATACAGGGTGTCCCAAAATTGTTGGAAATAAGAGCTACTACGAGTAGAGGAGGTCAAAATAAGTTGACCGGATCCAATTCATTTATGTGCCAAAATGTACCGTTTGTCCATGAGAAGGGTTCGAAGTCCACATGAAAAAACACATTTTTGTACGCTGTTCAGTATTAAGTGAAATGAATTTGATGAAATTTAGCAAGAGTGTTTCTCAGAGGATAACTTGTGTTTTCGTAATCGAAGAGACCTAACAGATAGAAGGGTTGAAATCACCCTCACCACCTGACATTTTCTCAGAACTATTTGAGGGGTCGTAATGCTGTTCTGAAATTTGTTTGGAACTTGAAGACCAATCAATCACCTTCAGTTTATTACTCCTGTGAAAATTTCGTATACCGCATAGTTTCGAGAAAAAAAAATGTTCTCTCAAATAATGCTACCAGATATTCCCAGTACAAGTTTAACTAAATTGCGATATAAAACTTGGTTGGTAGTGAGAACGAAGGCAAGCCATAATTTTGACAGAAAACAAACTTATTGTCATTCAAGTTTGTTGATGATGTTGTTTGTAAATATTTCAATAATCAGTAAAAATTAACGCTGGAAGACCCCGAGTCCGAAGACCTGATACGGAAGAAGCTGTTCTTGGAATAATCAATCACAATCTCGAAATGAGTATCAGATCTGTACAAAAAAATACTGTGAATCGAATCTGCAGAGAACAATTCATTAATTCATTTTTGTGCAAGAGTTATGACTACTTTATCACGGATCAAGTTTGAATTTGTCACGGATTGGTCGGGAGCGCAGACTACTTGACAACAGATTTCACACATATATTTTTTTTACTGATGAGTCCTGTTTCACACGTCATGGCATGACGAACCTGCACAATGAGCATGTATGTGCTGATGAAAACCCACATGCCATTAAAGCTAGACACTATCAACGAGAATTTAAAATTAATGTTTGAATCGAATTTATCGAAACATCTTTGGTTGGTTCATTCTACTTGATTCTTTGGGATTTTCTCTCCTCGTTTCTATAAAATAAAAGTATTCGTATTATTTCAATATATTTGTAGAGGGACAAATCAGATGATTTGCCCCAAAATGTCACTGCGTTTAACAAATTTTCCTATCAGGGAGTCTAAAAGCAAAATCCAGTAGCTTGTCAGTGACAATTTGTTTGAAAAAATGTTTGAAAGAAAGAAATATAGATATATTGAAAAAATATCGAATTTTTACTTATCTTTGGACAAAGCTACTGGATTTTTCTTTCAGACTCCCTGATAGAAAAATTTGTTAAACGCAGTGACATTTTGGGGCAAATCATCTGATTTGTCCCTCTACAAATATATTGAAATAATAAGAATACTTTTATTTTATAGAAACTAGGAGAGAAAATTTCAAAGAATCAAGTAAAATGAATGTACCACCTCCTCGATTAACCTACCTCTGATTGCCAGATCGCCTTGATGGTGCTAGTTATCTTCACATTCTTCAAGAAATCTTGTTAGATTTATTAGAGGACTTGCCCCTCTATGTTCGGTGCACCACCTCATTTTACACGTGCAGTAAGACAGTATCTGAAAGAACAATTTCCTGATAGATGGATTGGTAGGGGACAAGAAGCACCTGTTCAATGGCCTCCGCGGTCTCCAGATTCGAATCCGTGCGATTTCTTCATCTGAGGAGCGTTGAAAATACAAGTGTATGAAGTTCAAATTGATACTTCCGAACAGATGTGGAACAGAATCCAAAATGCCGTTGACGCACTTCGAGACAACGACGATGTCCGCCTGAGGAGGATGCATTTCAATTCTTTACGCCGTATTGATATTTGTATCAATGAAGGTGAGCATTTATCATGAAGAAAATATCTGCTTCTGTTCCTACTGCCAGCTGAGTCTTATATCTAAATCTAATTTTGTACTATGAGAATATCTGGTAGCATTATTTGAGAGAATTTTTTTTTCTTCGAAACTATGCAATATACAAATTCTTAACAGGAGTGATAAAATGAAGGTAATTGATTATTCTTCAAACTCAAGAAAATTCAGAACCGTATTATGACTCCCAATGAATTTCTGAAAAAAATTTCAGGTTGTGAGGGTGATTTTCACCTTCCTTCAATTTCTTTCAGGTTTCTTCGATCACCAAAACGAAAGTAATGTTCTGAAATACCCTATTGCCGAATTTCATCAAATTCGTTTCACTCATTTCTGAACAGCGTACAAAAATTTTGTTTTTTTATGGTATTTTCGAACCCTTGTCGCAGACAAACGGTACATTTTGGCACGGAAATAAATCGTGTCAAATCAACTCTTTTTGACCTCCTCTACATGTGGTGGCTGTGTGTCCCAGCAATTTCGCGACACCCTGTGGTCCTGTTTTTCATGCAGAAAGGATATGTTCCATCCATACATTAAACTTGACAAAACTTTACTGATCGTAATCAGGTAATTGGGCTATTCACCTCCAACTAATTATTATTGTTTCGATGCAACGTTTGTCCCGCGATGAAACGCTAAACGCTCCTCGACCATGCGCTTTATTTGTTGCGTCCTGTCTATAGACGCTAGTGAACTTTTCATTAGTTACCGGCACTGTTTTAAGTGCTTGTATCCTTGGGCTGTGTGAAGCTTAATACCTAGGGTTGGATTAGCTTTTAGCCCATGTTACATATCCACCCGCGTAGACGGTTCCACTGGGCGAGTGCAAAGTTGAGAGAGGACAACCGGTATAAGGAATGTTCTAATGATCTGACGTACACAACAAGAGATATTCTCCTACATGCTTCTAGATTGGGGTGAGCTGTTATTGTGTTTTTTCACTAAGTTGGTACAATATGAGATTAATGAATCTCTAGTGACATTTGCTTGATGATGTTTATAATTTTCAATGATTTGACGATAAATCAGTATTGCTTTGTTGAATTATTGTCATATTCATGTATCCATATTATAACGATTTATGACTATACCTTGATCTGGAGCTTATCGCTGCACAAAAGTACCTACCGTTATGAAAGTCATTAAACTACCGTTTGAAATGATTGAACGAACTGAACCAGATCTAACATGAAACTATACTTTTCGCAAGCAATAAGAATAGAATTATGAATGTATCCTTTTGAAACGTTCAATATCAAAACCCACTATTCATCAACATCATAATTGATATACCGACTATCAGTTGCTATATCTCTCATACTGCGAATTATTGATAAACAGGTGTTCATCAATTCGATATAGAAAACAATATAATTGATGATTTTTTTCAACTCAGTCTACTCTTCCGAATGAACCATGAAAGACTATTCAATTTAATAAACCAGTATCAGTTCTATTATTTCTGAAAAAGAACATCTGTCCATCATAGTCGATATAGTAAATTGATACAAGAATATTCAGAAGAGAAAGAAAAGATAGAAGCATGTTCTTATACTCAAGAACTTATCATTGTGTTTAAATTTCCTCTAATTGCAAAACCACTACTTCAATGGATATTGCATATTCAACAATGCGCAAAAACATACAAGGTGCTTCTTTTAGGCTCGTACCATAAATTGAGAGGCATGTAGACAAAGTTGAATTATAATAATGCTAAAATGATTTTCTCTCAGTTCTTCACTGAAATAATATAAGATGTCAAAGTGTCGGCAGACAAAATAGTTCCTAATTATATCCATCCACTGAGTGGAATACTGATTATATCATGTTCTGAATATAATATGTTGTTTTTCAAGTAATCTGATATCTCCGGGTGAAACAGGAGCACCCAGTGGCGTTAATTCCGGTATCTTCTCTGAAAGAGGGATCAAATTCGATACTTCTTATCATACATCATTTTCACTTATTACCTGACCAAATTACTATGCTTCTGATAGGTCGCACTGTTTCCAAGAAGTAATCGAAATTGATGACTCCTTTGAATTGGAAGGATGAAATATACTCATTTTGTTGAATACCAGGTTTCCCATATCTTTTTATACAGCCGATATCTTGGTTCTCCTACTTGGATAAAAAATTTGGAAGTTAAACTTTCGTCAAACCCACATAACTGTGAAGCTGTTCTGATAAATACGACTCAATACCCCTGAAAAGCGATTCCCAACATCAATTATTCAAGATACTGTATGTATATAATGTATAAAACTACCTGAAATACGCGTACACGAACAACTGTCAAAAAAAGATTATTAACCCTATCAAACCCGGTATCGTTGAATTTCTTATGATAATTTGAACTATATAAACTTCGTAACCCCCTACTTTCGTGTTACTATCTCCAATAATAAAAAAGTCACAGGAGTGAGTGAGTCAACTTGAAGAATCACCTCGTATTACATTCTTTGTTATGAATAATGAAGACGAAGTATCATTATTATTGATTAATGAATACTGCAAATGAATAATTCCATCTAGACTTGATACCCAAAAAGTGAAGAAAATTGTATTCTGGAGTTACCTACATTCCTGCATTTTCTGAGACGATAATTCAAAAATGATAGTTGAAATACCAGTGGAAATGCTGGAGACAATTCTGATTGTTTTCTCAAAAAATACTTTGTTCGATCATCAACCTAACCTAACCTGACCACTGTTCTGTACCTCTTCATTGAACGAGTGCAGACATATCAATATCAGAAATCCTGACAGTGGCGTAACACCAAAGGCACAGAAAGCGCATTTTGTAATTTCATCATTGTCATATTATCGAATGTATTTCGATAAAATGAATATTTCTCGTCTTAGGGCAACTTGAATATGAATGGTAACCAACATCCTTATGATTTTCAGAACTGAGGTTTTGAATCGAACACACTTTGAAACAACTTATAAATCGGTAAAACTACATTTTCTTACCAACGTGCAGAAAAGTTACTTTTACGCCCCCTTTTCAGTGTTGAAAGCGTTACATTCACGAACTAGTGAGGCAAAAACATCTCTCCGCGCTTGGCGCAAAAAGGTACATTTGTTAACTTTTCAAGGAGTAAACTGACATCTGAATATTCAATAATAATGAATGTTTCCTTATGTTTTGGATTTTTCCGCACGCTAGTAGACAGAATAGTGTACCTAACACGTTCGTAAAGTGACTTTTACGCGCGCAATTGCTTGCCGAACTCTACTAAGCGCCGTTTGCCCATCTACAATCGCGTCCGTAAAAGCATCACTTTCCACACTAGTTAGGTAAAGTACTGTTTCAGAGGAAAACTTATCACATAATTCAGTTTTGTCTACAAGCCGGTCAATAAATAATAGGTACTAATTGTCACTAAAGCAGCTTGCATCAAAAATTATTGATATCATCTGCCAAATAATCTAACTTGGAGGAAATAATCACAGCTCAGTCACAATCTAAAAGCATTTGAATGAATGTAACTATTCATTTGAGAGGTTTTGGAAATAAATTCAAGGTGTTGGTTGAACATGTGAATTTTCAATTGTTTCGACCATACGATATTTTTCATCCAACCATCAAGTTTATTCCTTGGAAACTCAGATAACAATCATAAAGTATCTATTTCGGAATATTCCATCGAGAAATCATTTTTCTCTTCAGATATCTGAGAAATCTGCCTCCTTGATGTTCAATTCATAACGAACAATGATTCATCGCAACATGAATGTTAGAAAATTCATTCATTCATTCAAGAATTTAGAATTCCATCAATCTATTTTGAATAAGAAATAAAAAGTTACGGTCATAAGCAGATATTGATTTCGAACATTTTTTGTTTTAGTCAGTCTTTCATTCAATATAAAAGTTCTCACATCTTGTTTAAGCTTATCACATTTCAAGCGATGGAATAGCATTTTTGTTCTGCTATGTCCAAAATATTGTTTATACCTTATTGTGTTGAAAAATGGTTTCATCTTGAAGAGGAGAGAACTTGATTTCTGGGTTCTCTAGGAATCATCACTATCCTGATGCCGCTTGTTTATGTATTACAGCAATTCACAGAAGATGGGTAAGTTGATTTACATATCCTTCTTGAATATGTGAGATGTTGAGAAATTTTGAATGCACTCATCGAATCATTCATAAATACGTTTCTTGATTGCTCCATCTTCTGAATTTGACTTGATATATCAGTACAAAATCATGGTTGGAAGTAGGATTAATTTTTCCTCATCATCAATTACGAAATTCCGAATGTTGAATTGCCAGAAATGTATCAGCTGTACCACGAAATCTCGTATGGATCACTTGCTGAAATCAAATTTCCAAACCGCTAATGAATAGCTACTCAATGGATTGTGAAATAGAACACCAACTTTTTTATTAGTTACTTGAATTCCCATTTGTTTCAAAGAACTTGGATGGTTAGTCAGTAATGAGAGCATTCCTTATACATTTCAAAATGTTGAGCAGAAGTTCTGGACTAGTCAAATATCTTTGTAATTGTTTATCAGTTCTTTATTCAACCTGCATTACATATTTCAAGACATCCTGTGAACTTTGAAAGAAAATATCATGAACACTCTCCTAGCTATTGGACCTTTTCAGGATTTCTGCCAAACCCTATATCATCAACTAAAAAGATCATAAAACGAAGAAGCTCCAGAAATAGCTTATTATTGATTCAGTGCTTGCCTAAAGTATAATTCAGTATTTTATGAGACAATCTGCATACATGTCCGCCCATCAAGCTGATAAACGCATCGATAGCATTAAGTAGGCCCTCCTGATAGATTCGTGAGTATAATTGAAGTTAGTAGATGAACAACGAGAATCCTACATCGTAGTCAGTATGAAAGCTGGCTGACAAGAAATGCCCTAAGCTAGCACCGATTCCGAAAAGTGAACTAGCAAATGGAATCACCCACCAGATACTATGAGTAGGCTCTGATCATTTTTTTTTTCGAATTCCATTTGTTACACCAACGAGTACGTCAACTTTTTTCCAAATAGCAATAGGTACTTATATTATGTTCTTCTGAATATTTTCCAGTTCGAGATTTTTTTCTGAAAACTATGATACATGACAAGTCATGTTCATTTTCGAACGGAATTAGTCGATATAAAAATATCAATGCTCGGTTCATAAGAAATATGAGTTTCCATAAAATTCTGAGATGTTTAATTGAATTGAACAGTAAATGTTACTGAAATGAACGTTCGTCAGATATGTGATTCCAATGAGGAATATTTCATTCTTTAACAGCACACTTTCAAAAAATAGGTGGTGTTGGAACATCTAACAAATGAAACAATGACATTTCGAAGTCATTTACTGCCCCATTTCATGACACATCTCAAAATTCCATGAAAATATCGATTTCCTGTCAACTACAGATTTCACCGTATTTATATAGCCTCTATGAAAAAAAAAGACAGAAGCTTATGATGTCATTTGAAAAAAATAGTTGTTCACGTTACAATCAGAATTTGAAAGAATCATGCTCATAGCCTAGTATTAGTTTCTGATGAGTCTTATAATGTTCTGTTTGTTTTTCAATAAGTGGATGTGCTATGACTTGGAGTGTGTTTCGTCAGTCAGTTCGTATGAAAAATATTGTGTGGAATCAGGATATGGCAAATATCTGGAAAGTTATTGTAGTTCAAAAATATTTCAATATGGCGAATCGAACCTGAGGGCTATGTTTGTGTATCAACCAAAAAATTCGTATTTTTTATATTTTCTCACTAATTTGACAAAAGTGATACAAAAACATTTGAGTAATTTGCAATCGCTGAATTTTTTGATATTGCAGATTATTTATTTTAGTCATTCGGGACAGGTGAGTAGTTCGTTCTGACAGATTTATCGATTATTGATCTCAAAAAATATTGGTAGCTAATTGTAATTGGCCATAACAATGTTCATCAACTTATATCTGAACAATTTGAAGGGATCGAAGAAGCAATTGTTTCAGTAACATTGAAATTTTGATAACCAATACAATTATGAATATGAATGTACAATGTATCTAATTTGGAAGATAACTTGCGATTAGAAGAAAATCTTTTGACAATTAAATAATTATAACTGTCAGAATGCATGTCGTCGGGATTCAAGCAGCGATTTGACTGCCAAACAAGAATCATCGAAATCGCCATGGTAGTATCTGCTCCAATATTCTCCCAGATTTTATGTTCAACATGAAATATTCACAAGGAACAATCGGCATTTTTTGTTATCACATGAAAAGTGCTCCATCAGAATATATTCCCTATTTCATCGTGACAGCTGTTTCCTGCAGCCCTGAGAACACTGCGATGACATCGTTTTTCAAAACCTTCAACGCAAACGAACTGCGAAGATAACGTCACTATAGTTATTTTTGTATTCAGTGCATGGAATGAGTGTTTCACATAAGAGTGTTGATTCTTCAGAATTTTTTTTCCGAATGTGCCATGAAAACACGAATTTTATACACGGAATACAAATAATATGTGTTTTGAAATAGTGAACGTGAATTTCTAACAATCTATAAAATTATCCATCTTCTTCAGAACAAATTAGAATATCTCATGAAATTGAACTTTTCCAAAAATATCTAACGTTTCTCATCAGCAGCAATATGAAAATATTTCCGGAAATTCATGTGGGGAGTGATTGTTTTAATTTCGCCATCAATCATTACTCCAATAATCGTAATTGTTTCATGATGAATAGTCAACATTACCGCATCAGAAGAGATGCAGGAATATCAGTCGTGAAGAATAGTATTATTACACAAGTCTCATAAGACACTATTGTGTCATACGCGTTATTGTTTGGAGTATGTTGAGCAAAGCGGAGAGTGCTCCAAAAGAATTCGTTCGACAATATGTCTCATAAATCGTGTGTGATATTTCATTATCTTTATTTCGAATTAATTCGTACTCTTCTATTAAGAGGAATTCCATCAATAATATCATCAAATACTGAAAATATACATATATAGTAGTTGGTAACAATGAGGAACCATTTGTGTTTGACCGTTATATTTGACGTTATCATTACCAACTTTGAAAGGAGAAATGCAACGTGTCCTAATAGAAGCTGTTTCGATGCGCATCTGAGTATCATGACTTCATTAATAAAGACGGAAATTGAAAGAAATCAATTTTTACCATCCAATGATTGCCATATCCTGCTCCATACTTTGCCAAAAACGGAAAGGGGTTCTCTGTTATTATCTATCGACTACTTTTTCTTTGATGATAATGGTGTTCCTCTCTTCACTGAGGTCGGGCTACGAAAAACTTGCACACGTCTGGTCTTCGCAATATATCACTATTTAAATCGAATTCGAATGCTAATAATCAGTACTGTGTAGATAATCAATAAAGAAAAACACCGAAAAATGATTTGAGTGTAATACAAGCAACGAATAGAAGGATGATCTGGTGAGAGTTCAGCTGGTGTCACAAATAACGAACGAGAATATTATTTACATTATTCAGTGAGTTCTGCTTACTGCTGGTTTGTAAAACAGGGTGGTTCAACGATTTCACACCTCGATTTACGGGCTTCAAAATAAAATCTGCCAACCTTGATGCGGCTAAATCGCAAAATGTATTCCCTATCTTCATTGGTCACAATTCGGTCACAATTGTCACATTGATGCCTGTAATTTTGGTACGGCACCAGAATAAATTTAGCGACATTCACCCACGCCATGTTATGTTCATCGAAGTAGGCGAAAATCAAGAAATTGTAAAACAGGAAAGGATTGAAGTGCGTACACCAGAGGTTTATTTCATCAATCACAACCCCTAGATTTCGAATGCGGTATGGGTGTCGTGATACCTCATTTTGAAGATTTCGTCGAGTACTATCCGGCCCTTCAACTTCCCGTCAAAATTTTCATCGATAAAGAAATGAAAGATGAAATAGTGGATCAGGCAATGTCGAATTTACATCGGAAATATTACTCATATTAGAGTAGGATTCGAAAAGTATTCATCTATTTGTCTCAAAAAGACTGTGGACGCACTATCTGTTCGATTCACAACAGTATCGTGAATTGAATATTCACACAACTGTTCAATCATGTCAATTCGATTATTGAAAATTCACGACGAACTTGAGGTATCAGACAGTGCGTCTACAAACTCATCAGATGAATTCTTCTCGAATCCTACTTTAATATGAACATTATTTTTGAGGTAAATTCGACATTGCCTCTTCCATTATTTCATCTTCCATTTCGTTATCATTGAACATTTCAACGCGAAATCAAAGCGTCGGATATACTACTCAATGATGTCTTTGAAATGAGGTATCGCATCATTCTCCATCCCTATTCGAAATCCAGGGGTTGTGCTTTCCTCTGGTAGGGGGTTGAAGTTGCGGGGATGAAGACAGCACACAGGTCATTTCTCCTCGAATCAGTAGTCGACGGGTCTGAGCGTTTTTCCGGATTTCCATTTTAAGGCCCTAAAATCAGGGTGTGAAGATTTCGTTGAACCACCTTGTATGTATACCTGGGAGAGAAGTTAGGTTTATAATAGTTATCCCAACCAAGGTATGAACCGGTTGTCCCAGAGTTTCTCGGCCAGCAGATATCTGGGTTATTTAGCATACAATGAAGTAATTAGAAAATTCTAGAATATATAGGATTGAAAGCTCTGAAAGACAATGAAATGGAATCACCCTCATGTAACAATATACTAGAGAAACCAACCCTGATTTTGCTTTTTCAAATTGCACTCCTATCTCAAAGGAAGGGAGGAATGATCGAAGTCATATTCACTTCACTTTGAGCGATATGAACTTCCGCCAAAGATTGCACTCCTATTTTTTGTCGGTTTATCTTACAAAACTTTTCATGATCAATTCAGTGATGACATAACTAGGTATCTAGGAAGGAATTCATCCTTGGCAATTTAGAATGATTTCAATGATTTTTATAAAAAATATCGCTTTTTTCTTGAAAAATTGTTTGGAATAACTGCGTTATCACTTGCTACTCTTACCTCAAATCTATTTATACTGACTGTCGTGTGATTTCTCAAGATATAACTTGGTGTCGAAGTATAACAAGCCTGCAAAATTGTTCACGTCTTTATAATTTTGACCACAACGCTTTATCGATCGTGACGTGTAGACAAAAAGTTCGAAATGGAAAGTTCTTCAAGATGGACCGATGAAAAACATGGAGATGCAATTTGAAGAACCAACTGAGGGGTGTTTTCTAGTAGTTTATGTGACACAAGCATGATTTGACCTCGCCGTTTTGAAAAGATTTTGCTCCCATATATTCCACCATTTTTTGATTTCAATAATTACCTGGTGAATATTTTTCCACTTATCACACTAAAATATCATCATCTTCTATAAATTCATATTTCCATTTCTGTTGAAGGAGTAATCACATTCACCGTGTTTATCCAGCATCTTGATAAAATTTCCATATATCAAGTATAGTCTAGGAGTTCACTTTGTCGAACAAATTGAGAGAAAAATCGATCGTGCTGTCAAAAAACTTAGGACGGATATAAACGGATATAAATATCGCGGGTAAATATTGAAAAAACAGTTATCATTGAAATAATCGGAGATATTCATGAACATTGCTACAATTGAACTAATGTACATAATAAACCGTATCAATCTTTGTGACATATTCGCTCAGTCGATGACTATCTCTGATTATACCAATGACAATTACAATGAATCAATAATAATAACATGATTCCAAGAATTGTTTATGACTTCAAGAAGCGTTTTCAGCTATAGTGTATTCCGCAGGCCAAACTATATTTTTTTCAAGCTTGCATATGCATCGGTACCTACGTGTGTATACTGCATATTGTTGACCCTATTGGCAGTTTTTCATCATTCACCTATAGGTAGAATATCCTCATTATTATTTTCCTGAGAAAATACTCAGGTCAGTGGTGGGAACACTTATTGGCTAATTCTGGAACAACTGTGAATATAACCCTCTGTCCTAGTCAACATTGGGAGGTGTCAACTGTTACTAGAGTTGACACTCTTCATGAAATCAAGTCTTCCAATTCATATCAGTCATTTATACAAAGTTTTTCTCACAGAATGAAGTTCAAATAATTTCAATTTGAAGCGAAATCAGAATTAGTAGAAATCCGACACATATGACGTTTAAACATTCATCTTGGTACCATCACATTGCATTCCCTTTCCTATACTCAGACTTGACACTGACAGTAGCGTTGATGGGAAAAGAAATTACTCTTCGATTCTATCCACTCAAGGTAACAGGGGAATTATATCTGATTCTTGCCCATTGCACAACATAAAGCAGTAAAGTGAGAAGTCAAATAAATTGTTTTTGTTTTTGCTACATCGCCTATTTTATACAGAATTCAACCTTTCGAACATTTTGAATCTCTGTAGGATAAACCTGGCATAAATTTCTAGATCTTGGAAATTCTTGAAAGTGCGATGAACATATTTCAGAAATCAGAAAAATACCTGCCAACTTTAAGAACAATCCGAGTGAATGTATGACATAAACATACGAAGGGAAAAGCACTCACTGAACTGATCCTTGGAACCTGATTGGATCAATAAGTTTTTTCAATATATCAAAATTTCTCTCATTCTCATGCAGAATATACAGGTTGACATGCAAATAAATATAAATATCTCAAACCCTGAGAAAGGTCGATGTATACTATACCAATAAAGACAAATATAGGGAGAAAAATTAAATTTGAGCTGAGACTCCTTTTTCCACACTGGAACTATTCTTACGCCTCCAACGTACAAAAAGTTGAATCGATTCAATTGTTTCAAAGTTGCGCACTCACTTGATTTTTCTCTAGTTTTCTGCTCTCAGAAGGACTAGAATACATCGATGGGCTGAATATGTGTAATCATTTCAAAAACACCATTCCATCATAATATGAGTTTCGATATACCAGTTTTTTCTTCGCAAGAATATTGTGATATGATATTGACCCAAAAAGCAGCAATTGTCAAATCTTCGGAAAATGTGATCGTACCCACTCAGTACTTTCGGAAATATTCTTTGACCTCACTTCCATTCGCTGTGGTAGTACTATGTCGTCTGTATTACTAAACTTGCTGGAGTTGATTTTTTCCCATAGTTTTCTCTGTTCATGCCATGATGTGAGCAACAGAGGGAGTCATAAAAAAAACAAGTTCAAGAGGTAGAGTAATCACAACCGAACGGGCCCATTATTTTTGCTGTTCCAGAAATGACTTGAATAACCGAAGGGTCTCAACTGTCATAATAGGGGATGAAATGTGATTTGGTTCTCACGCCATGACGATCACATATATATAGGTGAACGTTATGTGCGTCGAATCGCTACAGAACATTTCAGGTAGGTATTTAATTTTTCAATTGAATTTCTCCACTTATTTGAATTCCATTCGGTAGAAAAAACCAACAGGATGATGTTTGGTTTTCTCGAAAACATCATCCTGTTTGGTTTTCTCGAAAACATCATTCTGTTCGTGTTCATCATCAGCATCATATCACTGAATTGTGGAGATGGAAACATATTTCTTGAACATATAGGAGAAAAACACATCATCACTTGAGACAGCATGGAATTATATTTTCACGGAATCAAATGTTCAGCTTGTTATAGAGCTTTTCTACAACCCCTACTGAAATCATTTAAAAGGAATCTTCCTGCTCGTGATATGTCATTTGATGGCTTGTGAAGGATGCTTCTGGATTATACCTCGTGAGTGGACCAACAGCAGTATATAGGAATCTATATTATGGAATAATGGACCATCTTGCATAAGATATTATTTATACCTCTGGAAATGTTGCTTCATCAGATATCCAATAATGTATCATAAGTAGGAAGTTGCTATTCAAATCATTCCATACCTGTAGGCTGAGTCAAGTCCTAATTCATTCTAGCTTCCTTCTTCTGTTAGTAAAGTTTTGGTTTTTGTCATTCCATACGTATTTCGGCGCACTCAATCAGAATCTGAGTTCTGCTAACGAAATTTCGTACTGGGAAATCGAAAATAATCAAAGAAGAAATCTATTCTTCGACGGTAATGTGCTTTTCATTCGAAAACTAAGAACTTTCCCCAAATAACATATCCATTCGAAATGGAAGAAAATGAAGCTAGCTACAGATTTCATCATCTAGTTTCTCGTTATCGTTCGAGGTCAAAAGCTAGTTGAAAATTGGCGTATTCTGGCTCCACGAAATTTACTGCTCTCCCCACTTCGATACCACATATAGATAAAAAACAAATATTGCTTTTCTGCTTCTCCCACATGACTTTGATATCAGCAATATTATTTTCCTCACAGTAGTATTTTGTGATTCCTTCTGAATCTCCTCACTGGTACCCTGATGATAGATATAGTGGCGGAACTAGAGGGCTTTCACACTGAGTTGATAGTGACGTCAATGTGTCAACACATACAATGTTGCCAGTTGAAAAGAAATGACTGAATGACCAACCGTTCGAATATGGATATGTCTAGGTTACGATCGTCGGACGTAATAATGCTTTTTTGCAACCACCTCGAAATTCGTTCATTAATGTTTCAAAATCAGCACTTGAAGTTGATAAATGAACTTCAAAATTTCTATTCGAAGAACCATGAACCTAAACAATATACTGAATATGAAATTTAATTATAATGAAATTCTTATAAAGAATAATAACTTGAAGAATGATTCATTATACATATAACAACATCAACAAACAATTACAGATATTAACATTAAAAATAACTTATTTTCCTACCAATACACTATTATGGCTTGAATTCATTTTTCTTACTGGAACTGATCAGTATCCACATCAACTGAGTGAAAATTATAAGTACTTTGAATTCAATTTTGACGTTATCTAATCGTTTTGAATGTCTTTCAATTACTATAAATTGGTGAAATGAGATAGAAATTCGATCAATTGATTTAATGTCGTGGGAAAATAAATAGTGGTGCATCTACTTATATTGGAAATTGAGATATAGACGACAAGAGTTGTTCTAACTTCAATATTCTCAATATAATTCATGAGGAAAACCCACAAAAACTTATGAAACCAACACTAATTCAGACAAATCATATTCAGAACATTCTGACACAAAATATCATTATTAATACCATCATTCAACTTACATCTCTCACAACAGTCAGTGGAAGTAATGGCCCATAGTTATCACGTTCATTTTCGAAATATTGTATCAATTATAACACCATCATTTGCGTCTCCGCACTCAATGGTTTAGGCATTATGAATAAAACAAATTTCACCAATGATCCACAAATAAAGCACAAACAATTCCTTGAAATTACAAATTGTCAGTAATGAATAATTCGCAGAGATCAGCTGATCACCACAAATCGTCTAGAAACGTCGAATAAATCTGGCATCGGTGTACAGTTTTGCCAACTTAAATCGATAACGCGGTTCGCCCATTTCGAAAGTTACTAGTATTTTTCGTTGTGCAGTTTTGGCACGACTCTGTTACCAAGTATTGCACAACTGTCAAGCCCTGCAGTAACACAATTGTTCACTATACAGGGTGTCCCATAAGTCATGGATCAGAAAAAGTGAGGTGGTAGGGGGGTGGATGGTTTGAAAGTTATTCAATTCTTCTGGAAATCGCGACCCATTTGATGAAAATTGATAGCAGTAAGGTTGTTATGAATAACCCCATACTAGTTAAGAATCTGAATCAACTGAAATATTTAATTCAATGACAGAACCCAAAAAATTTAAGGAAGGGTGACTGACACGAAGTAACACAGGTTATGAAATTATTCCTGGGAAGTAGTAGTAGTAATATTGTGGGGAGGCTGTAGCCAGGCAAGTAGGCCCGCATGGGCCCTCTTCGCCAACCCCTGCTCTCCACATATCTACACATCCCTCTTTCAGTTGTCCTTATCGCCCTTCTGATGAAGGTCAGGATATCTTTCCACTCTAATTCGACCAAATCTTTCTGTTGTAGTTTATCTACTCCAAAGATTTCGAATCTCATCTTTCCATACGCTTCACACTCTCCGAGGAAGTGAAGTGATGTCTCCTCATCTTCTCCGCATTCACGGCAAGTGGGACTATATCTTCCACACCTATGAGTGAAAGGTGTCTGCGTAACCTGTTGTGCCCTGTCAGTATCCCTATAAGAAGGTGCAGGACTTGGCGATCCCTGCCCAGTAACCAAGCCGTCTTTGGCTTGCTTGGACCGGCCACCAGGTCTCTCGATTGCCTGCAGTCGCCTATACGCCTCCAATATCCTCCTAGTGCCTCGTCCGCCCATTTGTTTAGCGCAGACGAAGTTTGGCTTCTTGTTATGCCCAACGCAGGCTCCGGTCCCCAGAACGGTGTCGTGGATCCGATTCTAGCCAGCTCGTCGGCCACCTCGTTCCCGGGCACCCCCCTGTGACCCGGGACCCATACTAGTTCGACTTCCTTTTGTTCAGCTAGTTATATTTATAGCGATATTTATAGAACTAGTTCTTGAAGGACCAGTTATCCACGAGAACTTTAGGCTATATTTTATATTGGTACTCTTCGAGATCATAAATATGGAAATGATAACTAATAATTATTATTGTTAGTGATATTTTATTTAACGTTACGTGGTACTCCTGTCAGATTGAGAATGAAAACGTAGTCATTTCTAGACTTCACGATCCTGGATTCAAGGATGTTGATGTTGCCGTGTGTTGCCGTGGTAATTTTATTAAAAATGCGCGTTTCTGAAAGTTGGCAATAAACACACTGGGGCGTTCTTCGAACCTCTACAACTCGAGTACGTCCCTTGTACGTCGGGATATGGTACAGGGACATCTTCTTTCCACTGAAAGAAGCACCCCAGGAATGTCCTCCTGGTACGTCTTCGGGATGTACCAACTCCAACAAAGAATATTCCTAGGATACTCGAGGGAATTTTTTTCGAAAAAATAAGAGGACTTCGAGTCCAGGACCTTCAGCTTCTCAGGCACGCAATTATTACATTGGCCAGTATTTTTCCTGCGAATTTATGTACGAAACAGATACATAGAGAAAGGACTATCCTTCCTACATGGATTATTTGTTGCATCCATAGAAATCATATTATATCTTGGCTAGTATTGCATTCGTACCACATGCCACATCATCACTAGTATTCAGAAGTTAAACTTCATTCTCAATTTTCTCAACAACCACTGTGGAACATCCCATGGAAGTCCCAATAATGTCCTTGAACCGTTGAACAAAAGAAAGGACGTATCTCAGACATTCTTGATGTGTTGTCAGGGAATGAGTATAGTGAAGCATCAATGAAACTATTGGTTTTTGCGGAGACAGCCATAATATGTTGATTTTCAACTATCGCCTGAGACGGAGGTTTATCGAAAAAAGGAAACTAAAATAATGGAGGTTGTGATAAACTCTCCAAGTTTCAAGCATGAAACTCAAAAAATTATATATTCTCCACCAAATGTTGTTTTTTTCTTCATGGAAGAAAACTCCACAACTTTCCATCAAGGGCCCAATAATCCACCTGTATAAAGTTTATCATCCATCATTTCGTTCTTCAGATTTACATCAGTCAATAAAATAATATTCATTTGGCATCAGAATTATCGAATCCAGTTTGTATTCGTTGCTTGTATTATTACTTGTATCAGAGAGTATACTTGTGTATGTTAATATTATCATGGTTGTTTCGTTCGTTTGCGTCAGCTACAAGGGTGAGAGGGAGGGAGGGAGAGAAAATGTGTGTGAGAGAGGGAGAGAATGATATATCATTATATACTTAGAGGGAGAGGCAAAGCCCGGCTGCGCTCTCGCTTCTAGCAGCTAATCACCAGCACTGAGAAAAATAGTCGGTAGTAAATATCAAACGTTTATAAAATAGGCGCCAGTCACATCATTCATCTAATACCACTAAAAAAGTATACAGGGTATTTTTTAAGTACGCGAAGAAAGTTCAGATGCATGTTGCTGACGCCAAAATAAAAAGGAAAGTTAGTATAAATAAAGGTTCGTAAGTAATTCGTTTCTGAGCTACAGAGTGTCAAAGTTAAACTCTTATTTTTGTTTTTTGTTAATGAATTTCCATAATGATTGTGATATTTGAATAGACTTTGGTATCTAGGGGTATTTTTTCAATGACAATATCAAATTTTATGTTAGTTTGTCTCTTTCGTGGGGGTGGCGCCACCGAGGTACATGTTTTTCGAGTCTTTTTAGAAGTCATAACTTTCTTGTGCGTACCTGTATCACGTTTTATAGTATAAAAATAGATTTCTTGATCACTTTTGTGTAAAAAATATATTCCTAGTGTAGGTCGATGCGAGAAACTGTTTTCGAGTTATTGGGATTTGAAATAATCGATGCATATGAATTATTCCCATGGGGCTCGTGAGTCGCCTCTGAGTAGTGAATATCAGAGGAGATACACCAGTGCATATTTCTATTTTCATTCAATATTCTCCTACATTCAACAATTCAAAATTGGAATGTAGGCAAATGATGATTCTTACTTCTTTGGCCACTTTGAACAATTACTTCAAACAATTCCCTCAACTGACTGTTTTGGTATTGATTTGGTCTTAATAACTGTTATTATTATGAGTTATATTTCTTAAGAATGATTTCCCTAGCTTCATGAATCAATTTTGAATTCCAACTTCTTGTCATCCCAAATTACTTGCATCGATTATTTCAAATCTCAATAACTCGACAGCGATTCCTACCAGGAATGTGTTTTTCACACAAGTGTTTTAGAAATCTATCTTCCTACTGTAAAACGTGATACAGGTAAGCACAAAAAAGTTATGACTTTTCGAAAAACTCAAAAGTCATGTAGGTGGTGCCACCCTCACGAAAGAGACAAACTAACAGAAAATTTGATGGTGTCATCGGAAAATACTCCGAGATACCAAATTCCATTCAAATATCACAATTATTTTGAAATCTATTGACAAAAAACAAAAATAAGAATTCAACTTTGACACTCTGTATCTCAGAAACGAGTAACTTTCGGACATATATTTATACGAACTTTTCTTTCTACACGTACTTGAGAAACACCCTGCATGAAACCATCCTATATCAAATATCACCACTACAAAATGGTATGATACTTATATTAGTGCTACTTAGTATCAAACAATTATGTATTGGTATTATCTGATGAATGTAGTGATTGGTGCCTATTTCACTAAACGTTTGGTAATTATTACTGACTATTTCTCTGAGTAAGCTGTGAGTGTCCGAATAGACGAAGCTCATTGTCATTTTATTTGTGAGTCTGTATGAATCTCGTCATGTTTGTTACAATTTAAAATATTTTATAAATGTTGATTAATATACGACATTCCTATTTCAGATTGATGTGTTTTATTTCAGTCCTGATAACCTACATTGTTATCCATAAAATCGGCATCATATGGAAATAGCTATATAAATACAGGGTGATCAGGAATCTGAATCTTGAACCACCCTGTATCTGAACCAATTGAATGTCAGTAGATAGTAAATCAGAAGTTGAGATTGGGATTTGTGAACCGTTTTCACAATTGATGAATATATTCGACACAAAAAAAATCTAGATTTGAAGAATCCTAATTTTGAACACCCTTTATATCTGTGATCTTTTCTGCTAGACCTCAAGTGTGGAGTATTTATGAAATCAGATATCCAGGAAGAATCAGAGAACGCAATGATATACAGGGTGTCCCTTAGAAAAATTGCAACTCTGCATTTTGTATTTTTGGCACACCCAGTACAACGAAAGAAACTTCGGCATGTAGTGCTGATAAGTCCCTCATCTTTCGGTGATAAAACTGTCAAAGAACCGAATTCTTCATCCACAATGCTTCGTGTCGAATAACCCTGTGTAATAGAATATAAACTGGTCAACATTGATAACGTCGTGGTCCAAAATATAGCCTGAATTCAAAATAGAATAACTCAGGAATTTCCTTACCAATTTGAAATCGGTTTTCACCGATGATTAGCCTAATCTCTTGACAGTTTGTTGTGGCAATATGAAACTTCTTAAATTTCAGATAACATTGCTACAGGGTGATAATTGAATGGGTATGAAATTGCATCGTGGTCGTCACCTTACTGTTTGAACAGATAATTTTTTCTATCTCCCTTCTCACCTGTATTCTCTTGATTGATGCTTTTTCTCGGAAAATTATCGAAATTTTCAAATTGAGAGCTTTGATAATCGTGTTATGAATATTCATTCAAAATGATGCATTTTTCGACGATTAATTGAATGAAATTGGAAGTTGGAATTCTTTTCCGAAGAATTAACGTTGTATGTGAAGTCGTCAGATATGTGATTGTGTTCGAACACAGAAAATTCTAAAGGAGTCTATACAAAGTGATACAAGAAATACTGAATGATGGAATGAAGGATAACGTAGTCTTCAGTAGATGGAACATAATTTTCCCTGTGTTACTAGTAGAATACCTCGAAATGGTTTGGTAATTTTTCGGATCAAAGGTCATATAATGAAGGTACGCATTTTTAATCAAAATGATGCACACCACGATGCAATTTTACGCCTATTGAATTATCACCCTGTAGCAATGTTATCTGAGATTACAAAAAATGCATATTGCCACAACAAACTGTCAAGAGATTGGGCTAATTATTGGTGGAAACCGATTTGAAATTGGTAAGGAAATTCGTGAGTTATTCTATTTTGAATTCAGGCTATATTTTTGGACCACAACGTTATCAATGTTGGCCAGTTTAGTTCATTAGGTCGTCAATGCCGTATACGTTATTTTATCGTACCATGACGTCACTTTCACTTTTCCTACATAGCGAAGAAGATTTGAGGAGGAAAAGTACGACTCTGTACGCTTCTTTCAATTTCCACAAAATGTCTGTGATTGCTGACAAAACTATTCAATCCTAGTAGCTCCATCATGCTACTAACTCTCAATCACTAATTATTGACAAAAAAAGGATTTTTACGCTATCGGGAGTGGTAGTTAGTTCCTCTGAAAACAAAAGAGGGACAGAAGTCTTGTATTATTCCCTGGGGAAATAATGTGACACAATTTCTGCATAGTTCTGTGCTTTCTTTTCGGAACACCCTTCTCTGAAGCGAGTATAAGCTGCATCATACAGATTTCTAGATCTCACTGGTAGCAAGTAGAGAATCATTGCGTAAGCAGTATTTATTTATTTATTTATTTATTTATTTATTATTATCCATACAGATTTTACAACCTAATTACATGGATAATTGAACATAAAAATAACATATTTCAAACAAAAAATTAATAGTAATGATGCCTATACTTACAATAAACATATAGGTATTAGAAATGAAATTTTAATATACGCAGTGAGTACAATCAATGAATCCAGGATTGATTGGCCTACGAGATTTATACTTTCTATCTAATAATTAGTAGATTGCTAAATAAATTGATAAATGGAGCTTCCTCAAATTGATAAAGCTAGAATGTGCTTTAGTATTGCCGTTCTATAGGTTTTTTGTGAGTTAGTCCAATCGATATTTATAAAGACATTATATTCGTTTACCAGCCGAAACATGGATACAAGAGGAGATCTGGCGGAGGCTGCTGTGGCTACCAGTGGAATGTAAAACATTACAGATGATCGGGTTCTTCTAGGAGGAACATAAAATCGTATTAATGACAGAATTTCTGGGGAGTTGATTTTATTATTAATAATTTTATGCAGAAAGGTTAAAAGACACAATTTTCGGCGATTCTCTAGCGATAGAACTTTAAACTCGTTTCGCAGATGCGAGGATCTGACTATACGATAGTCGGGGTAAATATGATGTTTTTTAAAGTATAGGTAACGCAGAAATTTATTTTGAACCTTCTCCAATTGACCTAACGCTGCTTGACATTCGCCGAACCAAACCAGGGAGCCAAATTCCAATTTACTTCTGATTAAACTGTAATATAAAAGTTTCAATGTATTCAAATTTTTGAAGTTATGTGCTTGCCTGATTATAAATCCTAATAGACGTCCAGCCGATTTGATTACATTCTTTATATGCCTGTTGAATGAGAAAAAGTGGTCATAGACTACACCAAGATCTTTAACTTCTGTGGATCTTGTCAACGCTTCATCAGTTAATCTGTATTCAAAGAGAATTGGGTCCTTTTGACGAGTTATGGACAAAACGCAGCATTTACTAACGTTTAAGTTCAGTTTGTTTATCCTACACCACTTTTTCAGCTCATCTATATCTCTTTGTAACCTCACAGAGTCTCTTACCGTCTGGATGCGCTTGAATATTTTCAAGTCATCTGCAAACATAAGACACTCTGATGACTTGAATAGAGCTGGTAGGTCGTTGATGAATATAATGAAGAAAAGAGGCCCCAGGTTTGACCCCTGAGGAACTCCAGATAGTGCCGCGATTTTATCTGAGAATATTCCATTATGTTTTACCATTAGATATCTGCTTTCTAAATAGCTCCTGATCAATCTCAAAATAGTATCAGACAATCCAAATCTACTCAATTTATATAATAATACATCATGATCTACTTGATCAAACGCTTTTTGGAAATCGGTGTATATAATATCTGTCTGAGACTTAGACTCCAATGTTTCATAAACGTGGTTAGCAAAGGTGAAAAGATTTGTATTAACAGATCTACTGAGAACAAAGCCGTGCTGTTGTGATGAAATATATTTCTCAGTATAATTATATAATGCTGAATAAATAATCTGTTCGAATAGTTTGGCTGGCGCACACATTATAGACACTGGTCTATAATTCTCTACATTCAATTTATTACCACTTTTGAAAATTGGGGTTACGATCCCAGTTTTCCACTTAGTAGGAAATATTGCAGATGATAGAATAAGATTGAAAATATGTATCAGCGGCCTTTTCAAATAGACACTGCAAGCTTTAAGTACATATGGAGGCATACCATCCACCCCAGCTGACTTTTTTGGTTTCAACTTCTTTACTGCATTATTATAGTCTACTTCAGTTACCATATCTAGTTTGAAATTTTCATTACAAATATCCGTGTCAGTAATGAAATTTAAATTGTAAGTTGCTCTATCATTATTAAATACAGAGGCAAAGAAATTAGCGAATGCATCTGCAGTATTTTCCTCTGTAACCGGATTGCCATTGAAGACAAGCGATCTCGAGTCATTATCATTACTTTTCGTCTGATTTACATAATTCCAGAATTGGTTTATGTCCCCGCTTAAACCCTCTTCTATTCTTTTTATATAGTTACTTTCTTCCAATTTGATTAATGCCTTCAGTTTCTTTCTCAGTTCTTTAAACTTATCTTCATAATAATCACACACCCTTCTCAACCTCTTATACTTACTCTTTTCTTTAAGCAGATCTTTAATTTCTTTCGTGAACCAAGGTGGAAATTTACTGCAGCCATCATATTGAACATATTTTGGTACATGAATTTCGACTATGTTATTCCAAATTTTATAAAATTTGTCAACCGCTATATTAATATCATCTTTTTCATTGAGAACGCTTTCCCAATTACAGTCCCTAACGGCATAGCTAAATCTAAGGAAATCCGTTTTTTTGTAGTTGTAAATGTAGTTACCTAATTTGCGTTTAGTTGGTTTCGATATTGAGTCAGTTGCAATAGTGACGTCTAAGGCAGGATGGTACACATCTTCAGTAACAAATGGTAGACATTCTTTTTTTACGTTAATGTTGTTAAGATTGTTATCCGAACTAATTATCAAATCCAAAGTTCTTCCTTGAAAATTCTTTATATCATTATCCAATTTAAAATTATTAAAATTGATGAAATTATTGAAAGTGTCCAGAATATTACTATTCGTTATATTATCGTAATTGATTCCTGTAATTTGTCTTATATTGAAGTCCCCAAAAATGTATACATTGTCGTTACTATTACCTATTTGCTGTTGTAGAAATTCATAAGCTGATTCATATATATTTTCTGCACTTCCGGGAGGAATATATAGGGTACTAATTGTATATTTACTGTCACCTATCTTAATTTTTGCAGCGACTGCCTCGAAAGAGGTAGAATTTCTGACAAAACTCAATAATTTATACCTTTTGTTTATCGCTAGCAGAACCCCTCCACCTGTACTTTTTTGTGTGAATTGTAGATCACGATCCGCCCTTAATAAACTAAATTTATTAATATCCAAAACCTCTCCATCATAGACTCCCTCCTGCAACCATGTCTCAACTGCAATAATAATGTCAAAATCAGTCTCTAAACTGGCCCTAAAAAAATTTTTACATTTCGTATTCAATCCTCGACAATTTTGATAATACACACTGAGAGTGCGAGTCATTTCTGCAAACTGATATGAGCTCCCGACAAAAGTAAATTTCCAACATCCTAATATTTTTGCTGACATAAATTTTCAGTACATGGTAGGTACCTACTTGAGTAATTATTTTAAATTCATGAATAAATCGAGACAAGTTTTTTATTGAAGAAAAAAAAGAGAGATAATTCCGTATGCAAAATCGATATAGAAAACAAAAAAAGAAAAAAGCAAAATGAAACCATTCATTCATGTGAAGTTTTTTCCTACATCACCTATTCTAGACCAAGTCCATCTCATCTTTTATAGACACAACAGCGTTGTCACGTCTCACAAAGATTTTTCCATTTCTGGACCAAGCAGATGAACGCCCATACTTTTCTTTCGCAATTTTCAATAGGTGATAAGCTTTATCCGTTAGATTCTCATTGATGAAGACTTTGGAATTCTTGAGAGATGTCCTTGCAGCATACACCTCATTTTTCTTCAACAAGGAAACAAAAACAACAACGATTGTCCTTGACCTGTTCTCATTCCGTTTTCCAATTCTATGTACGTTATAGATATCTGCTGGACTACACTTGATTTTCATAGCATCAACGAAGACGCTCAAAACTTTCGACAGTAAATTATCGTTGGAATCCTCTTTTATACCTATTATGGTCAGTGAATTTTCCCTCGAGTGCTGTTGAATCCAATCCATTTTCAAATTCAGTTTTTCCATACCCTTCCTATTATTTTCAGTATCTTCAGTTAATCCTTCAAGTTTACTGACAACTCCACTTAATTTACCGTCAATACTATCGAACTTTTTGCCAATTGCATCTATCCGTTCATTGTTACTTGCCTCCATAGCACAAATTTTCTTGCCAAGTTTATCAATTTGATCCTCAATCTTTGTTGTAATTTTAGATGTCATTTTACTGATTATGGTTTCCAATGCATTTTCATCTAACAAACCACTAGCACTGTTACTTCTAGTCGTTTTGTGTTGACTCATTTCTACGTCGTGGAGTAATGTTTGGCAACAGCGCGTTAGATATTTTTTGGGTTTTTCTCCTTTCTGCACAATAAACTAAAGTACCTATGCAGGAATTTTCCTAATAGGCAGATAATCCAACAGGTTCACTTTAGTAGAAACTTGTACCAACAAAAAACCAATTTAAAATCGCAAAACACCACAAAATTTCAAAAATTAAAAGGAGCTCACAACCTACGCTGTTTACAGTAGCATAGTCGACACCAATATGACACCAGTATCAATAGTTCCTCGGGGTTTCTCCTCGATTTCTTGTTACATAACAGTAGTGATACAATGTATGTTCTGCCTCAACATTTTTGAGGCAGAACATACGTATGTTCTGCCTCAACTTAGTTCGGTCTAGTCTTAGGTGAGGCAGAACATACGTATGTTCAGCCTCAGCGATTTTTCTGTGTTATCGATCTCGTTGAGATGGCTATATGGTGGTTGGGAAGGTAGAAGGTGGTTGAACACCCCACGTAATCCAGAGGGGTATATTATTTGTTTGAAAAAAATTTTTTTGTCACATCCACACGACTCTATCATCATATGTGTGAAGACCTCCCACAAGACTAACCCTGTGATGTATATCTAGTTGGTAATGTAACATGTAATAATAAGAGTGAATATATTTTTCTACTTACATCAGTGGTTCGAACAAGTGGTTTAGTGGTTTGAACAAGTGGTTTAGTGGTTCGAACAAGTGGTTTAGTGGTTTGAACAAGTGGTTTAGTGGTTCGAACAAGTGGTTTAGTGGTTAGAAGAAGTGGTTTAGTGGTTCAGTAGTTCGAACAAGATGTTCCATTGAGAGGTTAGACCGATTGATCACAATCATTGGTGGAATCGTCAGATTTTTCAATCGCTATGATGGCGGTTGGTGTTTTGGTGTTTACAATTACAAAACAATTTGGTATCAGTATTTTATCTAACACACTCATATCATAGAGTGACTGCGTGAGAGAGAAAGAGAGAGAGAGATATTATATACATTTATTGATATCTATATGTATAAAAATATATGATTTTGAATAACATCACGATGGAGATTCCGGCATTTCTTCCAAACAAAATAAATCAAGATAATTATCCCTCCTATTAGCTGTATGCCAATAGATGCTGTTGATACAGAAACAAAACATTTGATTGCAGTCTGGGCAATACTGGGTATTAAGCGGTGTGTCAATTGACATCAGGTCATCAATATCAGCTTCAGCACTAAAATAATGAGAATGAGATATCAGAATGGTGTCTGAACCATAATATAATAACATACATGAGAGCTGAATTATTTGCAACATCTACATTATCGAAATCAACACCAACACTGGAATAATGGAGAATATGAATTAGGTATGAGAGATGATAATTATTATTTCATACCAGATTGAATGGTTGTCCGGAAAATCCAAAATATCGTCAATGTCGTTTCTACAAAGTCATAATTATATTTAAATGATAATAGTGATTTATCGAAACTTACATAATATCTACAGGAATTGCGATATTTGCCACAAAGTCATAATCATTAGTATTCTCACCATCACTTCTGAAAAATTATCTCAACAATGAAAATTCGTTAGTATAATAGTTATTTTGAACTCACATATTCATTGGGCTCGCCGGTAAGTCGATAGCGCTATGAAAATATATGTGGAGATTAGCAAACAAAATATTCAGTACTAACCATACTCACTTCTCTCTCAAATAAGCATCCCTATCGATGGGGGGGTGTATAGCGATTGGTGGCACGAAAAAAATTATCGAACTCCCTGATGTCTACCACTCTGGCAACATTCAAACAATGAACACTATCGGCTGATGAAACACCTGATGATGATGACATTTTGCTGCTTGTTTAAAGTATGCTTGAGATGATAATAATGTGAATCCAGAATGAAACTAACAATTTTCGTACAGGAAAATTTATGATTTGAAAAAGCCGGTATTCTGATCAATATTCCATGATAATTATTTATTATAGTGTCAATAGTTCCTGTTGATGAATGTCGATTTCCTGTGATAACAAATGCACTTGTTTATAGTTTCTCATCAAAGTTTCTATGATAGTAATTAATTCCAAGGTTTTCCAAAAAAATTATAAGCATCCGGTGATATGGATTCGTTACACAGTTTGCATTTCCTGCAAACTAAGATAAGATTCCTACTGAGTTTTTTAAATCTCTTAGGTTCTGAGAACGGTATAATGAGAATTTCTGATTGGTTGGAATGAGCGGCTGATCGAGTATAAATACCGGTTGAATATTTCAATTCGATTATTGTTCGATTCGAATCAGACAACTAAATTTCACCAGTGTCAGCAGTGCCGTCAATAGAAATAAAAAGTGAGTATTTATTTCTTGATATTGAATTATTTCTATTTATGTTTTCATCCTCGTTCATTGAACCTAATTTCGAAGAGGAAATTTGATTGCTATCAATTCATTTATCTTTTGTGCTAGAATTTCCATCTGTAGAATTTTTACTGGTTTCTAAATCCCCACTATTTTTCTATACATCAGAGTATCATGTATTTTTATTATTCCAGTAATGGATCTATCGAAAATTAACAATGTTGCCCTGCTGAACAGGAAGGACTCCATCAGAATCAGCGAGCTACCTAAAGATGTTGCCGTGGCGATAAACGCAGCCCGAATTGTCACAACTAAATTTGGGGAGGCGGCTCTGTTGGAGTTAGATAGCAACGTGGTCTTCCTGCCGAAGCGAATGACGGCAATTATAAAAGAAAACATAGACAACTACACACCCGGGAAATACGGGATTATCTACAGAGGTCAGATAGACTGCAAGAAAGCCCAACAGGGCAATCAGTTTGAGATTGTGGAAATGTAAATGCACTGACCGAGACCCCAAGGTAATTTTCAAACATTCTTCATTTGAGACAAATTTACGTATTTTTCACAAAGCAATTCGATGTGAGGATTATGATATAGGTGGTCTGAGGAAACTTCACACTAATATAGGGCATTTGAAACAAATAAGACTAATGATAAATCAAAAATATGTGGGTGGGGGATTCAAACCTGAAAAGAGATGTCATCGCATTCAATGGACTGATATTAATTCAATTTTCAAGAGCCGCGTAAGATCTGGTCTCATAACTAATTTAAAACATATAGATGTTAAACATTTTTTTCAAGATGCCTTTTTTCCATTCAAAGTTAGAATAAAACGAATTTTGAAATCAATGCCAACTATAAAAGTGAATACATGTTTTTGTGGATTATTTTCGAAAAATAATGTTGATCATGAGGTTTTGGACTATAAATACTTCAATACCAAAAATAATATCATAGATATGGGTGTTGATTTGCAACAATGGTTCGCAGATCATGTTATTGATAATATAACGAATCAATTGGAGGAATTTCAGGAGCGTGATAGTGAATGGGCGTTAGAAAAAATCATAAGTTTGGAGGTTAACATAAATAAATTTGAAATAGGTAATGGGTCTTCGTACATCGATTTACCTATTGAGATCAAACGAAAGAAGGCATGCATTAATATCAAAAATGATGATAATGCATGTTTTTGTTGGAGTGTTGTATCTGCTTTATTTCCATGTTATGAAAAAAATTCTGATAGGACTACTTCATACCCCAATTATGAAGATGTCTTGAATATGTCTGGAATGGAAGTTCCAATCAAAATATCAAACATTGCGAAATTTGAAAAACAAAATAATCTGTCCATAAATGTATTTACGTTGGAGATGAACTCGAAAGGTGCATTTATGATTGTACCAACAAGACTCACCAAACAGAAGGTAGTTACACATATTAATTTATTGATCATTCAGAACAAATATTTTCCACAGGAATGTAATGATAATGATTTTTCAAATAATAATGAAGATGATGAGCATGAAATTACCTATCATTATGTGTGGATAAAAAGTTTGTCAAGACTTGTGTCGAAACAACTTTCTATGAACACAAAGAAAAAGTTCATCTGTGACTTTTGTTTGAATTATTTTTGTTCAGTAGAACTTCTCAGTGAACACACTGAATTTTGTCAAAAAATCAATAAATGTAAAATTTCATTTCCAAAAGATAAAACTATTCAATTCAAAGATTATTGTCACAAGGAAAAATTACCTCTCACACTTTATTGTGATTTTGAATCGATTCTTAAACCGTTTCAAGAACCTAAAATAAAACATGGAAAAAAATCCAAGAAAAAATCATTCACAGACCGCTATCAAAAGCATGAAGTGTTCAGTGCAGGATATTTTCTCAAGTGTGAATATGACAATCGACTATCGAAATTTGAGAGTTACAGAGGTCTCGATTGCATGGAGTGGTTTTCAAATGAATTAGAAAAAATAGCAATTATTATTGAATCAAAAATCAAAGAAATCATTCCTATTGATGAATTTATTGATGTTCCAAAGTCTGGAAAATGTCATATATGTGAGAAAACCTTCGAAATACATGACAAAGTCGTTAAGGACCACTGCCATTTTTCAGGTAGATTTCGTGGCATGAGTCATCAATCCTGTAACCTTAATTACAGGAAGTCCTTTGTAGTTCCGGTTATTTTCCACAACCTGATGGGATATGACAGTCATTTTATCATTAAAACCCTTGTGAAACATGGAAAGGTGTCAATTCTACCTGTGAATAAAGAAAAGTATATAAGTTTCACAAAGTATGATTCGAATACCAAAATCAAATTCCGTTTCCTTGATTCATATCGGTTTCTTGGATTTTCTCTAGAAGATTTAGTTTATTTTCTAGAAGATAATCAATTGGTGAATTTGAAAAACGAATTCGGACATATTCAGAGTGATAAATTTCAATTGCTCACACGAAAAGGTGTTTTTCCATATGATTATGTTGATTCAATGGACAAACTCGAAGATGAAAAATTACCAGAAATTGAACATTTCCATAGTCGCTTGTATGAATCTGATATTGATTTGGAAGATTATAAACATGCTCAGAGAGTTTGGAATGAGTTCAACATTAAAAATCTTGGTGAATATTCGGATTTGTACCTGAAATCTGATATCATTCTGTTGGCGGACGTATTTGAGAATTTTCGTGATACATGTCACAAAACGTATGGATTAGATCCTGCGCACTACTGTACTCTTCCTGGTTATACTTGGAACTGTATGCTAAAGTACACATCATGCAAATTGGAAACTATCCAAGATGTTGATGTATTATTATTCATCGAACGTGGAATAAGAGGTGGGGTATCAATGTGTAGCAATCGCTATGCAAAAGCAAATAATAAATACATGAACAGTTATAACTGTGAAGAAATTTCAAAATATTTGATGTACTTTGATGTAAATAATTTGTATGGTTGGGCAATGTGTCAACCATTGCCTTATGGCGGTTTTGAATAGGTGGAAAATGTAGAAAATTTCAATGTCAATTCAATATCGGATGATTCATGTAATGGTTACATCCTAGAGGTTGATTTGAAGTATCCAGAAAATCTGCATGACCTCCATAAAGATATACCTCTCGCCCCCGAACATCAGAAGCCACTCAACTCCAAAATTCCTAAATTGATGACAACGTTGTACGATAAAGAGAGATACATAATACATTATAGAAACCTTAAACAGTACTTGAATCTCGGATTGGAGTTGAAAAAAATCCACAAAGTACTGAGATTCCATCAATCTGCTTGGTTGAAAACTTATATTGATCTGAATACCAGATTACGAACTGAATCGAAAAATGAGTTTGGAAAAAGCATCTTTGAGTTAATGAACAACGCAGTTTTTGGAAAATCTATGGAAAATATTCGCAAACATCGGAAAGTCAAATTAGTTTCAAAATGGGAGGGTCGCTATGGGGCGAAAAATTTGATAGCAAGCCCGAATTTTCACAGTCGAACAATTTTCGATGAAGATATTATGGCAATCGAATTGAATAAAACTAATATAATTTTTAATAAGCCCATATACATTGGTATGGCTATTCTTGATATTTCAAAAGAATGCGTTTATGATTTCCACTATAATTACATGTTAAGAAAATTTAATGAAAGTACTTGTAAATTATTGTACACCGATACGGACTCTCTTATTTACGAATTGAAATGTGATGACGTCTATGAAGAGGTTCTGAAAACTGACATTGACAAATTTGACACAAGCGATTATCTACCTAATAACCGATTTGGTGTACCTTCAAAGAATAAAAAAGTGGCTGGAAAAATGAAAGACGAAAATGCAAATCATCTCATGACATATTTCGTTGGTTTGAGATCAAAACAATACACATTTCTTGTTGAAGGTCAATTTGATGGTCAATCCAAATATATTGCTAACAATTGGCATATGGGTCAAAAATGTACGAAAAAGTCTAAAGGGGTCAAATATCAAACGGTACAAAAAAAAATTTCTTTCAAAGATTATCTAGAATGTTTGGAGAATAAAAGTCAAAAGATTGAGTCTCAGAGATGTATAGTATCTAGTGCTCATGAAGTTTTTTCAGTTGAACAAACGAAAATAGTCTTAAGCCCATATGATGATAAACGGTATTTACTAGAAAATTCAACTGATACATTACCTTGGGGCCACTATAGTATCGTATCATAATAATTTCGTATGTTATTTGTATAAACTATATTTATGTACTTACTGTAATTTGAATAAAAATTTGTGAATGAACAAACAAAAATATATTATGTTTTTTTTTCAATCATCATCATCATCATAGAATCATCACATAAAATCAACTTGTTTGATGGTATCATTGAGGAATGAAAATAACACATCAGTATTTTGAACAATATTTATTTAAAGCCATCTATCAATATCTCTTAGAACAAAATCCCTGTGATAATGAATTAGTTCACGCATGCAAATATTCTGTATAGTATCTTCAATGTTACATATAATATCGATAAGTGTTTCCCTAGAACACGTCAGTTGGCAATTTTTCAAAATATTCACTGCTACTGATATAACTCTATTATAAAAAAATGCAAATTCCATACATTCCAAAATTTTTAAACGATTTTTCACAATGAAATCACAATTGATGATCTCTTGAACGGTGGCCTCAGAAAGATAGAGAGACATCAAATCATTGGTTACTTTCACCATTTTCACATCGAAAATGTGAGATTTGATGACCTTGAAATCATGCCAGTGGAATTCTATATCGATCCCCTCATCCTTTACAGCACCATTGAAATATTCCTCATACATTCGCTTCAAATAAAATATGAATGTGTCCCATTCATTGCAATCGAAAGCTATATGATCATTTTTATCACATAAAACTGTTGTATTCACCAGTTTTACCGTTGGCAGGAACCACTTGGACAAATTCAGACCTGTGATCAACTTGAAAGATAGTGTTTTCAAGTCAGCAATCTGCTCGTTGATCATATGATTTTCCGATATTTCTTCTGGATATGCTACTTCACGCCATACTTCATCCCAATCATTGTTACAAAGCGGTGTTGATGTCATTATTTTTTTCGGTGATAGCAAAACACTCTCCTGATCATCAATTATTGACTTTTCCTTTTGAAAACACACAAAATATTCGAATTCGTTCACTGGTGAGAACATTCTCTCTACACGATGTTTTGATGAACTGATAATTTGGTGGGCTACCGCTATTATATAGGGGATGCTCGAACGGAAGACTAAACGATATCCCAAAATAACACCTAATATCACCAAAAGCCTTGATTCCTTAGAATTTGTGTTTGTATTTCATTTGTTTCCATTATAATTTATTTGAAGTATCTATCCAGCTGTTATGTGATTCATCGAATCCTAACCATTTCACAAGAACTTTTCGCCCCTTCTTTCTGATCACTTTCTCTACCAAAAAAACATCTGGATTCTTTGTTTTTTGCAGTTCTTCGGTGTAAAATCCCCCTTTGATTGGTGTTCCTTGCATATCCTCCAAAATGTACGTTGTAGGGTTAGTATTTCGAACTCGAACTATTTTGAATAATTCAGTAGTCCACTGGGGGGTGTAACCCTTCTGAAATACATGTTTTTCTTTGCTTATTCTAACTATGTCACCAACTTTGAATTTTCGCAAACCAGCCATTTTAATGTGATTGAACGCAGAATCCAGAATGTGTTTTTCATTAGATCTGCTAACATCACTAGGTTTGTATCCAGTCGTTGTGTGTTTCTGATTGTTATAATTTTTGGTTATTTCTGTGAGAATATCGATCCAATTGTAGGAGCCATTTAAGCTGAAATACTTGAATAATTTCTCTTTCAATGTTCGAATTACACGTTCTGCTATGGCTGCTTTCTTCACCTTATAAGTACTATAATGATTTATTTTGAACTGTTTCATTAGGCTTTGGAATTTGTGGTTATAGAATTCTTTACCTAAATCTGAAGTGATATGTGTAGGTTTTCGCTTACTCTCTATTAAAATTTCCTTCATAGCTTGAGTAACATCATCGGCAGATTTACTTTTGAGAGGTTTTGTCCACAAAAATTTTGAAAATGCATCTATAACCACCAGAATATATTTGAAATTTTTATTTTCTCGTGCATATAAGTCCATTTGAGCCAAGTCTATTTGCCAAAGATCATCAAACCCTTTGATAACAATGCGACGACGTGGAAAGTTTTTTCTTGCTTGCTTATGTAATTCATTAACCACTTGAACTTTTTCTGCGCTATGCTGCAACATGATTAGAAGAATAACTGAATGGTCTAGTCTTAGTATAAAGTGTTTTATATTCAATGTGATAGTTTCTTCTTCAGATTAGATTTCAAATCTGTAATTTGTTTGGAAATATCTTCGAGTTGATTCTTGAACATTGTTAATTCTTTCGTTTGAGATTGTTGAATTATTTGGGAAGCAGACTGAAAATCATTTTGGAACTTTTTTGAATCAGCCATGAGTTGATTATTGAATGTCTCTAACTCTTTCGTTTGAGATTGTATGAATATTTGTGAAGCAGTTCGAAAATCTTGTTGGATTTTTTTTAAGGTATCCATCTCCACCGTATAATTTTGTTCAAAGTCATTTAATTTTCGAGATGACTCATCTAGCTTTTTTGGTATATTCGATTCAATGGATTCCAAACGTTGTTTGACATCACCGAATAAAATCAAATTATTATTTTTTATTTGAACAATACGTTTTTCAATCACTTCCAACGCTGTATCGACTTCCTGTTTTCGTGCTTCCATTCCATAATTAGACTGATTGATGAGATTGGCAATCGAATTCTGTGTTGAATCAACATATCGTTTCGTCACACCATCAGAAGGTTCTTCACAATCCTTCAAATTATATAACCTAACATTTTTGAAGTCGATATTCCCATCGGGTGTGAATGAAAACACGTTTTTTTGAGGTTTAGAAGATTTGCACTGTGCATTACTATGAGATGTTCTTCCAAACTTGTCCATCTCTGAAATGATGAGAAATGATGACGACTCACTCTATTATAATACGCGCTTCTTTTAGCTCACTGATGATACTATTTATCTCATTGGTGTGTGATGTATTTCCAGCGATTTTTGAAGCCCACAAAAGTCGAAGTCTATCAACTAGTTCATTAAAATCATCCCAATAAACATACTCTATCTTATCATTATTGTACTCATTGAGACTCGACCCCTGATACATGTTGGAGGTACTCGCAGCCTTGTATTTTACCCCCTCTGTGAGTCCTTTTATGATGTTTCTGTACTTGCTCGATCTGTTGCCCTTATTAGGATTATTTACATCGTGATTTCTTTTATGAGCATTGGTCAGCAGTAATATACGTTTGTAATGATGCATGTCAGTTTTGAGATAATTTCTAGGGTCTTTATGGAAAATCAGCTCATACAAACCCTGAGTACCAGGAAATCTTTCATCTCCGATGATGATATCATCATTTTTAAGATCAAAATTCATTGATTTATTCCCAATCAACCACTGTGAAAGAATGGTATTATATTTAGGTCCAAATACTTCATCAACCAGTTTTTCATCATTGTATGCATCTAAAATGTACTTGTGTGTCTTCGTTGGATATTGATTCAGATATTCAGACATTGCCGGTGTATCTTGCAAGTTTTGCAATTCACTTCGAATATCTTCGATTGATTTTGGATTTTCTGTGAACACCGAATCATCCTCCTCTTTATCATCATCATCATCATCATCTTGCGTTTCTGCAATCGTTTCTACTGGTACAAACTCGAATGTCTTTTCAGGCTTCATAGGTTCTACAGAATCAGTTTGAATACCAGATGTTGTTGTTGATACAGCTGGTGCGTTACCAGATTGTGTGTGAGTAATATTAAATTTTGTTAGTGGTTTGAAGAGTCGTTCAAGAGATTCATCATCATCAGCTCTACCTAACTTCAAAGCTAAATATTTCTGACGAATTGCTTTTACCGCATTATCAATTCTACGTTTAATCTTCGCATCAGGTTTATCCTTACTCGGGTATAGCAAACCTTTCGGCTTTTCAAAATTGAATTGCTGTCTCATACTGAACCGACAATGATGACAGAACGATGAGGAATGAGGTGTCACTTGTCTAATGAATAAATATGTAGTTATCAAAGTTTTTTCGATATCGTCCGTTTTTCAGCTCAAAGTCCTTCATTATCACCAGAACATCATATTTGCTTTTCCAACATTCAGAACAAATGTCTTTGAACTTTTCGAATGACATATCTGTACCAACATGGTCTCCGTATACATGACGTAAGTTTGTATCATCCTGTTTGAATAAAACAATCATGTTTCCATTATCTCTTATCAGATGTTTGGGTATACGAGTATATGTCTGACAGAGATAGAAAGAGTCTATCAAATTGTGGCGACCCATGCTGAAGTATGATCGTATTTTATCTTGTTTATCACATGCCACATCATCAAAAATAAAAGTTGAATTCGTTCTAGCATCTGATGGATCTATAATATCATCATTGTCTGTATATGGAAAATATTGCACGCCCTTGACTCTGTTGATAACTGATTGTAACATCTGATATTTTGGTTGATAAAGAGACTTGGAATAAACGTATATATTTTCAAAACGCAAACCATTCGGATTGAATAATAAACTCAGCATTAGGTTTGTTTTCCCACAACCACTAGCTCCACATATTATCGCTCGTATCGTTTGTGGTAAAAGTTTCCCATGTCGAAATAATGAGACATCTCCACCGCTTATGAAATCCAAATTTTCTATTGGCAGCACGAGGTCTTGCTTTATGATCTGCATATTTACGAATGATATCATTTCATGAATCATCTCGGTTTAATACATAAAATGGGGAATATCAATATCGATCTATCAGTATCAATGCTGACGTGGGCAGGTGAAGGTCTACTCAACTCAGCAATCAATAAATTACCATTTGAATTGCATATTCCCACTTACAATTATTGTGGTCCAGGTACGAAACTCAGTAAAAGACTTGCTTCTAGTGATGAAGGTATAAATCCTCTAGACGCGGCGTGCAAGGAACACGATATTGCCTACTCAAAACATAGTTCATTGGAAGACCGACATAAAGCAGATTGGGAATTAGAAAATAAAGCTTGGGAGCGGGTAAAATCAAAAGACTCTAGCTTTGGTGAAAAGGCTGCATCTTGGTTTGTTACTACTGCCATGAAAGCTAAAAGGAAGATGGGTATGGGGTTAAAACGTAAAAGACAGGCTTCGTTACAATCAGCTGTATTGAGAAAACTGAAAAATACTTTGAAAAATACGAAGATCAGCAAGAATGGTGATCTGAGAAAAGCATCTATTTTGGCATTGAGGGCAGCTCGTTCTGCTATTGGTAAAGTTGGTGGCAAAGAAAATATCAAGATACCTAGAATCATTCCAATACCCCACAGCGGAGGTATACTACCATTGATACCGATCTTTGCTGCCTTAGGGGCACTGGGATCCCTAGCTGGAGGGGCTGGTGCAGTCGCGAAGACTGTGATAGACGCCAAAAACGCGAAAAAGAAATTAGAAGAAGATCAGAGGCATAACAGAGCGATGGAGATGATCGGGAAGCAGGGCTCTGGATTGTATTTGAAAAAAAATGCCCGTGGTGGTCTTGGATTGTACTTGAAAAAACAGTCAAAAAAATATTAAGTAGGCTACCCAAACGTCCTCTATTCGATACAGAATTGCGAAAATTTGCAAAAACACTGAAAATTAAAAATTTTAGAGGTGTATTTATGCGGGATACATTACCAAAATCACCTAAAGTTCGAGAATGTGCTATCATCAATACTGATCTGTCAACAGAGTCAGGAAGTCATTGGGTGGCTTACATAAAAAATGATAAAACAGTTTTATATTTTGATAGTTATGGAAATTTGAAACCACCGATCGAGCTGATAAGATATTTCGGAAGTGGTTGCAGAGTCATGTTCAATTTTGAAAAATATCAAAAAGACAATTCTTATAATTGTGGGCATCTCTGTTTGGAGTTTTTGAATAAAAATGATAATATGTTTCGATATCTGTCAGTATGTCTCGATTGTTCACATTGCGAGGTCGTTCATCTGTGCTCTCTGTGGATTTACTTGAACCAATCGAATTACAAAAAAAATATGATTATTCCTTAGCACTTATAGGATTTCATACATACAATAGTATACCTAACATTGATATAGGTTGGAATAAGTTCTATTATACGAAAAAAAACCAGACTAAACAACAATCTATCACAATACCAACAGGTTCTTATGAGATATCAGATATTGAATCTTATTTGAGAAGTTATCTTTTACCACAAAACCACATCAGTAGCGAGCTTGATGACCAGTATTTTTCGTTGAAGCCAAACAATAATACACTCAAGTGTGAAATCCGAAGTCAATATTATAATATCGATTTCAGACCTAGTGACAGCATTGGGAATATCTTGGGATATTCCCCCCGATTATTGAACTCTGGTGTTGACATTCACGAATCAGATCAGGAAGTTAGGATCGTCAAAGTGGAAACTGTTCATATTGATTGCAATATCACTACAGGGTCGTACTACAACGAAAAGCCATCACATACGATTTTTGAATTTTCACCTTCAGTTGATCCTGGATACGCCATTGACGAGCAACCAAATAGTCTGATTTATTTGCCATTGAACACAGATAGAGAAATTCGGAATATCACTCTAAATATTCTCGATCAAACCCCAACACCGGTGAATTTCAGAGGTGAAGATATTATTGTTCGACTAGAGCTCAAACAAACACCCAGATGGGCTTAGTATTCCAACACCGTTCGGTTACGAAACGGAATATATCCCCACCCACGATCACTCAAGAATCATTCAAACAGAGGCGTTACAAGAGATCGAACGCATCTAGACCTGGTGCTCTCACTCTATCGAATTATTTGTTTTTACGATCAATTGGGTATGATGCACGAAGAACTAGAGCTATTTAAAGATCCATCTTATGATAACAGCATCATCAAAGAAGAAGTTCGCACATACTACCCACATGTGAAATCGTTTGAAAATAGTGATGAAATTGAAATAACCATCTACCAACAAGATGCTATGTTGAAAATGCATGAGGCTGCAATTCTCGTCGAGGGAAAATTAGAGAAAACTGTTGGTACCGGAACCATCCAGTTCACTAACAATGCTGGTGCATTTCTTTTCGATTCCATCACATATGAATTATCTGGCAAAGAAATTGATAAAGTCAGAGATCCTGGTATTGTTAGTACTATCAGAGGATATCTCTGTTATCATGAAGAAGATTCAAAGAGTTTATGTATAGCAGGCTGGAATTACCCACTTAATACTTTGGTGACTCATCAGCCTACCACAGGTAACTTTTCAATGAGGATTCCATTGAGTCATATGATGGCAATATTCAATGACTACAAGGTCAACATCATTGGAAAACATACCCTTAGATTTGTACGTGCCAGAAATGATCTCAATAGCTATGTCGCTACAAATATTGACACTAAGGGGAAAATAACCATTTCCAATATCGAACTCAAAGTAGCTCAAGTATTTCTCAATGATCGTATAAAGTTGAATCTACTTGAAAAGATCAACAAAGATAAACCCCTTTTCATACCATTCAGAAGGTGGGAGCTATTTGAATATCCAACACTCAAAACAGGTGCCACAAAGGAAATTTGGACCGTTAAGACAGCAAGCTCTGTGGATTGTCCAAGATATGTCATTGTGGCTTTCCAAACTGAACGTTAAGATAGCAATATAAAGGATATCAATTACTTTGAAAATTTAGATATCAGCGATGTCAAATTGAGTCTAAATTCCGATTATTACCCATATGAGAGCATGAAATCTGATTTCACCAAAAACCAATTTCTAGGAGTCTATAACACGTACATAGCTTTCACAAAAATTTTTTTCAAAATTCCATTACTAGATTATGCAGCATTCAAATCTCGAACTCTTTACGTAATCGACTGTTCAAAACGAGATGAATCAATGAAAATGGGCACAGTTGATGTGAAATTGGAAATTGAATCGAGGTCTGGTTTTCCTCAGAACACTCGGGCATATTGCATAATCATTCACGATCAAATATTTGAATACTTCCCTCTTAGTGGTATAGTTAGACATATTCAATAACTTTGTTGAAGATTATTCTGTATCTTGTATTCAATGTATTCTTATATTCAATAAATAAATATTTAAATATGAGTTCTCATTTTATTTTTATTTCATCTCAAAATACAGATATTACACATCGTCCATTTTTTTATTACGAATCAATGTTAGAATGATGAATGTACTTTTTATCATAATAATAAATACAGAGCAGGTTATGACGTATAAATATATAAAAGCCAAGTTCATATTGTCTTTCATGTTGGTAAAGGGTGTTGTGTCACCCATCATGGCAATCGGGATGACTTTCGCTATGTACGTGGAATTCATGTATATGAAGTTATCAACTTCTGAAGAATTTCCATCTGCAGTATTTGTCGTAGAGGTGGTGGTGGTGGGGGGTGTGAAAATATCATGAACATTGTCTACGAGTAGTGCCGTTCTCCAATTATCCATATCACCTTCACTATAGTCCGGAAATACAAGCTTAAGTTTATACGTGAAATAAGACTTCTCTATTTTCGGTATTGGGGCCATAAAAACTGAAAGCCTGTTCTGATTCACTAATAACCCTCTCATAGGTGTCCATGCTGAGGATTCTCGCTCATCCACAGTGTCATTCATGTTGAAACAGATGTACATTCTATGCACCCCATATGGTTGATTGACATAGAGAATATTGTTCACTATCCCTACAAGAAGTACATAGCTTGATACTAATACAGCCATTTTCTCACTGTACTTTTGTGGGGGCATTTCTTTGTGATGTTGTAACAGGAAACGAACGTTCACGAGTCTCCAAGATGTTAGACCACGATAATTTGAGTTTTTCAAAATCTCTGAACATTGATGTCTTCTTCTCATACACAACTATTTGCTTTTTCACCATCACAATATTTTCGAGGTGTTTCTCAAGAACTTGTTGATCGCTAGACATCACGATTTATACTGATGATTTTGGAATTTTATCAATGAATCAATTATTCCATCCAATCCCCACCACACCTTCATTCAAATTTTATTTTAAGACTCGACTCCAACGAATATTTACATATTATACAAGTTTTTATGTTGTAACTGCAAATCATGCATGAAAATGCATGCTGACATGGCATATTCATAATATCAATATCGTTTTTGAAACATATCTTACAAATTCTGTTTTTTGATTGAGTTGAGTTTTTTGTTGGTGGGCTTTCAGACACAGAGTTTGGACACACTTCGATTCTATTATACAATGATTCTCTAGCGTCATCCTTCAATGCTGTCAACATGATTGGATACTTTTTCAGTATTGCCAACATAAACGGGCAGTTTGGTGACCACTTAACATGATCTGACATTGGACTGTCATATGTCTGCCAATCGTGTACCGAAATTTGACCAGTAGGACAGCTCACCATATCATCATACACATCATAGATGAAGCCAGCCATAGATAAACTGATTTCTGATATTTGTGAAGATGAAGGCCAATTTTTGAAAGTCTTCAACCTATCTTCAAAATTTTGAAAATTCATGGCTGCTACCGTCATGACAACCCACACTTTGATTCAATACTGTTTCTTCTGAGGACTATACTGAAACTGAATCTGTCATACACACCCCCACCCCAACCTCTTAGTATGGTGTAGTTCCATGTGATAAATATTTTTTTCTTGACAAAAGAACGTTTGCTATTTAAAAATTTCTCCATATTCAAAATGGTCGATGCTATTGATGAAATCTCAGTATATTTTTAGCAATACAGGATGATTCCTAAGTTGAAACTTTTTCAACTGCGTATATAGAACCCGTTAAAATAAACAACTTTTCAAAAACTGAAATATAAAAAGTTATATCATTACAAAACGTATCCAGTACAGTCCTGTCTAACCTAAATAAGGTGTTCAAAGTTGCCACAATTACAATGTCCTATCGATAAGACGAAATCTGAACAAAACTAAACATAAACAGCGAATAGGTAGGTCTTGATACACAAACCCAGATTATTTTTCCGAATCTCGCTCATTTTCAGTTTCCCAAGAAAAGTTATCTGAAAAGCTCTTTAATTATTTAAACGAGTTCTATACACATCAGGTAAAAAAGCATCAACTTAGGAATAACCCTGTATAATTCCACCCCAAAAATACCCAAACCTCTGATCCAAATTTGTGAAAAATATGTGCTCCAACAGAACGATTTTTACAAATTGATCAGATTGTATCATTATTCAAGTGGTTAGTATAATATTTTCGATATGCCCGAAGGCTTTCGCGTTAGCTTCCAGATGAACGTTTAAAAGTCGCGTGATTCTAACTCAGGGTGTAACCTAAGGACTTTCTTAGATGGCTCTGTGCGCGGACAGGTGATGAACGTCGCGACGCCTTCAGTCTAATTGGATATAATACATCATGTCTCAGACTCGACGGCGAATTCGATTGATAGATATTTTGTTAGTATACATACTTACATGATTTAATACACCTTTCTCTCTTTCTTGAGTAAGAGAAAAACAGCATATCTCGCTCTCTATCTCTCTCTCTCTTCAATATGAGGAAAACTAGTAGACCATACAAAATACATATTTCGGAACAGAAAAATATAGAATGCTTGAGAAAGTATTTAATACATTGAACAAAATATTTACTCTCACTATCTCACCCCACCAAAATCTTTACTTTTTTTCAATATTTTTCAAAGCGAAAACTGGGTGTGGTTCTTGTATCTTTTGAATGATACTAAATGACCCTTCCAATAGAAACTAATCATGATGATGTTCAAATAACACAAAAACTATAAAATCTTTATTTAATTGCGAAAACTGAGGTGTGGTTCAAGTTTTTGAATAAAATTCACTGTCAATCACTCAAATAGGAAAGATATTCAATAGGGTGTGACAATGACTATCAAAGTCAAGAATCAAATCAGAATTTCGAAACCACATAACAAAATAAAAATCGTTGATATCAAAATTGATTTCATTGTAAAAATTAGGGATTTTAGAAAGAATTATGTTGAATAAGATTTGAGAAACAACTGGGTGTGGTCCAAGTACTTGACCATATTATAATTACACCAGTTTCAAAATAATTTCCCAATCAAAGATTAAAATAGCACTACTACTCACCTCAGTCTCTAGGAAACAGGTGTGACCCAAAATCACAATCACATTGTTTCACAAATTTATGAGAAAAAAAGGAATACATATTCCAACAGTCATGAATAAAAATGCAAACTAGAATAATAATTTTCCCATGTTTAAGTATTGGAAGCAAATTCACTCTTATCTCTGTGATAATGTTAACAATAACAAGTTCATCAACCGACATCTGTACAAGTTTGGATAGCTGATTATCATATAATATTGTTTTCAGATGATTACAGGGTGTGCATTTTATTAGGATAGGTTACAAAAATACTATATTCATTATTAGCATTACCAAAACTAGATATACATCACAGGGTTAGTCTTGTGGGAGGTCTTCACACATATGATGATAGAGTCGTGTGGATGTGACAAAAAAATTTTTTTCAAACAAATAATATACCCCTCTGGATTACGTGGGGTGTTCAACCACCTTCTACCTTCCCAACCACCATATAGCCATCTCAACGAGATCGATAACACAGAAAAATCGCTGAGGCTGAACATACGTATGTTCTGCCTCACCTAAGACTAGACCGAACTAAGTTGAGGCAGAACATACGTATGTTCTGCCTCAAAAATGTTGAGGCAGAACATACATTGTATCACTACTCATAACCGTTTACCATTTTCGAAGCTGTTATCATAAATTTCAGTTTGATATTTGCTGTCACCATGGGTTGTCAAATCTTAGTTGTCAACAAGATGTTGTCAAGATACGAATTCCACAAACTGTACTATCACTAATGGCGGAACACTTTGACACAATTTTCATTCTTTCCTGATTTTTGTGTTTTCGCCAAATAGTATACAGGGTGCCTGTAAAAGGTAGGAACATGGCTCGGCTGTGGACTCCTGGGATAAAACAAGTTGATTTATGCTAACTTACCTATATCCAAAATCGTCTCGTTGAGTTGGTACAAGGCGTTGGAGTTTTTTTGTAAAAAAAATATGTTGCTCATGAAAAGAGTAGGCTGAGATCAATTTTCATAATTTTTGGCATGGCATGTTCTGTGACTGTAAGTCACGTTCTGAGATATTTTCGATCATCATCAGTGACCTGCAAGTATTTCAAACAACTATGTTGCCCTAAAAATCTGGTCATAACTTTCCAGAGGTCAGACTGAAAATTTCCAGTTTTTTTCTAGAAAGATATTCCCTTAAGAAATATTTTTTGTATCGTGTTAATTTCCGATAAGTCCCGAGGTTCATTTGCAAATGGATAATTTCTGGAAATTCATGACATGAGGTGAGCACTTTAACGCCTTGTACTAACTCAACGAAACAATTTTGGATATAGGTGAGTTAGCTCAAATCAAATTATTTCCATCCCAGGAGTCTACAGTCAAGTCATGCCCCAAACAGATTATTTTTCTGAAAAATGCATGAGGTATATGTCTATAAGATCAAAAGTTATTTATTCACAAATGAACCCATAGAGACTGATAAAAAATCAACACGATACAAAAAATATTTTTAAAGGGAATATCTTTCTCAAAAAAAAAAAAAAACTGAAAGTTTCCAGTCCGACCTCTGAAAAGTTAACACCAAATTTCTACGGCAACATGGTTGTTTGAAACACTTGCAGGTCACTGATGATGATCAAGAACATCTCAAAACTTGACTTATAGTCACAGAACATGTCATGTCAAAAATTATTGAATTCGAACTCAGCCTACCCTTTTTATGAGCAAAATTATTTTTTTCCAAAAAAACTTCAACGCCTTGTACCAATTCAATGGGACGATTTTGGATATAGATAAGTTGGCCTGAATCAACTTGTTTTTATCCCAGGAGTTCACAGTCGAGCCATGTCCCAACCTTTTACAGACACCCTAGGACCTCAGGACAGAATGCTTCCCTCGGTGCTTTGTATATCTCGGGTTTCACCCTCGAGCTACAAATCGCACCTTGAAAAAAATCTTGCATTTCTGTCCCTTGATGTATAATGTACTATTTCTCCGATGAATAATAATCCTTGTATCAAATTTCCGTTATAGGCCAGTCATTGGGAAACCACATCAGGGAGTTTTGAAACATTCTAGGTTCATAGGTTTGGGGATCTACAGCTAAAATTCACAAAATACACATTCTCAGACATGCCGCCGGCACCGCCGTTTTACCAGGATGATGCCCAAAAACGGATATCTGCAAAGATCTCTAAAACTGTGCGACTCCCAGGAAAGTATGTTAGGACAAGAATTGAAGGGGTAAAACATTTTCTACAAGACATGTATCAAGTTATGTTGATGGAAAGAGTGCAATTTAAATTACCTTTCATACTCATTGAACTTCACATTCCTCTACTTCAAGTATCATCGGAAGTGGAAAATGGAATCATGTATATGATGTCAACAATTATGTACTGTTCTGGGAGAATGAGGAATTTCATAATCTCCTTCAAGAAAATAGCTGATCAAGAATTCAATACCTGACACCTCAGAGTGCAGCACACAAACTGAGAATCTTCACGAATATGATTGAGCAGTCAGAGGGGCACTTGGAATCCAAATTGTACTAGGAAGATTGCGAGTATACTTCACAAATGCTAGCATCAAAATGAAACCGTGGACAGTGGGAGTAGTCGAGTTGGGCGTGGGCACCCGATGATGTCCAAACGGCAAAAATATGTTTTTCTACTCACATAACTAAAATGGCATTTAGCGTACGGATATGTACCACGCTAAATAATCGATTAATCACGGATTGTCGATCTGTGATTTATTCAAAATATTAAACACGTTACCATGGCAACACGATTTCTAAAACACATTACTATGGCAACGCAGTTCATCAAACACAGCTTCAGTAATTTGAGACATGTCTGGCCTGTCAATTGTATTAACTGTCAACTGTTATTTTCGAATTTTGTATCAGAATTATTCGAACAATATTCGTTTGTATCAGAATTCTTCATCATTCTGTTACTTGCATATTTCCAAGAAGTGTAAAAATGAAGCTTTAATCTATTCATTCTGCTCTAAGCATTACAAAAAACGTGAAACAAAGGTTAGTAAGCAATGGACTGGACACATCTACAACCAATATCACTTATACGTGTCTCGCTGGTTGCAAGCAGTTGCATGTATTATATGTTCTCAATTCCCATTCCTTTCGAATCATTTTGTAGGTTAGCAGAAATAGCAGGTATGTTAATGTAATTTTCGGAGTTCGTAGAAAAAGCATAGTATGTAACGCGTTCATAAATCCTTCTAGACACTCGTTTATCAAACACTCGCTTCGCTCTGCTCCGCTCATGATTAAAATACTCGTTACTAGAAGGACGTCTATAACACTCGTTACATAATATACTAATAACCACAGGTGAGCTGTCACCTGCACCAATCGACTTGATTGATTGTCCCCATCGATCGGTTCGCTAAGTGGTTACGTCTCAAAGAAAGAATTCAATAAGGGTGATTATTCATTAACCTAGTACTGGTTCAGTGTTCATTTATAGTTAGCGAACTTAGAATACATATCGATTTGGTTAATATCAACAGGTGTCCCGATCACTGACAGCAGAAACATTGTTTCAGAAATATTGTTTTGTCTACTTCAGGTACCTAATTCTCCTAACGTTGGTGAGAATTTTTTTGTCACGATCGACTTGTTTTCAAGAAAACTATCCACTTTGCCAAATTTTCTCAGTGCATCAGTTGAGTATTTGTTCAAAACTCAAATCCTTCTCAACTGACTAAAAATGGTTACCTATTCATGATATCGAATAGAGTTTGATTTCCTATCTATTGCCTTATCATTTTGTGAGAGAATGTGGGAAGATGAAAAGTTGCAAAGTACCAGGCTATGAAGCGAACCACATAATGAACTTTCACATACTCCTGTGCTTATATCTAGCACTGAAGAGTCCAACAATTCCAAAAAAAATGAATTCAATTGTCATGCTTTTATAGATAGAGGAATATTGCTGAACATTTTGCCAATGGTAATAAATAAAGACGTCCATGTAGACGATGCATCCACTGTAACTTTGATAGATGAAGATTTATCCAATGTATTGGAACTAAATGAACAAAAATTTTTATTTGCAGTAGACAAATGATCATTTGAAACTGCAAAATGATTCAAGAATCACCATCGTCTTTATTCATCACAAAAAACAAAGGTAAGTATTATACATAAAAGAATATGAAGGTTTGTGTGATGAAATGGTGACGTGTCAGCTTACGCTATTTTCAAACTTTGCCAAAGAAGAACCATAGGAAGGTGTAATAAAATATCGAACGAAATGTGTTTATTTCGACAAAACGTCGTGCGGTCTCAGAGCTTAATAAATTGAAAAAAAATTGTAATAAACTAATAGCCGATAATGAATCATACCCTCAATGATATGAGGTAGTAAGAGTAATTGATATTTAGTTGAAAGTATTGAATCAATTCCAGAGAATATGAGCAGGAACAATAACAAGAACAGAAAATGTTTTCAACGATTAGCAGTCCAGTGATTCATGAGCTCATTTTTCAATTTCTCTCTGAAGTTGAATATAGAGTAATGACAAAAAATGTTTGTTGTACAGTTTGCAAGCACTATACGAGAAGCCGCGAATAAAAAATGCTGTGGAATGTTTCGATAGAATGAAAAAGTATGTTTTCCTTGAAGTGACTCTATTACTTTACGAAAGCACTAATTCGTTGAGCAAGTATGGGAAATTTCTGGTTCTCAACAGTTTGTGTACGAAACAAAGAATATGCATGTCACATGTTTTGTCCAATCGTAGCCAACCAATTCCTTGAATGTTTCTATACTTACTTACCCACTAAAAACCCCACCCTGTTTGTAGGCTCGTCTGACCATGTCTCCGACGACACTTTGGCCTATGGTGGCCTATTGTATCTTACCTAGTAGTTCTTTATTGTGCCCACTCCATTATCTCTGTACCTTGAACAAGTCTGCGGTCCAATGCCTCACATCGGCACAGTATATGTGCTACTGTTTCTGGTTCCTTGCCACATAGTTCAAGTTGGGCAGGTCTACAGTTCGTTTATGACTTGGTTCCTTAATGTATTGTTTCCCATGTCTGTTTCTTGGGATGTTTTCCAGTAGCTCTTATGTTTTGCCTGAATAAAGTCTTCAACTGACACTCGTGCTGTACGTTTTGGTACACCAAGAGTCTGTCCTGGATCTTGCTCGTTGTCCGACCCTCTTCTTGCAAGTTCGTCAGCCTTCTCATTGCCAGCGATCCCCTGATGACCTGGCACCCAGATTAGCTTGACGCAGTTCCGGTCTGCCAGAGTTCTCAGTTCCCTCTTGCAATCCCATACCAGTCGAAATGTCACCTCCTGGCTTTAAGTGCCGCTTGACTGTCTGACATAATACCTGTTATTTTCTTCCGCACATTGGATAATTGCGGACACCTTTGCTTGGAAAATTGAGGCATACTTCCCCAATGAGTAGCTGAGGCTAGTTTCCGAATGTTTGGAGTATACTCCTGCTCCTGACCCATTCGCAGTCTTGGACCCGTCTGTATACCAGATCTTTTCCTGCAGTATGGTGCTGAGTTCTTCGTCATTCCATTCAGATCTGTCTGGTATGGACACTCTGAATGAAGTGTCAAATATATATCGTTTCGAAATGTGATCTGTTCTCCTATTGAGTATGTCCCTGTTCACCATTCTGACGATGCTCATATATCCTGTTCCTTTGTTAACATTGCCCAGTGTATTTTGCAGTCTTAGGCCACCAAGTCTCGCCTCTCCCTGTACCATCAAGTGGAGGGGAAGCAGATCCAGTAGTGTTTTCATGGCTGCGGTTGGCGTTGACTTCATAGCCCCCGTGATTCCTAGACATGCAAGTCTTTGTATCTTGCTTAGTCTTGTTATGGCTCCTCTTTGTAGTGTATTCCGCCACCATACTAGAGAGGCATATGTTATGGAAGGCATCATCACCCTGTTATACAACCAGTACAGCATGTTTGGTCTCAGTCCCCATTTCTTTCCACAAGAGCGTCTATTCATCATCAGTGCCGCTTTTTTAGTTCTCCAGTTGTCGATTCCAAGTCAATCTCGGATCTAATATCACCCCGACGTATTTGACCTCTTCTTTCAACTGGATTGTTTCGCCTCGAAGTTTAAGAGGACCCAATCTCTCTAGTTTACGTCTTCGTGTGAATGCTATCATGGTGGCCTTGTGAGGAATGATATTCAGCCCATCTTGATCCGTCCATTCCGTTACCAGTTCCAGACCCTCTGTCGTATGATCTCTGACTGTGGTATTTAACTTTCCTTATGCCAAGACTACTCTATGTCGTCTGCGTATCCAAGGACTCTATAACCCTAATACGTGAGAAATTCAGAAATTCCAGGTTACACTGTGCGAACGGTCAGCTCATATAGTCGGGGCAAATAGGTCGTGGTTCATTTACTTACCATCTCATGTAACTTTGTCAAAAATATAACAATTAGCATAAGAAAGATAGTTCCACCAGATAAGATTTTATTTGGACGCCATCTACAGAAAATAAAGTTCAACAAACCTCTTTCTTAAGCCAATCCCTGTAGAAAGAAATTGTCTGTGCTGAAGGATAGGAAAACAAATCAAACAAATAAAATGTAGGTTCATTTACTGACTAAAAAGGGTGTTCAAAGTAGTATCAAATCTGCATAACAAACATTATTTATAATATGTGTCACAAATAAATTTGACTGCACCTGAAATGCAACTAGGTGTGCATATTTATTTTACAGGGTGTTAAATAGACGATCTCCTATCAGTGAAACTTGACACAATTATCATCGGGATTTAATAAATCTAATTAATGAAATCAATGGAATATTCCCCAGATATAATGCATTACACCTTCACAGATATCGGAATATTGAATAATGATTTATCAATTGTACTAGATTCCAAATTGTACTTGATCTTAGATTATAAGAGATTTGATAATAAATGTTTCAAAGATCAGTGAGTTCTTTATAATATGCAGAGAATACCTTATATCAGCAAGACTGTGAATAAGCCAGAAAATGTTGTTTGACCAGAGCTTATCGATATTTCCAGCTTCCAAATTACATCATGGTCGATTTCATTATTATTTTGGGCTTCATCAGGTTCCAGATTTCATGAGCATACGAGTCTGGTGAGACGTCAGGTGACCTATAAGTATGCTTAGTCCAGCCAGTACGTTGAATTTATGACAACAAGTTGGAAATTATCTATATCTTCTTGAAATTTACATCAATAGCTTTCCAGCGTTAACAGGAACAATAAATCGGCTCTAAAAGCCAGGACAATCTTTCCATGAAGATTGTTTCCTCAAATCATTAGAAATGTGCTTACTCTTTCGAGTCCATAAAAAAAAAGCATTTATGAGCAAAATTTACTTAATCTTCCAAATCCAAAAAATGAAGATTAAAAGTAACAGCAAGTAAAAGTACAATAAAAGTAAAATAACAGTAAACAAAAGTCTGGCAGAACTCTAATTAGATGTTCTTCACGAGAAAATGGTGGATGATTAGAAATTAACTTTAGCAGACATCCACCTAGGAGTTCATTCGATGATGGCCAGATGCAGAAATGAACGATTTTCAATTTTTCTTTCTCTTTTCTAGTTGTAAATTCAAATGTCCATGTCATAAAAGTCAAAAAATCATAGTAACCAAATAGCCAGATTCGAATCAACCGTTGTAATAACCGATATCAGGTTCAAATGAAAAATCAATACAAATCAATACAGATCAATAACAATAAGAAAACGCTGACGCCTACTATCTAGACATTCTAAAGATATAGCGAAGTTTATCAACCTTGATATGTTACTGTCGCGATCCTGCTCGTTGAAGGTCTGAACACTGAACTATTCGTTAATGCTACGTGGGACAAAGGAACAAAAGAAAAAGAAGAATTAAAATTACAAACTTAACAACTCGTTTGACATTTCATATGAATATTTTCAAAACAAACTGAAATAATGAACTTTCATCAAGTCAACAAAACATAACATGCTATTAAAATCAATTATGCAAGGAATATACAGGATGATCTCCGATGTATGCCATCGTGTATGCCAGTGACTCGCAGCTCCATGAAATCTGTAACAGAAAAGCTCAAAATATCCTACAAAAGGGAATGCAAGTTCTCAAAATACATTCAGTGAAAACCAGAGTTGAATTAATTATTTTGAAAAGGTCAGTTGAATACTTGGTACTATCAATATTTCATAGAAAAAGTAACATTTACTAAAAGTGGATGTTACATCACCCTCCTAGCCAGAGAAAATTTAAATTCGCAGTAATTTAAATTTTTACCGAAATCATAATTATATCATCAATAATTGATATAGAGGGATAAGTATTCCGGATCCCCTAGACATCTATCAGTATCCAGTAAATATTGACAGACAACAAAGCAATAAAAACAACAATGCACTAGTTCGCAAAACTACAAAGATTTTCATCCTGAAATGTGCATGTCTCAAAAAAAAAAATGGTCTTCAACTGATAAAACGCATCTTGACGGACTTTTACTGCCATCACCCTAATGTGGAGTCTCAACAACATACTCAAGTGTTATTGATAAATTCGAAAGTTAAAGTGGAGCAGTGTATATGGACCATCACTGGTTATGACTGTCCACATAACACAGTGGTAATAAATGACAGAGGTGTTACTGCTGTGATCTAATCACAAGTTGGGAACATGTCCAAGCTCAAGTTGCTTTAGGAAAAATCCAGGGATGACCAACTTTTACCCCCAAAAGAAGTATGACAAATACATAATATGTCAAAGATGTTCAAAAATGTCCAATGGTAGGACACCACAAGAAATTCAAGTTACTTCAGGTAAGTGTGTACTAAACAAGGCCATAATTTGTTTCAATTACCTTTGAAAACTTCAACAAAAGTGTACAAGTACCAAAAAAATTTTTCAAAGTTCAGGGTATCCTCATCAAGGATTTAAACCCATGAATGCAACTGCAAAAGCTAATGTGACATTTCAATCACATTTTTCAATCATTTTGCAGGTGAAACAAAACCTAAGACAACTATCCTCAACCTGTAAGTAATGAAATCAGAAAAGGATGACACATTGTTGACTGAAAGCAGTGATCAGAGATGTTTCTGATGTGGACTCAAGTTAGTACCTCATAGCGTCCCATGAGTACATAACCACCACTAGTTGGGAACTGTGTCAAGTTCAAGTTGCTTTAAGCTCAAGGCTAGGGATAGCCAACTTCTACCCCAAAATAAGGTAAGCTACCTCAACTACCTATCCTAAGAAATATCTACAAAAATTACAAACTATAAAATATTTACAAGTACTGTAAATCCTGAAAATCATGTTGCACACTATACTGTATACACTCAGATTTTCCTGAATTTATCCATAGCTTTATCTACAGCTTCTTCTAGAGCTCTATCCAGATCTGGATAACCTAAACTATAACTAACCATAATTTTTTTTTGTACAAGAACCCCTGGATACCAGAGAGTAACTTGATTTTATTTTTATTTTCCTAGCCTAATTATATCTAATTATCAAACTAAGAGAAGAAGTCAAAAGGTTGGAGATGTACATCTACTCCAAAAAGATTTTACAAAAAAAATCCAAGTTCAAAAGTCTACAGGTATGAGAAGTGCAAGTAAAAACTTCAGAAAATACTTTCATTGACCTGAGTTCATCAAAAAGGCGGTCTTTTAAACCGACAGACAAAGTCTGCTGAGAATCCAAGAAAAAACAAATGATTCTCCAAAAGATCAATAAATGTCAGATGACTTATTATGCATCAGTTCTTTACCTATCAAGTACAAAAAGAACTGTTTTAAATCATCAATAAGTTTTACTTTTATCATTATTAAGATCAGTGCCAAAATATGGCTTGAGTTTTGAGACATGCCAAGTACCTGCAGGTGTACCATCTAAATTGCTCAACTCATAAGCCACCTTTGATAGCACCTTCTTGATCTTACACAAAACATGACGCTGTGCCAATTTCGCAGAAAAATCTTTTGCAGCATCAGACAAGACCATATTGCGCCTCCAGACCAATTCACCTACTTTAAAAACATGTTCACGCCTTCTCAGATTGTAATACTGGGCGTTTTTATTATAAGAAGCTGTTAATCTTTCTTTAACCTTTTTATAAAGTGGTGGTAATTTTTCAATTTCTTCAGAATATCTTCTTCTGGCTTCCTCATTATTATTTAACTCAAAATCAAAGTTTTTCCCATCATAATCTCCAGATGCTGGAGTTATCCTCCCATAATTCAAGAAATTTGGACTGACACCAGTCACTTCATGAGTGGCAGAATTTAATGCATGCTGGATTTCTAAAATTTCTTTATCCCAGTGTTTGTGAGAGTCTTTTATGAAACTTCTAATGGCAGTTCCAATAGTGCGATTAACTCTCTCAGTCTGATTAACTTGAGGGTGATAACGACAATTGAAATATATTTTAGGGATTTTGAAATTTTTGACAAACTCATCGAATATCTTACCAGTATGAGCAGGGGCATTATCCAATGCTAAAACTTGAGGAACACCATAAGTCAAAAATACCTCTTTCAAAAATGATACTATAGCAGGAGCTGTAGCATTTTTAACAGGTTTTAAAATCACGAATTTTGAAAAATAGTCTGACGCCACAATAAGAAATTTATTACCCTTGGTACTTCAAGGAAAAGGACCCATCACATCAGTACTTACAAATTGAAATGGAAAACTCACTTTCTTTTCAGCTTCCATTAAACCAAAACGTCTACCATTTAAAGATTTTTGACTACCACATTCTTTACAATTTCTGATATAATTCAAGATATCTTTTCTCATTTTAGGCCAATAAAAAGTTTCAGCAACCTTTTTCAGAGTTTTGAAATATCCTAAATGAGCAGAAGTTGGTAAATCATGACAATCATGAATTATCTTCAATTTTTGATCAGATGGAACTAATAATTTCCATTCTGAAATGTTAGTTTTCAGAGCTATTTTACCTGGCGTGTGTTTAAATAAATAGCCATCTTTAATCATCCACTGTGGATATTTTTCAGGATTTTTACTAACATTGTTTTTCATTTTCAGATACCATGGTTCAAGATTATCTAGAGTTACTCCAAAAAAATTAATTTCTGTGCTCAGAGGGGCTCTACTTAGTGCATCAGGAGTCACATGAAGTTTTCCTCTTCTATAGAGTACTTCGAAGTCGAAACAGGACAATCTCATAGCCCACCTACTAAGTCTACCAGATGTACCAGCCATCTTAGTGAGATATTTCAAGCTTGAGTGATCAGTAATTGCTTTAAAGTGTACCCCATCGACATAAGGTCTGAACTTTTCTAAAGAGAAAACAAGAGCTAGACATTCTCGCTCTGTAGCTGAATAATTTCTCTCGGCCCTAGAAAGACTTCTACTAGCATATGCTATGACTCTTTCTTCATTATTTTGCACTTGTGTCAAAACAGCACCTAATCCAGTTTCACTAGCATCACATTGGATACAAAATTCCAATGAAAAATCTGGAGCACATAAAATTGGAGCAGAAATCAATCTTTGTTTAATTTCAATAAATGCCTTTTCGGCCTGATCATTCCATGGAACAGTTTGCTTTTTAATCCTCCCCTTCAATAAGTCATTCAAAGGACTCAACAATGTACTGAAGTGGGGAATAAAACGCCTGTACCATGAACACATACCGACAAAACGTTTTATTTCTGTAGTGGTTTTAGGTCTGGGATATTCTACCATTGACTTTATTTTATTTGGTGACGTTCTCAAACCGTGAGAATCTACAACGAAGCCCAAATAATGTAAAGATTCTCTGAAAAATTGACATTTCTTGAAATTGACAGTTAAATTAGCCTCAACTAAACGTTTATGAACTTCTTTCAATAAACTAATATGCTCATCAAAATTCGAACTAGTACATATTATATCATCCAGATAAACAAATACCTTAGGTTGTAACTCTGGTCCCAAAATTCTATCCATCAAACGCTGCGTAATTGCTGCTGGATTTGATAGACCAAAAGGCAAGCACTTGAAGTGAAACAAGCCACGACCAGGTACACTAAATGCAGTTTTCTCTCTGCTTTCCTCATCAAGAGGTATTTGCCAAAATGCACTTCTTAAATCGATAGATGAAATAAATTTTGCATTACTGAGCATATTCAAAATATCATCAACAAGAGGGAGCGGATATGAATCTTTTTTAGTAATTTCATTTAAGGATCTTCCATCAAAACAAAATCTGAATTCACCTGAACTTTTCTTTACTAGCAGAACTGGAGAATTCCAAGGACTCTCAGATTTTTCAACTACTTTCAAGGCTAACATTCTATCTAGTTCTTTATTTAAATGTTCCATCCTATATGGGGATAATCTGTACTGTCTTTTCTTGAAAGGGGCATTGTCTCCTGTATTAATATGAGCTGTGATTTTATCAGTTAAACCTAGACGATCCTCACTTGAAATTGATGAAAATAAATTCATAATGCTCTTTACTTTTTCCAACTGTTCATTTGATAAATTTTTACAAAGACCAATATCTGAATCATTTTGTTTAGGAGCTTCAGATACAACATTTACGTTGAAAATGAATTCACTTTGAATTTCCCAAGAATTATTGAGAAAATTGATGGAAAGGGCAAACATTTTGCAAAAGTCACTACCAAGAATCAATCCACATTTCAAACTTGGAATAACTGAAACAGTTACCAATTCACAAATATTTCCAAGGTTTAATGGTATTTGACATCGTCCTATAACTTTTTGTCCATTTCCATCAGCTGTTGTTACAATCTTTTTCTGACTTTTATTCAATTTAATCTTATATTTTCTCAACAATTCCATAGAGTAAGCACCTAGACAAGTTAAATTTGCTCCACTATCAACTAGTGCAACAATTTCTTCATCATAAAGTTTTAGTGGAATATAAGGTCTATTATCAAAAGGTCTTGAAATGAACAGTGGTGAAACATCATTAGATTCAATTACATCGTCAACTGTCTTTTTTATAGAATCTTCACAATTATTTGTTAGAAAGTGGTCACAATTAGAAATATTATTTTTTCTTTTCCTTTGGAAATTTTTGAGAATTTTGGCCAACAGACAATGAGATTGAGCTATTGCCAACCTGCTCAACCTCAGTAACTAGTTTTTTGAATTATTACATTTGGGGCAATTAGGTCTCATTACATTAGGCCTACCACAACCAAAACATACCAATTTGCGGGACTCTTTACACTCTCGAGAAATATGACCTATTTTTCTACATCGAAAACAAGTTATTTGTCTTGATTCATTATTGGAGTTTACTCCTGAGACAGAAGGTCTATCAGACAAATTTGACTCATTCAAATTTTGAGAAAAGCTCTTAGTATTTTTCTTACTACATTTTCCTCTATAATGTCTCTCCTGATTTCCAATATTTGAATCAACATAGGCAAGGTCGCTCTCCAAACAGTTCAGGGATTTTGGTAGAGTATATCTCTGCTGAAGTTCATTACATTCATCAACTTTTCTACAGAAACTTATCAATTCGGCTATAGTGTTTATATTCTGCGAAGGAAGAAGTTTAGTATATCTTGGCAAAACATTTCTCCTGATGATTTTCAAAATTTCCTGGTCTTCAAGAGGATGGCTCAATCTTTTAGATAAATTCAACGTTATTGCCACAAAAATGTCAACAGGTTCATCTCGACCCTGTGTTCGAGATTTAATTTCTTCCAAAAGTTTATCATCATAAGAAGCTGGCAAAAAGGCATTTTCTAATTGAGATACCAGTTCATTCCAATTGAAAATTGACTCTCTAACTGCTCTATACCAAATCAAAGCACGACCAGAAAATAAATCTATAGCTGACTGAAAAAGTTCTAATTCTGATACACCTCTAGCTTGAGATAACTCTTTTACCCTCTCCAAAAAAGATTTTAAACTACTAGTCCCATCAAATTGTATTCCCCATTTATAGACTGGAATAGAATTATTATTTCCTGAAAAAAAACTTGTTGAAGCTCTATTAGTATCAGGTTTTACATTAACAGATAATCTTGCTTCTAATTCAATGCAAGTGGAAACTGCATAATCTTTATATTCAGACAAAGATAATTTCAACTCTTCAGGTTGATCAGGAATCTTGAAACGTCCTACTCTACCAGTTAAAGAAGTCAACCTAGACTCAATAATTTTATACATTTGATCTGATGTTGGACCTGAAAAACTGATAATCAAAGATTCTAAATCTGACAGAGTTTTATCAATGAAAGTTTTCTCTGAATCTGCATCAAATTCAAGATCCACTAATTTTACTGATACAGTTTCAGTACTAATTAATCGGTTTAAAATTATCCTTTTAGATGTTAGAGTTTTCCTAGCAGCTTTTATATTCCTGATACGCAGCTCATAATCAATTCCTTCTTCAGACAAGAACAAGGCTTCAATCTATCCTTCCATTTTAAAAATTCAAATTTTTCAAAAAATTGTACCAAAAATCTCACTAAAAATATTTTCAGTACCAAGTAACAAAATACACAAAAAATACACAATAAAAAATTCTTGAAGATAGATTCAAAATAAATTCAACAACTGACAACTCAGATTTTCACCAAAAAATATTTGTTGTCCAACCTTACAGCACTTTTTTGACAGAGTTAAATGAAATTCACAGGCCCCACGTTGGGCGCCATTTGTTTAACCCTAATACGTGAGAAATTCAGAAATTCCAGGTTACACTGTGCGAACGGTCAGCTCATATAGTCGGGGCAAATAGGTCGTGGTTCATTTACTTACCATCTCATGTAACTTTGTCAAAAATATAACAATTAGCATAAGAAAGATAGTTCCACCAGATAAGATTTTATTTGGACGCCATCTACAGAAAATAAAGTTCAACAAACCTCTTGCTTAAGCCAATCCCTGTAGAAAGAAATTGTCTGTGCTGAAGGATAGGAAAACAATTCAAACAAATAAAATGTAGGTTCATTTACTGACTAAAAAGGGTATTCAAAGTAGTATCAAATCTGCATAACAACATTATTTATAATATGTGTCACAAATAAATTTGACTGCACCTGAAATGCAACTAGGTGTGCATATTTATTTTACAGGGTGTTAAATAGACGATCTCCTATCAGTGAAACTTGACACAATTATCATCGGGATTTAATAAATCTAATTAATGAAATCAATGGAATATTCCCCAGATATAATGCATTACACCTTCACAGATATCGGAATATTGAATAATGATTTATCAATTGTACTAGATTCCAAATTGTACTTGATCTTAGATTATAAGAGATTCGATAATAAATGTTTCAAAGATCAGTGAGTTCTTTATAATATGCAGAGAATACCTTATATCAGCAAGACTGTGAATAAGCCAGAAAATGTTGTTTGACCAGAGCTTATCGATATTTCCAGCTTCCAAATTACATCATGGTCAATTTCATTATTATTTTGGGCTCCATCAGGTTCCAGATTTCATGAGCATACGAGTCTGGTGAGACGTCAGGTGACCTATAAGTATGCTTAGTCCAGCCAGTACGTTGAATTTATGACAACAAGTTGGAAATTATCTATATCTTCTTGAAATTTACATCAATAGCTTTCCAGCGTTAACAGGAACAATAAATCGGCTCTAAAAGCCAGGACAATCTTTCCATGAAGATTGTTTCCTCAAATCATTAGAAATGTGCTTACTCTTTCGAGTCCATAAAAAAAAGCATTTATGAGCAAAATTTACTCAATCTTCCAAATCCAAAAAATGAAGATTAAAAGTAACAGCAAGTAAAAGTACAATAAAAGTAAAATAACAGTAAACAAAAGTCTGGCAGAACTCTAATTAGATGTTCTTCACGAGAAAATGGTGGATGATTAGAAATTAACTTTAGCGGACATCCACCTAGGAGTTCATTCGATGATTGCCAGATGCAGAAATGAACGAGTAGAAGGGCTATGCCAGTTCTGGCTCAAGCCAATCAGAGACCAGCATTTGGTTGGAGGCCACACCCACTAAAAACCAGCGCGAAATTCAAATTATTCATACGACGTCACGTCGCCATCGTGAATAAATAAATTAAAAAAAGCTGTCACCGCTGGGGGGAATTGAACCAGGGACCTTTGCATTATGAGGCAGCGTATATACGCACTGTGGTATTCCGACCTCCGTGATATTCCAATTATTTAAATGCTATTCAAACGGGATATCCATAGCTGGCGCGCGCGCTTATCTTTGCAACGGATCCATCGAGGTAGAGTGAAGCGAGAGATGCATTCCAGAGATAAGAAACTTCGAGTCGAAAATAATATCCATCGCTGGCGCGCGCTTATCTTTGCAACGGATCTGTAGAGGTACAGTGAAGCGAGAGATGCATTCCAGAGATAAGAAACTTCGAGTCGAAAATAATATCCATCGCTGGCGCGCGCTTATCTTTGCAACGGATCTGTAGAGGTACAGTGAAGCGAGAGATGCATTCCAGAGATAAGAAACTTCGAGTCGAAAATAATATCCATCGCAGGCGCGCGCTTATCTTTGCAACGGATCTATCGAGGTAGAGTAAGGCTCGAGCGCTCGGCGCTGCAACGTTGTCGGACGTATGTGTTTGGATGTTAATATTGTTACATTATTGTGTGTGGCAACGCTTTCTCGCTTCATGGCGTTCGAAGATCCAGCAAAGCGAGAGATCCCGTAGAATGATAAGCGCGCGCTCGTATTGGAAACGAATACTTGGATTATTTATTTATTTTAAAGTGGGTGACGTCATGCCGTTACCTTCACGGCGTTCGAAGTTCTAGCAAAGCGAGAGATCCCTTAGAATGATAAGCGCGCGCTCGTATACCCATTCCTCAAACTGTGACTTTAATGACAATAACAAGATTGAATTTTCATATACAGGGCGTTTGGGTTGATTGAAAATTGAAAAAAAATATATACAGAGTGTCCCACGGTTCGCAGTCCCATGTTTTAGCATGGAAGAAGTGTTTGAGTTGAAAGAAATATATACAGGGTGTTTGAGTTGATGAAGATTGAAAAAAATATATATACAGGGCAGCCCATGGGGGTAAAAGAATACGAAAACGAAGATAAATAATCTATTTATTTAAGTAATCCTTTTCTACAGAAATGACATGCCTCTTGAGAAGATGGCGGTCCATCCCAGTGTGTGGTCCAATCGGGACGATTATAATGAACGAAGCATGGCAGTTTGATTTGTAGGTTAAAGTTGCTGCGATATTCTTGAGGAAGTTTGTGCCACACCCTTAATAGCCCATAAGGATCTGCATATTCAATGAGACATTCTACTGGAATGTACTGCAATTCTTGTTCAGTGAATTTCGTCAAAGTCAAAGCGGGAGATTTTATAAACTCCAATAGCACAGCTATTTCAGACTTCATGATTTTTCGAGCAGAGCTAAAATATTTCAGATGCTACTAGTCTCGCGTCAAGTTGTAGACTGATGAAATGAAAAAAAACTAGTCACATTTTTCACAACATTTTATTCAAATCAGACATAACCTCATTTTTACAATAATATAGATATTCTCTGAGAGCGTTACTAGACATGCTATCACAAACATCACAAAATCCAGATATAAGCTCTTCCGCACCCAAATCAGTCAGGCTATTTCTAATCCAATCGGCTATAGTATTCAAAATGTTCTGATAATACATGGAAAAGTCCAATTTGTTTATTAGCGCAACTCGATGTGAAACAACACACGTTTCAGCACTCAAAATGTCTGCAACATCCTCTTCCACCAATTCGAATGTAATGTGGTATTTGGTGAGTGACAACATTTTGACACCATCGCAAACGAATTTGGTTATGGTGATATAGTCTCCGCAGGTGGTAACGGCAGGATCATATTCATCAATGAAACAGGGCAGGGGTGCTTCAAAAAAGTCTTGTTGTACCTTATACAGCGAATCGATGAAGGTGGCCCATTCATATGTGGAGAACGAAATTTTCGCTGGATGGAAGGGTTTCTTCAGGATGATGCTCGGACTAAATTGTCTAGCTGGACTAAGTCCGCACTGAATCATGTAGGTGGACAACTGGAACGATGAAGTCAGCAGGAGGTACGATTCGGCTTTCGCTGCTTGCTCAATCATGTCCAAATATGTATCAACGTCACCATAATAACCCATCATTGCCAATGAACTAGTACTACCGGTTTCGGAAAGCACTTCACTAGATGAATAACCAGAGTCTTCACTCATTGTTCTCGAACTAATGTGTTGAAAGTTTCAGTCCTCATTATTTATACCATAACTGTTGACTGATCATAACATCCGGCAGATTGGAATAACAGGTTATTCGTTAGTGATCGATGAAAGGCCCCTCACACCCATTGAATTTGTGCTAGTTTTCCATATGATTACATTATAACTTGTTGGTGGAATCAATCCAGCTGTTGTGTGTATCATCGAATCCTAGCCATTTGACAAACACCTTTTTGCCTTTTTTTCTTAAAACTTTTTCCACTAGATAGATGTCAGGATTTATAGTTTTTTGCAATTCTTCAGGATAAAAGGCACCTTTGATTGGTGTACCACGCAAATCTTCCAAGATGTATGTAGTAGGTTTCGTAATACGAACTTTTACGATTTTAAATAGTTCAGTAGTCCAATTTGGTGTATAATTCTTTTCGAAAACATGTTTGGCTTTGCTTATTCTCACAATGTCACCAACGTCGAATTTTCTGGTTCCAGCAATTTTGATGTGATTGTACGTGGATTTTAAAATATCTTGTTCGTTGGCTTTGGTGACGTCACTGGGCTTGCATCTTATTGTCGTATGTTTCGTGTTATTATAATTTTTCGTGATTTCAGGCAGGACATCTATCCAACGGTATGAGCCATTCAAACTAAAGTACTTGTATAGTTTTTCCTTCAATGTCCGTATAACACGTTCAGCAATGGCTGCCTTCATTATGGTGTACGTATGATAATGGTTGATGGAGAACTTTTTCATCAGACTTTGAAACTTTTCGTTGTAGAATTCGGTACCTTGATCGGTTTGCAAATTCTTGGGAATTCTGTTGTTGGCATGCGATAGAATATCAGCAAATGCACGAGCGATTTCAGCACCAGTTTTTGATTTTAGTGGTCTAGTCCATAGGTACTTGGAAAAACAATCAATCACGACCATTATCAGCTTGTGATCCTTATTAACAGAGGCATAAGGTCGCATTTCGGCTAGATCCATTTGCCATAAGTCATCCAAACCTTTGATGATAATGCGACGCCTTGGAAATTTTTTCCTAGCAGGTCTATGTAATTCATTGACGAGTTGGATTTTTTCTTTAGAATGTGACATATTGACTTCGTTGGATTAGGAGTTTATATGATGGGTTTCACACAGGAGGCTTCCTTTTTGGTGGCGGTGGTGTTGTCGTAGATTTTGGAGTGATGGCAATCTTGGTCAGATCTTTTTTCATTTGATCAATGACATCAGCAAGCTGGCGTTCTTTATCACGGCTGTGTTGTTGCTCAGCCTTCAAATCGTGCAAACTCTTCACAGTGTTGTCAATCTTATCGACAAGTTCTAGAATATTTTTCACATTCAAGTCGATGTCGCTTTCGAGTTTTGGTAGAGAGTTGTTGCGAAGCTGCTCCACATGTATGTTGATCTTGTGCACTATGCCAGACAACTGAACAAAGTTTGTATTGTACGTTGCCAGTTTCAGATCATGTACATCCACTCTCTTCCTTTCTTCGATTATCTCGTTGCTGAAGCCAGCAAGGTAATTTCGGATTTTTTCACCGTAATTATCGAAAGCAATCTTGAAATCTAACTTTATTTGCGATATAACTTCATCCACATATTGTTTGTTTGCAACATCAGCGGCATCTGTTGGCAGTTTTACGTTACACATCTTCAAATGACCAACATCAATATCACCGGTTGGAGTATGTGAAAATCCAGATCTGACTGTCACCATCTGAGCTGAGCGTGGAAACGAGCCACGTCCGAATTTGTCGAGACTCATTATGCTAATGACTAAAGTATTGTACGTTATCGATAATGGTCGGCACTTTGCCTCGCCAATTATTAGCCCCTACACTCATAGACATGCCATGAAAGTGTCACGGAACTGTCAAGGAAGTGTCACGGAACTGTCACAGAAGTGTCAAGGAAGTGTCACGGAACTGTCACGGAACTGTCACGGAAGTGTCAAGGAAGTGTCACGGAACTGTCATGGAAGTTGTCATGGAAGTGTCACGGAAGTATCACAGAAATGTTACACATGTTTTATTATGCCTGCCTCTTCCAATTCGTTCAAGATGGCAACAATCTCGTTATCGTTTGATGTATTTCCGGCTTGCTGTGATGCAATGAGCAACTTCAATCTATCAACCAATTCGTTTGGATCATCCCAATACATGTACTCGATAGGTGCTGTGCTGTATGTCAACTTCAAACCACGACCACTGGAATTGGATCTGAACATTGGACGAATAATTTCTACGTATTTGAGTCTAGAGGAAGACTTCATACGTCCTGCAGAATTCAGATGAGCTTTGGTGAGCAAGAGTATTTGCTTGTATGGGTTCGTATCATCTTTGGCAAAGGATGGATCATTATAGAAGAGTAATTGATAGAGGCCTGGGGTGCCACGGAACCGAAAGCCATCAAGAAGTATATCTCCAGTTCTTCGATGGAAATTCATTTCTTTTCCGTTGAGAGACCATTTCGATGTTACTGGATCATATTTGGGACCATAAACCGTATCGATATTTTCATCATTTGTCCAGTATTCAGTCAGATATTTTTGAGCCATCGCAGGATACTGATCAACGTAATCATGTATTGCAGCCGGTGAGATATTTTCACTATCTACAAAAAGTTCATCATCAGCATCGTCATAACCATCCTCATCATCATCTTCAGTATGCCCAGCATTATCAGCCACATCCATCATAGGTATGAAATTAGTTTGATTCAAATCCGATTGCTCCCTCTCCACCTCCACCTCCCCATCCTCTTCCTCCTTCTTCTCCTTCTTCAACCCCAACGATTTTGCTCTGCTTCGCTTGATGTTTGAAAGCGTTCCATCGAGTTTTTCTTTTATCACCTTGGACGTGGTGGCAATTTGTTTCAAAGGTGATGTCAGTGGTTGGAATATTTTCTGTAACGCATCATCATCCTCAGACTTGCCCAATTTTAGTGCTAAATATTTTCTTCTGATTGATTTCGATAGTTCGTTGATTTTTTTCTTGCGCAGCGCATCAGCAACATCATCATGCATCTTGGTTGACGTCATCTTGATGAATGGTCCAGAGATTACAGTCTTATGAACTTATCGAAACCATTTCTATATCTGCCAGCATTCATATCGAAAGTTTTTGCAATCACCATCGCACCATATTGGTTGGAATTCCAACACTCTGAGCACAATGCTTTAAATTGATCGAATGACATGTCTGGTGAGACATGCTCGTCGAACACATGCTTCAAATTCATTTCATCCTGTCGAAATAACACCAACAGGTTACTGTTGTCTCGCACCAGCTGCTTCGGTATCTTAGAAAAAGTCTGGCATAGGTATGCTACGTCAATATCCTTGTGTCTACACATTGAAAAATATTCTCGAATTTTTTGCTGCTTGTCGCATGATACATCATCAAAAATGAATATCGAATTATTTTTCGCTTCTGATGGACTGATGACATCATCATTTTCTTTAAAGGGAAAATACCCAACACCTTTCACTGAATCCAACACTTGTTGCAGCAATTGATATTTCGGTTGGTACAACGACTTTGAATACACGTAAACGTTCTTGAATTTCGCGCCATTTGGATTGAACAGCAGGGAAAGCATCGCATTGGTCTTTCCACATCCGCTTGGTCCGCAGAAGATTGCTCTGAACGAATGGGGAAGCAGTTTCCCATGTTTACTATTTACTGGTGGTTTGGTTGACAAAATTTCATCCAAATTCACAATGGGTAACATCCGTTCTTGTTGAATGATCTTCATCATGTGATGATATATTTTTCATTTCATTAGGTATATGCAGAGTTGTCGAACTTCCTACACATCAGTCTTCATGTTGCTCTACCACGGAGAGGGTGTGCTTAATTCTCTGATCGATAAACTTCCCATCGAATTACACATTCCAGGCTACAGATTTTGTGGTCCAGGTACCAAACTCGATAAAAGACTTGCAAGAGGAGACACAGGTATCAATCCGTTGGACGACGCGTGTCGAGTACACGATATCGCCTATTCACAAAATTCCTCAATAGAAGACAGGCACAAAGCTGATTGGATATTGGAAAATCGAGCGTGGGAGAGAGTCAAGTCGAAGAACGCTAAATTCAAAGAGAAGGCTGCTGCTTGGCTTGTCACCACCGGAATGAAGGTCAAACGAAAACTCGGCATGGGTCTTGTATCACAGCAATCCCTATCCAACATTATCAAATTCATAAAAAATGTACTATCAAAGTCAGATGGTGGTGGTGGTGGTGGTGGTAGTGCAACATCAGGAAGTGGTCTGAATAAATCTGCATTGAAAGCACTCCGTGCAGCCAGAATGGCAATCAAGAGGGCTGGCGGTAAAAAAAGAATCAGAGTACCAAGAATCATACCTCTTCCACACAGTGGCGGTATACTACCATTGATACCAATCTTTGCCGCCTTGGGAGCCCTAGGATCTCTAGCTGGAGGAGCCGGAGCAGTCGCAAAGACAGTCATTGATGCGAAAAATGCAAAGAAAAAGCTCGAAGAAGATCAAAGACATAATAAAGCAATGGAGGCTATCGGCAAGCAGGGTTCCGGCCTATTTCTACGCAAAACATCGAGAGGATTCGGACTGTACTTGAAGAAACAATCAAAAAACTCAAAAAACTTCTAGACAAGCTACCCAATAAATCAATGTACGATAGAGATGTGATAAAGTATGCTAAACAGCTGAAAATACCGTATTTTCGAGGTGTTTTTATGCGGGACACTCTACCTTCCACCGGTCCATGGCATCGCGAGTGTGCTGTATTGAATTTGGATACCTCCAATCATGCGGGCACTCATTGGTTGGCTTACATAAAAAATGATAAAAAAGCCTTATATTTCGATAGTTATGGTAATCTGAAACCGCCCAGAGAATTGGCGCAATATTTGGGTGCCAGCACGAAAATCTTGTACAATAACAATCAATACCAGAATTTCAATCAAAGTAATTGTGGACGACTATGTTTAGAATTCCTTTTTAATGAGACCAAGTAACTCGGTCATTATGCATCAGTCATGTCTCTGATTGTGACGTTGAAAGGTCGTACATCTACGCTCTCCATAGACTTTTTGACACCACTCCAACTCGATCCAGACTCTGATTACGGACTAGCATTGTTGGGATTCCATTCATACAACAGTATACCAAATATCGACAAAGGATCAAAGTTTTATCTGCAAGATAAGACCAAGGCAAGAAAGATCATCGATATTCCCGAAGGTTCATACGACATTGCGGACATTGAGACATTCATACGCAAAGAATTGGGCATCTCAAGTGCAAAGGACGTTGATGATATATTCTCGTTGAAGCCCAACAATAATACACTAAAGTGTGAGATTTCGAGCAAACAGTTTGCCATTGATTTTCGCCCGAAGGATAGCATAGCTCAAGTCTTGGGATTTTCAAATAGATTGTTGAACGCACAACAAGTCCACACTTCCGATTTGCCGGTCAGCATAACCAAAGTGAGAACCATTCACATTGATAGCAACGTTACTGCTGGAGCTCTCTACAACGACAGACCATCACATACGATCTACGAGTTTGCAGTTGCAGTCGATCCTGGTTACGCCATAGACGAGACTCCCAGAAATCTAATCTATCTACCTATAGTCAGCAGGCGAGAATTGCCCAACATTACACTCCAGATTCTAGACCAAGATTTCAGGCAGGTGAATTTTAGAGGTGAAGAAATCATAATAAGATTGGAATTGAAGAAACTCGCAAGATGGTACTAGTGTTTGATTACTCCTATAAATCAGATAATATACCATCATCAGCAACATCATCAGCACCAGTTCTCTCGACACCGTACACCAAAGCAGTCGTGTCTTCGAAGAGCAGCAGCAGCCGCAACAGAAAAACATTGACATTATCCAGTGTCCTGTTTCTGAAATCACTCAAAGACTACAATGTTGTTAGCACCCGTGTTCGACGTTTTCCGCAAACCCAGACTCGACGAAAGCATCACTAAAGTGGAATGGCGTACCTATTATCCATATGTGAAATCATTCGAGAACAATGATGTCATCGATATAACGGTTAATCAAGCAGATTCGTGGTTGGCCATGTTTGAAGGCATCATTACCATCAAGGGTAAATTGAAGGTGACCGGTGGTGGTACTGGTACATTAACCCACAATGCTGGAGCCTATCTCTTTGATTCCTGCACCTATGAATTGTGTAATAAAGAATTGGACACTGTCAGATATCCTGGAATAACGAGTACTGTGCGTGGATACTTGTGTTATACGCCTGAAGACTCACGTCATCTAGCCATAGCAGGCTGGAACTATCCCAATGCTCCGATCCTCAACACCGATGGTACGTTTAGCATGAACATTCCACTGAAACATTTGTTTTCCATCTTCAATGATCATCAAGTGGCAACGTGGGGCAAGCAGTCAATCCGTTTAGTGAGAGCTCGCAATGATGCCAACAGTGTGAAGGTTGTCGAGAGAGCGAATACTGCTTTGCCAGGATCTCCTCAGACTCAAAGTATTGCTAAAATAACGATAGAAAGCATCAATTTGAAAGTGCCACATCTCACACCCAACGATGACATAAAGTTGTAGTTGTTGACACGTATCAAAGCAGATGAGCCTATGATGATACCGTTTCGCAGATGGGAATTGCACGAGCTACCAGCACTCACACAAGGATCTACCATAGAAATCTGGTCCGTCAAGACATGTTCTGCATTGGACAGTCCAAGATATGTTATAGTATTTTTCCAAACGAAAAAAGCCGATAATTTGCATGAAGACGTCACCTTGTTCGATAATGCCAACATCAAATCCATACGATTGGCTCTGAATAGCGACTATTATCCGCAAGAACGAATGCTATTGGACTTTTCCCGAGACCAATATGCTGACGCTCACTTCAACTATACAGAGTTCAACAAGAGCTACCATAACTGTCAAGAAAAGCGCTCTCTAGTAAACTTTGCCGAATTCAAATCCCGACCAATGTTTGTTATCGATTGCTCGAGGCGCCATCTAGGTCTAAAGTCGTCCACAGTTGACATAAAGTTGGACATTGAAGCGACTACAGGCTTCCCTCCCGACACCAAAGCCTATTGCATCATCATTCACGATCAAATCATGGAACATCTCCCACTCAGCGAAATTGTTCGAAATATTGCCTAGGTGGGTGTTGCTGCATCAGTCAGACGTCAGTTTGCTTCGAAGAGTCATGGAGATCGCACTGGTTGACATTCAAGGGTTCATGGTTGATGGTGAATTCATTCCAAAGGAAATGACCATTCGCATTGGCAAAAAGACGAGTCATTTTCTATTCAAGCCATCTGTAGAATTTTCGAGTTTGAGCAGAGAAGATAAAAAGATGGCAAATCATGTGGAGCGTTACGTTCATGGTTTAAAATATTCCAGTGGTTATGTGGATTTGAATGAGTTGGATCAAATACTACGAGATAACCTGCAGCAGACAAACATCATCTACGTAAGAGGCCATCAAAAGATTCAGTTCTTGCAGCGAAAATGTGCAGAGTTGGAGATGACCAATCACATTGTGAATTTAGAAGATTTTGACAATTCTTGGTGGCAACCAATAACGTTTCAACAATCCATTCCACCTTGCATGCATCATTTCCATGGAGGAAGGTTCCAGTGCAGTCTCCACAATGTCGATACTTTATATAATTGGTTATGTAATTTATTGCCAAAATAAAAAACTATATATCGTAATTTCAGAGTTTTTATTCATCACATCCCTTATTTCTCAGTATAATGAAAATAACATGTGAGATTAAAATGAGTGAACATATTAGTGTACAACAAAGTGTCAAAATTGCAATGATATTGACAGTATCTTGATCATCATCTAATTTTGCGGGTGATTTCTTCAATGTAAATGTCTGCCAGTCTCCCATTTCGCCGTCACTGCCATCAGAAAACGATAATTTCAATTTGTAGTCGATGGTGGTCCCATTGACTCGGGGCATGTCGATTGAAAATACAGGTAGTTTGTTATCATTGACATACATTCTACGCATCAGCTTCCAATCACACTGTTGTGTACGATTCACATCAAAACATACGGCTGCATTCCTCGTATTGTACGGTATGTTTGTGTAAAAGACGTTGTTGCTCAGAGCTGTCAATAGAATGAAGCTTGCTTTCAGTATCGCCATCTAGTAGCTGTGTTGGTTGGATTCTTCTCGATGTAGGTGCAGCTGTGCGTCTCGGTTCTGTGAACACCTTGTCCCAAACACTCAATTGCTCGAAATCTTTGAACAAACAAACTTTCTGCTCATACAATTGGATGTCTGCACTGAGCTTTCTAACTTTCAACCCAAATTCTTCTAGTGCACGTCTGTATTCGTCAGAAGACATGATACAACTGTTTTTTACATCCATACCTTCAACCCACATCTTATTACATCTCTTTCCCTCTCTCTCTCTCTCCCTTTCTCTCTCTCTCTCTTACTCTCACTTCTTCTCTTTTTTCTCTCTCTCTTTCTCGTACACATCATCCAGACAAGGGTGTGGGAAAAGAATACACAGAAAAGTCTAATAATTGTTTCTATATTCTAAATTGTAAAAGTGTATAATAGTATAAATGTAAAAAGGAATAATAAAAATGAAAAAAAAGTTTATACAATAAAATATGAATATTAGGAATAATTAGATAATACTAAAATAATTGAAAATATACATATATACAACATAAATTATTGGATGAATAAAAGAAGTTACATTTTTTTCATGGGAAAATAAGTCATCAATACAACAGCGTTGGTTTGAAAATTTTGATGCAAAAATACTAAGGAGAAAATCAATCCGTCAAACTGTAGTGACCCCACGGAAGTGTGTCAAATGAATCGTGAATCAGTTTCCGCTTATCATCTTTGGGACTCAGGCCAATTTTTGTTTGTTCGATGGAAAAAACATCGTGAGCGTAGGAACGAATCGTTTGCTGGGCTACGGTCTTTTCTTTCCAAGCCGTCAGACAATCCACATAGTCATCAAAAGTCAACTTATTTTTGACGACGCATTTCTTGACACCCTTGGATTTTTTAGTTATACCAAAATTTTCCAATTCCCTATCTAGTCGTTCTTTACTGAATCCCTTTCTTTCCAATCGCTTTCTCTCTTTTTCAATATCCTCATCCGTTATATCCAATTTATAACTGTACATCTTGGACCGTAGTCCAGCAAAATGCGTAATAATCTTACCGTTTGCCTCATCCTTTAATAGGCCCAAGACTTTTTTATTTACTCGAGGTATACCATAAATATTGTCTGGAGCATAGTCAGACGTGTCAAATCTCTCGATATTTGCATCAATCACCTCACTATACGCATCGTCACATACAATTTCGTAGATGAAGCTGTCCGTATCGGTATACATGAGTTTTACGTCAGCTCCAAGCTTTGGTAGCATGAAATTGTAGTGGAAATCATACATGACGATTTTCGATAAATCAAGAATAGCCATACCAATGTATAGGGGCTTGTTGAAAATCAGCTCTGCTTTTTTCAACTCTACTGCCACCAAATTGTCGTCGAAAACTGTCCGCTGTTGAAACCGAGGACTTGAAATTAAATTTTTTATGCCATAGCGGCCTTCATACATTCTGACTAACTTTACTGTTCTATGATTACGAATATTCTCCATAGTCTTCCCAAACACCGCATTATTGGCTAATTTCCTTAAATCTTTTTCAAAATCGTTTGTGGCTAGAGTCCTCAATCGAGTATTCAACTCGATGTAGGGCTTTAGCCACGTGGATTGTTTGAACTTTAATACTTTATGAATCTTGGTTAATTTCAGACCGTGTTCTAATGCCTGCTTCAAATTTCTGTAATGTAAAGTATATGACTTTTTATCGTACAGCGTGGTCATTAATTTGGATAATTTTGAATTTGGTGGTGTGCGGTGTTCGGGACAAAATGGTAGGTCCTTGTGTAGGTCATGCAACCCCTCAGGATACTCCAAATCAACTTGGAGAATATAGCCTTCTGGACTGTTGTCAGGAATTTGGGTTACATCAATGTCAACATTTTCTACCCATGTAAAGCCCCCATAAGGGAGGGGTTCACTCATTGCTTTTCCATAAAGGTTATTTACATCGAGATAAAGAAGGTACTTTGACGGCTTTTTTGGATCGTAATTTTTCTGGTACTTATTGTTTGCTTCACTATACCTATTGCAACAAACCGATACTCCTCCTCTTATCGCCTGCTCCACAAACATCACCATGTCGATGTCTTTGATGATTTGCAGCTTGCATCCAGTATACTTGAGCATGCAGTCCCAAGTATAGCCGGGCATGGTGTAATACCAAGCAGGATCGAGGCCATAGGTCTTGAGGGATGACGCACGGAAATTTTCCATGACGTCAGCAAGAAGAAGAATATCGGTCCGCATATATAGGTCGCTATATTCTCCCAGCGATTTCAGCTCGAAAGATTCCCAAACTTTTCGCGCGTGCGCGTAATCGTCGTCCGAAATATTTGTATCGTTCAATTTGTTATAGAAATTTTGAATACTTGGTAACTCGGATTCATCCAATCTTTCTACATTATCGACATAGTCATATGGAAATACTCCTTTTCGTGTCAACAATTCAAATTTCGTCTCATTTACGTCACTGAATTCTTTCTTTAGAATTTTCAAATCATTAACTTTCAGCGTTGACACTAAAGCATCGAGACTGGTTCCCAAAAAGCGGAAAGAGTCGATGAATCGGAATTTTATGCTTGTTTCATCATCATGTTGTGTAAAGGAAATGTATTTTTCACGATTAACCGGGAGTACGCTCACACGTCCCCGCTTGGAAATGTCTCTGATTATAAAATGTGAATCATATCCTGAGAGGTTGTGGAACGTAATGGGAACAACGAACAGTTTCCTAAAGTTGAGATTACAGGGAGCCTGGTGTGCGAAGCCTCTGAATGCGCCAGTAAAATGGTCGTGGTCGCGTACGATAACGTCTTTTGCCTTGAATTTCTCTTCGCAAATGTGGCAGATGGTTGCGCCGCTGGTACTAGCCGGTTTGACTACCATTGGAACGATATTTTTCAATTTGGATTCGACAAATTTGGCAATTTTAGACATTTCGCAGGCAAACCAGTCCATGCAATCTCCACCCCTATGACTACGATAGAATGACAGCGAGTCATCGAAAGAACATTTGAAATAGTACCCAGCACTGTATGCTTTATGATGTTGATACTTTGAAGTGGTTTTTGAAATTTTGGAATTACATTTCTCCAACTGCGATTCGAAATCAGCATAAATGATGAAAGGACACGTCTGCTTATACACATGGTTCTTAAATTCTACAAAATCATACTTGGGGAATGAAATTTTCTCATTATTAATTTTCTCACATTGAGCGGCATGACTATCAAGCTTCTCCTGACAATGATAATAGTTGAGGCACCGATCGCAGATGAATTTCTTTCTATAATTTTTGCTGAGTTGACTTGATACTAGTCGTGAAAGGTCCTTAATCCAGACATAGTGATATTTTATATTGACGTTCTCTTCAGCATTATCGTTGTCAGGAGGAGCTTCATAGTCATTCAAATTTGGGAAATATTTGTCCTGAATTAAAAGCAAATTAACGTGTCGATTGGATTTATGCTTTGTAAGTCTGGTGGGTACTACAGAGTAAAATGTTCGTTCGTTGACTTCTGTCAACTCTAACGCATAAACATTCACCGAAATAGCATTCATTTTTTCAAATTTTGTTATTTGGGGCAGCTTCATTGGTATGTCTAATCCTTTTATGTTCAAAATCTGTGAATAGTGAGGATAATTCTTAACTCTATTTGAATTTTTTTCAATGGGATGCAAACAACTGACTATGCTCCAAAAGAAGCATGCCTCATCATCATTTTGGACATTGATGCAGGCATGCTTTCTCTCAATCTGCTCTGGTAATTTGATAAACGATGAGCCATTGCCCATTTCATATTTATTTATGGCCACCTCCAGAGAAATAATTTCGCTCAAGGCCCACCCGCTATTCTTCTCGGCAAATTCGCTAAGTTTATTGAGGATCACATCTAGCGCATTGATTTTGAACCAATCGGCTAGGTCCGTTCCTGCGTCCACGATGGCATTGGGAGTACAAAAATGTTTGCGGTCAACTAATTCCCCATTATTCGACTGCTTAATGAAGTCACCGGAAAATGTAAAGTTGACTTTTAGCATTGAAAAGCGCCCCAAAATTTTTGAAATTCTCTTATTCACTAATCTAAATGAATCCTCCAAAAAGTCAATAATCTCCTTATGTCTCAAATTCAGAATAAGACCGGTCTGAACTCTCGACGCGAAGATTGAATTAACATCAATCCAACGAATATAGGGCTTCAGGCCGGAGCCAACATGTCCTCTATTCATAGTTTTGATGAAAAATCTCATCCGTTTCAGTTCCCCGATCTTAGTCTGAATTTTACGCTTCAAACCAATCGAAAAAGTATTTCTTTTCAATGCTAAAATACATTTCCGTATGTGTGAACGGATTGATTTCAATACAAAAAGTGCCAATGGTTTCGAATAATTTTTCTTAATTAATAAAAGAGTTTCGTCGACTTTGGTCAAGGTTTTATTGATGCTCTCCATTGTTATATTGATGATATTTTACCCAAATAAAAAAAATGTAGCTTACTTTAATTCTCTAGAATTTCAAACGAAGCTGCTGGATTGGCCTTCCCAGTCTGCACCTTTCCTCTGAAGACCAAGGAATATTTCCCGCTACCGAAATATCCAATGTGGGGGGAATAGGTCTCAGTTACACGACTGGGCAGGAACACAACAGAGTCCTCCAACTCAATCAGAACAGATTTACCAAATTTTGTGGTGACCACTTTCGCTGTCTTGATTGGTTGGGGTTGATCGAGCAGGAGATCCACCAACTTCACGCTTGGTTTCTGTTGTTTTGGAGCAATCAGAGAAGCTGCGTTGATTTGAGTAAGATCCATCTGGTGGAAAGAAAAAGGACAAAAAACATCAGCAGTCCAACAAAGTCATGATGAGCTTGATACTGGGATGGATTATTTTCGATAAAACTAGAAATAAAATCAATCTGCGATTGATCATTGATACTTTCATTGAATTGACTCTCGAAAAAAAAACTTGGAATGAAAAAGGTTGATGCGGAATGAGCACTAGGTTGTATTATTTTCGAAATAAAATGAAAGGGACCGATAATATAAAATTCGAGAAAGGAATGGGCACTGAATGAATAATTTGCAATGAAACTTAAAATAAAACTAAGAAACTCAAAATGGAATAAAAAAAAGTCGGATAATATAGGATTGAGAATATAAATACGCACTTTGATAAAAAAGAGGTACTTACTATTATTGCTATCAATGCACACACACACACAAACAGTGATGATTTGGCTGGAGCTGGTCAAGAGACAACGTTCACGATTGCAGACTCGAGTGTGAATGATGTTGTGCGGCGTCATCGCTTTTATATGCTGGCGGAGCTACCTCGTGACTTGCTGATAGTAGACGCGGATGTTCTGGAAAAACCCATCTGGAACGACTGCTGATATCGATAATTTCTTGCGTCATTCTTATCGTGTATTTTGTTTATGCGACTAGTTGGGTTTTTTTTTTTTTGTGGTTTTGATAACCTCCAACGTTTCCTGTTATGCTGCTGATTGTGAAATTGTTAGGTTTTTTGTGGTTTCGATAACCTTCGACGTTTCCTGTTATTCTGCTGATTGTGAAATTTGTTGTTGGGTTTTTTGCGGTTTTGATAACCTCCAACCTTATCTGTTATGCTGTTGATTGCGAAATTTGCTGTCGCTGCACCCGTGTAGAGATAAGCGCGCGTCAGCGATGGATATTATTTTCGACTCGAAGTTTCTTATCTCTGGAATGCATCTCTCGCTTCACTGTACCTCTACAGATCCGTTGCAAAGATAAGCGCGCGCCAGCAATGGATATTATTTTCGACTCGAAGTTTCTTATCTCTGGAATGCATCTCTCGCTTCACTCTACCTCGATAGATCCGTTGCAAAGATAAGCGCGCGCGCCTGCGATGGATATTATTTTCGACTCGAAGTTTCTTATCTCTGGAATGCATCTCTCGCTTCACTCTACCTCGATGGATCCGTTGCAAAGATAAGCGCGCGCGCCAGCTATGGATATCCCGTTTGAATAGCATTTAAATAATTGGAATATCACGGAGGTCGGAATACCACAGTGCGTATATACGCTGCCTCATAATGCAAAGGTCCCTGGTTCAATTCCCCCCAGCGGTGACAGCTTTTTTTAATTTATTTATTCACGATGGCGACGTGACGTCGTATGAATAATTTGAATTTCGCGCTGGTTTTTAGTGGGTGTGGCCTCCAACCAAATGCTGGTCTCTGATTGGCTTGAGCCAGAACTGGCATAGCCCTTCTACTTGAACGATTTTCAATTTTTCTTTCTCTTTTCTAGTTGTAAATTCAAATGTCCATGTCATAAAAGTCAAAAAATCATAGTAACCAAATAGCCAGATTCGAATCAACCGTTGTAATAACCGATATCAGGTTCAAATGAAAAATCAATACAAATCAATACATATCAATAACAATAAGAAAACGCTGACGGCCTACTATCTAGACATTCTAAAGATATAGCGAAGTTTATCAACCTTGATATGTTACTGTCGCGATCCTGCTCGTTGGAGGTCTGAACACTGAACTATTCGTTAATGCTACGTGGGACAAAGGAACAAAAGAAAAAGAAGAATTAAAATTACAACCTTAACAACTCGTTTGACATTTCATATAAATATTTTCAAAACAAACTGAAATAATGAACTTTCATCAAGTCAACAAAACATAACATGCTATTAAAATCAATTATGCAAGGAATATACAGGATGATCTCCGATGTATGCCATCGTGTATGCCAGTGACTCGCAGCTCCATGAAATCTGTAACAGAAAAGCTCAAAATATCCTACAAAAGGGAATGCAAGTTCTCAAAATACATTCAGTGAAAACCAGAGTTGAATTAATTATTTTGAAAAGGTCGTTGAATACTTGGTACTATCAATATTTCATAGAAGAAGTAACATTTACTAAAAGTGGATGTTACAACTCTATGTCCACTGTCATAGAGTACCCTCAGGAGCCCGTCCATAACCAGATTTCACAGGAGTGGGGAGAGTACTCCTTCCTGCGGGCATCCTCTGGTCGGCCTGGCCTCTACGGTCTCTCCCATCATAGTGTTGTTTATCGTTCTGTTTCTTAACATTGAGTCTATCCAGGTCACACAGGGTTCATCGATTCCTCTCTGTCTGAGAGCTCTAATTATAGATATTGAAAAGGAACATTCCCAGATATATTTATGAACACAAAACAATGGATATATATAAAGAAATACATTGAGAATTCGCATTCTCCATGTGATGAAAATATCAATTCTCTCACGGTTCATTCAACAGAAAACAACTACTTTTCTGGCTATATGCCACGACGAATATTGAATTACATCTATTGAACACACATGATGAGAATTTGAAAACGGAATCTTCTGAAGTAGAGAATTTGCATTCTCCTTCATATATAGATATGCATATAATTTAATTCTAAATATTCAACAAAAAACAACTACTTTCCTGGCTATTTGCCACGTCGAACATTGAATTATTTCTGTTGAATATCCAAAAAGAGAGCATGAAAGATCAATATCCTATGAAATTGAGGATTGACATTATCTCTCAAATTGAATATAAATGTATTATGATATAAAAATATAAATTACCGATATGTTCAGTATTGAAATGAAAATTGAAATGTATAGAAGGAAATACTTGTATGAACTCTGATCTTGATGAGCTTGGAACTTCCAAAAAAATCAGTCGTATCAGTGATAGGTATGGGAATTATATCTCTCACGTCCTGTATGATGAATGTCAATTCATCATACATTCAAAAAATCTAATTATAGAGTTTATTGAAGTATTATCAAGGGCTTTTTCTATGTCTAAGAAGGCCGCTAATAATACCTCTCTATTCTCCAGCGTGTTTTCCAGAAAGTAGTTACTATACCTTGGCATGAACCTGCAGCAAGCATGACTCCTCTCGGATGGGTAGTCCACGGGAATTCCAGGTTGGATTATCCTGCAGTATCTGAACATGATGTTCACTTCATGAACCACAAGTTGAAGGACGACCTAGACATTTTGCATGACTTGCTGAAGAAGCAGTGGAAGATGGAATCTATTGTTGAAAAAAAAAACATCATCAAGAGAAGATATGAAAGCTCAACACATTTTGGACAATACAACACGCAACCGAGCTGTTAAGGAACACCGACAACAATATTCTACCAGAAAGCGAGAGAAATGCGATGAGAAGATTTTACTGTACCGAGAGACGGATGGACGGATATCACATCTGCCAAGAATTACATGGCAAAGAGTAGTAGAACAAAGAGAGTTCCAATTCACAACAATTACTTATGTTGGTAACTACAAATCATAATCTGGATTTCCCAATAGGTAAAGTCATGTGTGAGTTGAAATTCTGCTTTTTGACAAAATGTCAATATGTAAACTCCTATGTGAGTTGGTATTGTATACATCTGTCTATTATGAACTGGCGAGCGTACGAAATCATATACCCATACCCATACAAACAAAAAGATAATCATCTAAAGACCCTATTTAAACAAATTTCTACCGTTTATTATAAATTTCATATTGTATATTCAGCTCTAACATGGGTACTTTGAGAATTTTTCTGTATCACATGGAAAGTTGAACATTGTTAAAATTTTTCCAGAAGATATACCAAGCCAAGTATTGAGAGGTTTATTACCGTTCCAGACTGAAGTGAGTATCTTTTATTCATTCATTTCCCTTTCATATTGATTGATTTTTCTCAAAAAACCTGAGCCCTGTTCGTTTGTGCTTGCTATACCTGCTGAACTTGAAATATATAGCAAATCAAGAATCGATTTTTGATCCAGTTTCCTCGAAAAAAAAAAAAAGTGAATCATGGGTTTCCTTCATCGAGGTTTTGTGACAATAGTGTTGAAGAGGAAATGAGAATAAAGGTATACATTGTAAATAAATGGATGACTTGCAGCCTTCAGAGATTTTGTATTCCTATAATAAGCGAAATGATACTGTCCCATGTAAAAAATTATCCGATTTGCCTTTCTATAATCAATATTTTTAGTTTTTGGGAGATATACAGACCTCCTGAATGTTATCATAATTCATTAGATTATTTCGAAACCAAAAAATTCAGCATTATTAAGTGATTTTTGGATATTCTTCAGAACAAATCAAACTTGTTGCTACAGGGAAAGATCATGGGGGAAGCAAGCAGAAATTTGTCTAGCGGGCACCTACGGGAATTCTCAAATTTTTCACATTAAAGAGGTGGATGTGGTATTGGTGTGGGCGATATCGAGAAAAAATAATTTGTTTTCTGTTCTTTCTTCTGATAATTCGAATGTAAAAACTCCACAAACGATAAGATTTCCACAAAATTCCCAAACACACGACATGTTTCGCTAACACAGTAGCTTCGTCTGAGGATATACTGGTACAATGAACTAAATTAACGTTGACTCGCTTAACTTTTATATATCTTACTTTCTCAACCCGAAGGATTAGTACCTGTGGGCAGGTACGATAAACCTCCATTTTCGGAAATTAGGCACAATATCTACATTAAAATACGGTATACCAGATTAACTTGAAAGAATTCATAGCAAATACATATGAATACTTACTGAGAAGACGAATTCAACAGTGGTGAACTATTGAGGTCTAACTGATCATTAAGTGGAATGTCAAAATTATTGAGTTTGTTGATTTCTAATGATTCGAAATGGTTTAGTTTCAGTCCCAATCATCATCAAAACCATGGTTTTATTCTGATATTAGGTTGGCGTATGTTGAATTTGTTCTCTTTCTTATAAAATTCATCTTATATTCATGAATCTGCTGATTGAACGTACGACCTGTCTGATATATACCTTAGGACAAGATCCACATTTGAGTTTGAATACCCCTGATTTTTCGGAACTAGAAGTTTTGTCTTTATTATTCTTGATAAACCGTCCCAACGCGTTATTTGTTCTATATGCCACTTTTAAGTCCTGTTTGTGTAGAAATGAAGCTAATTTCTCAGTTGATGATCCAAAATAGGTTGAACTTCTTGAATAGCTTTATCATTGTATTATCATTATCATTTCCTTGAATAGATTCATTATATGGTTGGAACACCAGGGGAATCGGCAAAATTTCTGATCGGAGGTAGCCTTGGCTATCAATTTTCAGACTCGCCTATAATATACAGTAACGTGTTTCCTCCTTGTAACATAAATAACTATATACCTCTATCATCTTCCAGATCAGATGCATAATATGATTATAATAATATGAAGATATAACTCACCAATTTATTCAGTATATTGAAATAGGTATTGAAATGAAGAAAAGAAATATAAGTAAATTCTTACAAAAATAATGATATTGATGGGGTTAAAGCTTCCGAAAATCATTCGTATAGATCGTATCGTATTGACGAGTTATAAGTATTATAATATCATTTTATATCATATTATTCATCCGATCTGAAAGAGAATGTGAATTCCCAATTTCAGATGATTCTATTTTCATCTAGAAGCAATCTATTCTCCAGGAGTATTGAAAATGGCCAGTTACAAGTGTATCACGTACCCTATATACCAGATCACAATAGCATCACTTTAGCTTCTCGCGTCATACCTGCATTCCGTGTTGGTAGAATCGATAATAGATGCGCATTGCCACTGTTGCTTTTTTTGGCGTCAAATATGATCTTTCTCGCTATAAAAACATCTCAATCTTTCGGTCATTCGAAAATTATAATATAATTAAACATAATACGTCAGTAATTATACGGGTATCATTATATCATTAATGCCCATGGCATGAGAAGTTAAGACAATTCAGCAAATGTTGAATAGGTAGGTATTAATAATGGGCGTGTACACCTTATAGTAGAACTTTTAACTCAAACCATGTTTATAATGATCCTTTCATAAATAAATAATGATTGACGACATGATTCGATCGAAAAATTAACTGGAATATTTTATCTTTGGACATAAATAATAGTACCTTCTGAAAACGGACCCTCCTATGACGTAGAAACCTCATCTCCCCATAGTTAAAAGAAAATACCAAATGCCCGTCGGAGACTGAGGCAACTGATATACCTATATTAATTCTTTCAACTTTGATCTCGCGCTAATTCACTCTGTCAGAAATCATGTATCTTTCATCTCTGTCTGGAGTCTTGTTTCAGTATTTGGGTTTTGACGTCACATCATCGCCTCGTTTTCAGAGGTCCGAAAAATCGGGGATTTTAATATTTTTTATAAAACATAGGGAGCTCACAGCAAGAAACGGTTTGCGGTGGTGAGCTAGTTTGGGTGGGTTCTATCGAATTATGAAATAATTTTTTTTTGTGATATAAGCCCATTGAAAGAAGTCTCTGAATGACAATTATGTTGACAGAATAGAGGAGAAGACACTTTCACGGCTACCACTTTCGATGAAATCAGTTCATGAATAACTGAAAAATTCACTTTTATTGATCCATGTTTCATTTTATTTGGGTTACGCAAGTAGGTGAATTGTGTTTTATTCAACATTACAATGTTATTATATGGCTGTGAATGTTATTAATATTACATACTGCTTGGAGTGCCTTGTAACAAGATATATTCCTACCAACCTCAGAGGAATCAGGTTAGTCAAGATTATGAATTATGAATTTCCAGCAGCTGCCTTATATATTCGTTTTTTCTTGTCTCTTGGGTAAATTGGTCGTTATTTTGTAGTTCATTCACCGTAAAAAAATTTTTCAGGTAATTTACCACTATAGAGGTCAAACTATTTTTCGTATTCGACTCGGAATGATTTTCAGAATATTCATGATACTCAAAAAAATTCCAAAAAATAATTCAACCCCGCGTGTGATATTCGGTGAAAAAAATACTTTAAATATTTTTTATTCCTATGATTTCCATAAAGGTTCATTAAAAAATATATATCCATATTGTCCAAACCAGAATAGTAAGGACTCTTCGAATCTGATATCAAAATATCTATGCTGAATTTGAACAACTAAAGTTGATGATGGTTCCATCTTTAAGGAACGTTGGATCAGAAAATCGATGAAACCAAATTGAATAGCTCCAAAAGTTGCCATGAAGACGTTTTTCAGTAAAGTCGAAACTTCATTTTCAACGCCAAACAAGAATACAATTGAAAATCCGGAAATTCAAGTTTTTGGAAATCACTCAAGGACGAGAAGTCATATCATATATTTCTGAAGATCATTTTGTTGGTCCTTCACTCGCGCAAATTTCCTCCTATTTAAGCAAACCTGTATCTCTCGTCGTTTCGAGATGCCCACTACCGACCTTCCTTATCTTGGGCACAGAATATAATAGCTGCATTTTGACATACCAATAAATGCTCAGCCTATTGATGTGTTTAATGGCATCGACGCCGAACGGCGTTATCTTTCTTCCCTATAGGTACCAGAAAAGACGCCTCACGACGTATAAACATCAACATCATCTGGTACCAGAGAACGCCGGATGACTGATATGCCTAATCAGCCAATGGTATTCGAATCTCTACTGTCACGTATCATGGGAGTAATATATACCGTAGTGTCATATATTAGCTTCCGCTTGTCCTTAGCACATGTTTCCGGTAGTGCAGTACAGAGCGCCGCATTAAACTCTGTGTTCTGTGCTGTACAATGTTTTGTAGAGCATCAACGCATATTACGCTACTCCAAACCAAAATACAATGCAGGCGCAGCAGACGCTACGGGTAAATTGGCTGCTATCGAGCACACTGTGCTTGAAAAAATTAGACAATTTTGAATATAAACCCATAATTGCATGGAGCATTAGGAACATTGGAGGGTATAAAGGATTTAGATCATCTGTGAAGAATATTCCCCTAGATCTAATTCCTAATGATGTTCAGGAGTTTTTTCAGGCCACTCTTCAATAACTCAACTAAATATGGAAAATCCATAGGCTAGTCTAGATACTAGATATGGTATTTTGAAATTTCTATTTTTGACTGTGATCCCTAATCAGGATCTCATATTATTTTTATTATTTCGATTTTTTTATGTTTACATCTTTAATGAGCTTCAATGTGTTGTTTGTATCAACTTATGTGTGATGGTAGTGAAAGTGATGCAATTATGAGCACCCCACCGGAGATTTTAGAAAAAGCTCAAGCTGCCGCACATAATAATTTTTTACCACTACTAATCAATCTCTATCTTCTGACGTACCGAGCAGTACTACAATTATAAATACCCGGTCATCACCATCGAATAATAAGGCACAATCTATTCACAATAATTTTTCAATTCAATAACTATTTTGATGAAGTTTGAATGATTACGATGTTTTTTATTCTCTGAAATAAAATGTATAGGCGTAAAAAAGTATAGTACGTTACACGAGTTTTAAGCCCATTACGCATTCATGAAAAAAACTGTTTCATTTCGTGCGTAATAGATTACTTACAACTCTTGTTATGTTATATTCAATTGCACGTGCTCTGAATTCCACTGGAGTATGGAAAGCATTAGAGCGCGTGCGCTTTCACGAACCACTGCGCGTTACAGACTGTTGTGAGTGGTATGTGTTTGCAATGAACTGTGGTACGGAGTACCAATATCCGCGGTAATGAACTACGAACCCACATGTATTCCAGAGCACCTTAGCTCTGTACTGCACATGGGTTCGGAAATACATGGGAAATACGCTTCCCGGTACGCTTGGATTTTGGAGCGCATAACGCCGTACTGATGCGTCGTGAGTGCCATAAGAAAAGCATTCCTAGTCAGAGTGCCTGTTTACCAAGAGAGTTTGTTCAGATGATATAATTGTTGATCTAATTCGCACAATGGATAAAATGAAGCATTGAATCCACGTAAACGTTGCGTTTTCATCCTTTTGTGCAAATGTCGCCTCTCCCATCTACTACTTCGACTCATGAGTGGATCACCTCATTGCTTACAATTTCATAAATATAGCTCATGACATTTTCCATTTGTTTTTCATTGATAACGCCGTTCAGCGTATGGAATACAAATGCTAATATACTCTTCGACAGTGTGACAGAACGCTGATCGGTGCCATCAAGGATATTTGAGAAACAATATAAAATAATTTCTTTCACATCAAATTTTATGTGAATCATAACATAGACTCACCTAGAGCAAAAATGAATCTATTTCCCAAAATAAAAGGGTAGTGTCACATGAAGTGGAATCGAGATTTGAGTAATGTCACGTGTTGATAATTATTGTCGATTTATACTCATTGTAGTAGCTCGAAATCACAATCATTTTGGGACGTAAATATTCAATTCTGAGTTCTGGGTACCCAAGAGGAACATAATTTAACTAAATCACATATGTTTGCTATGATGATTTGTCAAAAAAGATAAGAAACCCAATTCGATTGGTTGAGAATTACTGAGTGGAATTCTCTTACCGCATACCACTGAAGCGTCGATTGATAACAGAGGTTTATCTCCGAAAGAATTCTCGGTAATAATTGATGATCTAGTAGTTTTGAAAGTGGAAATTTTTGAACACTGACGATGACGAGCACTGACGATGACGATCACTGATTACATGTAAAGTAACAATCCCACGATAGTATGATTCAGTTCCAATCTCTTTCTACTAAAAATGCTTACAAAGTTAGCGAAACAAGAACAGAGACATCGAAAAGTCAGTTTTGGCACATGCAGCGTAAAAACTTGTACTGTTTGTTGTAATTAATGGGACTTCAGATATACATTTCTCTATACATAGCCGCTGAGCACTAGGAGAACGTTGCACGTTCATTTTCAACATTTTTTCTACTTCATATCAAACATCTGTTGATGTGGGAGCAACCATTTGTCCTATCCACAACCTTTCAGATGATGGTACTCTCCTAACTGATGCGTCCTCTTCTAATATCTTTACTCATTCCCAGGAAACCAAGAACTTACGACGAATGACTGCAAATTTGGAAGTCAGTTAATCTACTAAACGAAATTGTTTCGTGAATTTTTGATGTAAATCGGTTATTTTCGCAATTTCTTCCAATAATGATGATGTTTATGACAAATTTGATAGAATAGCACAGAATTTGAAATTGAACAAACCAGATAAAAATATCGGAGTGGCTCTCACTCAATCATAAGATGAAACATGTGAGAATCACTCATTCTCGTTATCAAGCGACCAAATAATTGGTGAACGGGCCGGTCAATTCCCAAAGTGTTTGATAGCGATCCACTTACTGTACTGTATAAATACGTCTAAAAAAGTTCTAAACTCTAGTTTTTGGTTTTTTTTTAAAGTCGTCTTGTTTTGAAATGAATTTATTCCATACATTTGCATCATACTGTACATATAATAATAATTCTTGATAGAGAACTTCGGAATGAAGAGATGTCCAAATATCTCTGGTCATCGGCAAAAGAAAGACTCGAGCCAGTCGAAACTAAAGAGAGGCCGTTTTGTCCAATTGATAACGCTGCGTCAATCTTGTAATGCATAAAACCAATCTTGTCATCTTGTGCTCTCCATTTTAGCGAAGTGGATTATAATGTTATAGGAGTACTTACTGTAAGTTCTAGCACATAACATATTGTTATGAGCATGATCATATCTATGGAGTTTGGGAACTGCGGGCAAGTTTAATTCAGTATAACTCGGCTGAAGATCATGAATTAATTCAAATATTCATTTGGATTTTGTGATTCTCATTCATTAGATTGTATATAATATTGTATCATATCGGATAACCTTGCGGTTCAGATAATTAAATATACCTATATACTTCAGTTGAATGGTCGAATCCATATCGCCGTTGATTTCTTTCACAGCCAAGCACGGCCATGTTTGTGTGTTTGCTTCTTACTCAATAGTGGAATGATAATCAATGAAATCAGAGTATTTCAAATCAGAGATGAGTAAATTGAATCTTCATTGGTTACATAATTTTCGAACCAGGTATATTGAATCTTGACACGTTCGCTGCTCATGACTTAATAAGTCATGCGCTATATTCGCCAGGTGCGCGTGACTTATGAATGCTTCATCTTTTCAACATTGTGTGGAAATGACTTTGAGCTTCTTGTTTTTATGCTTCATCTTCTCTTTATGTATCAGGGCAATAATTGGTAGGTTAGCACTGCAGCAATTGGGTTCATTTCAAGTGAGCGTGGTGTCAAGTGTTGGAAAAATAAAAAAATGCATTCAGTTGATTTCACTTGATTCTTTGGTATTTGTTTCGTCAATAATTCTCAAGTGGTTTGAATCATGGACTGTATAAAATTGACAATAACTCCGAAATGAAGCGAGGGCACTAAACGGACTCACCTTCAGTGGACGCCATAGACTGGTGTGCTTGACTGCCGGTGAAAGGGCCCTTTCTGATGATCTTCGTAATCGATTATGAGGTCTAGCACCTCAGCAATGGCTTTGAAAAAACTTTCAAAATAAGTATAACGGACAGAGAGGCATGGAAGGAAGGACCTCCTATCATTGCAGACATTGCTGTCTATACGGACGGCTCCAAAAATGAGGGAGGATCAGGAGCTGGTATTTATAGGGCCAAGCCAAAGATAAGAATCTCACTAAGCTCAGGCAAATACGCGACGGTGTTTCAGGCAGAAATTATTGCAATACATCATTGCGTGAGAGAATTGATAAGGCAAGAGTTTGAAGGCAAAACCATTGCGATCTATTCAGATAGCCAGGCGGCAATCAAAGCAGTCAAGTCTATGCAAGTTAACTCAAAACTAGTATGGGACTGCTTAGAAACCCTAAATGCACTGGGCAGTCAGAACAGATTGACTCTAGCATGAGTACCAGCACATACAGGGTACGAGGGCAATGGAGAGGCAGGCTCACTTGCCCGAGCAGGAGCAAACAAAGCTCCTAATGGCCCAGAACCCTTTTGTGGTATTGCTAAAGTTATACAAAAGACTAGTATCAAATCATATGGATGCAAACCAAATCTCAAGAATGGTGGATCAACTCGCCAGGAATGAGACAGGCAGAAGAGTTCATGAAAAAACCATCACCAACATTCACAGAATATCTACTAAGCCAGAAACGAAGTTCAACTAGAATACTAGTGAGACTTCTCACAGGGCATTGTAGGCTCAACAAACACATGAGTACGATAGGTCTGACTGCAGAACTGCTGTGCAGGTTCTGTCGAGAAGAGGGAGAAACAGCAGTATTCATACTTTGCCACTGTGAGGGCTTGTCAAGACTAAGGTTCCTCACGCTGGGTGAGGAAAAACCAGGAGCCCAGAGATACACAGGAGATCTGAAAGCTAGCCTATGGAGTCTCATAGAGAAGGCGGGGCTAGCCGAAGAACTCTGATCGATTTTGAGGGCAGACACAATGGCTCTGAAAAGGTCGCAGTGTAGAGGCAGATAGCCCGAAGGCCCCATTCCAAATCTGATCTAATCTTATGTCAAAAGGATCAGAACCGAGAAGAAAACTCCTCGCTGGTACCAAAAGCTTGGAGTTCACATGCTGCAAATGCTTCATCTATTTAGGTATCATACCCACAACAAATCTGCTCTGATGAAAACATTTTTGAATCAGCTGTTGATAGGCATTTCTTGTATGCAGATCGGTTTCTGTCAACGAGATGCTAGTAGGAAGCCAAACTTGATTTTGGAAGGCATGTACTGATTATTCCCAATTGTGTTAGTTATGTTCTTCATTGAAAGAATATTGTGATTGTGATCAACTTTTTATATTGTTACCTTTTTTCTTCATTTTCTGGTTTCCACGAAAAGGCATAAATAGGATAGGAATTGGCGTTTTTCTTTTATTTCTGGAGGTTTTATGCCTCAGAAAACAGCTCCCTTGGCAATGTGTTCCAGAGCCTCGCTGTTCGTTGGATGAACGAGTCTTTGGGAAGAGATTTTTTGCAGGTCTCCAAAGTGACCACGAAGGGGTGCGGAGCCTCAACTCGACGGGTTAATCTCGCGGAGACACCCAAGGGAAGTACAATTGTTGATATTTCAGAAGAGCATCGTCCATGAAAATACCTATAAAATAGAGCCAGATCGCCAACTTTTCTAGAGTTCCAGAGAAGTGAGTAAGTTTGTGAGTGAGGCATCACCCACGAGACGAATTGCCCTTGTTTGGACAGAGTCCAACAGTTTCAGGGTATGTTTGGGTGCCGCACTCCAAATATGGGAACATTATTCCAGGACGGGTCAGATCTGTGGCTTATAAGTTATAAACAGCTGACTGTAAGTGAGATAATTCCTGGCCCGAAACAAAAAACCAAGTTTTTGGGATGCACTTTTAGCAATTGATCTCACGTGATTTTCCCAAGAAAGATTATTGCTGATAGTAAAACCAAGTATCGAAATTGATGTATTCAAATGTATGGTTACTCCTGACATGCTTATGTTTGTCACAGTGAGATCGGGTTTTTTTATAGCAAAGGCATGCTTGTGTTTTGTTTGCATTGAAAACTTCCAAGCTATTGGATCCCCATTCGAGAATTGTTGACAAGATCATATTTATGTTGTCAACATTTCTTTCTCGTCCGTTTCTGATTTGCCTGGCTGGTATTGAAGCCCTGGAAGAGAAGGCGGTATGGAGGGCACTATCATCCGCGAAGCTGTGTACTGAACATGAGGTTGCTTTCACCAAATCGTTGATATGGAGTAGAAATAGTGTTGGTGCTAGAATTGATCCTTGCGGATCACCAGCATTTATGGTGAGAGAGTCAGATGAAACTTCGTCGACCACTACATGGAGAGACCTGTTTGAGGGGGAACTAGCTAGCAGAGAACATAGCTGGAGAGGCAAGTCATAAGATGGAAGCTTGGCGAGGAGTCCGTGGTGCCAGACTCGATCGAGTCCGCGGATGTTGCAGAAATCAATCTTCAGAGATGAGTCCCCTCGAGTATCTCTCGCCCATAAAATCCGAATGGGGAGGTATTTCACTTCAGGAGTGTTTCACTCTAGGAGACTTCATCATCTTTATTTATATAGAGGAGAAATCGGGAAAAAGGGTGGGAGAAACGCTGATATAGGGGTTGAATCGATCAAAGAGATTTTTTGTGATTTACCATTGAAAAATTCCAATATTAATCGTCGCTGGGGTGGAATTGCTCTGAAAGTGATGACCTATTCATCAATGTTTGCTGGGTAGGTACTTCAAACAATCCAATGAATGAGAATCACACAATCCAAATCGATATCCGAATTATTTGATACAATTCACGATCATCGTCAATGTTGTTGAGAGCCCTAATGTATTCCACTAAATTGAACTATTCCGCAGTACTCAAACTCCACATATATAATTATGCTGATAACAACATGTTTTGTGCTCGAACTCGCAAGAACTACTTCTATACCATAATAATTCACTTTGCTGAAATGAAAAGCACAGGATGACAGGATTGTTTCTACATCAAAACGAAGTCTGCCAATTCAAAGTTCTTCATTTGGAATTATGACATGCTGTTGTTGTGACTTAGAACGGCCAATATATTATTCTCGAATAAACTGTTCACTGTTCGCACGTTGAACAGAAACTGAGTCACTGAGACAATGAGAAGATTGTGACGCTAACAATATACTGTGCATGGACCGGCCCTTTTACCAATTATTTGGTGAAATCGCTCGAGATTAAGTGATTCCCACATGTTTGATCTAATGATAGAGTAAAAGCCACACATGGTTTTCTAGTTCGTTCAATTCCAAATTTTGTGCTGTTCAATCAAATGTCAACATTGTCATCATTGGAAGGAATTGTGGGAATACCCAATTCTATTTGAAAATTCACAGAAATATTTCACACAGTGAATTAACCCACTACCGATTTTGCAGTCACTAATAATGATTTTTCACAGTGTAGGTACGCACGATGTTCTTCGATAATTATAGGAATTTGCTTTCGTGCGCTCCGATTGAGAAGGGTTTTCAATAGATTGAATGTGCATCGTTCATGCCTTATCGACAATCGAATTTAGATCGCCTCCCATGAATATCCGAGAATAACTGCTCATGCATCGAGATGAGTGTACGAAAAAAGCAGTTAGTATAGACTTCGAACGATTTGCCAGCGTTTGTGGCGGCATTGCTTAGCTTTATTTATAGTTGTTGTGATGGTACATAGAGCATAGTAGCTAGAGTTTTTTTTGATCGAAGTTAGTGTTGGAATTTCTTGAAGTAGTGGGTGAATTGTGGAAGCCATATAAAGTTTGGTTTTTTTTTAGTTGCAATCCAGTTGGTTAGTATAGTATGAAACCATTGCGTAGTTCAGTATAAGATACATTTTCCAACTCCAATTGGAGAAAGCAAACCTTACTCTGAAGTTGGTTGTTCAGATACTCTTGTTATTCTTCATTTCATCTGAGATATTTCACTTTCATTCTCAGATATTGGAAAATTCAAATCATGAAATGAAAAATTGCAATATAATTTCTCTACATTCTTGGAATGAAACCTCAAAATGAATTATCACCATAATACTACTGGGACACTCTTAAGTGACTATCATCGAACAAATTATATAAATCATGGAAACCATCCATTCCCAAAGTGGACTAGTAATTTCCAGAAGTTGATTCAGAAACACACAAGAAAAAGGAGGAGAGGAAAAAACACATAAAAAAAATTTTGTTTCAATTGAATGAGACTCTTCTCTCTATAAAGATTATTGCTCAGAGCTTTAGCAGATGATTCCAACATAATTGTATAGTTTTGAATAATCATATAATTTGTCTGATGAGAAATCCAATCCCAGCGAGCACAAACATCCCTGGAATGTTATGGGATGTTTTGAAAATGTTGGCATGAAGATGTTATTTTGACACGTAATATGCACTGACCAAAGAGGTCTTTGAAGGATATTGAAGTATTGTTTTTGTTCTTCCGTGGCATTTCTTTGTTTGCCTACTGAGAGGTATCCCTGGGATGTTTTGGGATGTTCTAGAAATGTAGGCATGAGGCTGTATTTTTGAGGCGTAATATGCACTTCCCTAATAGGTCTTAGAAGGATATTGAAAGTATTGTTTTTGTTCTCTTGTGCCCACAAAACGATGAATTCTGATTTGTTCTCGATTTTGTTCTTCTTGTTCGCAATTGGCATTCGCGTTTGCAGCGTGTCACGCTTACATCACGCTGCTAACGAACAGAAAGGAATTTGGTGGGGTTTATTGTGTTAGAAGACTTATTCAGTTTGTAATAATGACCATCAGATGCAAGATGTGTTGTTCGGTGCCTCAGTGTAATCAATATATAAAAGTACGAATTCATCAATACACAGCTTCTCCGCAGTTGCAAAATTATGCATTGTGTAGAACATTTCAAAAATTGGGAAACCTATTTCCAATTATATGTCTGTGTGTAGTAAGCACAACTCATGATCTGATTGAGAAGGTAATTTCATATCAAGAAAATATTCTTATGTTCAATCTATTTTTAATGCATTTTTTCATTCAAGGGAAATGGAATCCTAATGCAAAAGTTCATTTTGACAAAGGCTTCAGAAAAGTACCTCAAAAATGTTTTTTTCACAGCGATTCAATGTGCGCAAGACGCGTTGATAATGTTTTGTTGTGTCCATGAAAAGGCTTTGAAAAGAACTAGGAAGAAGGTAGTTTTGTGACATATCAAGGACATCTCGATAATTGCCGCCTGCGGCGGACATTGGCTATTCTATAATAGTTCTATTCATGTGTGAACAGAACATCGCAGTGGAGGTTCAATGTCTCGAAAACTCGTACTTTTAACATATCTGAGATGTTTTTGTGCTCGCTGGGATAGATAGACACTGACACCTTGTTTGAAGAATGTTTGAAGAAAAAGAGTTTCTGTGGTTTCACTTATCTTTGGACATTTAGGAGAAAGATTCTCTATAGTTCTCAATATGATTATGAAAATTTATGACTTTCAATTTCCTCTCCATCACTGTCATTCGAGAGTGATATATTAGAGGGCTCATGCACCAATTTCAGTGAAATCGAGATTTTCATCGTAAGTAATGCAACAACATATCAGAACAAAGTATGAGATCTACTAGAATGCTGATTTTTCAAAGTCTTATACACAATTTTTGTAATCTCTGGCCAGATCATATATTATTATTGAAAGTTATTGAGAATTCTATACCTTTTGCAAATAATTCCAAAGCTCCACTGTTCTATGATCCGAATTAATTTTGGAGAAGTTAACCCTCAAAAGTCTTCGAGAGACTTGTGCGAGCAAAGAATGACGGGTGCCTCACCTTCGAACGTGTGATCCCAAACACTTTCTTGGGCCATCAGAAAATTTTCTGCAGTCGATGGGAATCAAACCCACGACCGGCAAGCGAATGCAGATTAGAATATTGACACTCTGTCCGCACGGATACCTGGCCCCAAGTGTTGCGATAGATTATATTGAAAAAGCTCTACGGTATTGATTGACAGAGACGAAGTGTGAGAAGACTTTCATGAACTTGACAAGAAATAACCTTGAATGGGCTAATCAAAAAATACCCTTTCCACGAACTGATGCAACTACAATGCCTATCAAAGTAGTAAGTTTATTTTATGCCATACGGGTATGATTGAAAAAGTTTACACACAGCTCTCGACAAACCATTATACTTGCAGTCAAGAATGATTTTGAACGACGTTTGATCTGGAAACAACTCAGAAGATGAGATACCACTTTCTGTGATCAGGGAAAAAATGCGAGGAGGAAAATGAATATCGTTTCTTTGGACACTAGTCCCTGTTGATATAACATTCTAGTATTCGACATTTTCTTTCAGTAAGGAACATGTTCCATTCAAAAGAAATATTCTCAGATATATATATGAACACAAAAAAATGGATATATACCAAATAGTTTTGAAATAAGTGCGCATATTCAGCACATTAATATGGTGCCGTCCAAGGAATATTCCCATGATATCAGATTCTTTCTAATTCTTTCAATCAACGAGGGATTTCATCCCATAAATTGAACAAAATACGAGAAAAAAGTCGAGTACGCCACTTCAAAACAATGTAAATGATTGCCTACCGCCTGGAAATTTGAACAGAGGTGACGTCGGATTTGCTACAGTGTAGAACTTTGGCTGGAAAAAGGAGTCTAACCTCAAATTTCATTTTGATCCCAAATTTTGTTTTATTACATGTCTCGAGTAGTACATATTCTGACTTCAGATCTTATAAAATGTCCCTTCTAGACAACCATGAGATGTTCCTGATGATACATTACTTCAAATATCTCTGCACAGACGCCCTTAATATTTCCAGGATCGTATAACAATCGATATGTCCCTTAGGAACAACATTCCCTTAGGAATATCCGTCGGATGTCCCAATTGGTACATGAACTGTACTCTTCCAATGTCCTAGAAATAACGTCCTATGGACGTCTCAGTCGGTACTTTCAATATGTTGTTCCTGCGAGGACGTTAACTTACACCTCGCCGACGAATGATTGCTCGTAGGCTATAGGTACTCCTCGTCAATGTCCTCCACGTGAGTCCATTGGACATCCTTGGAACACTTTTTGGGTACCTTCTACGGACCATCAACTTAACTGAATGTCCTAATCAGTTATGCAAGATCTGGTCCTAGAGGGACCCAGAAAAATTCAAATTCAAGAATGATTCGTACGTCCCTGGGACATCCTATGGACATCCAATAGATATTACTCAGCGTTGCTGAAAGGTTGTCCTATGGATGTTCTAAGGATGTCCTCTGTAGTGCTCGATGAGGAATTCTGCAGGATTTAGGTATTCGATAGTTGTCCCAGGGACATCCCTCAAGGACGTCCCTAGTTTGTACTCAAGTGGGACATTTGTGCGTTCCACAGACGTCCAATAGACGTCCACGGTACCAAATTCTAACGTTCTATCGACGTCCTGAATGTCCCGACAGGACGTGATAAGGATATCAATGGAACAAAAGTGTGTTATCAGGGTAATGATATAAGAATATAACTCACCAATATTCTCAGTATCGAAATGATAATTGAAATATACAGAGTGGGCCTTTGAAAACGAAACAGAGGCTCTGTAGGTCGCCAAAACCGGATTATCAAAAAAAACTGAAACAGGTCAACTACATTTTCGAGGGGGACATCTTTCTAAAATATTTTCAGCCCTGCGGCGTTGCCGCTTCTGAAGAAAAGAAGCAACAACTTTGTTATTTCAAATGGAACACCTTGTATTCCATTGCACTTTTAGATTCTCCCCGAAGAGCTGATTTCATCAATGCATCACACTTAGGGTCTAGCTGTAATGGTTTCAGGGATATAAAGTGTTCAAAATCGAGATTTTTCAACTTCAACATTTTTTTGTGTCGAAACTATTCATTATTGGTCAAAACGGCTCTCATGTCCCGATCTCAACTTGTGATTTACATCTACTGACATTTATTTGAAACAAATACAGGGTGGTTCAAGATTCAGAATTCTGATCATTCTGTATCTGTTCCAGTTAAATGTCAGTAGATAGTAAATCACAAGTTGAGATAGGGACATGAGAGCCGTTTCGACGAAAAATGAATAGTTTCGACACAAAAAAATGTCAAAGTTGAAAAATCTCGATTTTGAACACTTTATATCCCTGAAACCATTACAGCTAGACCCCAAGTGTGATGCATTGATGAAATCAGCTCTTCGGGGAGAATCTAAAAATGCAATGAAATACAAGGTGTTCCATTTGAAATAACAAAGTTGTTGCTTCTTTTCGTTAGCAGCGGCAACGCCGCAGGGCTGAAAATATTGTAGGACGATGTCCCCCCCGAAAACGTAGTTGACGTGTTTCAGATTCTTTTCATAATCCGGTTTTGGCGACCTACAGAGCCACTGTTTCGTTTTCAAAGGCCCACTCTGTATAGGAGAAGTACACTTGTATGAACTCTGATCTTGATGAGCTTGGAACTTTCAGAAAAATCACTCACAAACAGGTTATATGACTTAATTCGAGTTAAACTCATTTCGAATATCATAGCTTCATCAGTAACCTGAAGTCCAGTTATTCTTTTAGCTATTCTTCATGATATACACAATTTTCATCCCCCTAAAATACAACTAGAACTATAACGAACTTAAATCTAAGAATTATAATTTGTTGACATTAGTACTCTCTGTCATCATTGTGTTCATGAATATATCTGATAATTTCCCTACATCGTGCTGATAATATTCCTTTTCAATACTTTCACCCAATCAAGGGGTTCAAACTTGAACGATGGAAACTTTCTATTTTCATAGACCTCAATCGCAGATTCGATCGTGATTAGGTTTTCTCAATTCAGAATTTCTTTCAACGTCCTGTATGATGAATATGAATTTATCATACATCAAAGAACATGCTCCAGTTTTTCTTGATCTTGAAGTTTAAGTTTAATTTCCATTTTTGTTACTGTCTGTTACAATTTCAATGCCGTTGGCAATGAAAGAAAAGAGAGTCGATGATAGTATATTACATAATTAGTGTGGAAATTGACATATTTCGCACGAGTTTTCAACACTATTTTTCCTACGTCGACAAATATTTATATTATATATCCTGAGTGTTTATAAGACCAGAGTAGGGATCATGAATCATATTCGATCACATGAAGGTGATATCATTATCATTATTATTCAATTTTACTTCGATATTTGAATGACATCATTAGTTTAACATCAACTCAACATTGACTTAATATGAACCTAACATTAACTCAACATTAAATTAACATCAACTTAACATCCACTTAACATAAGTTCAACAGTTTCTCAACATTTACTTGAAATTGACTTAACATTAACTGAATATCAACTCAACATTAACTCAAAATTAACCTAACATTGACTTAACATCAACTCAACATTAACTCAATAATTATTCAACATTAACTCAACATTGAATCAACATTTACATCAACTCAATATCAAATTGACATTAACTTCACATTAATCACTAAATTGCCAATACTTTGACAATAATTCAACTCCCAATTGAAATTAACTTGATTTCAACTTTTCATCAACTTAATATTACGTCAACATTAAACGGCAATAACTCTTGTTGAATCGACACTAGCTTTCCATTAACTTCACCATAACTTAACTCCCTATAATTCAGCATTATAATCATTCATTGGTACATCATAATCGATAGACCCTGTTACTGTGGGATTTTCAAATATTTCCACCCATATGAGTTTTGCTTTCGAACTTTCTAACTGTTATATGTTGTCATAGTGAAATTGAGTCACTTTCCCAATAACAAATCAATGTGTTTTGTTTTGTTTTCATAGGTGATGGTCGTAGGAAAAGAATGATCTCATACTCCTCTTGTTCACGTAATATCATTAGTTTGTAAAAATCACTTTATCAGATAGGCGTATGCACCAATATTTGCGCAATAATGGAAAATGTCCTCTTCTGTGATATAACATATTGAAATATTCATTCATATTACTTATCCTATAAATGGAATCTTGTAGTGTTGATTTTGGTGGTGGTGAGTTTTGATGTTGACTCAAAGACGGTTGACGATAGAATCTTGTTTATTTCCCAATTGATTATAATAACCGATTATGCTTGGGTGGAAGTTCATTGCACTTCAGTTGTACTTTGTTCGCTTATTTCAAATATCGACCTAATTATCGTGCAACGTTAGAGTTTTGCTGAATAGCACTACACCTCCCCCCTTACAATGAAATGAAAGTTCACAATCCGTTTCTAAATTATTTAATAAACCTATTATTATTGACAATTTTATAGGATGATCATCAACGAGAATTGTAGAATTAACTCGATCCCTGTTTGTAATCCTAAATGGACCTTATAAGGTGCCTCTAACTTAAGTTTTGCGCCTTTTTTCAAAATAACTGAATCATTCATTTTGGAAGTTGATCTTAAATCTCGGAATATCTTCAGAAGTACTGAAATGGTACTCTATTCCAGCTCTCTTGTTAAACTACAATAGTGGAGCATATATTTATTCCCCTCGATATATGATGTCTAAGTTTGATTACATTTGATTGATATGTAAGGGAAAAAATTAAAAATTCGAGGAAATAATTTTTTCTGTCTCCTATATAGACATACAGACAGTAGGTATATTATCATACCATCGTTCATTATATCATCTGAAATTGAAAATTGCATTGAATTGAAAACATCATAAAATAATATTATCAATTATATCAAACAGACATTTATATATGTGTATAATAACTATTCATGAATACTTAGAGTATAAATAGAATGCTATATTAATAAATTAATGATACCATAAAACAAGTGTGCAATGAAAATAACCAAAAATAAGCAAACAAAAAAGAACAACTGCTGAAGCTAAAGAAATTATGAATGAAGATATAATTAGAATGAAGTTAGTCATATGCACTTCTCTAATATTCCTAGAAGGTTCTTGACGATGTGAATAATCAAGTAGGTATGTGATCAGCGTAAAATCTACAAAATTAATTTCGCTCTGCCAACTCCAACGGTAACCATGCAATGATTATAATTTGTGCGCTTTTATCAATTTTCATCTCGTATTCGGAAAATCAAAGTTATATGAGTTTGAAATAATGATTTTATTTATTGTAGGACTATTTTTTCTCGATATTTGGAAGCTGGTAGATAATTTATGTGCGAAACATGTACCTATTGAGGTATTATTTAGTATGGGTGAGGATGAAAGCTCACAATCATCTCAACACTTCTTTACTGATGTAATTATCCAAGGGGACCAGTTTCGGACTCATGAAAGTCCATCTTCAGCCCAATGTAGTCATACTACGAGCAGGGACAAGATGAAAATACATATCATGAAATATCCAAAATTTTATTACATGGAGGTGGAACAATTTCGAAAGCTGATGCCAGCGCCTATCATCATAACATCCTTGTTGAAATTTGTTTTATATAATGGAGAATATACGGGCAACTTCATTTAAGTGAAATGTTGGCTGTTTCCTGATATGTATTTCCACGTCTATATGCTTGAAGTAATTCCAAAATCAGGCTGGAGATGGACTTTTCATATAAATCGAAACATGTCCCCTTGAGCTGTCCTTGGACTTCCACCAGAGATAATTATTCATACGTGCTGCTCTATTACACTTTGAGGAACGATGGATTTTTTTAACAAAGAAAAACTCTTGTAACTCGTGATCATACATTATAGAAACAGACCTGATGAAAGTGTGTGGTATCAATTTTGAATATATTATAATCAATATTGTTATATTCCGAACACAGAGCAATTCTCGAAAGAAAGTACAACAATTTGGAAAATTATGAAAAAATTTTATCCGACTATATTATACCTAAAAAACTCATGATAGGGGTGAAATTTTTTATATTCGATCAGTTTGGAATGCCAAAATAACCTAGATTATGTTGTTAAGTACTTATTATTTCTCAACCTACGACCATTGTAGAAAATAGGCAGGAACACAAAATACTCAGTCAGCCTCAGTAGATAGCTTATTACACACAATAAGCAAAACGCACATATTCTAATATTTCACATATTATATAATAGTAATACACCCAGGTCTAACAACATCTCAAAAACGGGTACATTTCTCCAGAGAGAGTTAATTCAAGTGTCTGGTCAATTGAATATAAATGCATTTTACTTGATTCTTTGGGATTTTCTCTCCTCGTTTCTATAAAATAAAAATATTCGTATTATTTCAATATATTTGTAGTGGGACAAATCAGATGATTTGCCCCAAAATGTCACTGCGTTCAACAAATTTTTTTATCAGGGAGTCTAGAAGAAAAATCCAGTAGCTTGTCAGTGAAAATTTGTTTGAAAAAATGTTTGAAAGAAAGAAATATAGATATATTGAAAAAATATCGAATTTTTATTCATCTTTGGACGTTTCGGGACCGATTCTGCTCCCGTTCTCAACATGTAAGTGCAAATTATTTTTCTTTGGAAGTTGTGCTGCGTATAGTTCGACACTTTTCAGTGTCATACTGATGTTGGCATATGAATGAGTGATTTGAGTCTACAAATGAGTTATAGGATGTTTTCATTAATTGATCTTGAATCTACCATTTTCATGTTCAGTTTTCAGTAGTGAATACCATGTTCTATCTATATCAACTGAACAGGAAGCAATGCTATTGTCTCCGTTTAGAAAAATGCAAGCGGATTCCTTGATTTTTCTTTTTTGGTTGTTATCTTCCTTTCCTATGATTTTGATATTATTCCACTCTGCCATATGTTGTCCATCTTCAGTATGGATATGTTCACAGTTAGCTTCGATCGATATGTCTTTCCTTGATATTGTACTTGTGTTCTTTAGTCCTTACTGAACATGAGAATGGTAGATTCAAGATCAATTGATGAAAACATCCTGTAACTCATTTGTAGACTAAAATCACTCATTCATATGCCAACATCAGTATGACACTGAAAAGTGTCAAACTTTACGCAGCACAACTTTCAAAGAAACATAATTTGCACTTACATGTTGAGAACGGGAGCAGAATCGGTCCCGAAACGTCCAAAGATGAGTAAAAGTTCGATATTCTTTCTATTTATCTACATTTCTTTCCTTAAAAAATTTTTTCATACAAATTGTCACTGACAAGCTACTGAATTTTTCTTTTAGTCTCCCTGATAGCAAAATTTGTTGAACGCAGTGACATTTTGGGGCAAATCATCTGATTTGTCCCTCTACAAATATATTGAAATAATACGAATACTTTTATTTTATAGAAACGAGTAGAGAAAATCCCAAAGAATCGAGTAAAATGAATCTACCACCTCCTTGATTAACCTACAGACAGTATGAATATAAGTGTTTGGGGTCGTCGAAAAATATAATATGCATGGCAAAAAACTGTCTATTGTATCGCCTGATTACTAGCCTCAGCTGTAAGGCCTCGGCTATCAATTAACATACTCAACTATAATAGACAGTGTTTCGTCCTTGGTACATAAAGGACTCTTTATATACAGTAATACCAATATCACGTGAAAATTATGTTCATGTCATATTTTCTAATCAAAATCACTAACAGTTCTGTCAACAAAAGATATAAGTTGATTTCATCATCAGGATTCATTCCCGTGGCGCTTGTGTAACAAACTGTGGAATAATACATTGAATAATATTCCATATGTATAGAATTATGCCTCTGTGCCGATTTTGATAACAATTGATGAATATACATTGAATTCACCAGTAGAAAACGAAAAATAAAATATACAACTCCTAACGCCCTGTATCTTTTATCATAGTGATATGTCATCGAGGTATATTTGGTCCTGTCGACATATTCTGGTGCGAGCAATCCGTCCTTAGCATATGTCCCAATAGTCATGACTCACCCTATATGTACACAATGACGAAATTATGTCTGACTGCATATCATAAATTCTTCATTAGACATGCATGCCGCCCAAGAGCATCATTTAATGTATTGGTGAATAGTTGAAATCTCACTATAACATCATAATCACTTCTTCGTGAGTCTCTTTTGATACCACTCATCCAAGCATCATGTATCCTTTTTGAAAAACTGAAAACATCTGCGAAAAAAATCATTAAACATGTATGTGACTATGTTTGAGCAATAAATAATAGTATATTACACACCGAAGTGGAAAGAGAGAGGATTCAAACTTCCTAGCGAGGTTTGTATACCATTTCATTTTCTACAACCATCATATTTCGATCAAAATCAATGAATCTCTGTTTCGTTCTGAACATACCTAAAATATCACATAAGTGAGGGCGAGAAGTGAGGGCAGGAATTAGTGAGGGCGGAAAGTGAGGGCAGGAATTAGTGAGGGCGATAAGTGAGGACGAGAAGTAGAGGTGTGTAATATGACACTTCCCAACCTTCAATGACGTTAGTAATGACAATATAACATAATATCACTGATAGCACACAACGTCCTAGGGACGTCCCTATTTGGTACGATTCAAGTCTCAATGTCCCGGTTCAAAAATGAGTGTCCTTGGGACGTCCCATCTCGTACATCTCATGCAACGTCTGAGCAAGGACGCCCACGGAATGTTCCAGCTAGTACATTATTTTGAATGTCCTAGAAATAGCATCCCTTAGACTTCCCACGTGGTACAAATTGTTGAATGTCCATGCAAGGACGTCCTTGACATGTCCCTGATGGAATATGATTTTGAACGTTCCTTCAGAGACATCCATCGGATGTCTCGAGTAGTACATATTCTGGCATGACTCCAGATCTTATATAATGTTCCTTCTAGATAACCATGAAGTGTCCCTAATGGTACATTCTATCAAATATCTCTGCACAGACGCCCTTAATAGTTCCAGGATAGTATAACAATCGGAATATTCCTTAGGGACATCCTTCGAATGTCCCAATTGGTCCCTACGAACGTCCCGCCAGTCAGTATTTTCAATATGTTGTTCCTGCGAGGGCGTTAACTTTCACCTCGCCGGCGAATGATTGATCGTAGCTTATAAATACTCTTCGTCAATGTCCTTCACTCAAGTCCATTGGACATCCTTGGGAAACTTTTTCAGGATCTATTGGGGACCTTCTACGGACCATCAACTCAACCAGATGTCCTCATCAGTTATGCAAGATCTGGTTCTAGAGAGACCCAACAAAATTGAAAATCAAGAATAATCCGTAGGTCCCTGGGACATCCTATGGACATTCATTCGATGTCCCTAGTAGGTCCTCAAGTGGGACATTTGTGCGTCCCACAGACGTCCAATGGACGTCCACAGTACCAAATTCGAACGTCCTATGGACATCCTGAATGTCTCGACAGGACGTCCTAAGGATATCCAAGGGACATAATTGTGTTATTAGGGATATGGTTGTGAATAGAATAAATGACTCAATGTGTTTTGGTAAATAACTTCATTGTTGCGCCAGGAAGAACGCGTTCCAATTGTCCGGCCACCACCTCCTATTTTCTTCTCTCGATATATCCGAATTCAATTCGATTGCATTGCCATAGCTAAAGACTCGTTCTGATTGGTATAGAAATGCCTCAATACCAAAAGTCGCGGTGAAGTCAATTCTCGCTGTACATTTGTTCACGTTCCATCAGACCGTTTGTCACATCCGCATTAAAATTTCCATAAAGTTGGGACAGATCTACAGTAGTAGTGAATTTGAATGCATGATCATCTATCGCTCATATCTTTTATCTTTTGTGCTGGCTGACTGCCTTGGAAAACCTAAACATTATTTTCAGTCTTCATAACGCAGGACTGAGTGATCGTTACCTCCACAAAATGATGCTGAATCATTTTTTTTCGAAGAGAAAACTCGTTTCTACGAAGGCGCTGAAGGGCCACCTATACTTTTTGTTTTTCGAATCCCGACTTTTAAGTCGGGGGTCCGACTTTATTCTCGGGATCCCGACTTTATTGTCGGGGGTCTCACCTGTACAGGATGTCTCTTTATATTTTGATCTCTATGTAGGTATATATACCTACATCTTCAACCATACAAAGTGGAGAAAACTTCAAATATGAAAGTTGTAGGGTTTCATCTGTACAATCTTTTTGTTCCCTTTGAACAAACAAATGCGGATCGCGAAATGAAAAAAGTGAGTATGATGAAATCTTCATTACAGAACTTTTCTGAACATTCGAACGTTACTTTTTATACCTATATACATATATGTACATACAATAATTTCACATCCCTTGGATAATCATCACAGGATCAATCGAAAACCTCCTTTTTGGATGTACACTGAATGTCAAATAATGGATCACACCTGTACGATCATTATCGTACGTATAGGGTGATTCTTTATATTCCACTTGATGGCTTAGGATCTCATCGTTGAATAAATACAAACAAATTTGGGGAATTGTTCATAGTCACATAGAATTTTTTTAGGTATAATGTCTATATGACTTTGACATACAAAACATATATTTTCACAAATGAAATACCCTGAATGTCATTCCGTCCTTGGGTAGAGCTCAGAAAGATATGTTCAGTGATATATGATCACATTTGTAGATATGAGATAACCAGTTTCGGACTATTTCCATAATCTTCTTCAATGAATAGCCAAATTTCAAAGCCTTATGGAAACGTTCAGAATCAAGTTCTCAATGCGCAGTTTTCATAATGAATTGACTAATCATATATGTTATATTGAAATTTTATCAATATTAAGGATATTTGAGTTGAACAAAAGTGATGAAGTATTTTGCAAACCGATCATTTTCTCGGAATTTCCGAATGTATTCAATTTCATTCATGGATAGAGCTAAGAAAAACGAAATCAATGATATATGATAGAATGGGTCTGAGAACACCCGTTTCGGACTTATCCATGAAGTCCTTCAATGAGTAATCGAATTTCAGAACCCTCTGAAACCGCTATGGAATGAGTAAAAATTGAAAAAGAAATATAATAGAGTTATGAATAAATATAGTGATTTACGATCAGGATATCAACATGTGAACCATGACAGACATTGACGCAGTTGGTGCACCTTTCACGGTTAGGTAACAAACCTAGTGTCTTCGACTTTAATGTCGATATCCCGAGATTAAAGTCGGGGGTCCGACTGTATGTTCTGTATATCATAGGCATATAGACATTTTACCTAGAAAAAAATTCCATATGACTATGAACAACTCCGATTCTCTCATTCTTTTTGTATCTATTCAACAATGAGATTCACAGCTATTGAGTAAAATAGTAACAATCACCCTGTACGTACGATAATGATCGTACAGGTGTGATCCATTATTTGACATTCAGTGTACATCCAAAAAGGAGGATTTTGACTGATATTGATGTGATGATTATCCAATAGATGTAAATTTATTTTTTGTACATGAATGTACAGAGTGTTTCTCAAGTACATGTAAAAAATTCAGGAGCATGTTGCTGCCCAGGTAGCACATGACGACTATATGAAGTCTAATTGACGGCATCACATTCGGCCAAAAGACGTCTTTATTTCAACAAATGCGACGTCCAAATGACGCAAGTGAGACACATCCAAATGACGTCATATTTGAAAGTCTTTTAGACGTCAGTATGTGTTTTCAAATTGGACCTTAAACTGACACTACTGACCATTTTCCGACGTCAATAAGACGTCTGTTTTTTGTTTTAAAATTTTGAGGTTAATGGTTATAATCTGGTGAGGAAGGTAATCATTTGTGCTATAAAATAAATTTGCTACGAATGAAGATTTTATTAAGGTATTACATAAATAGTTGAAAATTTCAGCGTCGATGGCTCCCCTTCACTGAGAGCTCTTTTGTATGTTTTTCTGTCTTTAAATGGCGGCCAAAACACTTCCTTCTTCAACGGCGTCAGCCAAGTTTCGTGAACAACAGCTACACTCTGTTGCTTCCACTGTCATTAAATTGTATTACACAATACATCCTGAATACTTTCACTTGAAAAACAGACTGTATAGAAATATCACTCAACATTTTAACATTCTTAACAAACTCAATGGCACAGACGCCGTTCACAAACAACACCCATTCGAACATGGACGATGGACAATGAACATGAACGGGAACGCACCATCCACGATCAGAGATTCATCAAGTCAAGTAGCTTGATATTTTAACAAACTACTTGACTTGACTTGAAAATCAAGCTCGTGGCAAATTACGTACTTGACTTGACTTGAATTTGAGATATTTATTACTTGACTTGAAATCAAGCTACTTGATAATACTTGATCTTGATACGCACGAGTCGCACGGCGTACTCACGCTTAGACAAAATACGGGGGTTCCCCGAGATCCGAGCTGACTGAATTGATCGCGCAGTCAGTCTTATGGCGAGTTCACATGCCAGCTGAAGCCTACAGCAGAAAGCTTGAATAAAGCGGGCGCACTGTCCACATGAGAAAGTTGGAGAAGTGACAGTGACTGCCACATATTTGGTTAAATTTCAGATGTACGTCCTCCAGAAACCACATTCATCACATTTTTAGGAGTGTTTTTCCAGTACTGTTTTCCACACTGCATAATATGATGATATAGCACCAATATGTATTCATTTTGTCAATATTTGTGTGGTCCTGTCAAACGGGCTGGGCTTTTTTCCGCAAAAGTCGAACTGAAACCGACTTTCTAGCTTATGACCTCGATAAGCGCTTTCTGACGAATCGGCCAATGAGATGAGGATACGCTGTAAGTCAAAAGGCGAAAAGCCAGCATGTGAACGCGCCATAACGATGCCATTTTCATTTCATCAGTTATATACAGGGTGACTCACGGTCGATGGTAGGTTAGACGTTCACGTTTATGATAGGAACGCAACGCAGGATTTTTCTGAAAATTTCGCATCTCACATTTCATCACCGGTACTATCGATCTAATATATTTTCAAAATCACGACGTTGCCGCTTCTATAGAAAAGTAGGAACCACTTTGTTATTTCGAATTGAACACCCTGTATTTTATTGCATTTTCAGATTCTCCTTGAAGAGTTGATTTCATCGATACATCACACTCAGGGTATAGCGGAAAAGATTATGGAGATATAGAGTGCGAAAAATCGAGATTTTTCAACTTCAGGAAATTTTTGTGTATGCGAAATTTTCAGAAAAATCCCGTGTCGCGTTCTCCATAAACGTCTAACCTATAACATCAACCGTGAGTCACGCTGTATAGATACACAATAAAACTGCTGAAAATCAAGTAGCTTGATTTTTCAAGTACTTGATAAATAATTACTTGACTTGACTTGACATTAAAAATCTTTCGCTTGACTTGAACTTGACTTGATTTCAAGTCAAGTCAAGTCAAGTAGCTTGAATATCAAGTCAAGCCGTGAATCTCTGTCCACGATGCAAGCTTGACGCTGAACTACAGAACGGACCGCTGAACGACACTAACGCCACTAACGGCAGTCGCAAGATGGTCGCGAGTCGCATACACAATCTCTTCGCGTAATTACTTGATCGCCATTGGCCATCTGGTCGGTAAGTGAGAATTGTCTTTGGCGCTATATTTAAACATTGAAAATCAAGGGAAGCCTATGGAATAAAGTACATTTTCATCATACATTTATACAGTTATTTGGGTAAATTAATTAATTTATTTTATAACTTAGTTTTCCTATACATACATGATAATAATAATAATAATAATAATAATGATAAAAATAATAATAATAATAGTAGTAATAATAATGATAATGATAATGATAATGATGATAATACCCAAAAAAATATGAAGACCATAGATTGACGTCTATACGACGTCAAACAGTGGCTGTCCATAAGACGTCACATTAATAACGTCCGCATGACGTCATAATTTGGTCAAAAGACGTATGAGACCAAAAAAGACCTTAGATAGCGGTCCTATAGACGTCACATTCGTCAGTCTGGCTACCTGGGTGATGTCAAACTGATGAGTAACAATGGGAGTTATTTATTTCTGTCCACATATTTAACGAATATGATTTAGCTCCTAACTTCAGTTTAGGAATCCCGACTTTAATCTCGGACCTCCAACTCTAATCTCGGACCCCCGACTTCAATCTCCGACCCTCGACTTTGAAAACGGACCCCTGACTTTAATCTTGGACCCCCGACATTAAAGTCGGACCCTCGACTTTTCCTCGGACCCCCGACTCTAATCTCGGGCCCCCGACTCTGGAGTCGGACCCCCGACTTTAATCTCGGACCACCGACTTCGAAGTCGGACCCCCGATTTTAATCTCGGACCCCCGACTTCAATCTTAGACCCCCGACTTCAATGTCGGAATTAAAAAAAAAAGTATAGGTGGCCCTTCAAAGCCTTCGCACGTTTCACTTCATTTGTGAGTTGGTATAAAATGTTAGGTGTACAAATCAAATTGAAATCGCCAAACGAATGTATCAGTGTTGTTGGCAATTGCTCAAAGTCACGACATTTAAATTAGATTTACTGACCCAGTCTTCAAATATAAATCGATCGCAGAGAGATTCTTTCAGGTGCAAAATTAATAATGTTGTTAGTTTAATCATACCGTTGACATTCAGTCAGCAGACATACCCCATCGTATCTGAAAGTGACAAAATTTGCCCTCATTTTCTGTTTGTAACGGCTTCAGAGTCATTTATTATTTCCGTGACGGAAAAAAGTTTGTAATTTCCTCTGTTGACGGGTTATGAAATGTCACATTTCATCAATTACTTATTTCCTGTGTGAAAAAAAACTTTTCCTGGATATATATCACATATATTTATACTCGGGACTTGGTAGACAACACAACCTGAAGCTAATTTACAACTTTTTTCCGTTGTATAATAAATAAGAATTCCTATCTTTTCACACATTTTCACAGTTTTTGACAAAACAAACACAAATCACACAAGACAACATAATGAAACAATTCTTCAAAATGAAAATCAGAATTCCTTCGGAAATTCTTTTTCGTGCGCTCCAAGCTATGAGAAAATACTTCACTACTTCGCCCGAACCATCTAAAGATGAAGAGAACGTCTCATCCTTCTGAGACTGGCGTGCAGATTTTGTAATCGTGAACTGGTGGGGGCCTGTGAGTTTACATTCTGAATCCAGGGTGATTTTAACGAATTTCAAGAATATCCTTTCCATGGACGTATAACATGATCCTTGCTCATTCATATCGAAACATAGAGGAATAATCAGACAAAGATCATCAAAGGTACATGTTTCGGACTTATTCAAGCCCATCATCAGCCGATAACTGTTTCTGGAATAGAAAACCGGTATTTACTGAGTATATAGATGCAATGATTGCTTACTTACATGGAAGTGAAACAAGTGTGAATTCAAATAAAGTTGACAATGAAAAAGCAAACAAGGGCAGATACCCCATGATCTGAAAAACAGACATTGAATGAATTTGTGAAGGAAGGAATTGTCAGAGGGTTGGGTTCATATTTCATAAGGGCCCTAGTGCCCTGAAATAACAGAAAAGTGTCAATTACCCCGAAAAATATCAAAAATCAAAATGTCAACTGTCAAGTAAACCAGATCATGCAACACAAAACTAGATACATGGAAATGATTATTATATGGTAGAAGATACAATACCAGAGAACAACAGAAAATATATATTTCGCACCCGAAAAATGAAACAGGGACATTATTTGGCAACATTTTCGGACAGATGGTCGGAAATGGGAATAATTTCTTGAACGTTCCTGAACGTGTTGATTGGTATACTCAACAATCGTCCCTAGCATAAGCAAGTCGAAAACCTGTTTCCAAATTCCTGATTCAATCTCCAATTGTTTCACAGCTGACCATTTGCTTGTTTGATCTTTTTCAATGAATTCTGCTGGAATTTTTTCCTCAATTTTAGTATCAGAAATGTCCTGCTCTGTATCTGAATGTGATTTTTCCGTTTCGAATACTTCTTTCTCTTCATTGTCATCATCTCTTTCATCGATATCTTCCTCTTCCTCGTCATTGACAGAGCATCCTAGCCGAACAATAGTCCATTCAGTCCATCCTGCTCCCGTTCATATGAATTCATCATGAAATCACTTACATAATATGCAATTAAACATATTGAAAACTAAGAAACATTCACGCTCCTAACTCTACACCGGAGAAAATTGTGCTATACGAGTTTTTGATGAAATATTACTTGCTATCATTACAAGAAATCCTATCACCGCTACACATCTCCGAATAGAAGCAGCATATTGAAATCCTAGCAATAACAACTTTACTGACAGTGATTTTCATGCCACAGGTAGGAGTACTGCTGTCGCTATCAGGTAACCACTCTCGGACAGCATGATTTATTAATAAATGTTTCGCTGTAGTAATAGTAATTTAGCATTCAGAAAGTAATTCTGATTCCAAAATCCTTTCAATAATTCCAGAATTGTTCTCCTTCATTGGTAAAAAAATAAGTGGAGTTTCGAAGACTGTGGTCGAGAAGTCAAATACAAAAATGTGTTGCTTTGAAAATGAGACCGCATCTACCGTCACACGCTTGGCTCATTTCAAAAATCTGATGACACCACTTAGAGAGAATATATAGATACAGTTGATTGATTTGCTACGAGTTGAAAGATAACTGTGATACATATCTCAATATGCAATATTTCAAATTCTGCGTTGTTTACCTGAAAAACGAGGTCAGCTAATCCATCTTCATCTCAAAAAATAGTGAGATATCCCGTGAAAAATTCAGGAATGGGACACCTCTGATATCGCAACGCCAAACTGAATGAAGAGAATGTTTCTTTCTGTGGTGAAAAAACAGTTTGACTTTTCATCACTGTTGACAGGTTACAAAATATAACTTCCGATATATTATTTGTTTTCACGACAAAGAGTGAGTACGTTTTTCCTAGATATAAAGGTGCACTGGTGAAAGCTCTCGTTGAGCTAGTTTCGGAAAATAATCTTTGAGGAAGAACTGAAAGTCTTTTTTATCTTCCATTACACTCCGCTGGTACGTAAGTCACGTTTCCAAAACGCCCAAAAATGAATAAATATTCGATGACTCTTCAAGATATCTATATTTCTTCTCTTCGAACATTTCTCCAAACAAAGTGTCACTGACAAGCTAATGAATTTTTTTTGTGGGCTCCCAAAGTAGAAGGATTTGTAGAACGCAGTGACATTTTGGGGCAAATCATCTGATTTGTCCTACTACACATATATTGAAATAATACTATTATTTTTATTTCATAAAAGCGAGGAGAGAAAATCCCAATAAATTAAGTAAAATGAATGTACCACCTTCTCGATTAACCTACAGACAGTATCAAATTGTACATTCAACAGCCCACCAACAAATGAGATATGACAAGTTATGAACTATTCCTAAAAAATGTGAAACAAATCCTGTTATAGCAATCGTTTCACGATATTAGGGATCATTTCGCTGGCACTAACTTGACATTAAAAATTCAAAAATGTTTTCGAAACTCTCATTCAAATCTTATATTATATGTTCAAGTTGATTCAGAATTCGGTGTGAATATGTCAAAAATATATTCTTGGGTTCAAAATTAGACTTTTTCCACATATAAACATGTGTTCTAAGATCCAACCCCTTCAAGCTACAGCCACTTCCAAGATAGGAAAAAAAAAAAAGATTATCTTAAATATTGTTACTAGAATAACGGATTGAAATCTTATGAAAATTGGTGTTTTTAGAAAATATATCTCCTTCATGCCCTAAAATGACATTATTCCCGTTATTGGTGAGTTGGAGGAGGGTACACACTTTTATTGACCCAAATTGTCTTATAAAAACCATTCAAAACAATTACTTTGCTGGCTATCTGCCACGTCGAACATTGAATTATATTTATTGAACACACACGATAAGAATTTGACAACAGAAATCTTCTGGAATTGGGAATTTACATTCTCCTTTAGAAAATAATATGTATATGCACATATTATCATTCTGAATAATCAACAGAAAACAACTACTTTCCTGGGTATTTGCCCCGTCGAACATAGAACTCTCTCTGTTGAACATCAGAAAGGATTTTTAATATGCATGCTCCCTTTTTGGATATTCAACAGTTATAATTCAATATTCCCCGTGGAAATTGCTGGGAAAGAAGTTATTTCCTGTTGAATATTCAGAATGATATAATGTGCACCTAGTTTCATCTGAAGGAGAAGGCAAATTCTCAACTTCAGAAGATTTTTGTTTTGAAATCCTAATCGCGTGTGTTCAATAGGTATAATTCAATTCGTCGTGGCATATACCCAAGAAAGTAGTTGTTTTCTGTTGAATAAACCGAGAAAGCATTGATATTATCATTACTTAGACTTAGAGAATACGAATACTCAATGTATTTCTTTATATATTGTGTGTTTCATAATTGAATGCTGATCCTAAAGGGCGATAATCCTTGGATGATTTTGATAAAAATTCTTCATGTAAGCATAGGTCCGTAACGGCTTCGTTTCTGAGATACAGGATGTTGAAATTTAACAAAAAAATCAGTTATTCCCCAATATTTCTGAAACCGCTCGGGCTTTTTTCTTCATTACAAAAACTTGGAAATAGTTACCATGAAATTATAAAAATGTCGCTTAGATCTTTTGGTTACCACAATTGTGGAATTATGACTAAGAGTAAAAATCGAATAGGGACAAGCAAATGAATGCATTTTATTTTCTAACTCAAAAACCGTTCGCCGGACGAAAAAAAGACAGGAGACCATTTTTATGAAGAGATAGAGGATAATTACAAAAATAATATTGATTTGGAAAAAAGACAGTGGCGTATCATTATTCTGATGAAAAATATGACAGGGTATGTTAACAGGGACGCCACTGATGGGAATTAAGAAATCCTTTATTATGGAAAAAATGTATTGCTATTCATACTTGCTATGTACCAAAATTGAAGAGAAAAGCCAAAGCGATTCCAGAGATATTGCGGAATATCTGATTTTTTTGTTAAATTTCAACATCCTGTATCTCAGAAACGAAGCTGTTACGGACCTATGTTCACATGAAGAATTTTTCTTAAAATCATCCATGGATTATCGCCCTCTAGGATCAGCATTCAATTTTGAAACACCCTGTATATCCATTCTCTTTATTCATAGTTCATATGAGAAAATTCCTTCTAAATACTTTCACCCAATCAAGTGGTTCAAACTTGAACGATAGAAACTTGTTATTTTAATAGACCTTCAATCGCAAATTCGCCACCTCCTGTATGATGAATATTAATTTGTCGAAAACAGATGACTTGTACTATTTTTTCACCACTAGCTATAGAACCTACCATTATTTACACCTTTTCGAGGCGTGAAGTATTTCTTTCACCAAAGTTGCCTATCATTTTTGGAAATTTTAAGAGGCATAACCACCTCTGTAATAATCAACTCAAATACACTGTTCTGATGCGAGATTCGCAGAAACGGCACTCGAATCTAAGAAGTATGTATCAATAACGACTTGTCCTAATATGCTGTCATAGTAATGGCTACTAGATTTCGATAAGGATTGAAAATAAGTCATTTCATAGTGACAATAGGTACACTCGTTTTCAGAGATCATGTCGCACATGGACGGTGTCAGCTCCCTTGATCACCGCTGCAATAAGAGCGCTGATACCGTCCAACCGCGACATGTTCGTTGAAGACGATTGTACTCACATTCAGTTTCACGGAACTATACAGGGTGACATTGAAGAAAGTACATTGCATAGTTCCACACAATAGAGGACACTAAAATAAGGAAAAAGGTTCCTATGAACATGGGTTCGCAAGGCATTCGGTTAAAAGATACGGGGTGTTGAATTTTGATGGAAAAATGTATTGAAGTACAAGGGCAACAATATGAACATCTTCTAAAAACTTAATGTTTTGTGCTAATTAATCATATTTTCCATCATACCATTAAAATGTAATTGTTGAAGTATATATCATTGTTTTTGCAAAAAAAGTTACTTTGGCGCTTTTTGAATAATTTGCGTGCATTGTCGGCTTTTAGATGCATTTGTACTGAAACCATTGCTTCTAGCGACTTGAACAAGGTATACCTATCTTTGGTATGAAAGGAGGGATAATAAATTTTTTCCGTCGAAAATGACATACAGTCTATAGCAAAAAGGTTACGACCGATTCAATAGGGATGGAACCCTGTATGTAGCGCCCTCTATCAGTCATCACAAAACTGAGATCATATTTGAATTCATCATGATAAAAAACTCCTGTATACGACATTTTATTCATTTCTTGCGTCTTGGGCTAAAGATATTCAAAGAAAACCCAAAAAAAAATTAAATTCAACACCCCGTATCTTTTAATCAAAGGTTTTGCGGACCCATGTTCATATGAACTTTTTTTATTATTTCAGTATCCTCTATTGTGTCACCCTGTATAATAAGTAATTGTAATATATCGCTAGTGGTGGAAAGGAATTAATATACACCTTGGTAGTCCCGGGGTGATTATGATAATATTTTTTACCACCTTGGTGTATGAATAACTATTTTCAGATTTTGATGATGAGTGATGGCATCTAAGGACATAACAAAATCAAATGTGAGTATATGTGATTCAGTCTAATTGTCTACTATTGAATGATATTAAACCATTCTTGATGAACTTACAGATCACAACAACAACACCACTACAGATACATTCAACACATATACGAGCAGAAGCGAAACCTATCGAAAGAATTGAAATAAAAGGCGAAACAAATAGTGATGATCTTTCAATTGCGAAAACCAGTATGTTTTTGTCGAGGTTTTTGTATACATGTCTAGACTAGTATAGTATGCTTGGTTGCTTCAAAATAGTATATAGATGCAAATCAGGATTATTATGTTGAATGAATGGATTCCCCAGAGATCACGATTTTGGTAGAGTCAGATCAGGTTACTTGTGTTTTTCAATTGGCACAAGTGACATGAGTGATTCAATAATAGAATTGGATATATTAATGAATGAATGTGCCTTGTTAACGGCTCAGAAATATACTAAATGTACCATTCTTTATTTCAATCTTCAAGGAATGGAGAATTCAATACACCAGATTTTATCTTTCATTAATACATAACTGAATGATGGATTGTAGATATACAAATGCAAAAAATCAAATATAACGTAATATTATATATTGCATATGATTCAATGTGTACACATATAAATTACATTATCTCCTCTAAAAAAAAAAAACGATTCATATTCAATGACAATAAGAAAAATAAACTGATATAATGATAATAGTCCATCCTCTGATTGACAGGAAACCATCTAAGCACTGATGGGCTTGTGTTATGTTTTCCAGTATCAATCAAGAAATAGCACAGGAATGTTGAGTTAACATTGAATAAGTATGTAAGCTTAACCTACTGGATCAAAGGGTAACAATATAGAACTCCTAATACAATCATTTTCAAAATGATGTTTGAATTGACGAGTCTTTCCATTTCTGTCAGAAAAATTATTAGTGATAGATCGACTTTGGTGTTTTTTGTCAGTCTCGATTTTTTGTTTTATTTTTGAGTGCGTGTATAGTAGGAAATGGTAATAATGAAAAGTTTTTTTTCAAATATTCAATGAATCAGCTTCTTTATAAAGTGAGGTTGTTGAAGAAAGTATGGTTCTCTTCTGTCATATTTTGATGAGACTATTCTGTGTAACTTGTGTACTTTTTGGTGGGCAGAATGGATAAGTCCCTTTCAGATTATAATACAATATCTTTTCATGATTTTTTCTGTCCAAGATGTCTCTCAGTAAGTCAAATTTATGCATCCGTTGCCTGAGTTTTTTCACAATGTATGTAGCGTATTCATTCCACTCTAGGAATCGGTCAACTATTATATAGGTACCTAAATATTCAATTTTGTCGGTTTTCACTATGACAGGGTAATCAAAATTCAGAATTTCTCAAGAAATTAATGCTGAGATGGTTTTTCCTGGGTTGATTTACGCTATTCAGACTAAGAGTTATGAGCAAACTGTGATTCAGCCATAGATATATAGAGGTCAGACTTTTCTTAGCTTTTCTATGCAGCCTGACTAAAGTATTCTCACTGAGAGCGATAGCCGTATCATCTGCATATGATACTAAGTGGCCTTCAAATTCTCTCAGATTTGCAATTCCATTAATATGTTCATATCCCTATTCAATATCCGAAGATCGCCTGAACAAAACCATCATAATCCTGAAAATCGTGAGCTCATGGAAGAACTTTCAACATAAGAACTGAAACACATCATACTGCTTACACTGCTAGAAATCTCGAACATGTTCTGTGATCCATTTATGACAGTATCATTTCATGTTCGCAGGTAACTGGAGAAATCCTTGTGGCATGGCAGAGTTATACAGATATTTTATCAGACGAACTAGACGTGGCAGTGGGCGATGCAGTCGAATTAATAAACACAGAAGATTCGAGTTCATCAGCTAAGTAAGACAATCCTCTACTAATCCTTGACGAATATTTCGTGAATGTTCACTCAAAATCCAGGGACATAGCGATCAGAATTTGACATAAAGGGGATGATCATATCCTGTGCTCATGAATATTTCTTGAGTCTCCTTTTGAAAGTTTTCAACTATTAGTGAATTATCTCGAACTGATGATTTTTTTCTGTGATGGTAAGATAGTTTGACTTTTCATATCTGTTGACAAGTCATGTATTACTCCTTCCTTAAAATAAAAGGCATCAGTATACTTTGATGGGTATTGTTGAGCTAGTTTTGGGAAATAAGCCAATAACATCGTCTCCGAGAAAGAGTTGCAAGTCCTTCCATGTTCTGAATCACTAAACAACTACTAGTTCCACAGTTTTTTCAATATTGAATCACAGAATATCAGACTGATAGATATTTTGTTACTGCAATGTAGGTGGAATTTCTGTTGAAAACTTCACCTCAATAATTTTCTGATCTCAATGGATTCTTTCCAATATCGATACGTACTTTTTTTGTCACAGGAAAAAATATGAGATTTCAGCTTACGGTTTTTCGTCTCCCTACACAACCCCAAGCTGAAATCATCAACTTTTTTTTCCATGTATATAATGAATAACTATTTAAATATTACGATTGCCGAATAATTCACAATCATGGATATGTGAGGATTCGGCTATGAGTTGTCATTTCGTGACTGTGGATTGTTCTTCCTGATGGATTGAAAATAAGAGTTGAAAATCATTTACAGTGTTTTTCTAAAGTCAGGAAACGGTCTCATTATTTCAGAAAGGCTCAGAAGAAAATTCGTGAAATTGTGTAAAGGATGGTTTTTGATGATATATGATTCAATAGTGTTATTAGCAATGTTGCCAAATAAACAATTTTCCAGATACTGAGGGTGAATCAACTCTTTCAAATGGAAAACGATATCTCATCAAATATCAGAAGTCATTATCAATGTGGTTTCTGAAATATGAAAACATGGCATTTTCGTTTAAATGTCTACAAACCGTCCAATACTTTTATAATGGTCTAGAGAGAATTCATGAAATTTGATGCAGAGGATGGTTTTTGCCAATATCACCATTCAATGGGCTTATATCATGAAAAAAATCATTTCATAATTCGATAGAACTCACCCAAACTAGCTCACCACCGCAAATCGTTTCTTGCTGTGAGCTCCCTAGGTTTTATAAAAAATTATTGAAATCCCTGATTTCTCGGACCTCTGAAAACGAGGCGATGATGTGACGTCAAAACTCTAATACTGAAACAAGACTATTCCAGACAGAGATGAATGATACTTGATTTCTGACAGAGTGAATTAGCGCGAGATCACAGTTGAAAGAAATAATATATCAGTTGTCTCAGTCTCCGTCGGGCGTTTGCTATTTTCTCCTAATTATGGCGAGATGAGGTTTCTACGTCATAAGAGGGTCCGTTTTCAGAAGGTACTATTATTTATGTCCGAAAATAAATCATTTCAGTTAATTTTTCGATCGAATTATGTCGTCAATCATTATTTATGTATGAAAGGATGATCATAAACATGGTTTGAGTTTAAAGTTCTACTAAGGTGTACACGCCCATTGGGCATCATTAGAAACCATCCAGCATCAAATTCCATGATTCTTTTCCAGATCATTATGAAAACATTGGACGGTTTGTAGACATTCCAACGAGAGTGCGTTGTTGTAATATTTCGAAAACCATGAGTTTCTTCTGAGTCCTTCTGGGAATATTGAACTGTTCACAGACATTTGAACAAAAATGCCATGTTGTCATATGACAAAAACCACATTGATTCAAAATATGCTATTTTTGAAGACATCAGTAGTTAGAGGACGCTGAATTGATTGCGATTAGAATAAATAGCGTGCTCTATTCGAAAAAATGAATGATAATTAATATATGAGAACATGTTGAATCGGCAAAATTACCAATATTGCCAATTTTTTTGCATTCGGACATGGTCCATACAGCCAGTCACAGTTTTTTTATTTCATATTGATCCTTAAGCCTACCAGCAAAATTGGAACTTTAATAGAAGAAAACACCAGGAAGAACAAAGGATCACAAGGTTTCTTCTCGCCAAGAGGTCTATCATGGCATTTCATTTATGAGACACACAACACAAGACCGCTGAAAAAGGGTATATAACACATAAGGTAGAACACAGAGAAACGAAGCTAAACTACTTCCATTCAAATCTTCAATCCCGTTTTCTGTATGAATTTTATGATACTTTGAGTTATTTTCTTATCATTAAGGGCTAAGAGGTTAAGCAAATTGATGGGAGTGGGAGTTTCCATATTCAAAAGATCAGGGTAGAGCTCTTGGCTTTCTTGTCTTGTGATTCTGCAGTTGAAAAATATGTGATCTAGATCACCCTTCACATTGCAAAGCTCGCATAAGTCCGAGTTGGTTATCCCTATTCTGGCTAGAAAGGCAGGGTGACATCCATACCCAAATTTGAGTCTATTGTAGACAGTAATACATCTTCTGGAGAGATTGAAGTCAGAATGCCAGAACTTCGGGAGGATGTCAGGGTGAATTCTAGTATATCTTGTCGGATTATTTATACAGTACTGGTGCCATCTATCTGACATCTTCTCTGCGTTTATTCTTTTGAATTTCAGAATCAGATCGTCGAGGCCAATTTGGTTTGTTGCTGATGTGGATCATGTCCAATATTGCCATTGAATCGGGCATCATAAAACCATACTGCATAGATTGTTATGAATTTTTTCCGATTTCATAACGGATTATGAGACCGTTGCCATACTTTTGAAAGACACTTGATCCCAATATATTCGAAAATGTCTATATTTTATTTATTTCAAATTTTTTTAAGATATCAGTTAGATACAGAAATTCCATGGATGATCGTAGCATCGTAGTGGCCGTTGAGAAACTGCCGCTTTCTGTTCATGTTATTGATACAGGCATTGAAACGATCGAATGTGTTTCAGTTCGAACTCGATAAGTGAAAAGCGGCAAATGATGATTTCAACGTTCACTATGATGCTGCGACCCTGTTTGAAGTAGTAACAATGTAAGTATTTTTTTTTTCAGGAGAATAAAACTTGACCCAGAACTGGACAAGGTTTCAGGAGAGCTACTAGACAACTCTGCTGCTCGCCATAAACTGTCTGTCAAACCAAAACGCAACCATCTTAGTTCGAGACATTCCCCAACTAGATTAAACATAAATCAAAGGTAAGAAAGGGTTCTCAAAATCAAGTTGGTACTCCTGCTATAGCTAACTTCATTTTTATAGGTGCTATGCTATGTTAGTTGAATAAGCCAACTAAACAGGCTGTTCCGTAATATGTGAGAAACACATCGAGAGGTGATAGGGCTTCTCAAGAAAATAAAAAAGTTATCCTAAACAAATGTCCTAGAATGCTTCGTTTGTAAGATACAGGGTGATGAAGATGAAAATAAAAACTAATTTCAATCGAATTTCTAGAAATTCGAACAGATGAACCTATTTTCAGAGATTGATTTCGATTAAAGTAACATTTGACATTTAGCGAAAGTCCTCGAATTTGGAAATAACCTATTATTGAAAGTTTTCCATATGATGCCAACGTTATGCAGGACGCAGTTAAGGCATGCTTTTTGTTCATATTTTGGTATAGAGACTACTCAAGCAACATACATTTCAATTGATAAAATCGGTGATGCGAACAAACCTAATATACACTCACTGGCAAAATAAACCGGCTACCGAAGAATATGCCCAAATTGTTCACAATACAACTTATTTGATCCGGAATGTTAGCCTGAATATTAGTTCTCCTGGAAAGCTGATATCCTGATCTCTATACAGGGAAAATCCAAAGTTACTCTTTCACCCTATACTTCTCAACGCCCTGTGGCAAAATTGCGTGATTGAACATGGCTTCATCATGCTCCGGATTGAAGAATTATCCATTCTCAACACAAAAGTTTTTGATTCACGTCAATATCTCATTTTTCAAAGAAGATACGAGTGTTTTAAGGAAGTATGGTATATTTTTCAACTTTTTTAACAATAATCAGAACTTACATGAACTTATTGATTATCAACTTCGAGGAATAATATCTCATTACTCTCTTAGCACTCACCGGAAAATCAATTCCCTGTATAATGATCGAGTTATCGGATTTTTTTAGGAACTTATATCAAGGCTATCATTTGGAAAACGATTTGGCCAGAATTTCATCAAAATCGGACTAGAATTGAAAAAGTTATAGAGCAAACAATTTGTCTTAATTATTTGGTGGTCGGTTTTTTTTGCTGGTGAGTGTATTTGACTTTTCGAGAATATTCCTTTCCAATCATTTTTGAATGTTCATGTTGAGAACGGAAGTATATCCGTTTCTGGAACCACCAAAACTAAGTGAAAATTTGGTATTTTCTATAATTATCTATTTACAGTGTGTCTCACTTTAATGGAAACACCCCTATATCTTACGTTATCGTTTTGAGTAAAGATCCTGAAATTTGTTGGAGCGAGATATATCAAAAATGCACCCTATTTCCAAGTAGGCCCATCTTCAGTGATATACAGTGCTTGCCAACAACCATGGAACCATCCCAATTTCCGAAAAATAATATGATGATCAAAATATGTTGGACATCACTACGGATTCGGGATCAGAATGTACAAATTACTGACCATTCATATTTTCCTAGGAATTTTTAGTTCTGAAAATACCCCCGTATCTCACTAAATCGATGGGTTAGGATTTTGAAATTTGCTGGAGCGAGAGATTTATCGAAAATGGAAAGAAAATAGAATTTTTCATGAATGAAAATTCAGCAGGAAAAATAGAAATAGGTAGTTAATCGGATATATTGTTTCCGAATTCGTATAAGTAATTTTCAACCTTCATTCATATTTCGCGTCTTCAAAAATCATTTTTCAATATGAAGCGTCAAATTGATTTTTGCTTCATGGTTTCTTAGTGGAATTTCTGAACGAAGTGACATTTTGGGCTGAATTGTCTGATTTGTTCCTATCCAACTGACAGATACTATTTTTTCTTATATTTATAGAAACAAGAATGAAAAATTCTAGATAGTCTAGTAAGAATGGAGATTTGGCAGAACTCAGTGAATACTGCGTCTGTTTGAGTTGCTGCAGCAGCAATTTGAAAGAGACATTCGAAACACCAGTATTATGCGAAAGGAGATCACTATCAGAATCATATAATCGCAACATATTGTATTATTTATTTTTTGAGATAAATTGTTCCTTGCCCAGTGACTACTTCTTATTTTGCTTCCACTTCCATGGGCTAAACTTTATGATGTCCCTGATCAGTTCACGGTATTTTTTCAATGTAAAGTAGGTCAAAATGATCTTCCAAACATATTCTCCTGAAAAAATCAAGCAGTTTCAAGTGTGAGATTCTACTAACAGTACAAGAATATCTTATTCCGATGTTCTAACTGAAAAAAATTAATGTCTTGGCAATGGTGAATCTCGCGGTATAATACCATCAGAATCGCTATCGTGAAAGTTCTCATTCAGGAGCTCATTCATCACAAAAAATATACAAATTCTTATGACTTTTGGTATGGAAGTCAGCACTTTTTTTTTTCAATTCCTTTGAACTATTCGGTATACACGATTCATTAAACGTTATTTTCAATTTGACCATTTTCAGATGGCTAGTGAAACAAGTGAAAGGAGATAAGCAAGGATGGGTTCCATGCAGAATTCTGCAGACTGCGGACGATCCAACTTTCAATACTACTGGCCTTCCAGGAGATGCAGAATTCAGGAGACTGTAAGTAGGAGAAATACATCACATTAAAATTTAGAAAGCACAGTTATTAGTACTTTGTAAAATTCAGAATCTTCAACTACAATAGAATATTGTTAAGAAAAATGTACATGAACGCCATCAAGATTCGTTCACAATTCAAATGTTAGGTTCTGTTTCGTTAACAGTTGAAAGACAAGAACTCTCTTCATCTCATCCTGCTTATTTCCGCATTCAACAATCATACTTGACACGGCAGAAATTGAAGTGACATCAGGAGCATAGCTACTAGATGGAAGGAACAGGCAGTTTCAAAGCAGTGCTTTCTTTTTCACCGATGTCAAAATTATCGACGTTATCGTCACCTGGTGTTTTGGGCAAATTAATTGATTTATCGGGGTATACAATACATCAGAGATTATGTTTTTAACGATAAATACATCAATATCCGAGTTCAATAGTGTTACAACTCGAAAAATAACCATTTTAAGTGGTATACGCTATCTGGTTCATCATTTTGTTAGCTTTCACGTGCAATACTGTAAAAATTTCCAGTACTGAACAAGAGATGGTGCTAGTTACTCTATTGAACTGAAGAAAACTTCAATATGTTTCAATAACAAATCCATTGAATATACAAATGTAACAAAATTCTCAGGTCTTCATATTGATGAACAATTATCGTGGACTCTACATATAGATCAATTGAGGAAAAAATAAAATCCTATTGATGGTATTATAATATATAAAATTCGAAATTTCATTCCTTTTTAATACCCGAACAGTATTTATTATTTTCTCTTTTATCCAAATATACAATATCTAATATCTATTAGGGGAAGTACAAATATCTCACGTTTAAAGCCACGCATGAAATTACAAAATGAAACAATAAAGTGCATTTTCAATTCTCCTTTTTCAGAATCAACTGTGAATCTATACAAATCGAGAGACTGAATCAAGTTTCATTATATCAACTCAAAATTTGTTGTTTCATTCATTTTGTCAGGAAGGAATTGAAAATGTCTAATTTGAATTTTAATGAAGTTAATACGATTCACGCCCATGAAACAAGACAATTCAATTTATTGATAGCAAATAATTATAAGTCAAATTTTGGTAAACAATCAATATTCGATAATGGAATAATTTCATATAACTCCTTACTCAATGAGTTGAAAATTATAGGAGAAGCCGAAAAAATTAAAATACAATCAAAGAAATATCTGCTCAGTAAACTTCAATGCCATATCTACTAATAGTACTAATCATTCACAATTTGATTACTTGTGATGGAGTATGATATTCTCATTTTATATTTCTTCATAATGTTCTTTATAAAAAACAATAATCTTTCAATTATTATTCTCTCGATTTATTAGGTTATATTATGTATACATCCCTATTATAAACAATAATGTTTCTTGGGGTAATTGAGACAATCAATTTCCATATAATTCTAACCTGTAATATTTCGATACAACAATCAAGACTTGTTACAGTTTCGATCTGAAATATTTTCAGTGATTCAGAGTTGTTTCATTGCATAGCTCGAAATTGTCGATTTCAATACTCAAAACAATAGTTATTTGTTTTAATTGGCTGAATTCCTAGCCTCGCTACGCTCGCCTATGAACTATCAGCCGCGGCAGTCAATCTACATTTGCTGCCGTGTGAAACATAGAATTTTTTCAACAAATGATATGAAATCAATTTTGTTCAATTTTTTATTGAAAACTCCATCATTTCGTGTTCACCCAATGTCAGTGTCAATTTTGATCACTAATTCCATTAGAATTTCTTGAAACGATGCATAGTAACAATTTTTTTCTACCTAGGCAGTAAAACTACATATTTTCTTCCTTTTCTGCCTGCCGCTAGGAGAGAAACTATGGCATATCATTGCTTCTATAGTGATTGTTGTTACTGAATTCACTCCTCTGATGATGATGATGAGTTTTGATCGGAGAGCTTCATATTATCAATTATATAATTAGAATCCATAGTGTAACAAGTCCGAACAAAATAAATTTTTACCAGAAGTTCTTTCTTTAATTCGTTTGAATTCAGCTAGTGAATAAAAATTACGATGGCAGGGTTATCATTCCATATTTTCGAGACAAAATCTACAAATTTGGATACTTGAATTTTCAATTGCGATTTTCTCGAAACTTCACACAAATATTATATCGATTCTTTTTTATGAGAATTCACTTTTTCTACACGAGGTGTAATGAGAATCGTTCCACCATGTCTTGGGGATGCTGGCATGGATACACGCCTATTCAATAAGCGGTAAATATACACGAAAAAAAAAAGTTTTCTTGCACCAACAAAATAACTTTGCTCATTTTTTTTTGTTAAATCAACACAATTTTGCGGAATCAACAAAATATATGATCATTCCAAATGAGCAACCTATTCAAAAAATAAAATGATTTGATTGAAATATTTGCTTACTTGAACAAAAGTTTCATATAGTTGATATAAAACAAATTCTGTTGATCCAACTATCATCGCATTGTTATATCAATCATATGCATTCTGTCTATTTGACAAAATCAAATCAATTTTGACAATGATTTAACTAAATACAAATAATTTTTTGTTGAATCATCAAATATTCTATTGTTCAAGCAATCAAAAGGTTTTTTTCTATTCGACAAAATTGAGTTGATTATGACAACATTATATTTCGTTGATTCAACACATCATTATCGAGAAATTTGTTATTATTTCGAAAAAATTACTTCGTTGAACAGAACCCACACATACATTATATCAAAAAAATATTTTGTTGAACGATTATCTGTTTATTCTTATTAATATCTTATCTTATTATTACGATTATCTAGTTGAATTCTTGCCACCAGGTAGCCTTTCTTCCAACCTTCCTACGCTCGCCTCGATTGGGGTGTTCATATACCTACCTAAAACATCTATTTATATAATTATATTGGTCTGTCCTAGAAATTCTTATGACGCTTATACAAGCTGATAGGCTTGAATCAACTGAGGAAATTGATCTCTGATTTCTCTTAGTTTTGAAATGCAGTTATTTGATTTTTCAAATATAATTCAACAATCATTTCAAACAACAGAATCGTTATTAATAAGAGCAGATTATGAATTATAGAAACAAAATAGTTTTAATTTATGCAACCAATTTCTGCTGTTGATTTGAATCATTAATGAGTAACATCTAATGAATTTTGAATTGAGAACTGACAAAAAACATTGCAGTGACAAAATATTTTGTCGTGGATATTATGACACTCAGATTTTGTTGAACTCACAAAAATTTTGTATTTTCAAACACTTTTTTTTTCTGTGTATAACAATAACTCATAGTGATTATTGTATCAACGCTCATTGAATTCATTTGATATTATTATCATTATTTTTGTATATTTTAATTATCAGGGCTGTTGTGAAAGAGCTCATCGAGACCGAACAAGAATTTGTACGAGACCTGGATCATGTCGTAGAACGCTATCTTATCCCTTCAGAATCTGGAAAAGTACCAAAAATTGTCAAGGACAACTTCGATGTCATCTTCGGAAACCTCAAAGAAATAGCCGAATTTCATAGGACGTAAGTACAATTTTCAGATTTGCTGGAATAAGATTCTGACTTTGTTATTATCATGCAGTATATATATCATAAAAAATGCTTCAATATGTTTCAATAACTCTGGAAGATTAATTTGAATAAAAGGAAATTTGAATTCCCGAGGAAAGCGATTGAATGAGATCTGGTCCTACGCGGGTGTTTAAAATAAATTGACTAGGGTAAGTAGAACACCACAAAACAAGTCGGGTTTCCTCTGTAAAATAATGTCGTGATGACATCTTTCCTCGAAATACATGGTGTTGAAAAAAAAATGTTAGACAAGGTTCGTACCGACTAGGGTCCCTTGATGGAAATTGACATTAAAGTCATCTTAACAGGGTACGGACAGATCCTCGTCTCCTCTCACTCTAAAGTGTTTGTGAAACAGTTATATAGTTCCATCCTTATTCAATTCTGGGGATAAACACTAGATTTTTGACATTCGTTGTTTTTTAGGTTATATTGAGGTCACTGGCGTATCATACGTAATTTCCATATGGAATTCCTGATTCAATACTCGCAATGACTATAGCAAGAAATAGATAAACAATCCTCTAGTTTTAGAGTCTACTACTCCAGCATAATCTTTGCGAGGTAGGAATCATATGAATTGTACTGAAAGCTTAATATATTTCAGCAAAAGAGACTGTTCTTAGACTGTAAATAAGGGTTGACTGATTGACTAAATGAATTCTGACTTCAAACTGAGCAGAAGTTTATCTATGAGCTGAATGAGCTGAGCCTTATGATTGAGAAATGGTGGAAACCTCCATTAGGGTATCTGAAATACTGTATTCATGTCATGTGTGCTCAATATATTTTCGGAAATACATTTCTGAGAAGAATTTATGGAATGACTAATATGACACTATGTATAAAACTTCATCTGAGACGAAAAGTAGGCTCAAGGCTGATGAAAAGTAATACGTTAAATGTGCAGGTAAATAAATGATACAATATACTTTACCCCAATGTTATACATATGATTTTTCCGTCTCTTGAATTTTCGAATTTTGACGAAACAATCATTATCTCCTACCCCGAAAACCCCCAGATACCAATCTTAAATAGAAGCAGATCATTATTAGGAATTTCTTTCGCTCTATATTGGATTCTTCATCTTGAATTTTTCAAGTTTGACGAAACAATCATTATCTACAACCCCGGAAAACCCCAGATACCTTCTAATTCTGAATAGAATCGGATCATAATTACAAAACTCGTTCGCTATCTGATCTTCCTCAACAAATAAATACTTGTGAATACCCTGTACATACCTATTATTAAAATTTTGAATGATTTTTGTAGCGTCCATGATTATGACGTGACAGCAATGTCAGGGATGCCAGTAGACAAAACTAAAGTCTCTAGATCATTAAAAAATAATGCAGGTATGATCTGTCCGTACCCTGTTAAGGTGACTTTTACGTCAATTTCCATCAAGGGACCCTAGTACCGACTAATTTCAAACATGACTTATTTGAGGTTAGCTTTTTCAATACAAACCCATTGTGTACTTGAACAACATTCGATTCAACATCAAGAAGGTAGGCTATTAGTGGAACTCGGTACTGTGTACCGTTCTCAGAAAATTTTGATTTGAAAATGATGAATTGAAACTGTCAACTATTTAATGAGAATCGAAAATACGAATATCTCTCTAATGCTGACCTCGTTAATCGAACAATGAACCATGCATGAATATTATTGAAATAATTTTGATTGAGAACATGGATATCACAGTTTCATTTTTATCTTCATGGAACAAGTAAGTCTATGCTACAGAGGTGAATGCACTTCAAGAGCTGCAAGACAAAATTGAAAATAAACTAACAGCTGATCCTCAACCGTCTAGGAGAATGATGCATTATTATGAAAGAAGAATAAAATCGTGTACACGTGGAAACGGAGCACATCTTGAACAATTTAGTTCACAACTGATTCAATACTTTATATTTTCAGTCTAATGTATCTTAATTTTCGCTTCTCTTTATTTTTTTTCTGACTCAATTCATTTAGCACAAGGATAATGTTATTATTTTTGAATAATATAAAAAACAAGGGTGATTGATCTCAATTATACTCATTTCATTCCAGCATCAGCTATCATTCCATCATTTTCGAATCGAAATGTTCCGAAAACCGTACAACAGTATTCGGTTTTATCAAGATTACCTTGAATGACGTTCAATTACCACTTCTTCTCACCGCGTTTTGCTGATTGTAGCCTTCCTCTACAAATATTCATCAGTTGTACAAACCTTGATTTACCGTGTATCTAGCGACCTCTATATGAGAGTCAGATATAAAAATTAATTCTTGCGATGTGCCAGCTTTCAGATCATACCCATACAAAATATCATCACAATGTTGCCAGTAGTTTCGACATTATCGTGAATAATGTGTTTAAGATATTTTTCAACACCTTGTATCTTGCAAACGGATGCTGCTACCGCACTTTTTGTTACTGAGAGAGGAAGTATTTCCAAGAACTTATATTCTACAAAAGTTCAAGACAATTCAAACACTTAACTCCTTTCCCTACCCTCCCTATAGGGACGCACAATGTTCTTCGAACATCATAGAAATTCACTTTCGTGCTCACCAAGCGATGAAAAATTTAAAAAAACAACTTATTTTGCAGTGTTCAACCTATACCGTAGCAAATGGGTCACCTCTTCTCGAAACACCCTGAAAAACGATGAATTTAATTAGTCCGTAACGATAACAGGTTATAGAAACTCGAGCCGATATTATGTTCCTCGAATTATAAGAGTCAGCTTGTCTGCACATTCTTCCTATGATCATTGCACTACGCCTACAAATTCACCAATGTCTGTGATCAGATAAATCAAATTATGTTGGTCTCTTCGTCCTCAAATTAAGCAGATTCTCCTGAAATTAATGAACTATATATCCGTTACAATAATTGTGCGACATATTGAAAAAGACGATATAATTCCACTGTTCAACCAATTATTTGCATTTCGATTGGAGGATTAGTGAGGAAAGTGTTTTGAGCAAATCATGAGAAAATTATTGGACATAGCCCTCATATAGGGGTAACCGCAGACACGTCTTTCGGGCATTCGGGCCTCATGAGAACAATAAAAAAAAGTGTGCAAAGGCAACACTTGGTGGAAGATAAAACCACAAATCGACGGAGTCAACAAACAGAAACCAGCAGCTCAATTGAAAGGTACACGAAAAATAGCAGATATGTCACTTCATATCCAAATTGAGTAAATTGATTTTTTATGTTCAAAACGGAATATTTTTATTCTGAGTAAATATATAAACAAGCTGTTCACATTCAACTAGAGCTTACATCATGAAGAACTATTTAAATTATAATTTTTTTCTGTGACGGGAAAAAAGTTTGGCATTTCATCCCTGTTGGCAGGTTATAAAATGTCACTTTTCATAAATTACTTTTTTCCCGCTACGCTACGCGTCGGGAGACAACACAACCTGGAGCTAAAATCTACTACTTTTTTCCCTTGAATAATAAATAACTATTCATAGTAAAAATCATTTAATGTCTTGAATAATACAAAAAATCGCAATCACTGCATGTTTTGCAGTGAAGAAACCAGTTATGTCATCTGAAACAAACAAAAACCATGTATGTCACATTTATCTCTACACCAGTAACAATACTGTTTTTGTATTATTTTATCTATTATTTCGATATGGAATTGTTTCTATACAAGTATATAATTACTTTCATCTTACTTGTTAGTGATGGGCCAGATTTTCGCAAAATAAGACGCGAAAAGTTTGAGTGACATCGCTGATGGTTTTTAGAAGGACGCACAGACAAAGCTGGTTTTTCCCCTGTACGGTACATTTAAGACGTCCTTCAGTACAACGCTATGCTGGTTTTCTCGCAGTTTCAGTGTCGCAAAATATGCGTCTTCAACTAGAATGTACAAGTGAAATTGACATGTCTGCTTTTTTCCGTGTACCCTTCAATTGTGGTTTCTATCAGCTGACGTTAGTTGTAGTCCCGAAAATGCAGGGCGTGCCGACTGAACATGGTTTCTGTTAGGTTACCTTTGATGAGCATTGCCCAGGCCGTCCCTCTGCCACATCCACAATATAATAACAGTTTCACCTAACGAAATTATGGAATTCTTCCTGGTTCCAAGTTTCCAACTCGGATTCCAAGGAAAATCATCCCACTAATTCTGGTTTTATATGACAAATCTTGACAAGATACTGTCACAAACTGTAGGCGGGGGTTGCCTAAGTTGTGTTCTAGATCCATTAGAGAATGAACTTTGGATGTGATCATAATAAATAACACTCAGAAGGGTTTTCAAACAACACATATACACACATTTATTCTTGGAAATGAATAACAATTAAATAAAACCTTAACTTACCCTATATGAAAGATAATATTGCTGGGACCTTAGAGGAAGGGCATCTTCTGTTCTGCCCGAACTCCGAAGATTCGGGCACAGTGGCAAATTTTACAAACTTACAATCGGTAGAACTTAGACTTACCTAACTCGTATAACAGAAACAGAGCTAGAACTCAAAAATGTCAATTGAACTCGCAGCCTTACCGGTAGTCGCACTGTCGAACCCGCTTCCTTACGTCTTTTAAATAGTTCTCTTCATTTCCGGAAACGTGACAGTAAGGAAATCAGGTCGATAGTCCAGGTTCGTTGAAGTCAATGTCACGCATGTGTTTATGTTCAACTATGGAAAAAAGAGTTCGTTCACGATTCGAAAATTTTGGAATTAATAAACAAAGACGCGACCGTTCAATGACTTCGAACCTTGTATGAATTTGAATGAATGAATGAAAAATAACCCTATTTGTGACAATACAATGTTTGCCCCTCAGCAACCAGTCAAATGACGTAATTCTGTAATGATTAATTGTGCTGCAGGCTTTTGTGGAAACCCTTATGTTGATGGGGGAAAGATAGTGAAATCCACGAAATAATGAAATTCAGGGTGTTCCGTTGAAGAATATTTTAGTTTGTGTCGTATCTCTGAAGTCAGACCCCGAAAAAAAAATGTTTTGGGTACGCCACGGGATTGATCGCAAAATTATCTTCAAGACATAGTGCTTAGCTCAAGATTATTGTGCATAACAACGTGAATATCCGAAAAGTACGGATTTACAAAATCACCCTGTATCTCATAAACGATAACAGTTAGGCAGAATCTGATTCAATAGCAACCGAGAATCCGGTAGTCTCAACCAAAATATGATAGATAGAAAAAAAACGGATATCGGTGCCTGAGGGTCGATTCGGAGTTACAAGGTGTTCGTCGAAAATAGGCATTTATGAAAAGTGGCTACAAATATTTTTTTTTTCAATAATTGTATGTTCCCATGAAAATAACAACAAAGCATTGAGTTTGTGATAACAATCATTCCTGAAGGCACTGTAATCGGCCTTCCTATATCTTGTTCAAGAATTACCTTACTTTAATTCTCTGGCAAAAAAGAGGATGTGGAGAAATTTTCGAATGAAGATCTTGAGAATATATTCACCTGGATCTGTGACAATGGACTCAAAATTAATGTAACAAAGACGAAATTCATGATTATATCTTCGAAAGCAAATTCATTCAAAAATGATCCAGGAAAATTAAATGAAATTCAATATTCTGATAAACGGAGAAATCATTGAAGAAGTGAAAATGTTCAAGTATTTGGGAGTGATCATCGATAATCTATTGAATTTTAACAGTCATTGTGAATACGTACATCAAAAAGAAAATTGCGCGAAAAATAGGTTTCATGTGCAGGCTTGGTGATGAAGTATCTCATTTCACGAAATTAACAATTTACAAGTCAATAATTTCACCTCATATTGATTATTGTGGTACTTTACTGAGTTTGTTGAGTAATGAACAGATTAATATACTGCAAAAAGTCCAAAATCGTGCAATGAGAGCTATCTTGGGTTGTAAAAGACGCACACCAGTCACAACAATGCTGAACACATTGCAATTAATGGATATCAAGCAAAGAGTTTCATATAATACACTAATTTTTGTTTATAAATTGAGAAATAACATATTGCCTTTGTATTTATCAAGTGAGCTATATTATGTTCAAGATGTACATTGTCACAATACCAGAAGACAAGCAGCGAATGATTTCTATATAAATTCAGTGAATATTGTCTGTTATACTTTATATACAAAAGGTCTGGTATTGTTCAATAATTTGCCCTGTGAAATGAAAAGATGTGTGTCAATAGATAGTTTTAAAGGATCGTGTGTGTTATTTGTGAAAGAAAATTATTGATTGATCAATTGAGAAAGGAGAAATATGTTAATTACCCTTATATTAAAATATGTGACGTAATTCATGTGTCTGTGTCTTAGTTCTATATTTGCATGTTTTTATTTTACCATGACAAACACAACGCATTGAGAATAATTTAATAAAAACGAAGAATTCTTGACAAACAATGAGTTTCAGCTACTTTTCGAAAAGTCATATTCTCGAAAAACACCCTGTAACTCTGAAACGCAGATAGATATCGGTATGCAGGCACCAACATCAGTTTTTTTCTATGTAGTACGGGAATAAGACTTTTCCTTCAAAAGTGTCTAATTTTGCCTACCCTGTACAATGCCCGCAGGCATGAGATACTGCATATAGTTAATGCCAGCGAAATATAAATTCCGTATGAATAATATCATTTTTGAAAGAAAATTGTTTTCGTAGGTTTCATTTCAAGCTTGACCATGTATATTTATATTTTATTACAGAGTTTTGATAGAAGGTGTGAAATATCAAGCGAAGAATCCTGTGATGATTGGAAAGACGTTTCTACGGCTAGAAAGAGACTTCGACAAACACGTTAGGTACTGCAGTGATGAACCCGTAGCTCAGGAGTTGCTGGATACATGCGATGAAATTTTCGATTATTTTGCAGTAAGTACCTTCATTAAACAGTAATGTTGAAAGAGTTGTTACGAATTCATTCGAAATTCAGGGGTTTGTTTCCTTGAACAGCGCTCGACGGAAGATGACACGAAAAATTCGAATATCACTTCAATGTGGACAAATAGAAACATTTATTAGTCAAATTCAACAAATAATTGAATTAAATTTTTGAGATTCCTGGAGAAGTGTACCTCTTCAGTTAATCTACAGGCAGTATTCACACAATTCATAATTTCGGTATAGTTTATTTATTGGCAAAGTATTACACTAGAGTGCTTTCACAGGTCAGATATATAAAAAAGTGAGAGGAAAAATGTTTAAATTGATTGATATAAAATGGTAAAAAAAAATCACATATAGTAGGACGAAGCTTTCCCTTTTCATGGGAACCAGAATATAAAAAACTTTACTGATGGTAGCAATACATAGTAAGACAAACATCAAAATATCAAAATATGGAGTCGAATACATTCACATACTGAAATCACTTTCTAGATACTCCTCGGTGGAATAGAAAAAAATTTTCAGGAGATAGGTTTTGACTTTGGATTTAAAATAGTTATAATCTAGGTTCTTCATCTCTATAGGAAGAGCGTTATAAATTGTTTTGCCGTAGTAATCGGCGCCCCTTTTTGTACGTTCTGACATGTGGTAGCTCAGGACTAAATTAACTCTATTCCTAGTTGAATATGAGTGGATATCCCGATTTGATTTGGAGTTTACTCAGTTCAGATTCATGTGGGTTAGACAGTGAAATAAAGAAGTACAAGGAAGTTTGAGGAGTCCCAGTTCTGCAAAACTTTTTCTACAACAATCTCGATATTTGAAGCCTGCGATAATTTCAGCACAGCGTCTCTGTGATTCGAAGATTTGAACAGTATTGGGGGAATGACCCCAATTCAAAATTGCATAGGACAAATTGGAATCAAAGTATCCATGGTGAGCCAATAATAGGGTGACCCTGGATACATTTTTTGGAAGGCTTTTTATTCGGAAAGGTGTTTTGGACAACTTGAAGCCTAGATAATTGATATAAACGTTCCAAGTCAATCCTGGATCCCAGTGGACTCCCAAAAGTTTAACTGATGCCTGACATCCTACGTTTGATGAAGAGGTTTCCAAAGTAAAGTTCATATTATGCGTCTTGTTTGCATTTAGGCTCAATTTGTTAGCCAAAAACCAATTCTCAATCTGGTCATCTTTATTTTGGGGCCACTGAAGTATTTGGTCTGAGAGGTGTTAACGCATCAACGTAGTGGTGTCGTCAGCAAATAAGATTGTGAGCAGCGTGATGGCATTGACGGAGTTAGGCAGGTCATTAATGTGAATGATGAACAACAAAGGAGAGCCCTGTGGAATTCCGTGCTGAATCTTCTGTTAATTTGATTCAATAACTTGGTAGGTTTCAATGCAAAAAAACACAAACATGCCTTTTCTCTAGAAAAGCCGATCTCAGTGTACCAAACATAAGCATGTCAGGAGTGACCATATCTTTGAAGACATCCATTTCGATGCTTGGTATTACTATCAGCAATAACCTTTCTTAGGGAAGTCAGATGAGATCAATTGCTAAAAGTGCATCCCAAAAACCTGGTTTTTTAGAGCTATTTCACTTCCAGTCAGCTGTTAATGATTTATAAGGCACGATCCGACCTGTCCTGGAATACTGTCCCTATATTTGGAGTGCGGCACCCAAACATACCATGAAACTGTTGGATTCTATTCAAAAAAGGGCAATTCGTCTCGTCGGTGATGCCTCACTCACAAATTCACTCACTTCTCTTGAACACCGTAGAAAAGTTGGCGATCTGGCTCTTTTTTATAGATATTCTCATGCCCCGCGAGATTAACCCGTCGAGTAGAGGCTTCACACCCCTTCGTGGTCACTTTGGAGACCTGCAGAACATCTCTTTCCAAAGACTCGTTCATCCAACAAACAGCGAGGCTCTGGAACACATTGCCAAGGGAGGTGTTCTCCGAGGCATATCTCCAGAAATTTCGAAAGATTATACATTTCTACCTTATTTTCCTTGATTCTCACGATATTCTCAGAACATTACAGGATATTCCTTTTCGTGGGAACCAAAAACAAAAATTTAGAATCATTGAAAAAACCATATTGCTTCCTCGCCTCCGAGTACGAGTCAAATAGTTTTTTATAGAGGATTCCAAGAGAAATACAATCGAACGCCTCCGTCAAATCGAGGAAGGTAGCATAAGTATTCTGTTTATTAGCGAGGCCTTCAGCTACAAACTCAATTAGCTGATCTATGGCTAAGGTAGTACTTCGTTTATTGCGAAAACCACACTGGTTTGGTGAGAATATAAAAATATGAAAATATGAAAAATATTCATTCATTCGATCTTTTAACAGTGATTCAAATATTTTTTTCATTATTGGCAACAATGATATCGCCCTGTAGTTTGTTTGATCATCGGTACACCATTGTTCTTGTATATGGATATAACTTTCGCCAGCTGGAGATGAGATGAGAATTCACTTACACGAATGCAATGGTTGAACATGTCAGTCAATGACTTACATAATACACTCAGTTCCAAAAAAAGTGACGCACTTGATATTTGACCTATCTTAAAAAAAAATAGTTGGCCGATTTGAATGAATGAACATTTACCGCAGTATTTGATCGATTCCGTAAAATCTACAATCTCAAGAAGCGATCATCTCTTGGAAGAGTTTTTCGGGGGCGACCAAAACCGACCCTCCGAGCGGGGTGCTTTCTGTTTGTTCGTACTTGCGGATTGCTCTACGAGCAGTTGCTTCATGAACTCCCACTACACGAGCGGCGTAACGTACGTTTACTACGCCCATCGTTTACTAACGCAACTAATCGTCCTACTTGTTCAGGATTTATTTGAGGCATTGTATGTAATTTTAGTCAATAAAACAAGACACTTGATTAATGACACAACGACAAATAGTCAAATATGGAGGCATACAACAAATTAGTTGCTATGGCAACGGCATTTGTTTTTTCAAAGACAATGTGATCCTATCAGAGTACAACCCAATCAATTTTGAGTACTCTGATCCTTCAATAAATTTAATTTGTGGGATTAGCGTAGGGTATCAGCAAAAAAGCAGTAATTCCGAAAATTTCAGAGATATATCAATGAATAAAAAAACGAAATTCTCGCAAAAGAATCCTCTTTCGTATATGGTATGAGCACTTTGCATACCATTACTCAATTAACACACAGGGTGAGTCAAAAATTAAGAATAAATCATGGTTCGAGTTATTCCATCACCATCAAGGAGGCTTTGAAAAAATGTTCACCTCTTTATTTTTTTTTCAAAGACAAATGCATTACCCACCAACAAATAAAAAAAATAAAAATCGGCCTACTATTTTTGTTCTTTTTTTTCAAGAAAATAGGTCAAATATCAAGTGAGTCACTATTTTTGGAACTGAGTGTATATCCTTAAGCCGTTTGATTTACAGGAAACAAATCGATTACAGTAAGTGATTAACAGTACAACAGTTCGAATATTGAATTCGATTCCTTGTTATTTTCAACTAACCGATACATTATTGATATATTCAATCGTATATATATTTTTGAGTAGGTACTACCTCTGTGAACCTTTCAGAATTTTTGGAAATGCGCCTATTTGCTTGCAAGCTGAATGAGATTTTTGCATTTTTAATCAAATGAAATGGTTTTTATACGTGGAAAAAATGCAGGTAGTCATTTTCTCTGCGGATTCATTTGTTTTGGGGATGCTTCAGATGAATCCGAAGTTTGCAAACAAAATTTCCTTGAGCGTTCCGAGATATTCGCAGAGAAATATGTTTGTCCGTACCTCGCAAAATATATATTACAGAAAAAAAAATCACCCTATGAAAACTTGTAGTAGATGCAATTTTCTATATATGATTGTTCTTGCCTATGAATGTAAGACTGACGGGTGAAGAGCTAGAGCAAGTTGAAAATATACCTCATTTTGTTAGATCTATGAATGAAGAATGTTTCAAAAATAATGTTGAAAAAATCCTTCTTGGACATTTCTTTTACTCTGTTGATGAATATTATCGAACATCAATTTTATAATCGTGTTCTTGTTATATTTGTTTCTTATTTATTCAATTAATGTTTGTCTTTTTCCTGTGACTACTATCATTTGTGTATGATTGTACTTTATTTAGTTGTATAAAATTTTCTGTGATTTCTTTTCTACATGATTCTGTAACCCTGACGTGCTATAAACCATAATATGTATTAGTAACATAGTCAAATAAATCTATCTATCTATCTATCTATCTATCTATCTATCTATCTATCTATCTATCTATCTATCTATCTATCTATCTATCTATCTATCTATCTATCTATCTATCTATCTATCTATCTATCTACCAAATTTGCGTATTCTGCGAGAAATAATATTTTTCGTCGGTTCTCGTAAATAATTTATAATTCACGAATTTCTAGAAGGAACAAATTTTACTGCTGATGTGAAAAAGTCCTGGCCAAGGAAGTTATTGATGCTTTCGTCAGCGTGTAACTCGATTCTTGATTTATCACAGTACACAGTTAATATACCTGAAATATATATATATGAAATATATATAAATTATTTGTCATCGATCAACCCTCAGAAGTCTTTAAGAGACTTGGGCGAGCAAGGAATGACGATAGTATTACTTTTCAACCTGTGATCCCAAACACTATCTTATTTCTGCAGTCGTTGGATTCGAACTACACTGAAATGAAGATGAGTGAAATTTTACTCAAACTCCACTCAATAATGTCTCAATTTTGGTCCACGCCCGATTGAATTGAGAATTCACTACACTTGACTAAGTGAAATGGTAATTTAATGAGTGAATTTGAGGAATCAGAATTGAGTCAAGGTTTCTTAGTTTGGATTGAAATATATTCTAGTTTCGCGATGTCTTGAGTGAGTTTCAACCCATTTTCGAGTGCCAAGAACATTTTTTGGGTGTGTATATGACCAGTATCGAGTGATTCCAATCCAAAATGAGTACTTTTTTACTTCTTCCGACCAGTTTTATATAATACTAGCTGTACCCTGCGCGCGTAGCTACCTCGGGTACTACGCTACTTTTTGAAATACATTTGAAAGAAAAAGAGTACACAGATATTGAATTCAGTTTGAGTCCTTTTTCAATTGTAGCTGACATGGCACACGTTGTTTTGCTATTTACTTCATTTCTAGAAGATATTGTTCCAGTTGAATATTAAACAGCACACTTCATCATTTCATTTAGTTTTTCAAACCACTTTTTATTTTCTACTTCCTTTCAGTTCGTTAATCTTTCTCTTCAGTTTCCTGAACTACTATTCATTTTCTACTTCATTTTAGTTCGGCTCTCTATGGAAGCGTGTTTCATCAGTTTTTCGAAACACCATATATTACAAAGCTCGTTCGATATATTGAATCTGTCATCTTGAATTCTCAAACCATCAGATTTGATTTGTCATTTCGAATTTCGATGACCAAATCATAATCTCTTAACTCGAAAACCTCCAGATACCAATTTTGAATAGAATCAGATCATAATTTCGAAACTCGATCGCCATATTGAATACGCCATCCTGAGTTCCTCAATTTTGACAAAACAATCATAATATTCGACAGCAAAAACCCCTATAGGTACCAATTTTGAATAGGATCGGATTATGATCACAAATCTCGTCCGCCATATTGGATCCGCCATTTCGAATTTCTTATTTTTCTATCTCCGATAGGAACCTTCTCCTGACAATAACAAACATAACAAGAAACAATTGAGTGGAATGTGTCAAGACATTTACGATTGTATGATGGATATGCAGACAATTAGTTTGATCGCAATGTACTTTTGATGAAATAAAGAACAAAGTATCCATGGATTCTTCTCGCTGCAAACTCCTACCATCAAGCTCGTTGACATTCGCGGCAATCTGCAGACAAAAAACGCATACCTATTAACAGGTAACTCAAAAATGTTTTATCAGAGTAGGATTTTTGTTGTGGGGATGTAAATGGAGACAAATTCTCGAATATCGTTCTCAACCAATATTTGATAGATCTCATGAATGATGATCATGACCACAGTAGAGAAAGCTCTCTACTGTGTCATGACTGAATCATTATTATATCCGTTTTAATAACATTATTGCAATTGAGTTTCAATATACCTAATTTGGAGATATTGAAATCAATAAAGATTAGATTCACTCATTTCTGATTCGAAACACCTCGATTTGAATAATATCAGTCACTATTTAGTGAGAAGCAAACTCATGAAAAAATGTATGTGCATGGCTGTGAAAGAAATCAACGGCGATATAAATATGACTATTCAACTGCAGAATATGTTTATTGCTTCATCAAAACGTCAAAGTGATCGAATATCAATCTATACTATATACAATTGAATGAATGAGAATCACACCATCCAAATGAATATTTTAGTCCTGCGATTTCTTGAGACCAATTATCGAATACCAATTCCAACAAATATCAAATAGATCTCATGAATGATCACAACTGAAATATTATCAAATCCAAAACCGATTTGTTCCCGATTTCGGCAGATTTGGCATTTCATACACATGCTTGAGATATGAATACACCATATTATAGCTGAGTATTCTTGTTTTGATCAGGAAAGCCTTCAATATAAACATAGTCGCTTCATAGAATTTTCGTTTATTCTTGGGATCTGATTGATTGGATAACTTGTTCTCGGATAATCACGGCCTACAATACTTTGTTGTCTCACAAAACAATTTTGTTTGTTTACCAAGCCAAACACAGTGGAATATGGAGAGAAATGGAAAATCACTATCATTATTGTCGATAGGTATGCTCACTAACCTAACATTTTCCACTTCTTCTCCCTATACCCGGCACTATCGCGGAATTTGCTATTAGGGCTGACACCTGGTCCAAATGAATTCAACGATTCATCGATTCAATAGAATACACAAATGGATCATTCTGTGGTTGTATTTATAATGAAACTAAAATTCGAACATTCTTGAAGATTGAATAAACCTGATCTGTAAATGGAGGTTCAATATTCTCAACACACGGATTATTTGTAGCATTGCATACATATGGCACGGCATCCACGTTCCGGGTATAGTATTGAATTCGTGCCTGTAATATCTGATGATTCATGTCAACACAAATTGTAACAAAGTAAAGTTATCGTCCACCAATATTCTAATGTGAAGTATTGGCCAAGGTCGTGCTTTTATCTACTTACCTATAGTTTCAGAATAGAGATATCATAATAATCTGTCATGTATGTCACATTAGTGCTCACTTCACATATTTATTTTTGTTCATTCTTTCGGTTGCAGGAAAAAGTGACATTGATTGCCAGGTGAATTTTGCATTTGCGAGGCGGTGCCAAGCGAAAGCAAAATTTGCGAGTGTCACTTTTGATCCTGATCACGATTGATGAAACAATCTACTTTTCTTCTGTGACGGGAAAAAAGTTTGGCATTTCATCCCTGTTGGCAGGTTATAAAATGTCACCTTTCATAAATCACTTTTTTCCCGTGGGAAAAAAGTGAGTACTTTTTTCCCGGATATGTATCACATATACATACACTGTTGATGGCTTTTGTTGTGCTTTAGTTCCCAAAAATGAGTCAATAATACCGTCTCCGAGAAAGAAGTGCAAGTCCTTTTATCTTCCATTCGACTTCGCGGTTACGTATATCACTAAACAACCACTGAATTCGCAATTTTTTGAAATTAAATCACGGAATTAGACTGACAGAAGTGACATCAGATATTTGATTACTTCAAATGAATGATAAAGATGCCTACAACGCGGTGTCCCTACTGTTAAAAACTTAAAATTTCACGTCGATAATTTTCAGATTTCAAAATAATGTAATATCTCCCAATATTGATTCGTCCTTCCTTCTGTCACAGAAAGAAATAGTGTATTATACACGGAAAAAATATTAGATTTTAGCTCACGGTTTGTTGTCTCCCTCCGCTACGCGTCGGGAGACAACACAACCTGGAGCTAAAATCTACTACTTTTTTCCCTTGTATAATAAATAACTATTATGTTTTATCACGATCCATGACTATGTAGGACGCTGTAGTATTTCAAACAATTAGAGAATGATATTTATATTGAACTTCATTTGAAAGATAATCTGATTGACATTTACATAATTTCATTTCAGTGTGACTTAATGTCTCACCACCTACTAAAACTCCGGATACAGGATGGTCGAATGAATATTTAGTTTACTATAATCCAACAGGCTACAGGGTTTTGACTCGTTGGTGAACTCGCTTGGGAGGTCGAGAAATGAAAACAGTTATTTGTTATACAGCTACAATTTATTCAACAAAAAAATAGTTTCATTATTGGTTAACGAGGCTCAAGACAAACGTACATCGGACTCCGCAATACAAAGAATCATTTCATAACTTTGGATCATGAAGATCGATACGTTAGTACTTACAAATCCATCTCTAGAAGACGCAGGAGATGCACCATAGTGAGTGCTGGCTGATCAGATCCAAACTGTCTCTTGCCTTATCGGCTGTTCGATATTCTTATTCAGAATATTTTGACACAGTCAGCGTTTTACTTTATATGCGAGTATTTCATTCCAGTTGACTAAGCTGCCAACGCGAGTGAAACATTATACGCATTTCCTTCAATCGGATGTTATACGATGGAATAAATAATGAACTTCATCATTGAAATCTTTTCTTGAATCAAAATAATTCAGAATATATTAGCTATGGTAAAATTTGTTTGGTTTCTATGATGACAGTGAAAAGGGCATAAAATAGGCTTAAGTTAAAGTCCAGAGCGATAGCAAGGGCTGTTATTACGCCTAGGTCCGTGAAAGCAAGTTACGCCCTAAATACATACAACATTATTTTCATATGCACGATCGGTATATTCGATCGAGCCTCCCAAGGACCAGATCGTGCATAACAGATGAAAATATCCAGGTGAGATAATGGTCCGTAGAAGGTCCTCGATAGATCCTGAAGAAGGTTTCCAAAAATGTCCAATGAACTTGCGTGATAAGGCGGTTAAGTGCTACTTTACGCATGGTCATGCATAACATATTTTTTTCTGTGACGGGAAAAAAGTTTGGCATTTCATCTCTGTTGGCAGGCTATAAAATGTCACTTTTCATAAATTACTTTTTTCCCGTGGAAAAAAAGTTAGTACTTTTTCCCGGATATATATCACATATATATACACTCTTGATGGCTTTTTTTGTGCTATAGTTTCGAACAATAAGATAATAATACCGTCTCCGAGAAAGAACTGAAAGTCCTTGTATCTTCCATTCGACTTCGCGGCTACGTATATTACTGAACAACCATCAAATTCGCAATTTTTCGAAATCAAATCAAAGAATTAGACTGACAGAAGTGACATCAGATATTTGATATCTTCAAAACAAATGATGAAGATGCCTACAACGCAGGTGTCCCTACTGTTAAAAACTTCGGATTTCAGAATAATGTGAAATCTTCTCAATATTGATTCGTCCGTTCTTCTGTTACAGAAAAAAATAGTGTATTATACACGGGAATTATTATTAGATTGTAGCTTACGGTTTTTTGTCTCCTTGGAGCTAAAATCTACTACTTTTTTCCCTTGTATAATAAATAACTATTGAAATTTCTTGAAAATATGACCTGACCATGATCTGACACTGAACAACCTGGCTATGGTCGTAATTCAGAAATGTCAACTTTGGTAGTGGGGTTTGGTTTGGCGGCTGTCATTGATATGGGTGACGGCTGCAAAATTGTACTCTGCGTATACTGTGTATACCGGGTGGTCCATTCAAGACTATCCACCCTCGATATCTCCCAGAATAATTATTCAACAAGAAAATGACGGAACAGGTCGATTTTTATTCGGAGGGGGACACATTTTGAGGCAAAATAAATGATCCATACTTCAACCCTCTACTCTCCAGAGCAACCCCCTCAATAATTCGAATAGGGAATAAGGGTCGTGTTATACATCGTTGGAAAGGTAATTTAATTCGGAAACTAGCAGTGCAAAGTTTTTTGAATTCCAACAACTCGTTCTCGAGATATTCGAGTTCGAATGGTATGTTTTTCAATTTTGAGTAAATGTATGTATAAAATAGATATTATTGAACAGGTATTCACAACAAGTGTTCAAAATGACCTCCATTGACTCCCAGACAGTAGTAGAGTCTATTTGAAAATTCCTCTTGTACATTTGAGAATGTTTCTCTAGATATTGCCAGGCATTCAGTTCTTATTCTTGTCTCCAAATCATCGAGGTCAGTAGGATCCGTTTTAAAAATAACAGATTTTAAATGACCCCATAGGAAAAAATCATTGGGTGCCAAGTCCGGTGAGCGTGCTGGCCATTCTATTGGTCCTCTACGACCAATCCATTTGTCTGGAAAATTCTGGGATAGCCATTCTCTCACCTGCAATATGTAATGAGGTGGAGCACCATCCTGTTGAAAAAAAATATTTTCTGCTTATAGATTTGGATTACCATCATCATCGAGGTCAGTGTTGACAGCATCCATAATAAGTGGTTCGATTAGATTCTGAAGCATATCCAAGTAGGCCATACCATTCAAATCACCCTGGATAAATATTGGTCCAATAATTGTATTACCCAAAATCCCTGCCCACACATTCAACTTCGGGGGCCATTGTGTGTGCTCTTCCCTCAGTAGATGAAGGTTATTCTGACTCCAATAACGACAGTTGTGTCTGTTTACTAAACCGTTCAAATGAAATGAACACTCGTCACTGAGGCAAATATGCTTAATAAATTCGTGGTTCCTCTGTATCATTGTCGTGATATTTTCGCAAAATTCAGATCGTCTATCATAGTCATCCTCATTCAATGCTTGGTGAAGATTCAACTTATAAGGATGAAATTTGTGCTGTTTCAGCATCCTCATTATAGAAATTCTGGATATTCCTGTGATGCTACTTAGTCGTCGAGTAGACATTGTAAGATTTACTGCAACCTGTCCTAAAACTTCTACTTGGTTGATTTCATTTGTGACAGGATGCATCCTATTCCTCTTCTTATTGGCAACTGATCCAGTCTCCCGAAATTTACAAGGTCCAAGATATATCTAAAATGAAAGAAGTAATATTCACATTTTTTTTGAGATAATCAGATATATTATGAATAGAAAAAAATGGAGTATTGAAAATAATACAGTGAGAATTCGCATTCTCTTTGTTATGAAAGTATTGATTCTCTCTCGGTATATTCTGAATGATGATATATATGTTCCATGATATTTTATCTGAAAGAGAATACTAACTCTCAACATCAGACGGTTTTATTTTTTTTATTCTTCAAATTTTTATCGTGTGTGTTCAAATTCAATGTTCGTCGTGGCATATAAGTAGTCGGGAAAGTAGTTGCTTTCTGTTGAATATACCGAGAGAGAATCAATACTTTCATCACAAAGATAATGCGAATTCTCACCGTATTTCTTTCAATACATAAATTTTTTCATATCCATCATATTTCCCACAAATTGTATTTCTGATACTCACTTGTGAATTACGTTTCTATTTTCGTGCTGCTCATTGAAAATTCGAGCTGTTGCTCGTGCACACTCATTTTGAACAGCAAAAATAAAAATTATTTCAACTTTCTCGACTTTCGTGTAAACCATCGTGATAGAAGTAAAATTCTCGAAATGCGTGGTCATTTCTCGTTTCAACACTGAATTCACAAATTCAGAAAAAAATTGTCGGAAGATAAGTTTTTCACCGATTTCAATCATGTTGGCAAAAAAAAACGAACACGTGTACTCGGTGAGCAAATAATTTAGGTTTGAGAATCGGTAGATATCCGTCAGTAGATACTTTAGGCAACCAACAAGGTTCACATTCTTTCTCTTAAACATTTGAAGATATTCATCTGGCATTCGATCCTCATTCTTCTTTCCACATCGTTCAGGTCACTGGGTTTCGTTGTATAGATAAGGGATTTCAAATTACTTCGTGAAAGGAAATCATTGGGTGCCAAGCCGGCAGATGATGTGCTGTCCATTCTAATGGTCCGCTACGGACCTTTATGATGATGGTAGTCGAAATCTATTGGCAGATAATATTCAGTTTCAACTAGATATGTGTCACCTTCCGTATCACACGTGAATGAATGGCTACCCCAAAATTTCATAAACAAATGAATAGGTTGTGAAGGAACAATAAAATGGCCAGCACGCTCGCCGGACATGGTGCCCAATGAGTGTTTCCTTTGGGGTCAACCATAAACCGGTATTTATGAAACGGAATCTACTGATCTGGACGATAAGAAAAATGAATTAGGGTTGAATGCCTGACAATAACTAGAGGAATATTTCAAATTTGCGAAAGGAATTTACAAATAGATTCTTCCACTGTCTGGAAGTCAATGTAGGTGATTTTGAACATTTGTTGTAAATGACCATTCATTAATTCATTCCGTACATTCAATTACTCACAATTATAAAACATACCATTCGAAAGCGAATATCTCGAGAACGAGTTGTTGGAATTCAAAAAACTTTGCGAATTGAATCACCTTTCCAATGATGTATAACACGGCCCTTATTCCCTATTCAAATTATTGAGGGGGTTGCTCTGGAGAGTAGAGGGTTGAAGTATGGATCATTTATTTTGCCTCAAAATGTGTCTCCCTCCAAATAAAAATCGACCTGTTTCGTCATTTTTTTGTTGAATAATTATTCTGGGAGGGTGGATAGTCTTGAATGGACCACCCGGTATATGGAGAACACGAAGTACTCTATTAGCGTATACGATTGTACGAGGAGGAAATATTCATATGTCGTCCTCTCTAGAACATTCTGAGAAGTCCTTGTGAAATAATTGACATATACGAATCATTTCAGGACGTTAACTCTCTCATTTTGTTACTAAACAGTGACGTTGATGTAACCTCACTCTGCTGCCTGAGTCATACCTGACTATTGAAACATGCGGTCTGTTTATTCTGATGATCAAATTATCAGAGCACCCTCTTCTCATTATTCATCGGCTTTAATGAGAGAATCAAAAATAGAAAGTTTACTAACTCGCTTCAATTCACGAGCATCTATTTCTGGAAATGTGATGCGAAAATATTGCGTAAACACCACCTACGACTCAGTTTCTCAATTTCATAAGAAACATTCTCAGATGGAAAGTGAGCAAATGATTGAAATACGGGGTGTTCCAATAATAGACATATGAGTTAACTTATACAGGGTGTCCCATAAGTCATGAATCAAAACAAGTGGAGTGTTAAGGAGGGTCATTTCCAATCAAACTAACCGACGGTTCAAAATATATTCAATAGTTTTCATCTCTCTAGTTATTTAGGCAGAATCGTTCTAGCCAATTGTTTCGAATTCTGTATGCAACATTTGTCAGATTTTTCACATGTCAAAATGTGACGTTTTACTCGTTTCAACCAAAAACAATTTGTTATACTAGCCAATCATTCGATATTATACTGATAACACTGAATGGTCCTCGAAAGAACACTATGAACTGTCAAAACAAAATACAGAGTGAAGACTCAACTGCGTAGATTCTCTTATTCTTATAGTTTCATGTGATGATTGAATCAATGATTCACTGGACTGGATAAAAACTATCATCTTTCTGGACGATAACATGCCTAGGTTATACTTCAATACTAATTTGACTCACCTGCATTAATTTTCTTCTTATTCTTATATGTGTGATGATTGAATCAATAAAACTGATTATTTTTACTTGGCTGGATAAAAACTATATCTTTCATAAACAATAACATTCTCTGGATATAGTTCAAAGTGATGACACCAGATACTAACGTCTATCGACAGGACGCAACAAACAATACGAGCGAGCCAAATCTTCAGATTTTCGGCATTTATATAGTGAAGTGCTTCAAAATTCATCAAAAAATAAACAAATAGACGTACCCATCGAAAGTTTTGTTATCGCTCGGAGCGCACCGAAGAAAGTCCCTATAATGTTCAAAGAACATCGTACGTTCCTTAGAGAGGATAGGGACAGGAGGTAGGTATTGGAATTTTTTTGAAACTTCTGGAGAATATATGTTGTTGGGAATACTTCCTTAGGTAATGAATTCCAGAGCATAGCCGTTCTATGGATGCAGGAGTTTTGAGTGATGTTCGACATCTTCCGAAGTTGACAACGAAAGGATGTGCTGACTGGGCTTGTCGAGTTCGTCTAACTGGTAATAGTAGTGAAGGGATGATAGCAGAGATTTCCGAATAAAATTTCCCGTGGAAGTATCGATGGAGAGGTGAAAGGTCGCCGACCTTCCTACGGTGTTCCAATGATGTCAGAGAGTGAGTGAGTGAGTGTGGCGTCACCCACCAGGCGTATGGCTCTTCTCTGGATGGAATCGAAGAGCATCAGCGTATGTTTTGGTGCTGAACCCCATATGTAGGAACAGTATTCTAGAACAGGCCGTATCTGCGCTTTGTAGATCATGAGAAGATGTTGAGGTGTAAAGTAGCTTTTAGCACGGTACAAGAATCCGAGTTTTTGTGAACCAGCTTTTGCGATGGATCTGACATGATTATCCCATGAAATAGTGTTGCTGATGGAAATACCGAGCATACATATGGTGGGCTTGGTGGGGAAGGTGGTGCCAGACATTACAATATCGGGCATACTGGGATCCGCCTCCCTAGAGAAAATACAGGCTTGAGTTTTGATGACGTTGAATTCAACTAGGTTGTTGGTTCCCCATGCTGTGATTTCAGCAAGGTCTTCATTGAAAGCATTGACCTGCCTGCGCCGTGGGTTCTTAGTTTCCTGGGAAGAAATGGGAATTCTGGAAGAGAACGCAGTATGGAGGGTACTATCATCTGCAAAGCTGTGGATGGGGAAAGTTGTTATTCCCAACAGATCATTGATATGAAGGAGGAATAATGTTGGTGCCAAAATTGATCCTTGTGGAACGCCGGAATTGATGCCAATGGTATCAGACGATACCCCGTCCAACACCACGTGAAGCGATTTGCGATAAGAGATGGCATAGCTGAGGTTTGAGCCGTATGATGGTAGTTTGTGGAGGAGTTCTCCGTGCCAAACATGGTCGAATGATGAAGCTTGCCATAAATGGGTGACGTAGGCAAGTTGATCTCTAGTAGATTTTCGGTGGCGAAAGTCGTATTGTCTATCATTGATGATTCCTGAGCTCTCCAGATATTTGATAAGCTCAATATTGATGGCTTCCTCTATCACTTTGGAGATTACTGATAACAGGGCAATGGACCTGTAGTTGTGGGGCCGGTTCTCTTTTTTGGGGATCTGTACGAGACGGTAAACAACTTGCAGAGAATCGGTGTTAATTCTGGTGCACATTTATCACAACTGTTTCCTCGAATTTGACCAGATAATTTTTTATTTTCATCATTCAAACTATTCATTAGAGGCAAAATCATTCAAACAAACCAAATTAGATGAAACCAAACGTCCTTCGAATTCGTGAATTTATCAATTGATATGTTTCCATATTATTGAGAAGAAATATCCTCAGATATATTCATGAACTCAAAAAAATGGATATATATGTATGTACTGGAATTATGAGCAAAAAACGATCAGAAATATTCAACTGTAACGCCCTATATATTTTTCCACAGCAATATTCTGTTGAGGTCCAAATAATACGCCCTCAGCCTATGTCCCAATAGTTTTATGACTCACCTTGTATATTCATAAGAAAATCAGAAATATCGCCGAAGTGACATACAAGTCTTCATAGAATAGTACAATTATTGTATAGCAAGAGATGTTTTATGTGACGATCATAAATATTCCTTTGAAAAAATCTGAATACTGTATCATTAGATATTTTATATCCTTTATCCTTGCTATGAGAACATTTTAGTTACATTCATGAGACACCCTGGATGTCAAGAACGGAATTATTCCTTTATGGCTGGCTCAATGGAATGAATATGCATTTCGAAAGTATCTATGAAATACCTATGAAATTGAATGATCATAGATCATCCGAATTTTAAAATAACTTTGCTGGTTGGGCGAGTCAGGAGAAAGCTTCCTACATTTTTCATCAAATCACAAGTCGATGACTATTCCAATGATATAGGTATGGAATATCTTTCCGAAGACAGATAAGATATTAATGTGATAATATGACTCAGCAAAGTCAGATATGAAAACAAACACACGCACCATTCATCAACTTCTAGAAATCTTCTAGAACAACATATTTTGGCCATAATTTCCGTTTCTCTTAACCTAATTCTGGAATTCGCTGGCGACGCAATCTCGACCACCTTTCGCTCGATCCCGCGACATCTGAGCAGTCTCGTCGCTCGTCTAAGTATAGAATCGGGTCGGTCTGGCGGCCTATCCCGGTCAGTCGATACGCGTTCTTCACCGATTCCGTCTAGTGCTCATCCACTGGAAATCTGCACCTGGAATATAACCACTCCATCCACAGGTAGGAAGGTCGCGTCATCGACATTAACGAGGATCGAGAGTTGATGATTGTGGAGGTGGAATAAATGATGTGTCAAGTGCTACAGAATAGGTTGTTGGGTTACTTATTGATAGTTTTCTCACTTTTTATAATAATTATATTTTCGCAACTGGGCGCCGTGGCCGAGTTTGTCGATGTGCTGAGATTCGTTGGATAGCCGTTCACGATGCGAAGGTACTGTCGGTTCGAATCCAGCTATCGGCTGAGCATTTTTATTTGAAATGTGTGATTCATAGTTGTAATCCTGGCAGCACCTCGATGCCCTAAAAGTGGTTCAAATTCCACTATAAGCTGTAGGTTCCGCTCTTACTAACTCCGCACAAGTTTCGACTACTGGGGATTTGGTTCCCAGCTTCGAAGTAGCGACATAAAAAAACTCAGATGGTTCTTGTAGGTTATATAGAATTATTGTGTCGACCCTCCTATGGGTCGTACATTAGCTATTAGCTTGACTTCTCGACTTGATGAGAGGTTTTCGATCATTTCACCATCCAACCATATTTATCCTCAAATAGAGAGTCAAGGCAGTATCCATATAAAATTGACATTTGGAGGATTTAGAAGCCAATCAGTGTAAGTCAAATTTTTCTTCAAAATGGCTTACGTATTTTTGCCTGTTCTTCATTGATCAATCTTCCTTCTTCTTCATGTTCTGATTCCCACAAAAGGGGATATCCTGTAATGTTCAGAGAACATCGTGAGAAATAAGGAAGATAAGGTAAGAAAAGGTGTTCTTCTTGAATTTCTGGAGGTTATATGCCTTAGGAAACACCTCCCTCGGCAATTAGTTCCAGAGCCTTGCTGTTCGTTGGATAAACGAGTCTTTGAAGGGAGATGTTCTGCAGGTCTCCAAAGTGACCATGAAGGGGTACGAAGCTTCAACTCGACGGGTTGATCTCGCGGGGACTGCCAAGGGGGGAACAATTGTTGATATTTCAGAAATGCATCGTCCATGAAAATGTCTATGAAATAGTGCCAGATCGTCGACTTTTCTATGGTATTCCAGAGAAGTGAGTGAGTTTGTGGGCGAAGCATCAACCACGAGATGAATTGCCCTTTCTGGGACAGAATCCAACAGTTTCAGGGTATGTTTGGGTGCTGCACTTCGAACAAGGGAACAGTATTCCAGGACAGATCGGACCTGTACCTAATAGATCATAAGCAGCTGACTGGAAGTGAAATAGCTCCTGGTCCGAAACAGAAAGCCAAGTTTTTGGGATGCACTTATAACAATTTATCTCACGAGATTTTCTCAAGGAAGGTTATTGTTGATAGTAATACCAAGCATCGAAATGGATGTCTTCAAAGGTATAGTTACTCTTGACAAGATCATGCTGTGCACAGTGAGATCGGCTTTCCTAGAGGAAAGGCATGCTTGTGTTTTGTTTGCATTGAAATCTATCAAGTTATTGGATCCCCATTCGAGAATTGTTTGCCAAGTCGATATTTATGTTGTCAACATTCCTTCCTCGTTCGTTGATAATACACTTTGGTCATCATTTCCATAATCTTACTATTGATGCCAACACTTATACTGGCGTCGGAATAAATGTATAAGTTTGTTCGGGTGCCAATCATTGTAAATCAAGTTTGGCCACAGGATTCGGCATACTGATGGCACGTTTGATTTGTTTTTTTCACTCATTTTGGAAGAATTCTCATTGAATCTATCATAAGCAGAATGAATGAAATCTATGCAGAGAAGTTCGAACAACAAGATACAGAACCTATAGAAATGAAGTATTATCACGTTTTTACAGGTATTTCAACTTGCATTTTGAACCTTCATCTAAAGACATAATAATAAACAAGTTCTCCTGAAGAAGGATCTGCATTCCAAGAACTAAGCACCTCTGTCGCTCATTATAAATTGAACATAAATTTTCATAACTCAGGAGTTCATATAGTCTCAATGATAATAGAGATGGGATGAGTCTGAGGGCTCTAGATGTTCCAGAGCAGTTGCAGCTTGACTTGTGAAGCATTTCGAAGAGCAAGCTGCGAATCATGATAGAATTATTCACTCAGATTCTTGCACTGAAAAAAAATAATATTAAATTGAGCAAGCTGCCATTCATTGTGGAATCATGCATTCAGATTCTTGCACTAGCAAAAAATATGAATATTAAATTGGGTGAATTCTTGCAAAAGCTATTATTGACCACAAATTTCTAGTATGAGGTCATAATAACCTTCCAAATGATGGCGATTTTTATTGTTTGGTTGAATCCAAAGCAGAGAAGAAAGAGTCTATTCTTGACCAAGTAATTGGATAAATTCGATAGCTTATGCTGAAAGATCTAGAATTGATTTCAAATAAAAGCAATAAAATGACATGAATTTTTTTACAAACTGGTATGAAGTATCTCCAACAGAAAGACCAATAATGAAGGAAAAAGGTCAACTGATTGAAGATGAAATGGCTACGACATGGCAGACATAAACCACATGTCCCATAAAGAAATTCAGAATAATGAATTTTCATTCTTTGAGATGAATATCAAAAAATTCAATGTATCCAGCCCGAGGAACCTGTCAAGAAAGTGGAAAAGAGGCACAAGCTTGATCTCTTGCCATACATTTCACCTAATTATCATTCATTATAAAAAAATTCACCTACAATGAACAGAACAACACTAACCTCAGCTTCAACAGCGAATAAAATAACTGATGAAAGTGACATAGTGATGCATTCGTAGATTTTCGAGAATTTTCAGTGGACAATGAACTCAAGTAATTTTTTTTTGTTTCTCTGCATGTGGTTTCGAAAATTCCTGTTACTTTCACTTGGTTTCACTAGGAAATACTCCATTTATGCAGTTGTTTTCGATAAAAAGTTTATTTGGAACTCAAATAAAAACTATTATTTTTCATTTGTAATAATCAGAAGATATACCGATTATCTAATTTTACTCATTCGATTGGCTTCTGAGCTCTCCATTTATTGATCAAATGGAAAAGTCATAAATAAATGTTGAAACGTGATAGGTGAGCAGAAAAACACCATATATATTTGCCGAAAATGTAACACAACACAAAATAATTCAGAGAGATCACATGACAGAGAAGTACTTACATTATGATGGATAACCACTCTGTAACTTGCAGATATCGCAAAAGAATATTGCATCATTTTGATTGGCAGGTTAGATTATTTTCAATGGCCATCACTTGATGGGAAGCTTTTGAAAATTTCAAATGACTATTAAAAATTTTCTGTATCACGGAATATGTCATGTGTCGTCTGAATCTGCTCATTCCGAATGCAATATATGAGTACAGAGAGGATCGAACTATTTGTTCTACTCTTTGGCAATATGATATATAAAAATATTGAAAGAAAACGTATTGTCTCTTGATGAGCGAACATCAATACAAAAATTTCAAATGATTTGGAGCAGCTCAAAATATGATATGGTACAGTCGTATTCAAAAAATAAAAAATACAAGTATATTGGAGGGAGAAATTAACGTCATCCTTTTTGCGTAAAACGGGCTATCAACAATGAATGTTTACCAAATGTTGACAGTAAAGTAATCATAGGTTCTCAAAAACACAAAGCATTGGCTGAGCCAATTTTACACAATGAGAACTATAGAATGCCGAAATCTTCTATGTTTGATACTTGTTCGCTTTTTTTACTGTTATTATAAAAAAAATTCTAAATTTGTTCTATCCGTCATTCGGTTGCCCCCTTACGAGCAACCCTCAGAAGTCTTCGAGAGACTCGTGCGAGCAAGGAATGACGGGGGCCTTACCTTTCAACGTGTGATCCCAAACACTTTCTTGGGTCATCTGAAAAATTTCTGCAGTCGATGGGAATCGCACCCACGACTGGCAAGCGAGTGCGGATTAGAATATTGACACTCTGTCCACACGGCTACCTGGCCTCTAATAAGATTGGAATCAGAAATAACCAGTCTGTAACTTGCAGAAGTGGTGAATAATTATTGCCACATTTTACATTTTCATTGACAGGTTATGATTTTCTTTCAATTGTCTCTGCCATTATTTGATGAATATTCTTTGCAGTCAATGCATCGTAGCTTCTTCAGGTAGAAAAATTTTAGATACCTAGAAGAAATTATATCGAACGTCAGGAGTTGATTGTGTGAACTGGTAAGTTGATTATAATTCTTCGAAATATATGCATAATAATAAACAATCAGATTCTGTGTTCAAAGCATCAGAGAGACACACCGCAACTTGAAGGAGGAATGATTGTCATCTGGACTTCATGATTTCGTTTCTAATTATACTTCGGAATTGTTAGTTTTTCAATGGATTAAATCATATTTTCCGAGTGAACCTTGCCTTTTTTACACATTTGACCAATATGATATATTTCAGAACGAGAAGCACAAACTGTGAATACTTAGTTCTGCTTTTCATTCTCTGGATCTTATCAATTTCAGAATAATCCATTCCTCATATGAAGAAATCTTGAAATTTTTTCATTTCCGCCAGAAATCACATTTTTTAAGATGTCAGGAGCGGAAATGACAAACCTAAGGCAAAAATAGCCTGTGAGTTGTTCACGTTACACAAAACGATGGATAATATTATACTGAATCACAGTCTACTTTTGACTAAGTACTTATTATTTTCCAGAGAACGGGTGAAAGCGTATTTCATTTAGACTCATAATTACTGTACAGATCACTAGCTGACCCGGCAAACGTTGTTTTGCCATATTTATCATATCTAGTTAAATATTCATCAACACACTTCCATCATTTTATTTTCTACTTATTTATAGGCTATGATGACAGCGTGTTTCATTATTTTTCCTAACTACTATTTATCACAAATCTCGTTCGCCCCATTGGATCCGCCATCTTGAATTTCCTCATTTTGACAAAAACATCATATACTCTGACCAGATCATAATTAGAACACTCATTGCATAATATACGACCCCGAACACCCGCAGATACCAATTTTCAATTGAATCGTATCAAAGTTACAAGACTCGTCCACCACATCGAATCCGCCATCTCTAATTTCGAAATTTTGACCAAGGAATCATAATCTTTGAATCCCGAATCCGCCAGTTTTCAATTTCCAATAAAATCAGACCGTAATTACAAAATCCGTTCGTCATATTGGATCCGCCATATCGAATTTTCCAATTTTGGCGAAAGAATAATAATTTATGACTTCGAAATTCAAATTTTCAATATAATCGCATCTCAACTACAAAAACCGTCCGTTATTATGGATCCGCCATCTTGAATTTCTTGATTTCAACGAATAAATCCTAATCTACAACCCTGAGAACCCCATGACACCAATTCTGAATAGAATCGGATTACAATTACCCAACACCGAATTCCGACCAAAGAATCAGAATCCTTGACCGATAATTCCGGGATATCAAGTCTGAAAAGACATTGATTATAGATTCGAAACTTGTCCGTTATATTGGATCCGTCATCTCGAATTTTTAATTTTTGACGTAGGGATGATAATCTTGGTCAATTAAATCTCCCAAATATCAATTTTGAATGAAATCAATTCCTGATCACTAAATTTGTCCGCCAAATTGGATCCTTCATCTTGAATTTTCGATTTAGAATACAGCTTGCACAAAAATTGTCTCAAGAATCGGTCAAGACGTTTCTAAGGAGTCAGGCAACAAACACCGGTACACAAGAATTTGATAAAGAGTGATTCAAAATTCGATGTGAATATTTCAAATGTCTATTATTAGTATCAAGAAAAATACTTCTACTTCAAATAAACGTGAGTCCCCCAGCCACTGTGAGTGGAGTAAAAGAAATAACACCTCAAAAATTGAGACAAGAATTTGTGAAAAAAATATTCCGAAAGATGATTATTGAACTCGGTTGTGTTCGATTTGAAGCAAATCATGCATCGTTATAACGTTTCAATTGTTGAGCAATATCGTTGAGAAATATTCAGACAGGTATCGAAAACATCAAATGAGATTATAATAATTTTCGCTTGTCTCGACATAGTTAAAGGTAAAACTTTGCAACTTGCAACCTGTTGCATCATTGGCATTTCATATAAAAATACAAATAAATCATGAACATTCTTGGCTTAATACTCGAAAATGTTGTTGGTTATCTTCAATAAACAAATATTTCACAACACATTTCACAATACTTATTCATAGCTCTCCATTCTGAACGATTTCTCGTACGAAAATAGAAGAATGAACCCTACTAAAATTTGATAATTGCGAGGCTTCTTTTCGAACCAAGATGGTTTCAATTCTTACAAATCATAGAGAATCTGAATACTGTCTGTAGGTTGATCGAGGAGGTGGTACATTCATTATTCCAATTCTTTTGGGATTTTCTCTCCTCGTTTCTACAAAATAAAAATGTTCGTATTATTTCGATATATTTCGATGTATTTCTGGAACAAATCAGATGATTTGCCCCACAACAAATCCCAAAGAATCAAGTGAAATGAACATAGAGAATCTCCCGACGATTATGAAAAAAGAACAGGATATCATAACTACCATGTATCTAGGTTGGTAGAATATTACCTATCATTATCACTGACTCTCTGCAAGCTATTTACCATCACAAGTCGAGCATTCTTCCATCTTACTGGATATAAGCGAGTCCAACCAATCACCAAAAAAGAAAAAAATGAAGATCTTGCAGAAATTACAGCCTGGGCAACCAACAATCTATAGTTGAATTCAACGCCAACAAACAAAACGCAAGCCTGTATTTTCTTCAGAAAGGCGGTACTCAGTATCTCTGATATAGCTCTGTATTATCATGAGCATGAATGCAGAATTCATTCCAATGATCAAATTGCAACTATTAACATGAACTACAAACACTCTTTTTGAAAAGGTAAAACTGCATTTGTCATGATATTTATCATGAAGATATTTGACTAAAAAGTTCCAAATTTCACCTTCTTTTTCACTTGTCTTCTGGATGGTATTCAGAACAAATTTCCCTTCTTTTTTCATCATATTGGACAATTTATATATAATTCAACTATAAATATTATTTTCTTGAGATTAATCCATATTTAGTGAAAAGAAGGAAGAATATATCATTCAAAATAATGGCGTGTGTAATGTCATTCGAAAGGAATCTATTGACATTTGACATCTAGTATTTTGATTGACTATTGATTAAATGGTCGTCATCTGGAATGCTTGTTCACTAAATATGAAAAACTCGCCATGAGAATCATATTTCCTGTTGAATTTTCTATATAAAAATGTGCCTTCGAAGTATATCATGAGTATATAAAGTGTCCAATGACAAAATAAGAGCAAGTAGCTTCAAATGCCCCCAACACAAAGGGAGAAAGAAGGCGAAATTTCGAACTTTTTCTTGAAACATCTCAATAAATAGTGGTTTGTTCACATTTTCATTATAAAATTCGGTTTATCAGACAAAAATACGTGAGTACCGAAAAAAATGTTAAAAAAAAAACATCGCATGATAAATGCAGTTTTACCCTTAAAAATTACGGTTTCAAGTGTAACGATCCACTTGGGTGAAAAATCCAACAACAGAAAACTGAAAACACTCACTGGTTATTCCTCCAGGTAATAGGAATTCTCCAAGATAAATATAGGTTATTGTAACAAACGGCATGTCAATCAGAATAATATACATTTTCCACCTCTTTTTTTTTTTTTTCGATCAATCTCACGATAAGTTCATGTTCTGCGGGCCATGTATAAGTAGGTGTGAAGTTTACCTTCACCACAATTTTTGCCAATATATTTAATTCGAATGGGTTGCTGTAGGTGGATATTTGTGTTTTATCCTGGTTTTTGCTTCAAAACTTCGTTTTTCCATAATAAAATCAAATGAGGTGCGAAGAAGGGCTCAGTTGATGACTGGCATTCTTTTTCAACCGGAAACCCTTCAAAAAACAGCAAAATCGGCATAATGATGATCTAAAACTAAGATCAAAATACGCGGTCGCCTTATAGCGCTATAACGCTTGTCGTTTCGAGCCGCTGGTTAGGCCTCACTAAGTGACGTCACCCATGGAGCATGCAGGCCTTGTTGTATCGGTGGTAACGGAATACCCCATTGAGATTTCAACAAACAATGTGTATTATAATAATATAGCACTATCGATTTAGGAATTTTGCAGAAATCAATGAAAAATTGATTTTTCCAAGAAAACTTGAGACCCTTTATATCGGAAACGAACCTTTTTCAGACATTATATTTATATGAATTTTTCTTCTTATTCTGGCCAAAAAAATATGACTTTTCAGTTTTGTGCGATAATAATGAAACACCCTGTATAGGGTATCTATGAATGATTGTGATCACATATTGGACTCATGATAAATCAGATATGTTGGAATTGATTTTTTTACCAAGAAAAAGAAGAAAGAAGAAAATTAACTGTCTATAATGTGTCATAATTTTTTTAAAGTCCTCCTCCGATTAGCCTGCAATAGTTAAGCTGAAACCTGTTGGTCAACTTTGTTAAAAATAATTGTATTCACTAATATAGTTTCATCTCCTACTATTATGCACTTTCCATCATAATCAGGTGGGTGTCTACTTCATCTGATGTGTTAATTTTATTTCTGTTGTACCTACTGATAACCTCAACACGAATAAATTTTTGGCAGAATGTCGACTGGATCCAATGAATGTAAACACATAAATGTGTTTGTCAGATCAAAATAGATCACCCAAAATAACATTCAGGAATGGATTCTTCTCCCATATTGTTCAGAAAATTTTAAAAAGTATAAATCACATATTTTCACATATCTAGCCGACTAATAGGGTGTTATCAATTTTGCTCTTTTCTGCCAAGACTCACCTAATTTTCTAACTTAGTGATGTATATTTTAGATTCGCATGGTTGAAAATTAATGAATATGATATTCCCTTCTTGAATGAATTGAATAAATCTTGTCTGCATTTTCCTGACTGCAAAACACCACAAAGTGTTTCCACAGATCCGTACTTCATTTCTTCAACATATTTTCGTCATTACATATCGTGATATTCATTTTTTCCCAGATAATGAAAAGGTTTCCAGATGTTTTTAGAAAATAATTGTTTCAACTAAACGAATGTTGAGATTGTTCGAAAAAATTTTAATGATCCTTATAGAATGAGAAACGCGAATCGCGAATACAGGGTGTTTAATAATTGAAAAATGATTAAATTGAAAGATCGGACGTGTCATCACACATTTCAGCATTCAACAAGCATATGAATGCAAGCAATGATAATTCACTGCAATGAATATAAGTATTCCTGAATATGTTCATGATTCGATATGGAAAATGTAATAAAACGTCATTTCAAGAAATGCAAAGATTGCAAAACAAGGTTATTAAGATATTATTCTCTATCAACTACTTAACACCAACGAATACTGTAAACGAAACAACAAAATTAAACAAACTAAATGAAATCCTAAATTAAGAGCAATGTAAACACACATACAAAATAGTAAATCACAAACAAAAAACAAATATAAATTTCTTGAACCTCAATGAAATACATAACTATAACGTAAGAAATCAAAATAACATATACCTTCCAAATATTCGAACAAATGTTGCACTAAATAATCCTATGAATAGGTGCATACATGTATATAATTCAATACCACAAGCATTTAAGGAAATACCAAATGAAAAGTTATTCGTTAAGGAAATTAGAAAGTACCTGAAAAATTCTACTGTATAAAAATCAATATTAATTCTATGAATTACTATATTTCCATTGTACATATAGGACAGAATGTTATTAGTTATAATCCCCGTTACCAGTATTTTCTACTGCTATTTGGGGTTTTCTTGAATTGGGACTATGCAATGTATAGATTATGAAAGTTGAAAATGTGTAAAAGTATTGTATGTATTTATACCACATTGTAATCAAATCCTGATTAAAGATATATTGCTTGAAAAAAAAAAATCCAAAGTATTCAATTTGAAACCACACGGAGAAAAAAAGTATGCGATATATAATGCTTTTTCATAGGAAATTTCAACAGATGTACCAAACACCGTATATAAAGAGAAAATACAGGATACGCACATTTGAATGGAATTGAATCTGCCAATCAGGCAAAATATAAGATTATTCGATTGAAATAGTCAGCTAATCAAGCTGCTGGAGTTGCAAATGGAACTACGATTGGTCTGGTTGATGAATATTGTTTATTTATTGTTATCACCTTTGAATAAAACTGAATTTTATTGTTTCAGGACCTATCGCATAGTTTTGGTGACGACAAAAGTATCTCCGAACATTTGAAGCTTCCGATACAACGTATCAACGATTACCAGCTTTTAATCAAGGTATGTTCTAATCTTATAATAGTGCTTTAAATTGGTAGATGTTTTCATGCAGGAGTCATTACAAGTCTGCAGCTGATCCTTTATTTTCGAATAATAAGAGTTTATGAAGTCAGTCAATAAACATTGTCAGTTCTTGTAGCAACAATGTTATTTTTCGTGGCGAATGAGTTTTTTTTCTCGACCCCGAAGAAAGAACGAGAGATTTTCTCTTCATCAGATGATTCCATATATCAGCCATTCAGCACACTTGACTCTGAAATGTATCTTTTAGGAAAAATATAGTTCTTCAACCAGGCGTTGGTACGGAGACCAAATGAATCTCTATTGGTAGCATAAAGTGTAGGAAACTTTATCATATAATCTCGTTTCGAAGCAATCTTCATATTGACTCAGAATATAATGTTGCCTGCTTTTCGCCGGGTCCAAGGCCTGGGCTTTATGGTGAAATAGCCCCTAGTTCTTATCAATAATGAGTAACATTTCAATGAATTTCCACTAAGAATATCAAGTATATATTGTTGTTGTAACAAGATACATGGCCTTGGTTATATGTATGAAGTCAGACTTTGTTAAATTCACGAAATTTTTGTTGGAATGAACTTTTTCCGTGCATTGGAGAAAAACAGTATTTGAGTAGTGATACATATTCTGAATAATCAAAGAATATATTATGGTGGGGGAGCCGGCTGCAGATTTCTACAGTCGTATTCTGATAACGAAATGATATATGTCCCAAAGGAATGTAAAAACATTGTAGTTATTTATCAAACGACACCTGTGCCAATCACTATCCTGAGACATAAGAGATAAGAATCATGTCATCTGATTCCAATTTGATGGTAGATCTCAAAAAACTACCTGTATCACCCCTCAGACTGCCAAATTTACGGCACTGCGAACCAATTGCTCCTATTATTCCGGACATAATTTCGTCATGTGATGACGAGTTGAAACAACAAGTAAATGAAAGGCAAAAATGTCCCTTCTTGCGAATATCCAAAGGTGCCGTGATTCAAACTGATCTAAGTTAGTGGATGAGCGTCAATATGTCCGTGAATATCTCGCCCTCATCGAAAGATAATATCTGATGGACCAGTGTGAATTTCATGTAGTGCTCACACTACAAGTATTTTAATCCACATGTTGATTTCCACGATGATCCATCAGATTTCACCTTCAGAGGGGGGCAAAATATTCTGGGAAGTATAGACGCTCTGCTACTAACTTAGTTCAGTTTGAATCGCGGCACGTTAGGATATTCGCAGACGCAACATCATCTCCTTTCATTTGCTTTTTCTTTCAATTCGTTATCACATGATGGAAGTTTGTCCAGAATAATAGCAGCAAATAAATCGCTGTGCGGTGGATTTGGCTCAGACTGAGGGGTGGCACAGGTTGATTTTTGAAATCCACCAATAAATTGGTATCGAGTGGCATAATCCTTATCTCGCTACCGAATTGCGAATCGATTGTAACGTTCCGCACAGGAAAGTGCAGTTCATCATTCATTTTGCTCAGAGTAAAGAATGGCACAGGTGCCGTTCGATAAAGTACAATGTTTCACATGCCTTTGGTACATACATCATTTCGTTATCAGATGACGCTCAAAATTTGCAGGCGGCACTAAGACTATTATGTGATGTTCGAATCCTCAAAATTTCTCAACGCCTCATTTGTCTGTAAATGTAAACTATTTATATTGATGTGAGTACATATAACATTGCATCATGAAACGCTTTGCTAATTTCAATCGTTCAACGTTGTCTGGCAATCGATAATGGAAACGTTCGGCAAGTTGAGAGCAAGTATAGCTAAGAGTACCTTGAGAAAATTATGTGACATTGTGCATTTGCATTCGTTATATTTAAATAGTGTGTCCACCAAATGATTCGGTACTGCACGGAGGAAATATATTCAGATAAGCAATTTACTAGAATAGTAGAGTGCCTAACGAACCGTAAGTCGCTTAGATCAAAAGTTGGTGGGAAATCGGAGGTAAAAAGCTGTGACATGGCTAGAATTGTTACCTACCATCTCCAGATCATGGATCCACTTGTCGTCAAAAAATCGTCCTGTGCGTTTGGGGGGTAGGGGGTAATTCATAAAAAAATATGGATTTTTTTTTATTCGTGGAAAATATTGATGGGTTCCAGAACTTCCACCCTGTCGAATCTTGATTTCGTGTGACAAGTAGAACAAATTATAGAAAATTTTGAAATTCACCAATTACATTACGATATATGAGAAAATCATATTTCAAACGGCTATAACTCGACACTTGTAAATTTTCGTTAAATTGCTTTTCATATACCTCGCATTATCTCAGTAACTATCACGTTTATCAAAAAAATACTGGGAATAATGTCGATGTGCCTATGTTTCAAGATGCGAATGGTTCTTTGATTTTGAAAATCGAAGCATAAATAAGGAAGATATTGGGAAAATCACAATACAATGCAGGCAAAACATTTTTCTTTGGGAGTTGCATTTTCATGTTGAGAACGGGAGCAGATTTGTTGCCAAAATGTCCAAAGAAATGTGGAGTGAAAATCCCAAAAAATCAAGTAAAATGGATATTTCACCTTATCGATTAACCTACAGACAGTAATCTTCGATTAAGATTGTCCTACCAGTTTTGCCACCAACTTCGACATATTTTTGATATAAACTGAACAGTTGAAAGTATACCCTTTTTTTTTAGAAATTCTGCACCATCTATTAATTTTATCAGATTATCAAATTCTTTGTCATGTGTGGTATGACAACTTCATTGTCACTCATCAGTGGTCCTCTATAATGTTTCCAATTGATCATTCCAGAACACGTGATTTTGACATGGTTTCTTGAGGGGCACACAAACTATCTGTTAGATTACCTTTGATGAGTATAGACCTGGCCATCCCTGTCATATCCAACAAACAAAATCATGAAATTCTTTCTGACTCCAACTCGGATTCCACGGAATACGATCCCACTAATTCTGGTTTCATATGACTATTCTTGACAAAATACAATGTTTGCCCCTCAGCAACCTGTCAAATGACGTAATTCTGGAATGATTAATTCGATACAAAGCATTGGTTATGATACTTGACTTCCATGGCAATAAACAATGTTGGTAGTCAATACTAGGTCAAAACTTGACTCTTATTTGAACGTTTTTAGTAGAAAATTCTTTTAGACACATCAAAAATAACTTCACATCAATTTCACTATAGAAAGCGTTCTATTCCTGACATTATTGTCTCCAGTTTTCAATATTATTGTGCCAGAAGATCGATTGATCTTTATTTTCATTGAAAATATCATCAATTTTCTGAAGTTCCATATTGATTTGCCTCGCATAGTTTTTTCCGAGGTTTTTTCTTATATTCATACAACTTCCAAATGTTTTTATCGATAATTCTGTACAACGAAGGAGTTGACCATCTTTTCCACAAATGAAACATTTTCTCGATGATTCTGTACTCTGCTGGAAAGGAATCTTCAACTTCAAGACATATTCAAGATCAGTGTCTGAATTGCTATTACTCTCCATCTTTTATCTAGAGAAACATATTATATTTTATGATAAATTTACAATAATAGATGTCGTCAGCTAACCAATACTTATTTAATTATTGAAACAGATATACCAAATATCGAATAATTAATTCACAATAAGTCACCATGGTCAACGCCTCAATGATGATGTGTATAACGAAATCGAAGAACCATTCGCATCTTAATAATAATAATAATATCATTTATTAACAACAAGAGAGAATAAATAAATTCATAAATCGAACGAATGGAAGTCAATAAATGATCTAGGTACTCGATAAGTGACCAAACACTTGTTTCGAGAAATTAGAAGGTATATAATAACAGCACTCACTAATACAATAAAATTATAAAGTTAAGATAATTTTTGGAACATAGGCGCATCGACATTATTTGAATGATAAACGTTGTAGTTACTGAGATAATGCAAGGTATATGAAAAACCATTTAACGAGAATTTACAAGTTTTGAGTTATAGTCGTTTGAAATATGATTTTCTCATATATCGTAATGTAATTCAAAATTTTCTATAATTTGTTCTACTTGTCACACGAAATCAAGATTCAACAGGGTGGAAGTTCTGAAACCCATAAATATTTTCCACGAATAAAAAAAAATCCATATCATTTTATAAATTACCCCCTACCCCCCAAACGCACAGGACGATTTTTTGACGACAAGTGGATCCATGATCTGGAGTTGGTTGGTACCAATTCTAGCCATGTCACAGCTTTTTACCTCCGATTTCCCACGGGGTGAACGATAGGATTCGATTGGCACCCTACTAGACAAAATATTTCAATGGAGATAATTATGCTTATTCCAGCAAAATTTCATTTGATTCAAGAAACTATATGGTTTACTCGGGAATAGTTGCATTCATTTAACTAACATTTCATCAAACATGTTTATATGGGATTCTCATTTTGCATTTGCAAGACATTTACTTCAATCTATCGAAGTATTGCTAAAAAAAAACTTTTTCTGTATTCTAACATATCCACTTTCTACGGAACTATAACAACTGACCAAGGTGAAATTCTCTACCACTCTCGACCTTCACAATTTTTTCCGCAAAAAATACTATTGGATACCTTCGTAAAATGTACACTCTTTTTATTCCTGTATCGCAAATAAGCCATCGGAAGCAAGTGGAACCGTTGAAATGTGTAGTGGGCTCTTAAGCGTTGACAGTTTGATGGTCTCACACCAGATTGAAGGTGAGCTCCCAATGCAACCGGAAGGCAATGGAATTTTTTCCAAAACATGTTGCAAACCAAGTTGTGGTCCAGGAAGCGTTGTTTTTGAACTTGTTCTAGGATTATTCATTGTTCTCACCGTTCTCTCCAAAATTGTCTTATAAAACAAGTAAAATGTGCTCAGAAATGAAATTATTTCATACACACAGCAAACGACCACGCCATACAATTGTTATAAGGCGACTGACTGCTTTTGCAGACGTGACGCTCCAGGTGAGGAGTGTTTTCAAAAGAAAGATAACGACCATCATGTGTCACTTTTCTGAAAACTGAGTCGACATGTGGGGACACTCGGTGTCGCCTTTCATGTATTCCTTAAGGGCGTTGCGACTGCAACGAACGCTGCAACACCAGACGTGTGCTTTTATGTGGTACAAAAATCGATTGCAATTGCAGTCTTGTCCCTACATACCGGGTGATCCACCTATTAGAAGTATCTGGAGAACGAAAAGACAAAACATTCTGAGAATTGTGATGCTCTGATAATTGAACATTGTCTATCCGTATAAAATATTTTCATCGATACAGTGTTGCCACTTCTATCTGAAACAACTAGCAACTTTGTTATTTCAAATTGAACACCCTGTATTTCATTGCATTTTTAGATCCTTCCTGAAGAGCTGATTTCATCAATGCATCACACTTGGGGTCTAGCAGGAATGATTACAGAGATATAGGGTGTTCAAAATCGAGATTTTTCAATTTTAGGATTATTTTGTGTCAAAACTATTCATTATCGATCGAATCGGCTCACATGTTCCTATCTTAACTTTTGATTCACTATCTACTGGAATTTAATTGGAAAAAATACAGGGTGTTTCAATATTCAGAATTCTGATCACCCTGTATCTGTTCCAATAGAATGTCAGTAGATAGTGAATCGAAAGTTGAGATAGGGACATGTTAACCGTTTTCATCGATAATGAATAGTTTCGACACAAAAAAATCCTCAAAATTAAAAAATCTCGATTTTGAACACCCTATATCTCTGTAATCATTCCTGCTAGACCCCAAGTGTGATACATTGATGAAATCAGCTCTTTAGGAATAATCTAAAAATGCAATAAAATACAGGGTGCTTCATTTAAAATAACGAAGTTGCTAGTTGTTTCTGATAGAAGTGGCAACACTGTATAGATGAAAATATTTCAGAAGAGTAGAGAATGTTCAATTATCAAAGCATCCTAATTTTCAGACTCTTTTGTTTTTTCGTTCTCCAGATACTTCTAATAGGCCATCCACCGTGGATCACCCTGTATATGTGTCTGCAATTGCAGTCACGTCCGTCAATCTGTTTGAAGTTGCATCCATGATTTCTAAACCACCTAAATCAATATGGCCGACTGTAGGCACACATACTTTCGTGTCGCAATATCTTTGTTATAGTGGTCAAAGGATAATTATTATTCACTTTTATTCAGAACAGACATTATCATCATTTGATATATATGCCAAAGATTATACTGCTGCTACGTGAATCAACATAAAATACCTGTGTGCCTACAGGCGGCCATTAGAAATATGTCAAAAGTCACGTGTTCTGGAATGCCTAATTCTCATGGAAAACCTTGTGTTGAACGATTCTAGAACATAACCTCAACGCAACACAAAGCAGCAACGCCAAAAAGTTCATCGCGTCAAATATTTTTCAAAGTCAGCGTCACCAATCAGGTTAGGTTAGGTTAGGTTAGGTTAGGTTAGGTTAGGTTAGGCATGACGCGCGACGCATAAAGCAAAAACGCTGCTTTGGGACCTCATCTTCATATCGTATCTGTTTTGCAGGAATTGAATGAGTTTTCCACAAATGTTCAAGCATACCAATCATGTTTCTTTAGGCTATTTATTCATTCAAGATTCAAGCACGCAATTACATTGTCCTGTTGTACAATATGCACAAAGGATTCAGCGAGAGACAAGTTAATAAATATTCTCCATATGAATTGTGATCTAACAAAAAAAAAACTCAAAGTCATTTCCACACAGTGTTCATAAAATGAACAACAATGGTAGATTTCGGGAGAAAAACAACTACTTCCCTGGCTAATTCCACGCAGGATATTGAACCACATCCTCCCGAGATCTATGCATCGACTCGTATAAACGAATACTGATGCAAGTGATTCTTTCCTGAATGCCTATCGATTTGTAGTTGTTTTTTTCCGAAAATCTACCATTGTTGTTAATTTTATGAACACTGTGTAAAAATGACTTTGAGTTTTTTTGCATTTTTTTCAACATTTCATTCGACTGTGAGCATTGTGGCTATTTCATAGTTGATATTACGCCAGTCGGGCTGCCAGCCACTCCCGTATGGAAATTTCAGTTTTGTAGTGATTCTCTCCTCGGTTCTACTCAGATGGCGTTTCTTTCATTTTATCGATGAAAGACGCCTAGGGGTGGATATAATGATAACTTGATTTTTGTTTGGCTAGGCTTCGCTGAGTCGGCGGTCTTAGGACTGCTGGCTGGAGACTACACTGCACTGATGAGAGTCAAAGAGCTCGAAACCGGTCTGTGCTTGTCTAGTGGCCTGGCTTAATCGAAATCAATAGCTGTTCAGGAAAGAATCACTTGTATCAGTATTCGTTTATACGAGTCGATGCATAGATTTCGGGAGGATGTAATTCAATATCCTGCGTGGCATTAGCTAGGGAAGTAGTTGTTTTCCTCCCGAAATCCACCATTGTTGTTCATTTTATGAACACTGTGTGGAAATGACTTTGAGCTTTTTTGCATTTTTTTTTTAACATTTCATTCCACTGTGACCATTGTGGCTATTTCGTATTTTATACAGGGTTTTTCTAAATCACACCGAAGAAATCCAAGAAGTGATTCCTTGTGATATTTCAGGAAATAAAGTTCATATGAACATGTGTCCTAACTTGCTTCGTGTTCGAGATACAGCCCAGATAGCACACAATCGCCTAGGGTCATCCTCAATGTGTCGCCAAACGCCTAGAGAGGATGTTATATTTTCTACAACCTAAGAACATCATCAGGCGTAGATTTAGCGCCGTAATTGTCCTAGAAAAGTTCTTTCAGTGACAGCCTGAGGCTGCAGCGGATTTCGTGCCTACGGATGTCTTCAGATGACATTCCATGAAATAACGTGTCGACGAAGCCAAAAGGAAGAAGAAGAAGAACTAGAAAGACTAGAAGTGAGGTTATGTCCCATGATAATATTTCTCTGAGGAATTGATAAGATAATAAGAAATACAGGTAATTAATTGATCAAATCATTGATAGTAGGTACTGGACATGAAATATTGAATATATTATTTTATTTCAGGAGGTTATTGAGAACACAAACTTGAGAGCAGAGATGTTTGATTCCAAGATATTCTGGCTTCTTAGGGATCTATCAAACATTGTATGAAGGCTTGAACTTTCAGTGGATTCAATAAAGATAGGTACCTACCTGAATCAACTCATTGATAATAGGTACTGGACATGAAATATTAATACATTATTATTTGTTCCAGGAGGTTATTGATGAGAACACAAACTTGATCATTATATCATCAGATCAGAGATGTTTGATATCCCAACATATTTTGGCTTGTTCGGAATCTATAAAAGATTGTATGCAGGCTTTAACTTTCAGTATAAATACAATAAAGGTACTAGGTAGGAAGCAAATCATATTGATAGTAGGTATACCTACTGACCTACTGGACATAAAATATGAATACATTATTTGTTTCAGGAAGTTATGATTGATGATATCATATTATCAGAGCAGAGATGTTTCATTCCAAGAAATTTTGGCTTCTTCAGAATCTATAAAAGATTGAATATGCAGGCTTGAACTCTCAGTAGTTTCAATGAAGGTAGGTACCTAAATCAAAACATTGATAGTATAGGTATGTACTGGACATGAAATAATAATACATTATTTATTTCAGGAGATTATTGAGAACACAAACTTTTGATGCTATCATCAGAGCAGAGATGTTCAAATCGAAGATATTTTGGCTTCTTCGGAATCTATAAAAGATTGTATGCAGGCTTGAACTTTCAGTAAATTGAGCATCTGAAAGTATGCCCAGGGTTCAGAAATGATAACAAGAAGAGAACTCACAACAGAATTAGAACGAAACAAAAATCATCATAATGTATTATTATGTTGATGATGAGTTTTTTCTGAGGAAGAAAGGATCAAAGGTAGGTGGATCAAATCATAGATATTACATGGATATGAGATATCTAATCATTGTTTGTTTCAGGAGGTTATGGAAAACACAAACTTGATGTCATCTATAAAATATTGTATGATGAAGAGGCTTCAACTTTCAGTAGATTCAGCATCCAGAGTTGAGAAATCAAAAACAGAACATTGAGAAATATTGCCAATGGGCAATAACTTCTAGTAGTGCTCAACAAGAAGCTGAGATAAATGTTTTCAAAACAAAACTCGAAAATATTCACAATAAGTTATAAATAATAGAATGTGAGTTTTTTATTTGAACATATTATTATTCCAGGGAAATTTTGCAGATATCATGATTTTCATATTTTTTCAATAACATTTCATATATATCAGCCTATCCCTAGACATATTTGAATACTACCTAAATATGTTCCCATAATGTCCTATACATGTCCCAGAAGACCTTATACGGATGTTCTAAGACGTTATTAGGATGTAGAGAACGGTAACAGGAGGACGGCCTAGGGATGTCGTCAGGCTCGCCCTCGACGACCTGAGGACATTATTGTGAAAGCCTCAGAAGGGCCTCAAAATGTATTTGTGCTATCTGGGAGGGTATTAATATTTTTATGAAAAATGTTTTTTCTATTCATTTTTCAATTGTCGTTTCATCAATATCAATAAAACGTTGTGGTTTTGTTGATAGTAATGTAGAGATTCTTCCTTCTAGTGCAATAATTACATTCCAAATAATATTTCCTGTGGCGTCATAGTGGGTAGATTTATCAATTTTCATGGTGAATGTCATTCTACACCACCGGTTCTTCTGGATTTCATATTTTTATTAGATTGAACTATTGAAATAACAATTTTCTTGGCCCTTGTGTGATATTTGTATCTAGCTTTGTTTTTGAGGAGACAAAAAGAATTCGATTTGACTTCAAATTTCAATGTAATGTAATCGGATTTCTCAATAACCTCAATTAGAATCATTTTGAAACTCTGAGTTTTTCTCTGTCTCCATCCAAACTGAATTTTGGCATCATGAAAGCTTATAAAGAAGGGTCATGAATAAAAACAATTGATACTTCCAACTTCAACATCCTGTATCTCGAAAACGGAGCAAGTTAGAACACATATTTATCTGAACTCCATATCACAAGGAATCTTTCTGGTCCTATTCAGATACACCCTTTATATGGACTGAGAATAAATATAAGGAATTGTGAATGAAATATGAGTGGAGCAGCTTCTCCTCATTTCATCTTGTTTGAGAATGGATGTGCGCATGTGCAAATATCAGGTCGAAAGTTGACGTGAAAGTTATCGTCATCGTGTGATTGGTCCATTTTCTTATTTTTTCTGTGGATATGTCTACAACACACAGCACGACCAGTCATGGACGTATCGACCAGTCCACCCGTTTGATTGCCTTCTTTCAGAAACTTTACAAGTCTTTTCAACAACTCATAATATTGCGAAGGAATTCTAAATGTCAGCGACTTCATAAGTACAGTACTTCCAAATGAAAAATCTTCATTCCTTTGGCTGTCACTGCATGTTTTGTGCATTGTTCAATAAAACAATTTGATAGGATGCTTGGAAAAATTAATAGCTGAAGAAACACGATTCGTATGCTAGAATAATTCCCAAAAACTATTACAATCCTATGAACAAATAACTAAAGTCAAGTTGCTTGACCTCCAGGGTCGGTAATCTGATACATGTGCAAGGCGCGACCTATTGTAATAAAAAAATTATCAAGGTACAAGCTACTACAAACTATCTTGACAGTTCATTGACACAATATCAGAGTTGAGATCAGAGTCATTCAAAATTCCTCGTGCCGTATCTGAAAAATCAATGGATCATAATGAAGAATCTTGTCAATTGATACAAAAATGAAACTTGATGATGGCTTGCGGCTGTATCATAGAGAGACTTCTTGGTTATCTTTTGACTGAAACTGGTTTGCTGGTTTTGTCAAGTACAACATTCACAGTGATAACTTACACAGTACTACAAAAAATGGATGTTATTGGAGTTTAGCATCGGCAATGACATGAATTAGAGGTATGATGCTTCGATTATTATTTACTCCGAATTATTTCGAATCACTTCAGATATTGTGACTGGATATAAACATTTCTTGTGAAAAGGTCTTGAAGCTGCCTAGTCAGGTCAGACTTATTTCAGATTGATCGAAGGAAATTCCAATCCCTCCTTATTTTCCATGGCCTGCTTCAAACATCTTTATACCTATTCACATAAAAGCCATCACTTGCCATCAAATATCTACAAAAGAAAGTGAGAATAATGGAATTTCCAAGAAAAAAATAATATCAATTCATTAATATGATGGCTGCGATGAATCGCGAATGTTCATTCAAGTATCTGACCATTTGTTACAAATCGAGTAAAATGAGTTATAAAAGTTTTTTTCTGGTTCCTGCAAATGTCACAATCAATCAGTTACAAGAAGCAGAGGTTGCATGATGTACTTTTCCTAATAATCCGAGAGCCCAGGGTCCTCAGACATATCTAATTTTCTGAAGTCCGAAATGTGGGGCATAGAGTATTGGTTATATGTACAGCGTGAACAACTAAGAACGGCTGTCGGTTATATCCCAGCAACGAATAATGATACAAGTTTAAGATAGAATAATTCTCTTGGTATGCATATCATTACACGATGTAATAGAGAAACTAAATCTCAACAGACCAACAGAAACCACAACATCATAGCTTTTTGCAAACGGAAGATATTAACTATCGAAGTTGTAAGAATGATAGACATGACAGCCGTTCTCAGTTGTTCAGCCTGTACAGTGAATGCCTGCATACGTGCTCAGTTGGTTAGATGGCCCATTCACAAGTACAAGGTTGGAAAGGTAGAAACGTTAGCCAAATGTCGATATATGTTCCATAAGAGATTAATAAAAAATAATATTGAGCACTGCAGATACTTTCCGCTGGCCATTACATCCGGAAGACGCTTTATAAAGTTCCCAAAAGAATATTGCAATTATCTCGATGGAACTGCTAGAGAAATAGGAAGAATGAATGATTTAGAACGTTCGAGAACGATAGATCAAGGAATCAAGACAACTAATATACACAGTGTCCAACAAAATGGATATCATGGTGTATACTTGATGATGATATCTTCGAAATGAAACGTCATACAAGAAAGTCCGCAACGCTGTTTTGAAGAGCTTAAAATTTGGCAATGAGGAAGTGTTTGTTTTTCTATATATCTTTGAATAACGTCAGAAAAAAAAATCAAACGATCCTCATAATAAACATTCTTATAGTATATACACTGTATGAGGGGAAGAACTGGACAGCTACTCATGTTATCTATAGCCAGGCTATTCATAGTCATGATAATTTGAATATATTCCAATCAGATATGTAATGCGTTCGATGTCAATGTTTCCTTTTCATTAATCTTTATACTGCCTAGTTTCAGACTTTTCACTTAGCGTTGCTACAAAAGGCCTAGACGAGGGCACGGCCTTTTCCCATGATGTTAAATGCCCACTCCATCATGCTCAGATTGAATATTGTATATGGGTCGTATGAGTTGGGCAACCTCTCGATCGCTGCGACCTAGAAGATCTATTGTGAATACCCTTATCTGATAATTCAAATCCCCTTATCCGAGACTCCACATGAAGCAGGCGTCAGATAGACGTTTTCTAGGCGATTCAACCTCTGGCAAGCTCATACATCAAACAAGCAAAATATGTGTTCCCCTGTTTTGGTTGTGATGTTGTGAAAGCGGCAAATATCAGTCTCTGCTTGGCCCATCTTTTAGAGTTTATACCTCAGATGACAGTGTCCTGTGAGAAATCCTGTGATGAGCTTCAGCTCTGCTTTGCCGACGCTGAGTATCTCTTGGCACGGTTTTGCAAATGGTTGATGAATTTCTTCGCTTGTCGTTGACCCGGAATTGCCCTCTAGTAGAAAGACTTTGCCATCTCTTTCCATTTTCTGAACTCTGCCATTAGGTGACATTTGCTTGTTCCATAGCAGGAGCAAAGAATGCAGACTCTGCAACTTTTTCCGCGAACCTAGCAGCTGACTCATTTCCTCCTATATCTTCGTGCCCTAGAACCCACACGAGTGGGATTTTGTTGTCCCTGCACAATTGCATTAGTGTTCCAACGCAGTCTCTTGTACTCTTGGTGGTAAAAATGATTTCAGGGCCCTTAGTGCGGCTTGGCTATCTGAACAGATATAGACGTTGACACCCATCAGACCTTTTTTCAGGCACTTTTGTGTGCATAGGTTGTTGGCATGCATTTCAGCTCGTGAAATAGTGGAGAAATGGCCTCAGATTTCCAATAGCTTCCATCTGGGTCCATGAACACCAGTGTCTACCCCTTATTCCATTTTCAAACATTCAATGTACCAAACAAGGACCCCTCTGCCCAGCCGAGGCTTTTATTCATAACCACTCCGAATGCACGATCGAAACTGAGCCTGGCTGGTGTGAGGCCTGATAGCTTGGTTGCTGATTCCATAAGTACTTTTTGTAGAATGGCCATCTGATCTGTGATGAACAGTGACATGATCTAGCCAATTCAGTGAAGTTTCGTCTGTTTGCACTGAGAACTGCAGTTCTCTTGATGAGAATATGCAAGGGTAGTAGATCGAGCATTGAAACATACGAAAGAGCTAGAGGGCCAGTATGCGTATTTTGCAACTTGCTCATTCAGCAAGATCATCATCATGCCTAATAAGCAAGACTATCTTGCTCTTGCTGATTGATCAAGATCATCTTACTTATATCTTATTGAGCAAGATGATCTTGTCCTCGCTTCCTCTCCCCAGGACAAATCCTTGTTACGCCAATGCTTTTTACCTTCCACTCTGATTGTGAAATGATTGAATAGAATTCAACTCGTGGTTGAATTCATCTTTAATTCTGTCGTTCATTCTCGAACTCAACTGAATTGGTTCAAGAAAACTCCACTCGTCCTGCGGACATGTGAGGATTTCTCGAAGCAATTCAGTTTGCTTTGAGGAATCTCCTCGAGAATTCAATATCTCGTAGTTTCACTAATGAGAGCTCCAAGCTCTCATCGTACTGATGATTTTCAACAATTATTTCAGTGTGATGAGCAAATTGAAGAATTGATTTTTCAGTTAAACTGCATTTATCATGCAATTTTTTTTCTATAAGTTTTTTTGGTACCTACGTATTTTCGTCTGAGAAACATAAATTTGATAATGAAAATGTGAAAAAAACACTATTTGTCGAGAAATGTCTAGAAAGAGTTCAAAATTTCGCCTTCTTTTTCCCATTGTGTCGGATGCACTCACAGGTACTCGCTCTTTGCATTTTGTCATTGGACACTTCATTTACTCATGATGTACTTCAATGACACATTTATATACAGGGTGTTTCATTACTAATTGGAAATATTTCATGCATAGAATCCCGAACTCAAGATATGAAGATTTAACCCAAATCACCCAAATAAAATGTCACCTGTCTGAGTTACAGGGTGGTTTATTCAAAAATTCTTGAATGTTTTTTGCCCAGTTCTTCAAGACTATCTGACGTATCACTTCCATATTTGGAGGGAAGTGTAGGTACTTGACACTCAACTGAATTATGTGAGATGAACTTTTCTAGCCATTATCAGAGGCGTACGACAGGGGCAATTAATTGGTTGATCCCTCCCAAATTCTACGCCACAGGCGGAATTACAATTTCATCACAAATTTTCGATTCTCCAACGATTTTGACGTAGATATTGTACTTTCTCTCCATGGCGATAAAGTCATTATTTTTCGAGATATTTCAAGTTAAACATAAATCTGCATCATTTTGATTTCAATGTGCATTAATTTTGTCAATATTTTGAATCAATGGATTTTATTCATCAATAGAACGAAACTTCAATCCATATTGACAATAAAAACATAATCAGATAACAGACAGGAGCTGTTACAGGGTGTTTAATTAAGTAATATATTAAAAAATTTGAAACGCCCTGTTTAAGCTTCCGTCTGTTATGTTTTTATGTTAATATGGATTGAAGTTTCATTTGAAATATCGACATCATTGATACACATTAAAATCAATAATTGTGCTGCTTCATGTTTAACTTGAAATATCTCCAAAAATAATGACTTCATCGCTATAAAGAAGAAGTACAACATTAACGAAGAAGGTATTGAAGAATCGAAAGATTCTGATGAAATTGCAATTCCGCCGCAGTGGCGTAGAATTTGGGTAAGATCAACCAGTCACTTGCCCCTGTCGTACGCCTCTGGTAATAGCTAAAAGAGTCAATTTTACATAAGTCAGTTGGATGTATAATACCTACAGTTTCCTCCAAATATGAAAGTGATACGTCAAATGGTTTTGAAGAACTGGGCAAAAAACATTTCGAAATTTTTTAATAAAATACTCTGTAACTCAGAGATGAGACATATTTTATCTAGGCGATTTGGGTTGAATCTTCATATTTTGAGTTCTGGATTCTGAGGTTGGAATATTTCCAATTAGTAATGAAACACCCTGTATAGAAAATCCAATATGACATAACGGCCATTTAATCAATAGTCAATCGTCAATCCAAATACGAGATGTCAAATAACAGCAGTCTTCCTCATTTTCACTAAATATGGATAAATCACATGAAAATATGTTTCTGGTTGACTCATATAAAAATAAAAAATGTGTCGTGCATTGTGATATATGTAAATTGTCCAATGATGGAAAAAGAAGGGCAAGTTGTTTTAAATGCGATTCAGAAGACAGATGGAAAAGGAGGTGAAAGTAACTTTATAATGAAATATCCTGATAAATAATGTTGTTTTCCAGACAAAAATACGTAAGCACCAAAAAAGAAATTTCGAAAAAAAATCATCGCATGATTAATGCAGTTTTACCAATTTTTCTATAGAATCCATAAGAAAATCGAACTGATTTCAGTTTGACTGAGGGGAATTGTCCAATATTTCTCTATCTAGTCCGGGCCTGAACCAACTAACGTCAAAAACCAACTTCAAAATTCATTCGAGTCAAAATATTTCGTGAAGTATCAAAATTAAGAGTAGAAAGTCTGCAGAAACTACATCATGGAAATAGATAACTGTATATACTATATTGGTATCGTAGCCATAATATTCCTGGTTTACTATGGGATTCGACGTTTGTAAACAGAACAGTGGTGCCCATTTCTTCACTGAGACCGTCAGGAGCATTGGATGTTATAAAAATAATTGGTATGTTTTTTCAATGAATTTATCTATCAGGACAAACTGAATCGAAATCCAAAATCGGGGCGGTGCTCCAACTAATAGTTCTCAGTGATACATTCACCAAAAAAACTTAAATATTTGGGGAGCCTCTGGATATAATCTTGGTGCCTAGATGATAATTATATTCTCCAAAAGTCCAAGAGTTCAGAGTCCCTAGACATAACTCATGTTCTCTAGCACAAAATGTGCAGCAAACGAGCTTAGTTAGTTAAACTTATTCACCACAAGGAATGTACCATTGATAAAATTTGATTATAATAATGTACTTTCATGTTTTCGACAAAATTTGAATTTCAAAGCATCAGTTAACATTAAAACGATCAACAGAAAACAAATCGAGTAAAGGACCCCGCATCGCAACAAGGAGAAAATTGGCTTTTGGTGAATTTGCTCAAATTTTTGATATTATGTAGAATTCGTGATGCTGATCAGATGCACCAATCATCAACGCCCTTCGCTCAATAGTTTGGGTTAAACAGGGTGCTGACTTTGACTTTTCCAAAAATTCGAATGGCCATTGTGAAGTTTCATTTTCAAATAACGAGACCAAATCGACTACGTTCTGTTTGTTCATGTAGCCGGTGAAACTCGAATATAAAGTTCAATGATACCTGCAAGTTGGTCGAAAAAATCAAATGATCCAATTATTTCCGAAATAGTGAGTAGTGGGAATTGATTCATTCTCAGACATTTTGTAATATACTAATATCAATATTGATTCAAGATAATTGTATTCCTTGAATCAGACTCACATGTTATATACACAAGATGTTTTAGTTCACATGAAACCCCACCCGTCCTATTATTATTCATCTACTGATTGGAATTCCGTTAACTTGGTGAGGAACTTGGTCATTCCTGCTGAAAATGCTTTCTGCAGATACCTGGAGTATACAGGGTGGTTCCGAAAGTAGTGACGATTGCTACTCATTTCCTAGAATGAGTAAATATCGATCTAATTCTATACAAATCTGCTGGGTTATTTTGAACAAGTTACTGTGAAATGTCTTGAAATAAACTACTTACCAGATGAAGTGGGACAACCAATAAATTGACTAATTTTGATAAGCTATAACTCGTACATTTCTTGGCTGATGTTAGATTTCCAACCAAAGGTAGAAGGCGTCATCCTTGTGCTATGCGTCATCAGCGTCGGTTTTTAATTTTTGCGATTCGTTCTCTTTGTACAGAGTGTGAATTAAGAACCAAAAAAAATTCAAATTTTTGACCATTAATTTGGGAAATGTGAGGGACCCAAGAATTCTTTTTGAGATGTTGGGTGAATGGTTGGTCCGATACCTCGGAACTTCTTTGAGATTTTTTTGATAAATTGCGTTGCTATGGAAAAATCGCCATTGTATGAAATTTCATTTTTATTTCAAAATGTGGCCTTTCCTAGTTGAACAATAACAGTCAACATCTGAACTGCGATAAGGGATATTCCTACTGGAGATAATTAACACCAGTGGCGCGCAAAAAGGGGTTTATGATATTTAGAGACGAAAAATTCGTTTTTATTGGAAAAATTCAACAGTTTCATTGAGCGTTACAATTGAAGAGGTGTCATACCCCTAATTAGCATGATGTTGACAAATTCAGAGGCGTGCAGAAAAGGGGCGTATGATATTCAGAAACTTGAAAAACGATTTCATTGGAAAAAATCAACAGATCTATTGATCGTCACAGTGAAAAAGTTTTCATACATTCAATTAGCATGCTGTTGTCAAATTCAGAGGCGTGCAAAAGGTGATTCTGTAATCGTAGACAGATTAAAATTCCAGTTTCATAATTCAATAAGAGAATCCATCAATGCATTGATTAATTGATTAATGAATGCGATTTAAAATTTTTACATCATATGGAAACATTTTAAATAATTTTGCTAAGTGTTGTTCTCCGTTCGCCCAGTAAAAAAAATTCTTGATCGTGTCATGATCGGGTCAGGGTAGTTAAAATAAAGAAAATAATCATCTAAAAAAAATGCTTCATCAGAAATAGGACGGAAAGATGGATAAAGAAAAAATACTTGAAGATTTTTTTGGGAGGCAAAAATTGGAGATTTGGAGAAATTGTATGGTTTGAGAAACATCAGAAGCCAGAGTTACGTTCCTGAATTTTCATTCATAAATGTCGATACAAGAAAATTTACGCTGGGCGAACAGGGAACAACACTTGATGAAATCATTAAAAATGATTCCATATCAAACTTTTTGAATCGCCTTGAATGATGGATCCTCTTTAATACGTCAATAGATCACTTGGATGCTCACCTTGAATAAGTAAAAATCAATGATAATGAGACTGGAATTTCAATTTGTCCACATTACAGAATCACTCTTCGCACGCCTCTGAATTCGTCAACATCATGCTAATTAAACGTATGGCAACTTTTTCACTGTGACAGTCAATAAATCTGTTGTTTTTATTTCAATAAAAACGTTTTTTTCTTCTCTAAATATCATAAGCCCCTTTTCTGAACGCCTCTGAATTTGTCAACATCATACTAATTAAAGGTATGACACCTCTCCAACTGTAACGATCAATTTGAGGTTGAGTGAAAGAACAACTTAGTAGTACTCGTGCTAACTAAGTTGAACTTCGCCTTTTGATTATCAGCAACTAGCTCTTTAATCAAACCAAAATATATGTATGTAACCACAGCTGAGAAACAATATAGACGATTATTATTATTATTATTATTATTATTATTATTATTAAAACTGTTGAATTTTTTCAATAAAAACGAATTTTTCGTTTCTAAATATCATAAACCCCTTTTTGCGCGCCACTGGTGTTAATTATCTCCAGTAGGAATATCCCTCATTGCAGTTCAGATGTTGGCTGTTATTGTTCAACTAGGAAAGGCCACATTTTGAAATAAAAATGGAATTTCATACAATGGCGATTTTTCCATAGCAACGCAATTTATCAAAAAAATCTCGAAGACGTCCCGAGGTATCGGACCAACCATTCACCCAACATCTAAAAAAGAATTCTAGGGTCCCTCACATTTCTCAAATTAATGGTCAAAAATTTGAATTTTTTCTGGCTCTTAATTCACACTCTGTACAAAGAGAACGAATCACAAAAATTAAAAACCGACGCCGATGACGCATAGCCCAAGGATGACGCTTTCTTCCTTTGGTTGGAAATCCAACATCGGTCGAGAAATATTCGAGTAATAGCTTATCAAAATTAGTCAATTTTTTGGCTGTCCCACTTCATCTGGTAAGTAGTTCATGTTGATGTATACCATACCAATGTCTACTAGGAAGAATAAATCAATTGATGCTGTATGTAAGAATCTTGGAATATAATATCGAAAAATTAACAGAATCATCAAATAATGTTATAATACAAGGCGACAGAGTATATTATTCTCTCCTGAAAACGAGGAATTCAAATCTAAAAGGATATATTCGATTCATTTCCAGAATGTAGGTATATCTATTCAATGGGGAAGACCTCTGAGAGAAGAAATCCGTGCAAACCTCTTTCAATCGATGAATCATGATTTACGTTTGATGTACAATCAATATTATGAGTTAAAGTTGAAGGAATCGAATCTATATCGTTTTGAAATCAGCATATTTCATTCGATATTTCAAACAGCCAAATATGATGGTGGTGTCGTGACGTATTAGTCCCGAACTGTAGCTATCTCTCTCTGATACCCCGTCATTCTGCAGTGTTGCAGTGTGATTGGTCAGTTCAAGGACAATAGGCGTGTTGGGAATAAGATGTCGCACCAGTCACACCAATGAATTGACAAAACTTCAAATAGCGCAGGAATTGTGTATTTTGAAATGGACATATTCTAATTTATTATTTTCATCGTCTTAGCATGAATGACAACATTCAAAATTGATTCGCTGGTAGTTTTTCAGTAAAGAGTTCACGAAAATGTCATTTTGAAAAATCAGTGGCCTCCCCCATTCCTGGTTGACTATATCTACAATCGCCCTACCATGAGGAATAATATCTTCCATCCATTATTATTTGGTGATTTTGTTTTTTGTTTTTTCTGTTTTTTTATCGCTTGGAGCGCACGAACGGGAATCCCTATAATGTTCAAAGAACATCGTGCGTTCCTAGGGAGGATAGGAATAGGAGGTAGGTATTGGAATTTTTTGAAATTTTTCGTTTCATTCGAAGTAGACATTGGTATATGCATTGACATAATTTGGAATATTCCACAGTGGCATGTTCAAACTATCTATCAGATTTGTATGGAATTGGATCGATCACCACTCATTCTAGAAGATGATTAGCAATTGTCACTACTTTCGGAACCATCCTATATAATTCAGGTATTGTCGAATGATCAAGTTCCCCAACAATTTCCACGGAATATACCAATCATTTGATGAATTGAATTAATTTCCCCCCTTTTTTGGAGATATTTGGAACATTCGCTGTTTTAAGACCAACAAACTGAGTATGTGCAGGTATATATCATCAATGATTGATTTCCACCAGCTACATGAACGAACAAAACGTAGTCCATTTGGTTTCGTTATTCGAAAAGGAAACTTCACAATGTCATTTCAGAATTTTAAAAAGTCAACATCACCACCCTGTATGATCCAACCTATTGACTTCAGAGCGTTGGATATTGGGACTTCTGATAAGCATCACGAACTCAGTATAGGCAGAATAGGTGTCAGACGGCTCTGGATTACTCATTACAAAAAAAACAACAAAAAATTGCTGAGAGCACATTCCGAATTTTGTCGTCGTGTAAATGTTTGTTAACGTGAGAAAGGAAGAAATTTTGAACAATTTGCATGAGATATCTTTCAATATTTCCAGTGTTGATTTATGCTTTGAATTACTGACATCGAGATTTTGTCGAAACCATGAGGGTACCTGATCGAATCTAATCACGAGTGCCTTTTTTTTAGTACGCCTTCCAGTTTCAGATTTTTTTCTCACTGAGAAAATCAAGATCTACATGCCCATGAAATGATATTCTACATGATCATGATACGGGTTTCATTGCTCAATACTATACCAACGTACTAAATTTGAGTTGAATCTCATTAGCCGTCTTAAAGTTATGGAGCAAAAAAGATTCGTGAATGGTAAATTCAGAGCAGCTTAACGATCAAACTGAGCAACTTTTCACGTCAATTACTAAACAGCCACTAAATTCGCGAATTTTTCAAATCAAATCACAGAATAAGAATGACTCATATTTGATTACTTGAAAGAATGATAATGATGCCAGCAACACAGGTGTCATTCCTGTTGAAAACTTCAGATTTCAAGTCGATAATTTCCTGATTTCAATATAATGTGATATCTTGTCAATATTGATTCGTCCTTCTACCTGTCACAGAAAAAAATGTGTATTAATCACGAAAAAAATATCAGTTTTAGCGCACGGTTTTTGTCTTCCTGAGCTACGCTCCTACAACCTGGAGCTATAGAATCTACAACTTTTTCCCTTATAATGAAAACTAAACTATTGTTCCATCACCATGATCAGTAGCTTCAGGATGAGCGATTTTTTTTCTCGCGAATAAAATTTTGAATGAATTTCCACCACCAAAAATTTCAAAAAGTTCCTCCACCGAAATTTCAGTTGTTCGTTTTTTCATCGAATATTTCCACGATACATGTTTTATATCCAAAGACACGGCAGTGTCTCATACCAAGTATACAGAGTGATCCACGGTGGATGGCCTATTAGAATTATCTGGAGAACGAAATGACAGAACATTCTGAAAATTTGGGTTCTTTGATAATTGAACATACTCTATCAGTCTAAATTATTTTCATAGATACAGTGTTGCCACTTTTATCAGAAACAACTAGCAACTTTATTATTTCAAATGGAACACCCTGTATTTTATTGCATTTTTAGATTCTTCCTGGAGAGCTGATTGCTTCAATGTATCACACTTGCGGTCTAGCAGAAATGATTACAGAGATATAGGGTGTTCAAAATCGAGATTTTTCAATTTTTGGATTTTTTTTTTTGTCGAAACTATTCATTATCGATCAAAATGGCTCACATGTCCCTATCTTAACTTTTGATTCACTATCTACTGGAATTTAATTGGAAAGAATACAGGATGCTTCAAGATTTTGAATTCTGATCACCCTGTATCTGTTCCAAATAGATGTAAGTAGATAGTAGATCGAAAGTTAGGATAGGAACATGTAAGTCGTTCTGATCGATAATGAATAGTTTCGACACAAAAAAATCCTAAAATTAAAAAATCTCGATTTTGAACACCCTATATCTCTGTAATCATTCTTGCTAGACCCCAAGTGTGATACATTGATGGAATCAGCTCTTCAGGAAAAATCTGAAAATGCAATGAAATACAGGGTGCTCTATTTGAAATAACGAAGTTGCTAGTTGTTTCTGATAGAAGTGGCAACACTGTATCGATAAAAATATTTTAGACGGATAGAAAATGTGCAATTATAAAAGCATCCCAATTTTCAGAATGTTCTGTTTTTTCGTTCTTCAGATACTTCTAATAGGCCGTCCACCGTGGATCACCCTGTATATGTAAGCTACAATCTTGTTGTTTTTTCGTGTGAAATACAATAATTTTTTCTGTCACAGAAACAAGGACGAATCAATATTGAGGAGATATCACATTATATTAAAATCAGAGAATGATCCACATGAAATTCTTAGTTTTCAACTAGAATGATACCTGTGGGTTGCAGGCTTCTTTATTATTTGTTTGAACTAATCAAATCTGTCAGTCTAATTGTGTGTTCTGATTTAATGACGTTGCGAACTCAGTGGTTCTTTAGTGATTCACCTAATCGCGCGAATTCGAATGGAAGATAAAAGACTTCCAGTGCTTTTTTGGAGACGGTGTTTGGCTTATTTTATGGAACTATAGCACAACAGAAGCCACCAACAGTGTATTTATCTCTGATATATATCCGGTATAGAAGTACCCACTTCTTCACGTGGAAAAATATCAATTCAAGTAACAAGTTTTTTGGACGAGTACACAAAATTCTAGGCCGAGCCGTAGGCAAGTTCTTGAAGTCTGCGAGTCGAGTGTTTCGTACACTATTTCTTCGACAACCATGTAGAATAACAATTCAATGAGACACATTTCCATATTATATTTGTAGGATACAATTTATCCTTTATCAATTAATATTTGTATTAAATACTGAAATTTTAACAGAAAACCTATACGTACTAACTGTTACATTGGGGATTTCGTATGGACATTTCCAAACTCACCATCGCATCAGCTTTCGATAGTTTGTTGCGATAATCACAACCAAACTTTCGAATATCAAAATGTCAACTAATTTCATAAGAAATAGCTGTCAGCCGATATTTTGCTGCTATGGTGTTTATCATCTGCATTTATCAAAACCATATCTACCAAGATTTTCATGGTTACCGAGACAACAGCGATGTGATACCTTCCGGCTCAGTCCGGGAAGTACGTTCTTCCCGGACTAGACCGGAAGAATGCTACTCTCTCAAAGTTGCCGGTTGCCGAACAAGTAATTCATGAAGACTGACAATTCATAACCTGTCAACAGAGATGAAATTCCAAACTTTTTTTCTGTCACAGAAAAGAATAATAAGAGTTTGTATACAGGGTATATTGATTACGTGAAGAAACGTGAGCCTGTTCAAGTCTTTTCATGACTCAAGGTTTTCTATTTGTGATCGTATACTGATACGGATATACAGTAATTGATGACATACAGAGTACCTCATTGATCTTTCGAACACAGTGAAACAGGAGAAATTTCGTGTTATGGCCGTAGAAAATAGTTCATTCTTCAACAGGCACGGAATGATAGTCATTTCCCTACGAATCATGCTGCAAACTTTATTCTCATGGAAAATGACTCACTCTTTGCTCGTTGAATTATAGACTATTTTCTACAGCTATATAACACAAAATGGCGTTTGTTCAACAGCTTTTACTGAATCAATATGAGGTCTTTAATTTCATTTCAACAGATTCAATCTACCATTGAATGTCAAATTTCAAGCTCTGTCTCATAAAACATAACTTAAGAGGAAATCAGATGGCTACAAGCCAAAGAAATCAAAAAGTTCGCTATTATCTGTCATAGCCCATCAGGATAGTGATTTTGACACAGTTGCCGTCAGATGAAATACAGGGTGTTAACAAATAAGTGTCACAACGGAAAACTGTAGATTCCCCATAATGAAAGAGTCATTTCTGTCCTCTTCGAAATTTTCTCCGGGCTTCCGTTTTCAAGATACAGGGCGTCAAAAAATCAAAAATGTCCAGTCCAATCAAACACACTATATAACACTTGATGAACTTAACAATTGATAAAACCAGCATCGAGACCAGCATACTCAAGAACCTGACATTCGGTTGAACATATCATCAGACAGTTCCGAGGTGTTTATTCCCATTGGATTTTTAGACGATTTTTGGAGATACCATCAGGATTCTATAATAATATGTTCTTATTCATATAAACTTTAGAGCATTGGGACAACAGGACGTTTTTTGTATGAAAAATATTGGCGCTTCAGAATCTACTTTGAAAATAACAATTTCTCCAGTGGCATAAATGTTTGGGGAATTGAACCCTTACGAGGCGTTGAATTTTCCTCCACTGACATGTTCATGGAAATTGATCAAGAGTCCTGAAAGTAGTCATTATTAATGATGGAGTGCGTACGGAGGCTTCACTCCATAGCTCAAACGGTTCCTGAGATAGTAGCAAAAAACAGATTTTTTTTTGTATTTTTTTGACGCCCTATATCTTGAAAACGGGAGCCCGAAGAAAAATTTCGATAGGGAAAAAAATGTTCTTTTTTCATGAGGAATCTACAGTTTCCCGTTGTGATACTAATTTGTTAACACCCTGTATAATGTTTTCAAATGTCTCTGGGACATTATATGTAATCGTGTTATGGTTGGATTTTGCAGCCTATGATATCAAATGAGCCTTTTCCCTGGAAATATTTCTGAAGTTCTTCAATTCTCAGCGAATCTCAGACAGCAATTCTTCTATGCAATGTTACTTTAAACAAACGCCTCTTTACTAATGCAGACAGTACATTTCGTAATTTTCAGTTCACAGTATAATATATCTCCTCAATTTCTATTTTTTTTTTTTTTTTTTTTCAGGAATTGGTCCGATATACTGCTTGTCTAGGAGAAAACGACGCCGACCTTCGCAAAGCCCTTGATTTGATGCTAAGCGTGCCCCACAGGGCGCAAGACGATAAATTTGTGTCTAGCATCGAAGGCTACAAGGTAGGAGGCTTACATGACGATTTCTTCATGAAAGACATTGCTAACTGTCTATTTGGAAATATGAATCTCTGCATCTTCATATTTTTTCGACTTCTCACCCCAACTTATTTCATTATTACAATACCAACGATACCTATTTTTCTCAGAACAGTAGCAACGACATATAGTTATTCATTGTACAAGGAAAAAGTAGTAGATGTTAGCTCCAGGTTGTGTTGTCTTCCGACGCGTAGCGGAGGGAGACAAAAAACCGTGAGCTGAAATCTAATATTATTCCCGTGTATAATACACTATTTTTTTCTGTAACAGAAGGAAGGACGAATCAATATTGAGAAGATATCACATTATTTTGAAATCAGGAAATTATCGACGTGCAATTTTAAGTCTTTAACAGTAGGGACACCTGCGTTGTAGGCATCTTCACCATTCTTTTGAAGTAATCAAATATCTGATGTCACTTCTGTCAGTCTTATTGATTCATTGGTTGTTTAGTTATATACGTAAACGCGAAGTCAAATGGAAGACGGTAGTATTGATTTATTTTTCGGAACTATAGCACAACAAAAGCCATCAACAGTGTATATATATGTGATTTATATCCGGGAGAAAAGCACTCACTTTTTTCCCACGGGAAAAAAGTAATTTATGAAAAGTGACATTTTATAACCTGCCAACAGAGATGAAATGCCAAACTTTTTTCCCGTCACAGAAAAATAGTTATTTGTATTATTCGTTCTGAATGAAAAGTACCAGACGTGTCGTTTATAATCCGTAATAATAAACCAAGCTGCTACGAATATACTCTCGACGTTCAGAATATAACGTTCGTACTTCGTACTCATTTCAGAATATTAAGATAAAAAGTTCTCAGAATAATCAAAGGATATTATCATCCTGGCAACAAATACCTATTTCATGAACATTCATTTTGACATATTCCTAGAATATCCTCAGAATATATACGGGATAGTATCAAAATATGATATTAGTGTTATTCTCGTATCAATATTCCTAATGTTCTCCCTGACTAACCCTATTATTCTCTAGCATCAATACTATAATCATCCTACTATTCATATCACTCATGAATAAGGTTCCTATAGCGTAGTGAAAAAGGTGTAACAATTGAGATATTCAATAACAAGAGAATAGGTTCGATTTCCCAGCAGGGAAAGCTCAATCAATCAATCAATCAATCAATCAATCAAAAATATGCTTTATTGTCGAAGACATAAATCTTATTGACGAAGCTTGTACTACAAATATTAAAAATATAGATATTTTACAATTATTGTTTGTTAGATTCTAATAAAAGAAAGAAACATACATTTAAATATTGAACATAGAACATGAAATTAACAATAAGCATGTAGTTAAAAAGAATTGATAAATATTTATAGAAACACACAAACAATCAAACAATCAAAAATACTATCTGCGTTACCACAAAGATAACACAGGGTAATTATAAAGTAAAAAATAAATATAATTGAATATCACATTGTCAAGATTAAAAATAAAAACATTAATTATTTGAAAATAATTACATTATTTGGTTAAAAATAACTCGTCAATTAATCAAAATATCACATAAAAATGTATGTATGGTTGAATAATATATATTAAAAAATATTAAAATGTTAACTAATTCAACCACTTATGTTTTTATTGAGGAAATCTTGAACTTCGTACAATACTTCATCCATAAGAATGAGTTTAACCGATTTCCTGAATAAATGGAGGGATTCAATGGTTTTGATGCTGGCAGGAAGATGGTTATACAGTTTTGCAGCATTATAAATAATGGAGTTTTTGATCAAATTGGAAGCTAGAATGGGTAGCCTTAGGTTGTTATTTTGGCGGGTAGAACCAGAAATGGTATCATATGTTGATTTATTTTTATGTGCTAAGCATACCGATTCGAGGATGAAAAGAGATGGAATGGTGAGGAGTTTTTGCTTTCTGAAAAGTTCTTTACATGATACTCGAGGTCCAACCCCGCAGATATAGCGTACTGCACGTTTCTGGAGAGTGAATATTATGTTGAAGCACTGTTTGTTGCAGGTACCCCAAAAGGGGATACCATACCTGACATGAGACTCAAATAAGGCATGGTAAACTACTTTTGCAGTTGTCCCACCCAATTCTCTTGAGATAACACGTAGAGCATAGCACCCTTTGAACAGCTTTTTACTAAGATGACGAACATGATCTTCAAATTTGAGTTTACAGTCTAAGTGAATCCCTAAAAAGGTGTTGAAATTATTAGATGAAATAATATCATTCCCCAGGGAAATATATATCGGTATATCGCATTGAAATGATAAGAGATTCGTTTTGTTAGTGTTGAATGAAAGCTGATTCGAGTTACACCACTCTCTCACAGCGTTAATATCCCTAGACATTTTACTAAAAAGTTTGTTAGGGTTTTGATCATGCCACAGGACCGTTGTGTCGTCTGCGAAAATAGTGAATACACCTTCAGTCTTAATATTCGCAAGGTCATTAAAATATAACAAGAACAGGATAGGTCCAAGCACAGAGCCCTGAGGTACACCATGTTTAATAAAACCTATATTGGAAAAACTGTTGTTTACAACTTGTGTTCTTTGGCTCAAGAAAGACTCGAACCAGTAATGGCTTTGGCCTCTGATCCCGTAATGGTGGAGCTTACGAAGCAATATTTCATGATTCAATGCTTTTGACAAATCACAAAATATTGCGGCGCTTGCTTCTTTAGAATTTAGATTTGAGTATACATTTTTCAGAAAATGAAAAATTGCATCTCCAGTACTTTTGTTAGGTTGGAAACCGAATTGTTGAGGATGTAGAATTTTTTGGTGAGCCAAGAAGTCCATCAATCTAGTTTTAACCAATTTTTCGATAATTTTTCCCAGGGTTGGTATTAAAGAGATAGGTCGAAAATTTGATGGCTCGGAGAGGTCACCACCCTTATACAGGGGGATCACTATACTGGTTTTTAGGAAGTCGGAGAAAGTTCCTCTGGTAAAAGAATCATTAATAAGGTGGACCAGCAGTTCGAGAACAAAGATTGGCAAATTTTGGAAGATTCTTATTGAAATATTGTCAATGCCACTGGAAGTTTTGTTTTTTATATGATTTATTGTATCCATCAGTTCCTTATGATTTGTCTCGTGTAATACAAATGTTTCGGGAGTGTTTTTTTTTTTTTTTTTTTTTTTATCGCTTGGAGCGCACGAAAGGGAATCCCTATAATGTTCAAAGAACATCGTGCGTTCCTTGGGAGGATAGGGACAGGAGGTAGGTATTGGATTTTTTTTTGAACTTTTGGAGATTATATGTTGTTGGGAATACTTCCACAGGAATGAATCAATGAATTCCAGAGCCTAGCCGTTCTATGGATGAAGGAGTCTTGATAAAGTGCTGTTCGACATCTTTCGAGGTTGACAACGAAAGGATGTGCTGACTGGGCTTGTCTAGTTCGTCTGATTGGTATTGCTAGTGAAGGGATGATAGCAGAGATTTCCGAAGAACATTTCCCGTGGAAGTATCGATAGAAAAGTGAAAGGTCGCCGACCTTTCTACGATGTTCCAATGATGTCAAAGAGTGAGTGAGTGTGGCGTCACCCACCAGGCGAATGGCTCTTCTCTGGATGGAATCTAAGAGCATCAGTGTATGTTTTGGTGCTGAACCCCATATGTGGGAACAGTATTCTAGAACAGGCCGTATCTGCGCTTTGTAGATCATGAGAAGCTGTTGAGGTGTAAAGTAGCTTTTCGCACGGAACAAGAATCCGAGTTTTTGTGAAGCAGCTTTTGCGATGGATCTGACATGATTATCCCATGAAAGAGTGTTGCTGATGGAAATACCGAGCATAGATATGGTGGGCTTGGTGGGGATGGTGGAGCCAGACATTACAATATCGGGCATACTGAGTTCCGCCTTTCTAGAGAAAATGCAGGCTTGAGTTTTGGTGGCGTTGAATTCAACTAGGTTGTTTGTTCCCCAGGCTGTGATTTCAGCAAGATCTTCATTGACAGCATTGACCTGCCTGCGCCGTGAGTTCTTAGTTTCCTGGGAAGAAATGGGAATTCTAGAAGAGAACGCAGTATGGAGGGTACTATCATCTGCAAAGCTGTGGATGGGGCAAGTTGTTACTCCCAACAGATCATTGATATGAAGCAGGAATAATGTTGGTGCCAAAATTGATCCTTGTGGAACGCCGGAATTGATGCCAAAGGTATCAGACGATACACCGTCCACCACCACGTGAAGCGATCTGCCTGAAAGAAAACTCGATAAGAGATGGCATAGCTGAGGTGGTAAGCCGTATGATGGTAGTTTGTGGAGGAGTCCTTCGTGCCAAACACGGTCGAATGCTTTCGAAATGTCCAACGCGACAGCTAGAGATTCCCCGTGTCTTTCTATTGAAGATTGCCATAAATGGGTGACGTAGGCAAGTAGATCTCCAGTAGATCTTCGGTGGCGAAAGCCGTATTGTCTATCATTGATGATTCCTGAGCTCTCCAGATATTTGATAAGCTCAATATTGATGGCTTTCTCCATCACTTTGGAGATTACTGATAACAGGGCAATGGGCCTGTAGTTGTTGGGCAGGTTCTTGTTCCCTTTTTTGGGGATTGGTTGGACTCTAGCTGTCTTCCAGCATGATGGAAAAATACCCGACCTGTACGAGATGGTAAACAACTTGCAGAGAATCGGTGTTAATTCTGGTGCACATTTTATGAGGATAATGGGTGGAATTCCATCAGGACCGTTAGCCTTATTTGTTTTGAGACCAAGCAAAATTCGTCTGATAGTGCGTTGACGGAAGACGATTTCGGGCATTCGACTCTCGACGGGTGGAATGTCTGGCGGCAGTTTTCCTTGGGAATCTAAAGTAGAGTTTGCTGCGAACATCTCTGCAAAAATATTTGCTTTCTCCTGCGATGTTGTTGCTAATGTGCCGTCGGATTTGGACAGTGGTGGAAATGAACTATTAGTGAAATTTCTTCCGACCGCTTTAGCAAGGGACCAAAACGAACGGGAGCCATTGGGGCAATCTATGAGTTTCGATCTTATCTTGGCATTGTATGTTTCTTTCGAAGCATCTATTGTTTGGCTGCAGTTATTCCTGGCATCAACGTATTCTGCTCTAGTCGCGAGGTTAGGATTTTTGCTCCAGCGATGGTAGGCTGTTTGTTTCAAGGCAACAGTTCTAGAACAGTTTTTGTTGAACCAGGGTTTCGAAGGTGATGATCTTTTCGAAAAATGAGGTATGTATGTGTCCATTCCGAGCATGATGATCTCGGATATTTCCGCAGCACACTGTGAAGGGTCCTCAGAGTCAAAGCATACTCTATGCCAAGGAAACTCGGAGAAAAACATGCGGAGACCGTCCCAATCTCCTGAATTGTAATGCCATATAAGACGTGGGGGTGCCGGAGCAGTTGATGGAATGAAAAATGGGCAGGTTGTGGAGATGAGTGTATGGTCAGAATTGCCAAGTGGAGCTCGTACATCTATGGTGTAGGGTGCTGAATTATTAGTGAGGAATAAGTCAAGTATGTTAGCTGAATGGTTATTGACATCGGGAATTCGTGTGGGTTCTTTGATAAGCTGCTCTAAGCCGTGAGTGATGGCGAAAGCTTCGGCTTGTCGCCCAGCTTCATCCGTTCTGTTAGAGTGTACGAGCCAAGCAGTGTTGTGTACATTGAAATCGCCCATGATGATGATCTCTGCTGCTGGATGGTTCTGTTGGATTTGGTCAAGCTTCAGAGACAAGAATTCGAAGAGCTCTCCATAGGATGGATCATTTGGTGATAAGTAGAGACAACAAAGGAATTTGGTCTGTTTCTGGCTATCGAGTTTGAACCACATGACATCAAACTTGTTTGGTTCCAAAGTTTTTTCTCGTTGACATGAGAGATTCGTTTTAGAGTAGAGACAGAGACCTCCCTTGAATCTAAAACGTGTGTGGAGTTCGTACCCAGGACAGAGCAGATAGGTCGTATTGGTGGATGAGTTGACCTGTGTTTCAGTAAGAGCCAATATGTCTGGCTTTTCAATTTGAAGGTGTCGATGGACATCGTTGATGTTCTTACTCAGATCTCGGATGTTACATAGGTCTATCTTGAGGACTTTTTCAGCCGATGGTGAACCCCCTCTAGCACCTCTCGCCCGGAAATCCGAATGGAGAGGTATTTTACTTCCGGATAATTTTACTTGAGGAGAACTCATCATCGCGTATTCTGTATAAAGAAGGGAGGTTGGCGTGGAAGGAAAAGGAAATTGGGTTAGGTTGGGTTGGCCGGAACATCAACCAGCTACTGAAACACGGGTGAGTATACCCATTTCACAGTGCCTATGGTTGACGTGGTGGTATCGCACCGGGCGATGGCGTTAGCCATCTTCCACCTATTGGCGTCCTTTTAGTCGCCTTCTACGACAGGCAGGACTTACCGTGGGGTTATTCTAATCCGACCACCACACGGAAAATTTATTCAGATAAAACAGTGGATCTGCAGCAGCTTCAATATTTTCAGAGAGTCTGTCGGATATAGAGCAATAGTATTCATTGAGTGTATTGGAATCCGGTGTTGTATTTGATTTTATGTTATTTTTTCCTCTAAACTCATTCACAACCCGCCAGGTTTCTTTAATAGTATTATTACTGTTTGATATTCTGTTGTGGAAGTAATTCTTTTTGGCGGTTCTAATAACACCTCTGTAAATTTGTTTATATTTTATGTAATAGTTATGGAACTCAATATCATTAGTGAATTTTTTGATATAATGAAGGCATCTCATATTACTTGCAGATGTTCGGATTCCTTTAGTTAACCAAACTTTTTTGTTTTTATTTTCATTTCTTATTTTCTGCAGAGGAAAGGAGGATTCGAAACAATCAGAAAGTAGGGTATAAAAGGAAAGAAACGGATCTTTAGAATACAACACCGCATTCCAATCCCTATTCAGACATTTGGAGTAAAATTTATCATAATTCGTTTTGCTGAATAGTCTACCAAATTTAAATTTACATTCAAAATTTTCACAGGAAATTTTTATTTGTTTCTATTTCTTCTACAGAGTGTTCCGTTGGGAAACGGGAATACTTCAACGGTCGATAGAGGTACCACGGTGGTTCTGAATATACCATATATGTTTGGTCATTGTAGCATATTTTTGACAATATACTATACTGCGAACGGTAGCTCTTATGTCAGTAGGCAATAGGCATGGATTCGTTGTTTTCACTAAGTGTTCAACAACTGAGATGGACTATACATTATAAAAATCATAAATACTATTTATATAGGATAGATGAAAATCATGAGCGCCACTGAATCTTTAACAGCTTATATAGCTGGGGATAGACCCAGAAACCCTGAAATTGAATTGCATGATAGCTATGAATGGTGAGAGAGATCTATAATTAAAAGAGAACAATTATTCTTGCATATTACATTTTATTCAGTATGCCATGAAATTTACATGTGGCACTAGTGTGGTTCTGGAACAAACCACCAATAAAATGATCATTGTTATTAGTTATGTTGTTAACTTAGAATTATGATGAAATTAGATACAAATGAATATCCTATCACAAATACCAGGTAGCTAACATCTAGAAATCCTATCAAAATAGCACTTGTAGAATTTTTGATATTTGTGACATTCGTCGAACATCAGATATATGGTAGATACTTACTTATTACATGTATTATGAATATGTACAATGAGTATTTACACAACAGTCTCATAGGATCTAACAGGAGGTCTCAGAAGATAATGTACCTGTTGACTTTCTGCTGTGATTCCTCACAACAAGATTGTATCACCATATTATACCGAAAACCAAAATCACTGGACATTCCAGATATCAAATATTAATTCAACATAATAAACGAAAGGTGAAGAGACTATGCAAGATACCACTTAGCTGTTATCTTCCAACTTAGCTGGAATGTTGTTCCTCCAACGGCAGTTCCTGATCACTCAGCATTACTGTGCCCAAAGACTGTACTTGAAACTATAGTTGTATAGGCTCTTGGTATTCTCCAAGCAGCAAAACAGCATGATAAATTTTCCCAGGATAGGAGCATGATGAAAGATGAGAGCATAAACAATGCATCAAGATGCTACTCAAATGCAGCATAGGTTGAGATGGAGTGTAAGATAAGATAAGATAAGATAAGATAAGATAAGAGGTTTAGGCCCCATGTGGCCCCCTTATTTCCAGAATAGAGACTGACTACCGTGAAGATTCTGTAAAATTAAATTACTCTTGAAGAGAGGACTAAAAATACTTTGAAAGGTGAACATACCTCAAAGATATAACATCCTAGTGTTATAGCAGAACGGGAGACGATACAAAATGGTGTCGTCTAATGACTGTGCCGGCTCGAACGAAGATCTACGACTTTGAACAAAAGTTATGAAGTCATACTCTGTTTTCCATATCTATCAGGAACAACAGCACTGTATACCACTATATTACTTCAGAAAAATGTAGACTTCATGGTTAAATTCACTTCGCCGGCTGGAGCACAAAAATCACCACATTCTTTTATCTTCAGTCAATCTCTATCTCCGCAGTAAAAATTAAGCCAAAGCGCACATCATTTTGCGTATCATTCTCAGTTTCGTCATATTTCGTCATTTCCCAATTTCCGGATTCTTTGGACTTTTGTCAATTTGACTTTATTTACATCTATTCTGTCAAGGTCAATAGAATTACTCCTCACCTTAGATCATCAATAATCAGAACTCACGGAACGACTGATCCATTCATTCTTTTCAATTCTACCACACCTGATCTCATTAATATCCGATTGGTTACGAATCCTATTCGACCAACCATTTGAGAAGCGAAGTAGATGGTGTGGCTAAAGTCCTACCAGCTGTTCGTCGTCCTAACCTCAATATTTTGAAATGTCAAAATATAATTATCATGATCAAAACAATGGATCTAATTACATGAAAATTATTAAAAAGGTGGCTGTAATACTGTGTGATCAGGCGACATCAATTTATAGCAAACATCATGTGAAACTCAGTGTCCTTTTCCAATTCATATCAACAGGAGAAATCGAAACATTATAGAATGATAACAATACCATCTTCCAACAATTCATACAGAGTAGAATTGTTATGTGATAACGTTTATGCAGTGACCTTTTCAGTTGATACTTACAAGGTATGATTAACATTCTTTAAATGATATTGACAATCTGCTATAGGTCGGTGATAAAGGATTTCCCTGTTATTGATAAGTTGTGTTTGTTTTCGAAATGACTAAGGAATTATAGGCACAAGTTTTATTCCAATGGTAGAGTTTGTCACTGATCAATATGTAAAAGTGATATCTAGTAGCAATTTTCATAGACTGCATAATATAGTGTTAATTAAAATTGCTACATCATATAAGTTTCATTATCGAGATATAGGGTGTTTTATCACTTCCGGTCATTTTTTCGAACCACCTGGTATTTTTTCTTGATATTTGTTAGACGTGTTTTTCCACTGTTACTCCAGCGACTTGTATATACGTCAGAATAAATTCCAGGCCCAGATTAACAAAAATTTAACATATTATTGAGTCCTCGAAAAAACACCCTGTATGTTTGAATTCACAAAATCCGCTCACATATCTGAAGAGAGCACTAAATGTTGAATGGATTTGTGTACTCTTCATGTTTCCGCATGCTATTTAACTACTGAATTTCTGGAGCTGCAATGAAGGATTTGTAAATTTCAATATCTAAAAACCGACTTTGTGTTATTCTGTTCTTTCATTGAGAACAAATAACTTAATAGGATCTTGTATTCGGAAGTGAATAATAAGTATACTATACCTATAGGTTGAATATTTCATGATTGAAAATACATCAACAATGATAAATAGGCAAACAGTTCCGTTTTGTTGATAACCTGTGGAATAGAATAGAATGGTTGTGCAACGAATTCGGACGAATATTAGAATACGATGATTGTTCAAGAAGAAGGAGATTTTATGTTGGTAACCTCACTTTCTGAAAGTGTGACAATATCTTGAAAATGTTCAGCAAATGAAATATGAATGGGTTTCCTCATGTAATAGCATTCTCTTCATGGATTTAACTGTACCTCAATGAAAATGATAATTCATTAAATCCTTCTGGCAGGGACATAATTTTTGCTCACATCAATCACAATTACCATATATACCTTCGTAATGGAAATTTTCACTATTTCCACTTACTAGTTGTTGTAGCTGATCAGAAATACAATAGCCAGCCATTTTGTTAGATTCCCCTCCCCGTCATCTTATTCCATCGTTCTCTTCGATGGAAATATATCGAGCAGCCAGAGCGAATAGCTTTTGAACTTCTTATAAAATGCATTGAATTGCTGTCACAGAACAAGGTTCGACCCTGGAGGTGAAACATCGAAACACAACTTCACTTTTCTTATTTTTTCACAAAGTTGAAATAATTATCAACCATTATTTCATGTTCATCAATTCGCGCATCAATTCGCGCGTGCCACCCCATTGTGCTATTGTACAATGTACAATGCACAAAAAATGCAGTGAGAGACGGAGGATTCCGGTTGGAACATTATGTTTTCATTTCGAAGTTTCCTAATTTTTCTGAGTCCTCATCGAAATTCCTCCTGCAGTAGAAGCTGATAGAAATGCTCGTGAAATTTTTGGAAGAATGCAAGAAATTTGGATTCATGCAATCAAACGGGAGGATTGGTCTGACATGCTGAGGAAATATGATCGGGTGTGTTGTATTAGCAGTATTAGCTCCTATTGCAGAAGGAGCAGAAGGAATTTTGATGAGAAATGACAAAATTTGATGATGAAAATTATGCGAGATTACTATTTACCTGAAACATCATATTCCTTTGAGTCTCGCCGCATCTTTTGTGTATTGTATGTACAACAGCACAATGAGAGCTAGGGCATGCTTGAATTAGTGAATTGCACAAAAAACACGATTCGTATGCGGAAATATTGTGTGAAACAAAATTTCAATCCTTTGATTCGTGTGTAAACAAATAAAAAAAGTGAGGTTGTGTTCCAATGTTTTACAGAAAACTGAGGTTGTGTTTCGATATTTTACCTCCAGGCTCAGTCATCGTGCACACAGGAGCACGTAAACATACAACACGGCTCCCTCTACTGCGCATGTCTTCTCAAGCTGGTTGAAAATTAAAAAATGACTACGTGCCCGGAGGACCTACTCATAGAGGTATATGTTCCTTTCCCACAAAATATTAACAAAAAATCGATGACAAGTCAAGCTAGTTGAAGAAAAGAACAAGTACTACGTTCCCAGATGACCTACTCATAGAGGTGTACTTGCAAAGTTCAATTCTTCTTTCAGAAATACTAAACATAAATCATAACCTCTCAGTGGCACGTCACGAACGAACACGGGAGACGTGCGCAGTAGAGGGAGCTGTGTTTTGAATGTTTACGTGCTCCTGTGTACGTGACCTATGAATAATGTTTGTAGTGAAGGCAAATACCTACTGTCTAAATGTTCTGTCAACTGTCTAGGAAGAGACATGAATGTGTTTCTATAAAAAAAAGCTTATTGATCATTCCAGAACACGTGATTTTGACATGGTTTCTTGAGGGGCACACAAACTATCTGTTAGGTTACCTTTGATGAGCATAGCCCTGGCCGTCCCTGCCACATCCACAATATACTAACAGTTTCACCAAACAAAATTATGAAATTCTTTCTGGTTCCAACTCAGATTCCTAGGAAAACGATCTCACTTATTCTGGTTTCATATGACAAATTTTGACAAAATACGATGTTTGCCCCTCAGCAACCTTTTCAATGACGAAATTCTGGAATGATTAATTGTGAGCCTTATTCTACGTTTTTTCAATTAGGGCAACGTGCACAAGTTGGGCCGGCTTCTTGCCCACGACCGGTTCACCGTCACCTTCGAAGACGTCAGCAAGGAGCGGTACTTGTTCCTTTTCAAGGCGCGGATCCTGATCTGCAAGGTGCGGAGGATATCCGAGGACAGGTCGATCTTCCAGCTCAAGGATACCGTGAGGGTGAGTTAATAATAATAATAATTCCACTAGGACTTGAGATTTGATATTCATCAAACGTGTTCTCAGGGCATGGAGCTCTTCATGATACATGAAATAGAATATTATTAAAGTCATCTCTACAACATTCATTTGACGATCAGAGCTCAATCACATAGGTGTACATGTTTCGGGCTTATATAAGACCATCATCAGCCGGATACAAGATTTTAGTTCTAGAAAAACCACCAATGACATAAGATATAGATAAACAATGAATACTTACATGGAAATGAAGAAGTTGAAAATTTAATTAACAGGTAGACATCGGTAGATTGTAGTAGTTCATCATCCTTCTTCACATTGTTCAAGGAATCAAACCAGTGATACAAGTTCTACTACCACAAATGATTTATGCACTTCGATTGAAGTATACAGCAGGTATCATAACCCAAGCTATTGCTTGCCTAAAATCAAGTTAAATAGTTGAAAAATCGTTCTCATGACTGTTGATTTTATTGAATTATATTTTTGAATTTTTCTACTTCCTCAAGAAGAGGCAATACGTTTTCGTTAGTGGGGTAGAAGATTATTTCGCTAGATTTTCATGCTCACCCTCCACTATGAGCACCTATACAATACATACTGACTTGTCTCATTGAATGAATCAATAAAGGGATGAATGAATGAATGAATAAATGTTCATTCACAGAAGGTCACAGAACAGGTACATTATTTTTACGGTGGGTGACAATGATGCATTATTTGTAGATAGTGTTCATGCAATAAACAGTAAAATCTAGTTCGTTAAAAAATAACAATACCTCAACATGTCTTTATACTTCCTATTGCCCCAGGTACTGATTGATTCAAGGTACTAACATTGATAATTCCTATAAATATGTATTAATGAAATACCATCGTTCAGTGACTATGGAATTATCAGTATCAAAATATGTATGTACCTTTATCGCATTTTGACTGAAATAATCTTTCATTTAAACGATATATTAATATTTCATGATGAACTCTGTTCTTATAACATCAAACACAATAATAGGAAAACCAGCTGTTGATATTCTCGTTCGAAATAGAATGAACGACTAAAATGTATTGCTCTCAAAGAAATTCCATTTCCAGGGCTATGGATTACCAACTAATCTGATCTGAGGAAGTCCTCAATTTGACTTCTGTTTAACTCCACTCCATATTCTGATCGCTCCAACTGTTAGTAGAGTAGCGTTTTGCAGCTCTTGTATTTGAGACATGTCTTATAGATTTATTTTATATCCCAGCTATGGCAGCTATGAGCTATGAATGATTTGATTGATATCTCTCACTTATCACCTAAAACCTTCAGCCACCAGATGGTCTCTGGAAGGTTGGGAGGCATTGAAATTTTATGAATATTCCTAAGTACCTTTCTCATTTTCAGTTGACACAAATTCAGGTCAAGGACCATCCAGAAGATACACATACTTTCGAATTGGTCGATAAGGTCGGAAAACAATCTCTGATTTTGAAACTCCACAGAAACGTCAAAGGCTTTTGGCTGAAAGAAATAAGAGAATTCGCCAAAGATCACAGTGAGTATATTCAACATATTTTTTTTTGCAATCGGCTCAAAAGTCGTCCATTTCTGTTCCAAAATTACCTCTTTAAGTTTACGTTCCTCTTACTGACACAACAAAATGATTAGAGTGTATGTTGCTAGGCAACACATTCATTGTCTAGGAGCTGAAGTTGAAGTTTAGCTCCTTGGAACTTGAAAAGTTCCGCATGACAGCTGATATGTTAGCTGCTTTTGTCACAGACATGCTGAAGTGGCTCGAAATTGTGGTTTATTCACTTATATTGGATTGATTAGACATCACTAATTTCGATTGCAACAAAAATAGCATGTTTCATTCGGATCAAAAGTGACTCTGTTTGACTCGCAAAATTAGTGTGCTCGGCTTCGTGGTCGCTCCGCTTCGCAAACGCAAATATTGCTCTTCAAACAAACTGTCACATTTCATTCTAATAAAACAATAAACTATTTTCTTATAGTTTGAGTTGATAACCTCAAAACAGATGAGTAATATGAAGCGATGTTCAATTATATAGAAAAAATACATTCTCCACATTTTCAATAACTTGGAAAGGTTCATGTATATTTTGGCCACTCACCTGAACTCTCTACGTTTGACATCTATTCCAGGTGAAGTTGAAGATGCTAGTACCGAAGACTTCCAGAAAGAATCGCTTTCACTAGACCGCACTGAAGAAAAGTCAAACGATCCAGAGGAGAAACAAGAATTCGCTCCAGAGAAACGTCCGCAAGCTCCAGAAAAATTGTCGCAATTAGTAAAAGTACCCCAACCAATAGAACCTTCAGTACCAAGAAAGGAACACCACGAAGCAAGCCAACCTCTTGAACCACCCAAAACTCCTGGCAAGTCGTTAGAGCAAACGAAGCTCGTACAAGAATTGAAACTGGTACTGAAAGAACAATCCAGTTCTTCAGAAAGCACCCTAGTTGCAGAAGCTGCGCCCACAGTCGATTTCACAACCACCACAACTACCGACTTACCTCCTTCAGAAAGCGAGACTTTGAAACAAGTGCAAACCCCTGAATCAGAAGGAACAGTTGAAGACCACCACCTGAGGAAGATAGAAGCAGTTGAGCCTCTTGTCCAGATCAACAAACCACGTGTTCTAGAAGAAGTTATTCCCTATATCATCAAACCTCCGCCTGAGCTAGTGCCTGGCACTGCTATCGATAAATTATTCAGTGTAGAGAAGCAAGGGGTCAGTGACATTGTTTTGACTGATTTCAAGGTTGGTATCGAAGTTAATGTTGAAATTGGAGACGAGATGAGTCGGAGATATGCTTCTAGTCGGTCAGGTTAGTTTTTTTGTAAACAGTTCGATGCCAATAATAAAGATTCCATCCTAACTGTTTGTTGTGTTTTTTTGCTAACTCTAATGATTGTGCATGTGCCTGACGTCTCTAATACTACAAAGTATCGAAATCATAGAACATATGTTCGTCAAGTACACAACATCACTAAATCTCTAGTAAATTCTTTTTGCTTGAGATTGCCTATCGGTTATGATGGCAGCAAGGATTTCCGTTTGCTGTTCATATTCCACACATATTGAACCTAGCAAAGGGCGGATCCAGGCAGACGGTCATGGGGTTCATGACCCCTTCCCCCCTGGGCCCAGGTGGACCGATGATTTTTCAGTGGACTTTCTACTTAGGTCACCAAACAACTGTAATATAGATGGATGGTAACCACATTCTGATACGAACCACGTTGCACATGCGAATACAAGGCTGGAATTGATAATACAAAGCCAATAGAATGCCTTCAGAATTATTTGAATTAGTATGTAAGGTGTTCTCAGTCATTGCTAAAGAACCCATGTGGTGATCCCAGTGGTATTTTCATGAATAAAAGGTTTCAAAAATTCTTGTCAAGAAATGCTTTCTTTATTATTAATATTCCCAATAGCATTCATCCAACAATAATTCAAATAGGTAGATCGTATGAACTTTCAAAGCTGATTCAGAATTTGAAGTCAGACTTTCAATATCTTATTCAGAAATGTAGGCACCGTACTAGGGTAAAACAATAAAATTTCTCATGGTACTTTTGTCTCATTTCAGAATATGATGCCTGAAAGTTCGTCACTTAAAAACGATAGGTACACCTACTTCAAATCGCTAGGACAAGTTTTGAATAAATGGATTCGAGAATATTGAAGAGGCATTGTTCGACGATTATTTAAAGGGACTTTTTTCATAAAAATACGTCAGGAATCACCCCACAGCGAATAGTTAATGAAAGTGGAAAATAGATTTGGGTGCATAGATGATTGAACGGAGATACCAAGTTTCAACTCATTAGTGAAATCTTCAATGATTGTGAAACTATAGATTAATGAACATGTTCAGCAATATTTCAGAATTTGTTGTTTAACTCAGCCCATATCTACACATTCCTCTTTTAGTTATCGTTCTCGAACCTTCCCGTCCTTCTGATGAAGGTCAGGATGTCCGTCCACTCTAATTCGACCAAATCTTCCTGTTGCAGTTTATCTACTCCAAAGATTTCGAATCTCATCCTTCTATACGCCTCACACTCTCCGAGGAAGTGGAGTAATGTCTCCTCATCTCCTCCGCATTCACGGCAAGTGGGACTTTCTTCTACACCTATGAGTGATAGGTGTCTGCGTAACCTGTTGTGCCCTGTCAGTACCCCTATAAGAAGGCGCAGGACTTGGCGATCCCTGCTCAGTAACCAAGCCATCTTTGGCTTGCTTGGACCGGCCACCAGGTCTCTCGATTGCCTGCAGCTGCCTATACGCCTCCAATATCCTTCTCCTCGTCCGCCCATTTGTTGAGGGCAGACAAAGTTTGGCTCCTTGTCATGCCCAGTGCAGGCTCCGGTCCCCAGAACGGTGTCGCGGATCCGATTCTAGCCAGCTCGTCGGTCACCTCGTTTCCGGGCACCCCCCTGTGACCCGGAACCCATACTGGTTCGACTTCCTTCTGTTCAGCTAGTTCCTCAAGAGCATCGCCACATTCCTGCACCTATGAGTGATAGGTGTCTGCGTAACCTGTTGTGCTCTGTCAGTACCCCTACAAGAAGGCGCAGGACTTGGCGATCCCTGCCAAGTAACCAAGCCATCTTTGGCTTGCTTGGACTGGCCACCAGGTCTCTCGAATGCCTACAGCCGCTTTCAATATCCTTCTAGTGCCTCGTCTGCCCATTTGTTAAGGGCAGACGGAGTTTGGCTTCTTGTTATGCCCAGTGCAGGCTCCGGTCCCCAGAACGGTGTCGCGGATTCGATTCTAGCCAGCTCGTCGGCCACCTCTTTCCCGGGCAACCTCCTGTGACCCGAAACCTATACTAGTTCGACTTCCTTCTGTTCAGCTAGTTTCTCAAGAGCATCGCCACATTCCTGCACCAAATCTGAGCTTGGTTTAAGATGGCAGATAGCCCTGAGAGCCGCCTGACTATCCGAGCAGATGTAAATCTTCTGCTCTGGTCCCTCTTTCACCTCTTGCCTCTCTGCTACAGTCAGAATGGCAGATACCTCGGCCTGGAAAACTATGGTATACTTTACGAGAGCGTAGCTCTTCCGTATACCTATTCCTAGGTGAATTCCTGCACCTGAGTCCTGTCTGTCAGTTAGGCGCGATCTGTCCGTAAAACATACTAGACTTCCTGGGCGGAATTCCACTCTGTTCTCTTTCCATTGTCCCCTACTTGGAATAGTGAGCCTATTTCGAGCGTTCTTCACTCTCAGGGTGGAGATAGGGATCTCCTGCTCCATTCATGTCGCAATTTCCGCGTGACCTGTCGCTGCCCCTCCGTTAGCCCAACTCCTACCTATGCATAAATCACTCATCAAATCATATTTGGTAATGTTTCAAGAAAATGGTGCAATAATGTATGATTCCAACCAAACATTTTCCACAAGTCGCTTGTAGCGATCAGAAATCATTCAGTATCAAATATTACTAGTGCATCAGGCAACGATGAATTCAATATCAAATTAATATACATATCAGAATTGAAAGAAACTGATTTCAATAAATTGGCATTATATCTTTGTCTAATCTTGTATACGAATATAAACTCTATATTGGGTAGAGCATATATCAAAACAAGAGTTAAATTCCACATAGCACCAAGATCCTAGAGTGTTCAAATCAATTCCTAGGCCCAATAATTTGGAATCAATGTTCCTTCAATATAATCTCATTATTGGTTCAATATCCACCCAATGTCAGTGTTCTACTTGGGACATAAACTTCGTATCTCAGTGAAGCCCAACAATTGTTTGATGACTTTCTCTAGGAATCTAGGATAGCCTTCGAATGACTTCTTTCTGGTAGGTTTCAGTAGTGAAGTACCTCTTTTTTCCACGGACCCGATCTCAGAGTACTGTGACTCTCATGTGATTCATCTAGCCAGATTTGTTGAACTTAAGAGCCTTATCTGATTTTGATTTGGAGCATTCTACCACCAGCACATTTTCCATATCAAAGACATAGCTCATAAGAGAGCAAGGCATATTCCAACAACGCCATGGGATCAAAAATATTCAACCAGTAAAGAGTCAAAATATTCGAAGTGGAATGAAATGGTAACAAAGAAAGAGGAAGAAACGGTGGTCATGAGTTTCATCTGGGAACGCCCCTGCACTGATGAGAGAGCAACTGTATTCGTATCTATACGAATCATTGCATATATTTTGGTAGCATGTAACTCGATGTTCCACGTGGCATGTAGTCAGAAAGCAATTATCTTCTTCTGATTATCTGCCATTATCGTTCAATTTATGAACTATCGTGGAAATGACTCCCAGTTTCTTCTTCCTTCGCTTACTCAATCGCTTTTCCATGCATTAATAGCAGCGCTACTAAAACCTCCGCTTGAGCAAACAGCTTCTCGATTCCTGATTCACACACGAAGACTATCTTGATTCACAGAAGGTGGACACGATTCGTCTGCTTATTCCCGATCTTCCTCCAGATATGCAACTGGAACTACCTCAAAGTACACCACCGAATCCTCACTAGCAGGATCAAAATACGACGACTTATCCTCCAAATACAGCAAGAGATCTTATGGCACTGAGGGTGGAGATTCATCAGCTCTGACATCAAGTTACACATCCAGAAGAGGCGTGTCTTCCGCTGATGATGACTATAGCTACAGCAGGCAGTCGAGAGTGGGCTCTAGCGATGCAGATCTAGATACCTACAGTTACTCCAAGAGAATCAACAAACCTTCTGATGGAGAAGGTGAAGGATACAGCTCCTATTCTAAGAAGTCCTCGAGATCTATCACGAGAACTGAAGGAGTGGGAGATGGAGATGACTTCAGCTACACCAGACGTGGCATGAAATCGACCATAGAAGGAGTGGGTGATAATGACCAGTTCACTATCAGAAAATCGTTAAGGACCTCTGTTGAAGGGACAGGCATAGAGCCCTCAGAAACCAATGATGCTTATTCCTACACATCCAAGAGAACTGGCTCAGAATTGGGTTCCAGGCATTCAATCAGATCGGTTTCCATAGAGGAACCCAAAGATGACTCCGACGACGTATTGTCGAGGATTTCCAGGAAATATTCTAGGAACAACTCGACCGAGCCTAAGGCTATAGGAGAAGAGGAGGAAGATAAGTACGCTAAGTATACGAGGAAGTATTCGAGAACAGATTCTCACAAAGATGAAGATGAAAGTAGGTTCTCTAGGAGATCTTTCAGAGGCAACTCTCGGGGTACAGATGATGAGGAAAATGTGCGCTCTGGAAGGATTTCTAGGGACAAGAGTTATGATGAAGAGGATGCATATGAGAAATATGCTAGGAAATATCTGAGGAAAGAATCGACGTCTACAGAAGGAAAGGATCAGTCGCTTGATGTCGAATCCAAACGGTATTTGAGGTCAGATTCTTCCAAATCTAGATCGAGGAATTCAGATGATGGTGAGTATTTTCCAATACATACCAATAATTATCATACAAACAGAGAGGTGTTAGAAAATAGCAAGTGCCTTCTGAATCATTCGAGATCGATTCGAAATTCGGTCAATAGCAAATATACCAATCTGCTGATTTACCGACAGGAAAATATCAGTTTCATTAATTCTGGTGAAAGCAGAGATGATAAAATGAATATTTCTGTCGATAGAAGGCAATTTGGTATACTTCCTACCAACTTGATTCCAAAACCCGAACTCTAATGATTGAGTACTGTCCGATTTTGTGCAGTTCTTTGTTACAGAGAACTCAAATTTTGAAATTTGTTGAGTAGCCAGTATACCAGATTGCCTCTTATTGGCAAGAAATATCTATTCTTTTACTTCTGGTTCAACCAGAAGCTACCCCAACTTGTGATTCTTGAATAAAATAAGCTGCTTATCTTGATATTCCGATCAGAAAAAGGTTTCTACTATAATGTTGAACGATCCCATGAATCCAAAAATGATAAATATCGAAACTCAGGATCACTCAACGTTCAACTGGAAGTGATTGAACTTATATTTTATTGTCAATTAATAAGTCTTGTGGTACATATATCATATATTCACTACCCACAAAATTTCAGAATCCGATGTTGAAAGATTGAGAAAGTAAATCACAAAATCAATTCTTCGAGGGCTCGCCAATTCCACTTTCACGATAAATTTACCTTGCATTTCCAATGGCTACTATAATGAGTTTCTAGTCAGTTCATCAGGACTTCCTTCAGAAGTCGGACTATACATCAAAATCATCCTGAATCACATAGTAGGCATTTCCAGAGTCATCACGGATCCAGCTTCTGAACAAATAGGTATGATTCAGCAAATCCAACTCTTTTGATATACACATCAGTAACACTTGAAACACCATCCAGTTTTTTGCGAATTTGATTGTTTTGAACTGACCCATATGAATGAAAATGTGAATGTTTGCATTTGGTTAATAATATCGGATTTGTTTGTTTTTGCATGACATCCCATGAAATAATATCAATGTATTTCTTTATATATAGATATATCCATTTTTTATATTCATCATTATATCTGAGAATATTCCTTTTCAATAATATCATTTGTTTGAGTCACAATTCAATCTTTCGGAATGGAACATGAAGTGATATCCAACAAGAGAAAAATTCATAATTGCCATCAATTGCCATTTTCAAGTCAATACATAACCAACAACTGCTACGTATACGTCACCACAAAATTCTTCAATGAAAACGTCCTCTCTAATTCATCAATGTTCTTGTAGGTCGATTTACTTTTATCAAATTCACTATTATTATTTTTTGGCAAGTTTTCTACTCCAGCGAATAATAACCAATATTTTCAACTATATTTTCATTCAAAAATCCAAATCAAACATTCCTTCTACTGGGTGTTCCACGACGATTAAGAAAAGAAATATCTCGGAAATCGAGATAAGGAACAAATTGTAATTTTGTGAATTTAAGCAATTGGTGCAACTTTTTCTGATATATTTCATCCGAGCAGCTCTTTGTTTTCGGCCACGTAACATCAGATTCAGAATTTTGAAATGTTCAACCTGTAAAAAAACTCCACAAACGACAAGACTTTCACAAAATTTTGTGGAAGTCTTGTCGTTTGTGAAGTTTTTGCCTTTGCCTTGGATTTTCATCAAGTAACGGCCGAGTCAATTCAAAACATTCAACCTGTATATTACGACATTTCTATATCTTCTTTCCGGTAGGACGAATTCAACACTCTGTCACATTAATGTTCTGATACAGATAATTTGAGAACTACTGGTACCTCAATATCGTTTGTCGTCTGGAACGTGCAATTGCATAATTAATTTAGATTAGGGTCTCCCTGTATATTTGGGTGAACCTATATATTTATTGGGATGAATGAAACATTATTCATATTTGATTGAGGAACGTAGTCGAAAATATTTGGAACACAAGTCATTTAATGTACAGGTGAAAAAAGGACTTGATTTTAGCTCGAGGTTGTGTTGTCTCCGGACGCGTAGGGTTTCATATACTCAAAAATAGGAAAATAAAATTTTTTAAATGGAATTTTATTTCTGAAAACATGTTATATAAATCATCGATATGGATAGATAGTGATGAGATGAACGGAGAATAATGTCCTATTTTTATAACAAAAAAAAAACGAATTAAAATAAAAATGATATGCGTTTTTGGTGTCGTTGCTATAAACACCATGTTTGAGAATGATTCCAAGAATTTAACCGTACATACTTGATGGAAAGATACAGAATGTTTCAGGCATATTTATTTTTTTAACAAAACGGGCATGTCTATCGTGTTTTTCGATCTTCACATAAAGCACGTCTAACAAATTCATTTTGATGAATTTCGCCACGTTCAACCACCACAGTACCACTAATTATAGGTGCGCGCTGTGGAATTTTTCTTGTTAGATATCCATTCATTTATTCACTTGTTCATTTATCCAAACTTGATATCTCCAAGGCATTCGATCGAGTCTGGCACCACGGACTCCTCGCCTAGCTTCCATCTTGAGGCTTGCCTCCCCAGCTATGTTCTCTGCTAGGTCTCCTTATGTAGTGGTCGACGGAGTTTCATCTAACTCTCTTATCATGAATGCTGGTGTTCTGCAAGGATCAATTCTAGCAACAACACTATTTCCACTCCATATCAACGATTTGTTCAGAGCAGCTTCATGTCCAGTACACATCTTCGCGAATGATAGTACCCTACATACCGCATTCTCTTCCAGGGCTCCAATACCAGCCAGGCAAATCAAAAACGAACGAGGAAGAAATGTTGACAACATAAATATGGACCTGGCAACAATTCGCGATTGGAGATCCAATAACTTGGTAGATTTCAATGCAAACAAAACACAAGCATGCTTTTTCTCTAGAAAAGCCGATCTCACTGTGCCCAACATGAGCATGTCAGGGGTAACCATACCTTTGAAGACATCCATTTCGATGCTTGCTATTACTATCAGCAATAACCCGTCTTGGGAAAATCACTTGAGATCAATTGCTAGAAGTGCATTCCTGAAACTTGGTTTTCTGTTTAGGGCCAGGAGCTATTTCACTTCCAGTTAGCTGCTTATGATCTATGAGGCACAGATTCGACCTGTCCCATATTAGAGTGCAGCACCCAAACATAGCCTGAAACTGTTAGATTCTATCCAAAAAAAGGCAATTCGTCTCGTGGGTGATGCCTTGCTCACAAACCCACTCACTTCTCTTGAACACCGTAGATAAGTTGGCAATCTGGCTCTATTTTATAGATATTTTAATGGAAGATGCTCTTCTGAGATATCAACAAGTGTTCTTCCCTTGGCAGTCCCCGCGAGATTAACCCGTCGAGTTAAGGCTTCGCACCACTTTGTGATCACTTTGGAGACCTGCAGAACATCTATTTTCAGAGACTCGTTCATCCAACGAACAGCGAGGCTCTGAAACACATTGCCAATGGAAGTTTTCCACGAGGCATATAACCTACAGAAATCCAAGAGGAACACCAAATCCTACCTTATTTCCCTTGGCTCTCACGATGTTCTCTGAACAATACAGGATATCCCTTTCCGTGTGAACCAGAACATAAAAAAACAGACCTACTGGCTTCATACCATAGATAACACAATGAAGGTGAATATTTGATCCCATAGATTCAGGAAAAACTATCAAAGTTGACCATATTCTACCGGTGTCAACATCAGTTAGCTCCTGAAAATGTATGCCTACTACAAACGCTCACTGGTTTCAACACTTTCATCGCTTCTGGTGTCCCAATCAGTGTTTTTATAAGGTCTGCGCGAAATTTTCCTGTGCGATGGCTGAAAATTGTCACTTATCTGTCAAAAATCTTCTCCATTATTGAGCGGCAAATTTGAAGAGATGAAGGTTAATTTTTAGATTTTTTTTCCACAATATATCTAGATTTTTCGGTTATATTAGGGGCGAATCCATGGCAAATCAACTGATTTGTCTTTTCCTATATATCTATTTATACCAGGTGTTCCATTTTAATCTTTATTAGGAAATTTCTCGAAAAGTATGCATCTGACAAAAAAAATTGCCGAATAAAAGTTGTATGGTTTGGTGGGGGACGTCTGGTTATGAAACAAGTTCCACCCCCTGGGATATGGAGGTAACATTGCAATCTTTAATGGAAACCCCTATTTTTTATTGCAGATTCTGGAAGAGCATTAACAATCATGAAGCTTTTATTCGGGAACTTCTTTTTTATTTCAACAAGATGGCGCTCCGTATGTGGTTTCAGCAAGATGGCGCGCCTCCACATTTTGCTAGAATTGTGCGTCCTTGACGAGAGATACCCGCAAAAGTGGATTGGTCGTGGGGGACCCGTGCCCTGACCACCCAGATCACCCGACTTGACTTCCCCATACTTCTTTCTGTGGGGTTACATCAGAAACACTGTGTTTCGCGAACCCCCAACCACACGCGAGAATATGAAAAATAGAATTAGAGGAGCGTGCATGGCTATAACGCCTGCTATTTCGGAAGCGACAGTGCGGAATTTTGAAAAACGAGTGAACTTGTGTATTCAAGAAAATGGAGGGCATTTCGAACACTTGATAAAGTAGACAATCTCACTTAAAACCAGCTTCAGTCTGACCTAAATGATACCTCAATTGCTGAACCATGCTTATTTTTCTCTTTTCTATGTAGAGGTGTCAGGGTAAGTTAGTTCGTTTAGCGTTAATTTATCGTGTGAATATCACCCCAATGGCGTTTGTCTGAGAAAATATCACACCCTACACTCTTCCTCGTCTCCAGGAGGTTGAAATGTGTAAATAGTAAAATATTCTTTTTTACGATCGCAGCGCCATCTTGTGAAAATAAAAAAGAAGTTCCCACATGAAAGTTTCATAGTTTCAAATGCTCTTCCAGAATCTGCAATAAAAAATAGGGGTTTTCGTTGAAGATTTCAATGTTACCTCCATTTCCCACTCCCCTGGGGGTCAGGGGGTGAAACTTGTTGCATAACCATACGTCCCTCTCCAAACCATACAACTTTCATTCGGCAATTTTTTTTGTCAGATGTATACTTTTGACTTGACTGATTTCAACACCCTGGTTTTCGTGAAGTTATATGAGCAACCATTTCCAATTTGATCTTATTGAAATCCAATATGGCGGACGTTCGCTTTTTCCGGAATTGCCAGAAACTCTGATATTCCAGATGGAAGACCTTGTATATTTTTACAAATTCAAGTTCAACAGGTCAAAACAAGTGGAATCTCATGACATGAATCAGAAATGTTGTGTGCCACAGCTCACCTGAAAACTAACTCGAACTGCAAGGAAATTCATGAAACTAGTTGTTGTTTCTTGAATGTATACAATTTGTTACTGCACCGAGATACAAAAACGATACGTTATCTTTTTTTTCAATGTTTGTTTCAGAGAGACATGTAGGTGGCTCATAGGGGTTCCAATTGAGAAAAAAATTGCTTGATCAAAATGTGATGTGACTGAAATGCTTCATCGATAAGTGAAAAAAAAAATTAGTAAAATTTGTATATCGCTACTTCAAAGTTGGGAACCAACTCCCCAGAAGTCGAAACTTGTGCGGGATTAGGAAGAGCGGGACCTTCAGCTTATAGTGGAATCCGAACCACTTCTAGGGCATCGAGGTGCTGCCAGGATTACAACCATGAATCACACATTCCAAAGAAAAATGCTCAGTCGATAGCCGGATTCGAACCGACAGTACCTCTGCATCGTGAACGGCTATCTAACGAATTTCAGCGCATAGAAAAACTCGGCTACAAAGCCCATTTTTCAAAAGCATAATTCTCAAGAATATGGGACTTATTTTGAATAGCCTTGACCACATCCCATGCATCCGCGAAGTATAATGGAATTGAATGATCCAATTTGAATTTTGTCGAAAAGACGTCATTCGACATATAGATTGCACTAGTTTTGACCTATTGTACTCGAATGTGTGGGAATATACAGAGTGTTCTCTTGGAAAAATAAAATTTGCTAGCATTTCCAGAAGAACCGGAAGTTTTCCAAATTGAATGTTATTGTAATCAAATCCTAAACTCTTCCCTACATGCATTAACCCTTCTACCTACATCTTGTTCAACCTACATCTCGTTCAAGTAGTTGTATCAGCTATTGCCTGTGCCTATTGTCGAAATTTCATGTTTCGTCCCTTGACATTGTCTTTGACTCATGTCAACGTCTTGTCTACATCATTATTTGACATTATTTCCCAACCCCATTGGTTTAGATTTCAACACATGCTGGCTGTTTGCCTCATCAATTTTATTGATATTTTCATTAAGTTGCGCTTTCATGAGGGCACGGAAAATCCCTCTTTTATAAAAACACGCTAATTTAGGGTTTTGTTGAAGACAGCTGCCTGGCAATTTCCCTTCATATACCATTTTGGTATATGAAATTTCGATGAAATGAATTGTATGTGCTCTCAGGGCACTGGGCCCTTCATTTATTGAAAATCAGTTTCTTCATTCATTAACTCGATTTTTCGACTATGGGCATTTACAACAATTTCACAACTAGAAGCATCATATTCTCTCACCTACAAGTACAAACTGTGAATCTCTCACATCAATCTTTTTGTATTGTAGAACATTCAATTGGGCTGAAGGTCTATCTTGGAAGACCAAAACAAGTCCCTTCTGATTGTGTAACAACTCTATTAAAATTTGTGTAGATGATTTCGGGCATTCCTTGCTTCCTTCTTTCAGAAAATTCCACTCCACTTTGATTAATATGGACTTCTACCAAAGACAAACCCAAAATGCTAGCTGTGCCAAATTTCAGAAAAATCCGTTAACGAATGCAAAAGTTACAAGAGTGGCCCGATACCCTGTGATACCAAATATATTCAAATCATGATATTCAATTCCAGAATCATCCTCGGTCAAAATAACCAGACAGGTAGAAACAGCCGAACAATCAGCTACATCGGAGAAAACCTCATCAAAAACATACATCTCAGAATCTCACTCGCAAGAATCTGAAGAAATAGCAACAGCTTCAGTACAGTCGAATATTGCACAGGAATCACTGAGAGAAGCTTCTGATGCACAAGCTAGACGGAAAGAAGTGTCCCAGAAAAAAGAGATAAACGGTAAAATAGAAGAAGTAAGAACAGAAAAAGAAGAAGGACTGTCCATCAATCTCAGAACCGTCAGAGAAAAGTCTGCTGAAGACAAATTGGGAGAAATGGAAGGCGATGGTTCACTCAAGTTTATCAAAACCATTCGTGGTACTAGCATCGAACGTGAGTATGATATTGACATTTCTTTATCGATAAGGGGTGAACAGTATTTATTGCCCACCACATCGGGCTACTGAAACGTGAGGTCACAATTGGTATAAATTACTTCTATTTTTTCTATCATTTAGCCTCTTTCTATACGATATATCCTTCTCCGTCAATGTAAGAATTGGTCGTAGCCTTCCAATTCTGCTCAAGTCTTTCCATAACATGAGTTCTTGTTTATGTCCAAATGGGCCATATCAATGTTTTCGGATATTTTCGACAGAACAGGGTTAAACCTTTCAGTCCAAGCGCAGGCTGCAAATTTCGACCTCATCTGAAATGATATATGTCCCAAAGGCATGTAGAACCATTGTAGTTCATCGGAAGGCACCTGTGCCAATCACTATCTTGAGAAAAATGATTGAAAAATTGCACTTTCCTGTGCGGAAACTCGTACTCGATTTCGCGATTTGATAACAAGATAAGAAATATGCCATCTGATTAATTAATTTCTCTAAATATAATAGTACAGAGTAGACTTCACACTATGAACAGTGTCGGATCCACCGGAAATTGATAAATAATGAGGAAAATTAATTGTTACACTAATGTATAAGTACATTTCATGAAGTTGAAAGAAAAATTTGAAGTTCCAAATATATAGTTGCCCCAGGTTCATGCTAACAAGAGCCTCGACAACTATAGGACCTCGAATCTTGTGAATCTTCAGAGTGCTGGCCGGCGATTTCATGCTGAGTAGATTGACCAACACAGGTGCGTTTGGGCCTGCCTGATTCATGATGTGCTGGCCTATTCACCAAGACTTCTAGTTCATCTTTAAAAGGCTTTTTTTTGGGCCTTCCTCTCCTCCTAGGTGTTTAGTCAGTAGATGAGACTAAATTTGAAGATCCCACATGCCCATCTTTCGAACTAGGTTGGTTGATACCTAGATCCGAAGCAAAACTTTTCCTGGAATCATCAAGGATAAACTTGGTGTTGTCTTGCGACTGGGTGATATTTGAGAATTGATCGATTTTGGTGCTCGAAGAGAAGCCTTTTCTTGTGGAAGTGGTGGCTGTTACAACTTGGGTATTTTTCTGATAAAATAGTAAATACGCTTTGTTACTGATAATCGAATCTGATGAAATTGAAGAAACACGACAATCGTTAAATCCGTGCCAGATGTTCGAGTAAGGATGTTTGCAGTAGGCCGTATAGTGACCACTGTTGATGGTACCGCTATGGTTTGAAATAGCATATAGATCGTAGTGGAACGGTCACTTCCATCGGCTGCGTAATAGCTCATATCCAGTTTTTCTAAAGGGAAATCAACTGTGACGTTCAGTTTTTCTACGAACAGATCCAGCGAGAAACGTTTCAGATGGAAGACAAGAATTTCAGGAAACCTCTGGATAGATAATGACTTTGTACATTTTCACCTTTCCTTGCATTTGGAGCAAGTAGGCTTGTCTTCGCCATCCAATGACTCCTCTCTGGTAAATGAGTCCAAGCACTGAAACAAACTTAGTTGGCGCGTTCGCTGTGGTATTGGCAATGACAAATCCCAAAAGGAATCAAACGTCACTGAGGAATAGCCGCAATACGTGCATTTCAATGAAGACTTAAGCAGACCAACGAAATTATTGACTATCTCCGAATTCTCCACTTTCAAGAATCTCGACCACGATTCCAAAGGCTTTTCGTTGACATCCACAATTTCTACGATATCTGTGAACTCAGAATCGGACTTCTCGATGACCTTATTGATATCCTCGTGCAAACCCAAGAGCAGAGAGCGCATAAACTCTTGTGCGTCTTGCTGTGCATTACCGATGAAGCACGGCGCAAATTTTTGGATTGTGCACTTCAAAGAGTTCATATTGACACCTTGGTCAGTCGAATCTTATGACCACAGTTCTTTCATGACTTCTGCGAAAGCCTTCATCAAATATCCCTTCGTGCTGGATATGCTTGTGTTGATATCTCTGTTATATAAGTCCATCATCAAATACTCCAACAACCACTTAGTGTGAGACATGCACTGAATGATACTGTTCATGAAACACGTGTTCCCAGTGTTTCTCAAGCCGTTAAGACCAAATTTCTTCCAGGATATTGGAAAGTCATTGATCCAGTATTCACAATTTTCATCGCTGGATCGGAGATATATCGATGTTGAATTTTGATTTTCAGATGGTTGACCAGATGGTGTTGAATAGGTTGACAGGTTACTCGAATATGACTCAACGACACTTGGCGTGGGTGGGAGATCAACAGCATGGATGGGTTTAACGAGTTTACATGGATTTTCTTGTGTAGATCTGCTTGCACAAGTCCGGGTTCTTATTGGAAATGCATCACCCAGTATATAGAAGATTTCTTCGAGACCTTTGCTCGATGGTATAGTATTGAGAATGCAAGCAGCATTGCCTCTCTGAATCTCAATTGAAATTCTTTGGCGAAGGTATTCAGTAGATCTAGTGTAATGACTGATATTGGCTTAAAGGTTGGCTTATAAAACTGTAGCTTATAATGTCTAAAATAAAGACTATATTTTTAACGATTATTATATTAATCGAAAATTAACAACTGAATTATTGATTCAACTCCTTGTTAACAACATATTCTGTATACAGGGTAAACTGATATACAGGATGTAAAGTAAACTATCCAACATTCTCCCCCTCGTATGATTACTGAATCATACAGGATCTTCGTCATTAGCAATCTTCAGTCTGCATAACTTCGCTACAGGCCTCTTGTAGATAGTGTTGTTGATTTTCACATCAACAACCCTGGTTTGTCCGTCTCTCCCGGGATATAATTTGGTTACGATGCCCATGTGCCATGTGTTTCGTGGTGCGTTATTATCGACGACCAGAACTAGTTCACCCAATTTAATTGGTTCAACATTTGAATCATACCATTTCGTCCTTTTCGTTAATTCTGGTAAATATTCTTGCACCCACCTCTTCCAAAACATATTTGTTAATTGTTGAGCAACTCTCCATTGTCTTTGCAATGACACATGTTTTTCTTCAAATACTCCTGGCGACTCTGTCCGATTATTTGTCCCTATTAAAAAATGGTTCGGTGTTAAGCACTCCATGTCTTTAGGATCCAAAGATACATGAGTTAATGGTCTCGAGTTTACGATATTTTCGGCTTCTACTAATAAAGTTTTCAATATTTCTTCTTTTGGTGCTCTCTCTGTTAAAACTGCATGCAAAGAAGTTTTTATAGATCTGACCAATCGCTCCCAGCTGCCGCCCATGTGTGGTGAAGCTGGTGGTATGAAATGCCATGTGATATGTCTATTAGTTAGTGCTTCGCCTATTTTTTGTATCATCCAACTCCTTCAATGCTTGCTTCAACTCTTTCTCGGCTGCTTTAAGGTTAGTACCATTATCCGAATAAATGTGCATTGGTTTGCCTCGCCTGGAAATCATTCGCCTTATCGCAAGAATAGCTGAATTAGTGTCCAAACGATTTGCTAGCTCGATATGTACTGCTCTAGTTGTCAAACAAGTGAAGAGTACACCATAGCGTTTTTCTCGCTTTCTTCCCACGGTCACTTCAAGAGGCCCAAAATAGTCCATTCCAGTGTATGTGAATGGTAGTTCGTATTCTGCTAACCTACACTTTGGTAACTCGCTCATGATGGGAATTTCTGGTTTTGTTTTGTTCTTCTTGCATTCAATACATTGTTTTGCAATTTTTCTGACTATTCCTCGTAAATTTAAAATCCAAAACTTCTGACGTATCTGGTTTATTATGTAATCCTGTCCTAAATGGTTATTGTTTTCATGAAAATGTTTCACCAAAAGATTTGTGAATGATGTTCTTGAGTCCAAAACTATGGGATTTTTCATATCTTCATCAGCAACCTCTGCTAAACTAATCCTTCCCTGCATTCTTATTATTCCATAATTATCCATGAAAGGGGTTAGCTGATAGATTCGACTTGATTTTTCTACACATTTTCCACGTTCCAAATTCTTTATTTCTTCATGAAAGCTATTCCTTTGGATATCCTTATACCATAAGACCTCTGCTTTCTTTATATGTTCTGGTAAAAGATATTCAGAATTGCCCTTTTTACGTAATTTTTCGATAAAAAACAGGATGTATGCGGTGGCTCGTATCAATCTTGTCCAATTAGAAAATCTTGATACATCAGGGAGACCTGTGTTTTTCTCTATAGTGAGTGTTACCCATTCCTTGCGAATTTCCAATTCTTTTTCCATTTTCTTGATTTCCGGTATATAGGATTCTTCTTTTGGCCATTCTTCTTCAGGAAGCTTTAAAAATGGGGGTCCTTGGAACCATCTAGATTCAGTGCCTACTTTTGGCTAAACTGACCATTTCGTACCTTCATCAGCAATGTTTTCCTTGCTGCTTATCCATCTCCAATTTTCTATATTTGTATTACTCTGTATTTCTGCGACTCTATGTGAGATATATTGTTTGAATCTTCCTGCATCACTTCTCAGCCAATACAAGACCGTCTTTGAGTCAGACCAGTAATATTTTCTGTAGAAATCTATTCGTGAATTGTTTTCGATGAATTTTGAAATGTTACTTGCGAGCACGGCTGCTTGTAATTCTAACCTTGGTATGGATAGAGGTTTAAGAGGGGCTACTCTAGTTTTAGCCATCATCAAAGCTATATCAACTTTTCCTTCATTTTCTATCCTCAGGTAGGCAATTGCACAGTAGGCTCGTTCACTCGCATCGCAAAATATATGAAGTTGGACAGATGATTGTTTATAAAAAATCTGCGAAAATTGTCTTGGTATTCGCAAACTTTCAATTTTGAGGATTGTTCTTCTCCATTTTTCCCATTTAGCTTGAAAATCTACAGGTAACTTTTCGTCCCAACCCATTTTTTTCTTCCATAAATCTTGCATAAGGATTTTAGCATAAATAAGAATGTTAGCCGCGAAACCAAGAGGATCGAAAATCGACATTACGATCTTCAAGAGTTGCCTTTTAGTTGGTAAACATTTTCCTTCCATTATATCTGTACTCACTGTATGAAATTTCAGTTTGAAACAAAAATCGTCATGATTTGGGTTCCAATGTAGACCTAGCACTCTTTCATATGCTGGTTCTAGTTCTAAATTTGAAGTCTTACTTTCATTTGATCTAAGTTCTGTTGGAATACTATCTAGGACTTGTTTTGAGTTGCAGTTCCAATTGCATATAGTGAAACCTCCTCTTCTATGGATTTCAATGACATTTTTAATTTTTTCAACTGCTTCATCTATATTATCACAACTGTCGAGGTAGTCATCCATGTAATGGTAGTTCATTATGGCATCAGCTGCTTCTGGAAATTCCTCTTCAAACTCCTGGGCATTTCGATTTCTCACCGTTTGAGCAGAGCTTGGAGAACATACAGCTCCAAAAAGCATGACGACCATTTGATATTCATCTGGCTCCATATCTCTTCTCTCCCTCCACAAAAATCTTTGAGCTGCTAAATCTTCTTTCTTAATCGTAATCTGTAGAAACATCTCCTTGATATCAGCAATGAAAGCTATCTTCTTTTCTCTGAATTTCCAAATTATTTTTATTAGAGGATTATACAGATCTGGGCCTGGGAGGAGCATGTCATTTAGAGAGGTACCATTAGATTTGGCAGCACAATCAAAAACTACCCTTATTTTGTTTTTATTTTTATTAAAAACAGCAAAATGCGGCAGGTACCACACATTTTGTTTGTTCTTGAATTCTTCTTCAGTTAGTTTCCGAGCATATCCTTTATTTATGTAGTCATTGATTTTATCATGGTAGGCTTGAGAGAATGCTTTATTTCTTTCCATTTGCCTCTCCACGCAGTTCAATCTTCTCAACGCATTTTCTCTACTTTCAGGCAGGTTTACTACCTTTTTCCATAAAAGACCTGTTTCCCATTTTGTGTTGCTTATTCGTCTCGTAGAATTCTTCAGAATTTCTTCAGAATACAGCATTTCTTCACTTTTTTCTGTCGCGTATTTGTCTGGTATATCATCAATTTCAAAAGATTTTTTCACCAATGAATGCAAGTCATCGTCTGGAGTTCCATCGTGGTCACAAATCAGATAGATGAATTCATTATTTGTTGGTTTATCAACATCGGAAATATTACCATGTATCACCCATCCTAGACAAGTTTTTGTCAATACTGGATCATTCCAACCCCTTTTGATGTAGCTTCTTGGTATTGTGAGAGGCCAATTATCTTGACCAATCAGAAGACTTGGCTTTGCATTTTTCATGGAGGATACTGGGACATTTTTAACGTACGGCCATCTTTTCGAAATTTCATTAATGTCGATGTTTTGTGTTGGTAAAGATAAATCTTGAACAGTTCTTACGTTATTCATTATGAAGGTTTTGCTGTCTTTCATTATTCCTGATATTTTGAGACTAACAATTTCGGATCTATCTAGGTAGTTGGATAGATTGTTAGTCCATTGTAGGCATAGTGGTTTTTTCTCTCCATTCAACTTCAACTGTCTTGCTATGTCTGCATCTAATAATGTGACTGTGGAAGCCTCATCGAAAAGTGCATATATTTCCATCTTCTGTCCTGAAGGTGCCTCTAAAATAACTGGTGCAACTCTCAACATAACTTTGCAGTGATTGAAGGATTGAATTGTAGCATTGAAATTTGGTTCAACTGTTGTTTCTTCTCCCTGTGATGCTGCTGTTCCTATTTCTCTTGCATTTTCAGTAGAATCATCATCTCCACTTTGAATGTTATGTAATAATGGATGATGATATTTCAGGCATCCGTCTCTATTACATACTTTCTTGAATTTGCAGTATTTTATTTGGTGATTATTTCTCAAACAACAAAAACAAATCTTCTTCTCTTTTGCCCAATCCCATCTTCTTGCAACAGTCAGACTTTCAAATTTTTTGCATTTCACTATGTTATGATTTGACGATTTTCTTTCACAAAATATACATTCTAAAGTACGTTTTTCCACCGTCGTGGCTAAACTGATTTCCCCATAAACGTGAAAAGTCTTCTTTTTCTCATATGATAAAGGTTTCGATACATAACTTGCGCTATCTGCAATTTTTTCCAGCCAAAATGCAAATTCTTTCAAATCAGCTTGCATGTGAGTCTCACTGATTTTTGTTCCCCATTGTAATTGCATGTGTGCAGGTAATTTATTCACAAGTTCCTTTAAAATTTGAGGATTTTGCAAATGACCATAAGCATTCAAATTTTCAACAGTGGCAACAAGATTCATAACTTGGTTTGTAAAATCTATCAAGGCCTCGAACTGAAATTCCTTGATGTAGTGAATTTTTCGGATTTTTTGAATTATCTCTTCAATTATGTAGTCTGACCTTCCAAATCTTCTTTCTAGTATGGAAATCACCTTTTCTAGCTGCTCAGGAAAGTTTAATAAATATTGAACTGATTCTCTAGCTTTTCCCCTTAAACTTTTCTGCAAGCGACACAGATTTTCTCTATTGGAAAAATTACATAACTCTGATGTTTCTCTGAATTGACTAATGAAACTAGGCCATTCCATAGGATCGCCTGCGAAAACCGGGAGATTCCACGGAATTGATTGACGAGAAATATATTTATTTAAATTAATTGCATTCTCATTTACTTGATTTGCATTAATCATTCCAGCATATTGAATATCCTTCATTGAATGATCTGAATTACTGCTATTCTTATTTGCTTGATCTACTGCTTTACTATTATTAACCCATTCTTGAACGTCTGCCGTTGTTTTATGAAAAGAGATTGTTTCTTTCACGCTACTGCATCGACTGCTTCCTGAAATATCGATTCTTAGAATATTTTCTTCTAATTCCAATCTTTTCATTTCAGTTTCATTTTCAATCTGCCGTTTCTTCACTTCTATTTCTAGTGCTCCTAGCTCTTCCTTCTTCTTTAGTTCTAACTTCTTCAATTCTATTTCTATCAATTTTCTCTGCTGATACTGCGATTCTTTAGACTTCACTGTATTTGTAGCAGGTAGTGGAGGAAATCCCAAAAAATCACTGACTTGACTTACTTGTGACTTTGAGTTTCGTGACATTTTATGTCAAATCAAATTATTTTTCCAATTTTTTCAGTTTTCTTTTTCTTCGAAAGCTGCTGGGTTCAATTAGTATCGTCGAAGGACCAAATGTAATGACTGATATTGGCTTAAAGGTTGGCTTATAAAACTGTAGCTTATAATGTCTAAAATAAAGACTATATTTTTAACGATTATTATATTAATCGAAAATTAACAACTGAATTATTGATTCAACTCCTTGTTAACAACATATTCTGTATACAGGGTAAACTGATATACAGGATGTAAAATAAACTATCCAACATCTAGCTTCACTGCTTTGAGAATAAATCAAATGGCCAATAGTTGAAATCATTTCTTTGGCTGAAGGTCCCCAAGGTCCAAAAGTTTCGAACCCTAATGGTATGAAGATGAACTTGTCTTCCAAACATTTATATTTTCCGCACTTTCTTTTCTCAGCCTCACATGCAGGGGTTCCAGCAGCTTTGATAGATGAAACTATATTGGAATCTGCTAAAGAATCTACACAGGTGACATCCCAAATCAGTGCTTTTCCACGCTTCCAAGGTATCAATGACATTCCATCAGGTCGTTTACCATCATCACAGCACAATCCAGGTGATTCTAGGATACTTTGAACGTTTTCAGAGATGAGAGCTCGTTTAATCACATCGTTGATTGCTGAATGACGCATGTATCTTCCTGAACTCTTATTGCAGCTCAATCCATGATGACCATATACATCAACTTCAGTACTGCAAATGCATTTATATGAACAGCATAATGCTGCACCCAGACGTAATGCAACAGAAATTCTCAGACAGTTGTCATCGAGGAAATTACCAAGGCTAGGTATTGGGAATGCATTGAGCCATGATCCAGACTCTTTTAATGAAACTGCCTGAAGTGACGGAGGCGGATAATATGATTCTGTCCCAAGCTTTATTTAATAGTGGACTATCCCAAAGTTTTTGAACTGAAGTAGAAGGTGAAGGTAACCCAGTTAATCTGCACCACTCTGTTATTGCTGAGGAAGCTTCATTCTCGACCACGAACTCAGGAATAATACTGGTAACCAGACCGGCAACAGAGTGAACCGAAGCCAAATAGGCTGGGAGAGCTAGTTCCTCTGTACGACGTATTCCGAGACCACCTTTATTCACTGGAAAACTTGCTTGAGTCCAAGCTTGATCATCCAAATTAGTGTTGGTGATGGATACCAGACAAGAACGCAGGATGTCATCGAGATCAGATAGTTCTTTTTTTCTCGTCCATGTTTGAGAACATCTCATCAAATGCAGAATTTTTGAAGCTCCCAAGCAATTTTTAAGGATGAAAAGAGCATGATGTGAACTGAGTTGATGTAAACGGCTTGAAATTAATTTCATTGATGGAATTTTTGATTTAATTGAATTTGCGATTCCCTCTTGAAAAAAGGAGCTCCGAGAAGTGACAGATAATCATGCGTGGGGAATCTAATACCAGGGGCAAATTGTTCAACAGCCATGAGTACTTTTTTCTTCGAAAAATCATCACCACCATAAATGAAGCCTTCACATTTAGATATATTCAATTCCAAACCAATTTATTTGCCCATTCTAAGAATATTCTCAAAATCATCTCGAACAGAATTGACATTTTCAGCTATTGTTCCATCATCAAGATACCAAACGTTGACAGGAGATTTTACTGAATTGACTAAATCCTTTGTTGCAAGACAAAATAATAAAGGGCCTAGAGGGTCGCCTTGTTGAATTCCACGATGAGAATTTAGTGAAAAATCTCCAGATATTTTTGAACATTTTGAAGGAGCTTCTCTCGGTAAACAGAATTGAAGGCATTCTTGAAATCCAGCTTCAATAATACTTGCGTATTTTTCGCCATCGAAATAAAACAACGAGTGGCGTGAACAGCAGCTTCAATTGAATGGTGGATTTCAGAAACCTATCTGTGCCACCACTCAGTCTGAACAAAATCCACGGCACAGCGATTTATGTTCTGCTATCATTCCGGACATGGGTTGCGATAGTATCTTTTTCCACATGTTGAGTTCAACACTGCTCTATCGAATATTATTTTCAGAGAGGGGGAAAATATTGTAGGAAGTATTATTGACGCTTGTTTCAACTTATTATCACATGAAGGAAGTACGTCTGGAATAAAAGCAGCAAATAAATCACTGTGCGGTGGATTCAGCTCAGACTAGGTGCTGGCACAGGTAGGTTTTTGAGACCCACCATTCAATTGGTATCGGATAGCATAATTCTCATTTTGTTATCGAATCGCGAAATCTCTTGCAAATTTCTGTACCTACAGGAAACTGCAAGTTCAACATCATTTTGCTCTGGATAGTGATTGGCAGAGATGCTGTTCGATGAAATACAATGTTTTCACTCTCCTTTGGGACAAATTACATTTCGTTATCAGATGACGGTAAAAATCTGCAACCGGCTCTCCTACAAGTGCTATCCAGGAGAAATTCTGAATTTCTCACTTTGACAATGACATCACGTTCTGGTAGAGCCAACTAGTGAGACTGAAAATATTCGCACCACATCTATAATAATACTTGACGTATTTATTTTGTAGGTAGGAGTTTCAACTTTGAAATAATATATTAGATTCAGAATTCCTGGAAAATGTATATGTGGAAGGGCTTCTGTGATTTTTTCATGTGATTCTTTCATTTTGTATCGTAGAATTAGGTACTCTTGAATTATTTCATGGAGTATATACATAGGAACGACACAATGGGCCTTTTCAGTAGTTTGGAAAATATATCTTGAAATGATTTTTTGAGATTTTTTCCATCAATTTATCGTATAGAGAATTATTGAGAACGCCAAAATCAACAAGCGAATACAAACGATCAGACATCGCCGCTAAACATGTGACGTCATTGCGCAGGCAATTTGGATTGGATTGGCAATTCCCTCATCTTCAAGCATATGCCGATGAAATGCACGATGGACTTGACAATGTTGGCGATTCGGACAGAAAGTTATGATTAGTCGGATATTCATTTCTTCACATTTCCATTCAAGCAAATAATACAGATGCTGTTAGATAACTCAACTAATAACTACTGACATGCAAAATTCATATAAATGAAATTCTTCATTGCATAATCAGTTAGTTGGTTGATTTCTGTTAAGGAAATATCAAAAATTGTATGTGGAATTTCATTTTCTATTGAATTACAGTGCAGATATTCATTACATTGAGTTTCCAGTGGAGTACTTTCAAGTTTAGGTATTCACCTATCATGAACCTATTTATACTTGTCAACCATAGCATAGAACCCTTCTGTGGTATTGCGAAAGCTATACAAAAGACTAGTATCAAATCATGGATGCAAACCAAATCTCAAGAATGGTGAAACAACTCGCCAGGAATGAGACAGGCAAAAGAGTTCAAAAAACCATCGCCAACATTCACAGAATATCTACTAAGCCAGAAACGAAGTTCACCTAGAATACTAGTGTGACTTCTCACAGGGCATTGTAGACTCAACAAACACATCAGTACGATAGGTCTGACTGAAGAACTGCTGTGCAGGTTCTGTCAAGAAGAGGAAGAAACAGCAGTACACATACTTTGCCACTGTGAGGGCTTGTCAAGACCAAGGTTCCTTACGCTGGGTGAGGAAAAACCAGGAGCCCAGAGATACACAGGAGATCTGGAAGCTAGCCTATGGAGTCTCATAGAGAAGGCGGGGCTAGCCGAAGAACTCTAATCGATTTTGAGGGCAGACACAATAGATCTGAAAAGGTCACGGTGTGGAGGCAGATAGCCTGAAGGCCCCATTCTGAATCTAATCTAATCTCTAGCAGATGAAACAAATTCTGAATCGATCAAGACTAAATTACTCAATGGGTTCTATTTTTATTGATTCCAGCTCAAGCATTGATGCCTTCTCGTCAATAATATTGAGAAATAAGAACAATTAAGTTATGCGGAGAATGAGATATTTTTAACTTGCCAACATTGTGTAAGCACCGGTTGCTTCATCTCATTTTCTTGTAGAAATAGTTGCCAAATCAGCAATACAATTTTCCGGGAATGAGTCTTTGATATACAGTGACACTGTTCAATTTGTTTATTTATAACAAAAAGTCGATGAAATTTCAACATAACTAGAACCAAATTGAGTATAAATATAAACAGTGTCTTAATTTTAAATGCCTGCATCTCATTTTATACTGGTCTACTATATGGTAATTTCGAATCATTGAATTCCATGCAACATCCTGCACATAGAATCAATTCAAGGATTTTATAGGGATCTGGCAACAATGCTGTGATTCCCAGCCGTCAGAATTTCAACCAATCAAATTGCTAGAAGACACTAATATCACAGCTAAGTAGCGTTCCAATTCACAGGTATCGAAATAGAATTTTCGATATTGAATAATTTAATTGTCGTTCGATTTTCTCGATAGATATGTGGTCAGGATAACTTTTCTACCTTTCCTTCATAACATTATAGCGTGAAAGGGTCAAATTCCACGATACTGAAAAAGCCCATTGTCTTGATAGGTGACGAAAATCAATGTACCTAATTCGATATTCACAGCCTGTCTCACTTTGAGTGGCCCCTCCATCTGCATCGGCACGTGTATCACTTTGAACGGCTCCTCCTCTATATATCTCAGCATTATCTCATCTATTAGTTGTGCAAATCGTACGAAATGTTGATTGGTATATGCATAATCGTCAATATGATTAGTTTTTTCGTGAGAAATATCCTTTTGTACAGTGCCGTACGTTTGTGTCGAAATAATAAGAAGTTGATTTTTATGAAATTTATTATTTGATTGGTTGTTGGAGATATTGGATTTTCTCTTTATTGTTCATGGGAACTTTCACAACGCGAAAAACTGTCATTTTAATGAATACTTGCCGAAATAAAAAAGCAACGTTTTCATTCAAATGTCATTATTTTAAATACAAAATAAAGCATTAGCCTACTAAATCAAAATAATTTCGTTATGCCACCGATGCATGATTATGGATTTTATCCTTCACGCAGAAACGGTTTGTCAGAAGTAAAGAATTTGGTATGTCAAATTATTGCAGAATAAATGAGGATTGCTGAAACGATTTCTATATACGAATTGATCAAAGGCGTACAATGTTTTTTTCAAGAAATCTTCAGAATACATCCCATACGGACACCACTGATAGGAATATCCGAAAATCATTCTCATCAAGAAATACCTATTATTGCTTAGTAGGTGCATGTCAAATTCCATGAAAATGTCTATAACAGTAATGCAGTTATCATAATAAAACGAATTTTTTCTTGGAATTTCAACACCCTACAGCTCAAAAAAGGGTTGGGGGCATATGTTCATATAATTTTTTCTTCCTAAAATGAGCTGAGGAACCATATCTTGCATTTTCATCCATCAATCGAATAACAATATTTGGTAAAAGTCCATGGTTCCTCAAAGTCATCTCCACGACCTTTCAATATTATGAAACAGATTAAATGACTTGGTAAATGTTTCGGATATATGTCCCTTAATGATATGTTGATATTCAAAGGGTCGATTATTCGACTCAGATCAAGAATTATACTTCATTTAAACATATCTCGTATACGTCCTAACTTTTGAGATACAGGGTGTCAATGTCGGAAATATGCATAGATTATTTTTTTGTCCACCCTGTATCTTCTTGTGATGGCAAAATTCAGTCTGCTATGTGACTGAATTGGTATGAAAATTTCTAAATGTTACATACTGTGGTTGTCCAGTTATGGATGTCCTGAATGGAGTACTCAGACATCAAAATTTCGAGTCTGGTCTCGTTTTTCCGTTTTTTCTCTAAAACGAAGCGTCCTATCGAGTATTAACAGAAGGATCTTTTTTGTGCATAGTTGAATAGCCTTTCGTAGCATTGTACGAAATTCGAAAATGTTCCGTCGCTGTTCACTTTCAAGTGAAATATAAACAATAAAATTCCCGTAACGGTGCCACTGGTAGAAATAATGACAATTTGTGTACATCATAAAATGAACCGAATTTCATGAAGAAGTATACAATATTTTCTCAGTCATTTTCAAGGAACTGAATATTTTTCGAAACTTCATCACCCTGTATCTCGAAAGTTAATACTTTCAGGACATACGTTTATATCAAGATTTCTTCTCAGAATGAGTCAAAAATCACCCCCTTGAATATTAGCATGTATTTAAGGAACACCCTGTATATGTCCATCCTTGGTTGTACAGAATATTATTAACCCCAATAAACTAAGCAGAACCACTTCAATATTTCGGATTTGTAATAGTACTATAATTTGTTACTAATTTAGTACTAATTTATTATCATATTCGCAAATTTATTACTCTTCATTAAAAAGAAAAAACCAACGGTTCTGCTAGCTTCATGTCAACCTAGCAGAACCATAGCTGAAAATTTAATGTTTTGAAAATTTTAAATATACCATAATTTATAACTATTTTATTACTAACTCATAACAATAATCAAGATTTTTTCACCCATCATCTCAAGAAAAAAAACGATGATTTGGCTATCTCGATCTCAACCTAGCAGAATCAAAACTCAAATCACATGTTCTTTGAAATTCTGTTGTATCATCGATAAGTTACTAATTGATTACTAATTTATTACCACATTCGCAAATTTCTAACACTTCATTCAACAAGGAAAACCAACGGCTCTGCTAGCTTTCTGTCAACCTAGCAGAGCCATAGCTAAACAATTATTATTTTGAAAACTTCAAATATACCATAATTTATTACTATTTTATTACTAACTTATTAACATGATCACGAATTTTTTACTCATCAATTCAAGAAAAAAAAACGCCAATTTGTCTATGTCGATCTCACTTAGCAGAACCAAAACTCAAATCACATGTTTTTTGAAATTCTGTTGAATCATCAACAAGTCAGTAATTCATTACTAATTTATTACCCACACATACGCAAATTCTTGAAAAAATCAACGGTTCTGCTAACTTCATGTCGACCTCTAACCCAACCATAGCTGAAAATTTACTATTTCGAAAACTTCAAGTACTTATATACCATAATTTATAACTATTTCATAACTAGCTTATAAATATAATCACGAATTTTGTACTCATCATTCCAAGAAAAAAAAACGCCGATTATTTTATCTCGATCTCAACCTAGCGGAGCCGAAACTCATATCACAAGTTTTTTCAAATTCCATCGAGACCTCCATTAGTTACTAATTTATTAATAACTAGCTGTAATAAATAAGTAACTTATCGATGATACAACAGAATTTAAAAAAATATGTGATTTGAGTTTTGGTTCTGCTAGGTTGAGATCGAGATAGACAAATCGTCGTTTTTTTTTCCTTGAAATGATGAGTAAAAAATTCGTGATTATGGTTATAAGTTAGTAATAAAATAGATTTTAAATTATGGTATATTTAAAATTTTCGAAATATTAAATTTTCAGCTATGGTTCTGCTAGGTTGACATAAATCTAGCAAAGCAGTTGGTTTTTTTTTGTTCAATGAAGAGTAATAAATTTGCGAATATGACAATAAATTAGTACTAAATTAGTAACAAATTATGGTACTATTGCAAATCCTAAATATTGAAGTGGTTCTGCTAAGTTTATTGGGGTATATTATTACCACGGGATCTTATACATCCGGGCTGGAGCTTGGGATATAATCTTGTTCCCAAGATAATAATGATATTCTCAACTACCTTGGTGTATGAATAACTATCATTATTGAACTCACCGTTTCCGAGTAAATAATTATTCACATTCGCAAAAATGCTATTTAGATGTGCCTGTATCATAGTAATCATACGAATCTTCACACATGGGGTTTGGAACCATGAAGAACAATATTATGAGGTCCGTTTATCTGTGACAGAAGCCTATTATGATTTCATAAAGATTAACCCCTTTTAAATTTGATAAATCACAAGGCCATATACAAAAAATTCATGTTCGTCTCTGAAAAACTAGTCATTCTGATGATTATTTATACCGGTCTAATTCTAGTAAGAATCGCACGACTGATAGCTAGCTGACATAAAGAAGGCCGTTCGAAGTGAGACACGGTATTTACAAGGTGTCTCAGGTTTAACTCGTCCAACCTCGAACCTTATGCGTCATGAGAGAGTTGAATGTTCGGAAATGTTGAGAGGAAAACATTTAATATAAGTTAACGAGAGAAAGAATACAAAGAAGGCTGCTGAAAGTGAGGCACAGTGTGAAAAATGCATTAGACTATTGAAATATATCATTTCAAGTAGATGAAATAGGGTATTCTGAATACCCTCGTATATGCCATAATCATCAATATCATCAACACACCATCATCTTCATTCTACACTTCACGCCTTGATGATGCACGCCTTCTTATTAGTGCACAATTTCTCATACTTTATAACTTTCACTAGTCCAACTGCCATTTTGAACAGGAAGATCAACTAGCAGACAGGTAGATTCAATATGAAGCATTACACAACGAAAACCTGAATCCTTTTCATCAGCTGAAGAAATGGATTATTATCAGAATTAACCAACAAACGCCTATTTATTTATATTTTTGTATGGGGTACATTCTTGATATTCAAATCAACTGGATATATTCATCATTCTAACCAGTAGCAACTATAATTCTGCATTTTCAAAAGGAACTACTCTATATCAAAAAATCATCGTCTCTGGTGCTGCACCAGTACGCGAATAAATTTGCTCTGAAGATGACTATTTCACTCTCCTCAAAATCTCCTTATAACCTGACCAATCACAAGCCAAAGACCACTTGTATTATCGTAAAAACAGTAGCTGTCTTTCAATTCTGATTGGTTAATCAGCGTTGGTGTTTACGACGAAGTAACCATGGATAGAAGAGTGAAGTCTGTAGGTTTTACATTGAACAATCATAGCTATAGATGTCAATATGCATTGCTTTGGTTATATGGCTTGATCATTGATGATGAATGCTTTTTACATGCTTCGGGAAATAGTCTTGGTGAATGCCAGTCTGTACTGAATATCTTCCCATTATTCTATATTTCATTGGTTACTCAACTGTGTTGTCGTACACTCGTCCCGACGGACTCGGGGTGTTGCTGGTAAATATAATTTCGTGAACAACAATGCGACAAAATTATCTCGAATATTCAGAACATCGTGATATTTTTGTTTATAATATCATAAACCAAGAGTATTTAGTGAATGCGATCCATGATGAAACAATTAGGTTGGATTTCAGTAGAAATAAACTGCTGGTGGCTTTCACACTCGCTGCTCGGAGTTATTCTAGTATGAAATGTTACACACAAAATTCACCTTCTGGATTATTATGATATTCCTTATACCTCCTGAACAAGCAGTCACCTAGAAACAGAAATCAAAGATGGTATTAGAAGGTTGTTTCCGATTCTGAGGAACAAAATGTCATAACTATACGGAGAAGCGCATTTTCAAATCTCATACTGCAAGCTTAAACAGTATATTCCTAATTTTCGAAATCAAAGATCTCTCAATGATATCCTGTTCAAAATGGCTCGAAATATTCTGAATCCTAACGCCCCTCAGCCGGAGAAACTGCTCACTTCGAGGTATCGCTGAGTGCTCAGCCGAGCTCCTTCACGTGGCTCAAGGACAGCCAACCGTTAAACGCTGACGACGATCTGACTGGCAGAACGCGCGCTTCGTGCTCTTCAACGGGTCACGTGTTCGCGCTGACCATCCGTGACGTCAAAGACGCAGACGCGGGCATCTACTCGGCCATGGCGCAGAGTGGGGAGGAGAAAGCGACCTGTTCGGCACAGCTTGTTGTGCATGGATGTTAGTAGTTGCGCTTCGATTTCATGGCGGATTCATGCAACATTTGCATAGTCCTAGTCTTAGTTCTAAGCATAGTCTTAGTATTAATTTTTGTCCTAAACATCTGAGATATTTACTCAGAACCATTAAAACTTGATTCAAGCATAGGAGTCATGTGAGAATTTGTGGTTCTTTCTGTATCAGAAAATGAGAAAAATTATTTATCAAGCTCATCAACATCTGAGCTTTCTCATAATATTTTTTTCGGAACATATAAACAACAAATCATCAACAATTCTATCAAAATTTGAATTTCAAATTAATCAACTCCCAAGGTCGTTTCTCAAGCTTATGCTCATGCTTTAGACTAAAATTGGTGTGTCAACGGCATCATGCAAGTACAAGCTATGCTCAAAATTATGACTTAGACTATAATTTGGACTATTTAAATGTTGCATAAATCCACCATTACTTTTTTTTTTCTGGTTCTGTATTCTGTTATGTCATGTAACCTCATCATAAATTATTCATGTACTACTAATCATATGCAATGATTGAATGGGAGACTTCGCTCCAAGTTGCAAGCCTAAAAATGGCTCACGATGTAGGGGCAACATTATGGAACTTTGATAACCGATTTTGAATATCGTAGGAGTCTATTCTGATGGAAGGTATTGGAAAAAATATTGTTTCCGTGAACTCCACCTTGAATTAGTGGAAAACTATGTCGGTGCATAGGTGTTTCTATTTATGGAATCAATTGTGGTTTTTTCTTGTTTTTCCTTCCTTAGGTTAGTATTTATTCTAAAAAGAGATCACATATTGATTTCATTCATTTATTTAGTTATTTATTCATTCGAAAAACGGAATACGAACGGTACTATCCCAGAAACAACATTCACAGATATTTCAAAATGAATCAGGATGAACCAATAGGAGTTTCAGATAATCCAAAGTAAAGTTCACATGAACTCATTTGTCTGCAACTGACATGAAAGTCGTTAATCTCCATCCCAAAATTAGCTCCTGGAGTTGACGTTCCTATTACTGACACAAAAATAGTCATTTTGCAAGGTAACAGTTCTAGTTCTCAGGAGCTGAATTTGAACTTTATTTCATGGGATGATTACTCGAAGAAAATATAGTGGAGTTATTTACTGTTGGGACCGAGGAAGATTCGCTATTTGTTTTTTCCAGGAATTTTTGTTAACTATTGTTTAGGTACGAATTATTTGTTCTGCCCTGTCTCTTCACGTCCTGTCTCTAGATCCCATTTCAGGTCGGATTGAATTCGAGCCAACACAAATTGTTACAAGGTGAAGTAGGCCGAGGATTCTCTCTACTTATGATCTGTCAAGTGGAGCACATTGGTGGTTACTTCACTTATATCCATTTCAGTTGAGTGATAATTCTTTAGGTTGCAGAAAAAAAAAACATGTTTCATCAGGATCAAAAGTGACTCTATATGACGCTCCGCCTCGCAAACGCAAATATCAATTAACTTTTTTCTGCCCGATGACCTCTACACTCACTGTCAAAAAATCCGACCACCAAAAAATTCAATCAAATTGTTGTAACTTGTTGCCTTATTGTAACTCTTTCAATTCTCGCCCAATTTCGGAGAAAATTGCGATCAAATCGTATGAGTATCATTGTTTCGGAATGTTACCTCAAATATTAATTTTCGTAAAAAGCTAATGACTTGATCATCGTTCGAGGAAATGCCAAAGTTATTATCTCACCCTTCACTTCTTAACGCCCTTTGGCAAAATTTAGTGAATCGACTTGGCTTTCTTCATGCTTTGGATTGAAGTTAGATTCCTTATCAAGACTATTGTTTTTGATTCACGTCAATATATTATTTTAAAGAGAAGATACGACTGTTTTGAGAAATTATGAAATTCTTTGATGATCAGAACCTACATGAACTTATTGATTAACATCTTGGCTTGGAAACTTGGGAGCATAGTCTCTCATTACAGGTACACTATAGTTTGACGTCAGCTTTTATTTGAACCCTTTGCTTGATTCTGATATTGTATTCCTTCAATTATAGCTTGATTTTTTGGAGACCAGTTTTGATGTTGCATTTTTTCAATCTTTGCAGACATTATTTCCTCTGATATGAATATATGTGTAGTTATAACGGTGGACTCTTTTATGTTTGTATATCTTAATGACACAGAAATAGGTAAATACCTTTCCTTCTTTTTCGAAACCTTGTATTTTCTCTAGTAATTGGACCTCAAATTGGGCGAAATGAAAAACATCAGGATTTAATTTGATATATCAGAAACTGTTTTCAATCATCAGTTTCTTACTCCACAGGGTTTCGAAAATACCGAATACTCCTCACTTCCTCACCATCAGTCATGTATATGATAAATAGAAGAATCGTTCGAAACTAGTGATGATTATATGCATCAAGCAACAAGTCATGGAAATTTATATTTGAATCCAGATGAGGGTTCCAAAAAAATTCCAGTATGAATCTAGCCCGTTCCTTTTTGAAAATGACACAGTGATATCTATCTACGAATTCCTGAGATGTTCAAAAACATAACTACTCGAAACTATTCCATAAATTCATCTTTTAGTTTTCATTTTTATGTTGATTGTTTCTTCGATAGAATCTTTAATCTGGTACCACAAAGTCCACAATATCTATTCTATGTTTCTCCATCAATAGTTCTTTTCCATAGACGAATCATGTCACATCCACCAACAAAGCTGCTTCACAAAAGCATCATTATATTCCGTGCTACACCTCAACTTCATATGATCCACTAAGTACAGAACTGGCCCGTTTCAGGATTCTGCGTTCACATGTAGGGTTCAGCACTCAAATGGACGCTGATGCTCTCAGAATCCTTTCAAAGTCGATCCATTTGTCTGGTTCGTGATACCACACAAACTTTTTCTGCGATATTATTAGAACATCGCAGGAAAGTTGGAGGAAGGATCTTTGAAGGTATTGGCGACACTCCAGCGAAAATTGTTTGTCAAAAATCGTGGCTGTCATTCAATCAGTAGCAATACCAGTCAGACAAACTGGTATAATTTGGATCTGAGGGTTCCACATGACTTCAACAGCAGCATTATAATTCAGAAACTCAGTCTCACTTGTATTTTGATGGTATATATATATTTCTTTCGCAATTGCGATTACTACATCTGAATCTACTACCCATAGTCCTTTTCCGGAGCATTAATTATCTTGAAGAATTATGGGATTTTATAGAATTCAGCCTTCTACAGGCACTTGTATTGTATTTCTAAAGTCAAATGGAGTGTTTCAACCAAGGAATGTTTGCCATGACTTCAAACAAACTCCAAACGAACCGACAGCGCGTGGCTCGTATTTTTTGTTTGAGCGACTCCAATTGACTTAGGATAAACGATACCAACGTCTGTTTCAGCACTTTTGTTGCAAGTCATGTAACTGGAACATTGTTCATCCACCTCTTCTTCATCTCATCCCTAATGTTGTGGAACTCAGACATATGTTTCATCTCTTGGTGAGCACTAACGGAATTCCCGTTTCCTTAGTGTTCACTTCCTAACCTTTGGAATAAATAGTCCCTTTATGTATTCACAATGTTAAATTAACGTTACGATTTTTGTGATTTTCGCTGTGTATCAGGTCTTTCGAGCAATGGATGAGAGTTAGTTGTGGAAAAAATTCTTCGTCAATGTGTCTTCACGCTATTTTTCAGTGACTACGGAGGAACGAACAGCTAGAGCCAGCACAGATAGACCAGAATTCATGGTGTCTATGAAAGATGCTGAACTCTTGGAAGATACATATCTTCGTTTTATGGTGAAAATTGTTGGAGAACCCAACCCTGAAGTCGCATTGTGAGTATATAATGATCCATCAATCCGAACAAAATATTCAATGAGCATACAGGGTGATATCAAAGTTAGGGCATGCTTGGGAAGAGGAAGTAGAATTCATTGAAATAGACAGATTCACCAGATGTTGTCTTGGTGAAAGTTGCCTACTTACGGAGATATTGATATTACCAATGGGACTGTTTCAGTGGAACCTTCAATATCATTATTTCGGAGTACTAACCCTTACTAGTTCACTGTCGCGAACCGTTTTTTCCTCAGAGCTCTGTAACTTTTTCAATAAACTTATTGAATTTCACGATATTTCATAACATGAAAAACGCGGAAAACCGCGTGACGTAATCATTCGAAAACACTTTATGAGATTTGACTTACATATCAATTATCTATTTCTGATAGACAATACAAGAATATTTCTGATTGTCATTCCAATCAGAATATTAAATAAATCGTCTGGATTGAATACTTACTGCAGATAACAGAGAATACAACACACTACTAAAAACTCACATGATAAAAATTAATAATAATAATAATGAATTCGACTAGTGTGTACCCCATTGACCAGTTCTTAGATTCCAAATGGAATTTATCACAAATGAATATTCTTATAAATAAATAGCTTACGCTCTTTCTCACCATCATCATATTATTATTACAGCTTCAAAGATGGAACAAAAATTCTGGAATCCAATAGACGTTATCAGATCATCAGAGAACATTCTGACAAGGGATTCTACGAACTGGTTATACCCGAAGTTAAGAAAACGGATGCTGGTATCTACAAATGTGTAGCGACAAACAAATTTGGAGAAGCTTCTTCAGAAGCTTCTGTAACTGTTACAGGTATATGACATCTATTATCCGAATTTCTGAAAACTCGTTAAGTGCAATCTGAATTCTGCCTCAGTCGATTTACGATTCCTTCTCAGTTTCCGAATCCTCGTTTCATTGACTATCAAAAATAAAAATCATGAAAATTATCGTAGGTAACATACCGAGACCATAACAGATAGCCGACTTTTAATTTTGTCATAATTCAATCGAGAGTACCTCGTATTTTGACAATTTGATGGGATCCTATGAACATTAATAATCTGAATAACTCCCGAGAGCTTTAGCTCAAATGTTCTTCAAAATTATTGGTATCAGTTTATTTCATTAGGAAATTGTCTCTCGATAAATTCAGAAAGTTGGTAATCTGCAAGGATTCAGCAAAAAAAGATGTAGTTCGGGAAATTTGAGCCTCTTTCGTATAGGGTGTTAGCACTTCCTATGCCATTACTCAATTAACACACAGAATGAGTCAAAAATTCAGAAAAAATCATGGTTCGAGTTACCTATTAGATTTTCACCTAATTATTTTTTTTTTTTTTGAAAAATAATGCATTACCTACCACAGAATAACGAAAAAATATCGGCCCACAATTTTTTTTTCTTTTTTTTTAGGTCAAATATCAAGTGCGTCACTTTTTTTGGAACTGAGTGTAAATGTTCATTGGACACTCAAAAATTATCGTGAAATATCTCTCGAATAACTCTCCTGATAGACATCATAACCCACAACAATTTCAAACATGCATAGGCACCGAAAGAGAATTTGCCAAAGAAATATTCTATGCTCCGACTATACTGTATATTCGGCGATAGTGCTTCTCAATATATTATCATGGACATCATTGAAATATGTTTTTCATACAATAATATGAAGTGTATTGGAGTGGATCATTTTGACGCCAGAGGAATAGTTGAATTATGTAGGACTTATGTAGAACTTGAAAATCTAAATATTCCAGATTTGTCCACATTTCCGAATAGAGAGCTCGTTGCTACATTATGTAATTTTTGTTTTAGAATATCGGTTGACGGGTTGAAATCGCCCACACTGTATGTTCTAGAGTTTAGGTATATCTGAACTCGGTTCACAAGTTTGTGTCCTTGACTATTGAAATTGAATCAGTTGAGGGACGTTGAGACATTCAGTATACTATAAGTTGATTTCAAGCTCCTAATTTTTCCAGAAAATAAACATGTATTCGAAGATATGCCTGAAGGAGAGATACTACCTGCTGGAGAGAAACCAGTTTTTCATTGGAAGAAAGATGGAACTCCGTTCGAACCAGAAGAACGTTTCAAGGTCCTTATGGGAGACGATGAAGATTCTCTAGCATTAGTATTCCAGAAGGTGAGGAAAGTTAAAAGGATTTATCCCTTTGGAGAGTTTGTTGATTTCTCATGGAGGTTTCGTGGAAGTATGGGAGTACACTTTCTCATCAGAATTCATTGTTACTACTTCATACAGAGTACTTTCAAGCGATATTGAAATTGATTCGCGGTTCTCGCTTCTCTGTTCTGTACGAAAGTAACTTCAATACTCGATAATCTTCATAATAGACGTCAACATCTCTGGACTGAAAAAACCTGAATAATCACGATTAAATAGTTTTTGTGACTTTTGACTTCGAAAAAGTTTGAATAACTTACAATAAAGACACGAGATTTCATGTTACTTTCCACTTTTGGGTTTATTGCTGATATGTCGAAAATGGTTCGTTGAAGCAAAAAATGTATTGATATCAAATGGGAGCTGATGAAATTGTTGACAACTTCGTCCCCATACACTCTTTCCTAATCTCCAATCGTTTTCGAGCTGCACGCTCCCCAATGTGGAAATTTTCGAATAAAACATTATCATCCCATTTTTCGTCGAACACTCCTTCATATCATCTGAACTATTCGTTTCCTTCAGGAAATGTTATGAAGATCTCAATTTTCCATTAGAATATATGTAATTATGCTACTTTGTCTTCAACTGGTCAACAGCTACACCAATTTCAAGGATTTCCTTGAATTTTGTCATCTTTAGGAGCATGTTTTTGACATTCCTGCGCTACGAATATCGTTTGCTACAGCTCTGTTCATACTAATGTGTTGCCACACATGGAAATAATATGTTTCTTCATGTCGTAGACGGAAATAATTCCACTATAGAAATATCAAAGTGTATTATGGAGATAAGGAGAAATCATATATTATTTTATCTCCTGGAACCCACATTGTGCGTACATAGAATATTCTAAGTCATTCGATTCTCAGCGTTGTCATTCTAAATACCTTGGTAATTGTGAACACTCCCCCTTCTCTGGATTCACGTCTTCATTTTCTTGGTGGATTTTCGTTGTAATTGGCACCAGGGTGCCACCTACATGTTTCCAACCACACTCATGAGGTGTCAGCTCGTTCCTGCTGAACTTGGTGGTAGATGCGTCGGAAATAGTATCCAGCTGCGTTTTCAATCGGTGGATGGAAGCTGATGGAACCCATGTAATTTGTCACAGATCTCACTGCTTGTGGTCTTGGTAATGCCCAACATCATTTGGACGAAGCCCATCTGCAACATCGCTGTGAGGGTATGAGAGGTTGATGAATATCTCTACAGTTCTCTTGATCATCTCAGATTACAAGTGAACTTATGAAAATTCAGCTACCGGTGAATGAATGTGAGAATGTGAGGACCCAATGTGTTCAAATCCATGTTGCTGTGCTGCATCTCCTAGTTGTGGGCAATGCCCTTGTTTTGGTTTTCTCCCGTCCGGGTTTCAGCAGCAGGTTGTCTCGGATGGTAGGAGTTTGAGCAATCAAATTGACAGCAAGGTCCACATCCACAGATTCCCGAAAAAAAAAAGAAAAACAGGGTATATCATTGAAAGTCTGTGAAAATGCCTCATCGTGGCATGCACGTTCCGCATTTCATTTTTTTTTATAGATAACACAGTATATCATTTTCATTGGCGTCGGAAGGAGGGGCGGGGTGGGCTGAGCCCAGCACAAAATATTGTCAAGTCCACCTTCAATTTTATGATACCAGTATTGATTCACTTCATTTCGTGACAACCGCATGCACTTGTCATCGTACATGCGAAGAGCATTTTATTCCTTACCGTCTGCCACATTCCTCCCCCATCAGTCCTCCCTGCCTTGACGGTGAAGTCGTCGTGGCAGATCATACAGTTGGTTATACATACATTGAAAATTCACCTGATGATGAATCGAGAACTTTGAGAGCTTTTCTCAATAATTCTGTTCAACCCAAATTGATCATTGCAAGTAGCTATTTCAATACCTGCTTACTCTCTGGGCTGTGAACGACGTATTTCTGCGATTAGATTAATGAAGATCTCGTTACGCTCCCGCATGATACTAGAGAGATTGAGTCTACTGTCTATTCCCCACATAGAAGAAAGTTTTACAGAACAAATCGAGCCAAAATATATTTTGGACATATTCGTGAAGAGAAAGACGGAAACTGTCATAATAATTCATGATATTTTGTTCACTATTGTTATGTAATTCTTTCTTCAACTGAATCTATCATTATTTCAAAGAATCGAAAATCCTTTTGTCGATATCAGATTAGTGAGTGCTGCAGCCAGATTGTATTGATTTTTTATTTGATTTACCTGAGCAAGTCTATGACTGTAACTCCCCCCCCCCCTGAATAAAACTCGTCAAGTTGCCAATGCATATATTCTTGGTACTCTACAATTTTTCTGATGGATTTCTTTCCTGGAACGAATTGTTGAGTCAATATGGAGATCGAATGATGATGTCGGATAATGATATTTTATTCAGAGATTTACGATTTTTGGAGCGCGCAGCTCGAAAACGGTAGGAGTTTTGGAATAATCGTGGGAAGAGAGTTGTAGAGGGTTTCCAACATATTTATTTATTATACATCCAGCCGGCCCTAGAGCCCAATCACAGGAATGCATAATTTCGAACTGAGTGATTAGAACAGGAAAGTTATACAAAATATCAGTTAGGAACTGGGTTAAGAATAACACTTTTGAACTGTGCAAAAGATAAGGAGGAAATATAGACAGTAGAGAAATTGTTCACACTTCTAGACAATGATATTATAAGTGAGTGGAAATTGTGTATTGAGTTAGGTACGAGAGAAATCTATATGATTGTGTATAATTTTGTGGATGAAGCATGAGTCTCTTATTTCACGATGTTTTTTAAGTGATATCAAATTGAACTCAGTGAGTCATAGTTATAGCCTCTTGTAGAATAATCACCATGCCTTTCATAAAATGCAAATTTCCTCTGAACATTCTTGATAGCTGGGATATATTTGCCATAAGACGGATTCCAAACAACACTACAATAATCAAGCTTACTCTTCCAACTCATGTAAGATATATGCTTCTCAGAGAGTCAAATGATTTGGAGTCCTCACAGTTTCGAAATTTTTCATTGAAGCTAAAATTATATGACCAACTTAAATTCTTGATCAAATTTGAATCCTGAGTCTTTCGATTCAGTGACTCGCACTAAAATATTGTCATCAAGCTTATAGTTCAATGTATTTGGAACAACTTTCCAAGTGAATGTCATAACTTTACATTTATTGATATTCAACTGAAGTTTGTTCTGGAAGCACCTGTGACTAGGAGAATTCAAGTCTTTTAGTAATGCAATGCTATCCATTTTATCTTTCATTCCTCTGTAAATCTTCATTTCATCATCAAAAAAAAGTCATTAGGATATGATCAGCAATATCGTTCATGAAGCCATAAACTCGGAAGTGGAACCTTCTCACTGTTCCATTTCTCCGGCTCGCCTTCTAGACGTCAGGGCTTTCAGTATGTTCACTGTCTAAACAACTCGAAAGAGTTCCTGAAGAAATCGCTTTGGTCGCTGCTCACGCACTTCACAACCACTTTTGGGTCATTCATTGATTGGACTACATGAAAAATATCTTTTTATCATTAAAAGTTTTCTTCTTATTTTTGGTCGTCGTAGAAGCCGCTGGTGAAGTTTGGCTGGTTTATTTAACACTCTGTATATAATTGGACTACTTTGATTCTAGGTCCGGCCTGATGACGTGGGCCTCTACACCTGCGTAGCGCAGACGTCACGTGGCCATATCAGCTGCAGTGCAGAGCTCACGGTGCACGGCACCGTCAACCAGCTGTTCAGGGAGCCCGAGAAACCCTCCTTGGTGGTAGTCAAACGCGACCCCGTCGTCAATGTAGGAGGGTCTGCCATGCTGGAGCTGCAGGTCAAGGGCTACCCGAAGCCCAATATCAAGTTCATGCACGAAGGGAAGACCATTGAGGCCAGCAAGAAGCACAAGTGAGTACAATAAGCATCGTTAGAGACATATTAAAAAAACTATCGATAGACCAAACAAACTGCAGTAAAATTTCATCTAAGAGGCACTTCAGGCCTGTATTTGTTGTCGCTCCTCAAGGTGACCCCGCCCCCCAAGACGTGATTGAGGATCAATTCCCAATTTATAGTCGAAATATGAGCTCGAAGGGAGCCTCAAGGAAAAGAGGTACCTGGAGCCTTCCTTGTATATTCCTTGATCCAATTTCTAGTATTATTTCTAGTTATGTTACGAAATAAGATATATTATGGATATGAATTTCATGGATTTGGGCTTGTTTGGTCTGGATCGCTTTATTATCAAACGGATATTCAAGTCTTGAAATTTGTACAGATTCCAGTATATCAATTTCCTTCAGAAGCTGATCGATAATTAAGTTCAGGTAAAAAGTGGATCATCTTGAAACTTTGTTCATGAAATTGAAATAAGTACATTTTCAATGAACAACTACACAAAATCACAGATTCATTCAGAGTTTTCAATCAAATAGTAAGTAAGTAAGTAAGTGAGTACCTAAGTAAGTAGGTAAGTAATTTATTTGACTATGTTATAGACAATTGCATATCAATAGCACGTCACAAAAAATGTTTGTATATAGTTTGAATTCAAGATACAAATAATAATGCACACAGTAATTATAGTAAAGTAAGTAGAAATAAAAACAAATTGAAACAGTCAACACATTAAAAATATTTGGTTTAGTGAGAGTGAGAAATCAAACCACCTTCTTCAACATATTTCTGATATTCCTCTATGGAGTAAAAAGAATTGTACAACGGACATAATTTTATAGTTTTCTTAAAGCAGTACATGGTTAATTCCTTCAATGATCCAGGTAGAATATTGTAGAGATGGTAATTCAATGAATTATTCATGGACTTTGTGAGTCTATATCTAGGTATTCTGATTTCATGTGATCCTCTTGTATCATGCTCATGAATATCAGAATGAATAATTAAGTTTGGTGAATTCTTATGGATCTCAAGTGAAGTACTCAAAATAAACAAAGATGGGAGGGTCATAATGTTCAGCTTTTTGAACAATGGTCTGCAAGTATCACGATATTTGGCATTTGCCAGGATTCTAATAGCCTACTTTTGTTTCCTGAATACACTTGTGGTTTCCGAGGAGTTACCCCAGAGTAGTATACCATAATCAAGATGAGATTGAAAAAGGGAGAAGTAGACAGTTCTCAAAGTACTCGTATTTGTGATATGCCTCAACTGGCGAATAGTGAGCTAGATAATTTTTGATTCAAGATTTCAATATGACTTGACCAGTTGAGTTTGTGATCAATGGTTATGCCTGATAGTTTCACATTTAGATTTTCTTGTGTAGATGTATTGGTGGTAATAAATATCAATCTTTGTGTATTATCATCATTTAATTTGAGTCGATTTGCAATAAACCAGTTCTCAGCTTTATGCTCTGCCTCTGCAGCCATCAAGATTAGGGAATCATAGTCCTTATGAGAATATATGAGGGTGGTGTCGTCAGCGAACAGAACACCATCATGAGGTGTAAAAATTGGCGTCAAGTCATTCACATAGATAATAAATAATGCATTATTATTCCTCTTCCTCACATATTATTCCTTGAAATAATCCGTTTTCAATAGAGTAGTTTTTGCATCATTGACACTCTTCGAAATCTTCTTCATTTTGTGGAACCGTGGAAATTTCTTTCCTGTTAATCATGTGTGATCGGAGAAATATGTTTTTGGGCCCAAATCATCCATCGACCTTTGAAGATTATCACTGGATTATTATATATACTTTTGATGTCCATAGTCAAAATGTTAGTATCTTCGTCAAATTTGACATTCTTTATTTTGTGACTTGTTTGTGACAAACACCTGACATGAATCAAAACATTTGGTCACAAAACACTAATATCAAACACAGTTGCCAAGTATGAGGGCTCCTTTCAAAAGGATTATTCAAGGGATATCCATAAAACAAATTTTTCGTCAAGTGCTGGGGAGTCCTCAAGAAAACCTCAGATGAGGAGGACTTGACGAGTTCTTGGGGAAACGACTATAAATACGGCCTCAATCTATCCTTCGATCATTTGATCCAGGTGAGGTGAGTTCAGGTTGGGGTTAGGTGAGGTTAGATAAGTCGGCTTTGTTGGTAGTCAAACATGACCCTGTCTTCAATGTGGAAGGAGCTGTCATGCTGTAGCTGCAAGTCCAAAGATACCAGAAGCCCTATATCAAGTTCATGCACGAAGGGAATACCATTGAGGCCAGCAAAAAACACAAGTGAGCACTGCATGCATCGTTAGACGCATTAGAAAAAGTATCGGCGAATTATTAAACCAAACAAACGGCCGTACGATTTCATGGAGGAAGCACTTGAATCCGTCCCTTGATCATTTGAGTACTCTATGTTTCGATAGATACTTTGTTTTCAGTTGAATCGACCATTACTTGATGACAATCAATTTTCATCGGAAAAGGGTTCTGGAGAAACGAGACATTTGGGAAATAAATATTATAGAATCCTTAGACCAAACAATCAGCTCAACAATTCAATCAGGAGAGCACTTCAATCCTGTGGAAATCGTGTTTGACTCTTCCATTCTTTGATCCAGATTAGGTAAAAATAGATTGAATTAGGCTAGGCCAGATAAGTTAGCTTCGGTAATGATCGAAAGCTACCTCGTCAGAAACGTGAGAGAGTTTTTCATGCTGAAGTTGTTTGTGAATAAGGGCTATCCGAAGCCAAATATCAAGTTCATTCACGAAGAGAATTCCATCGAGGCCAGCAAGAAACACAAGTGATTTGATGAAGAATGCTTCTCTCAGGTATTTCAGCATTGATATAATGACGATCCATCATCATAGGAAAATATCGACGAATCCTCAGACCATACAAGCAGCTCATTTTTCGTATTCGCTTCTCCTTCCGACTGCTACAGCAACAGAGCAAAACGATCAAGAGCCATCGGGACAATCTTTGAGTTTCTATCTCCTTTTGGCATTGTATGCTCTTCATGATGAATCTATTGTTTCGACATCACGGATCATAGGTCTTTCGTTTCAATGCAATAGCTCTAGACCGGTACTTGTTATACCAGGGTTCCGAAGGTGAAAATATTGCTGAAAAATGAGATATATATGTGTTCATTCCTAGCATGATGGTCTTGGATATCTCAGCATCATAGTGTGAAGGTAGATTCGAGGACACATGCGGAGACCGTCCCAGTTTCCTGAGTTATAAGGCTATACAAGACATAGGGGTGGTGGAACGAAATATGGGCAGGTTATGAAACTGAGTGTATGGTCAGAATTGCTCAAGTGGGGTATGTCTATGGAGTAAGGTACCAAATCATGGTGGGGAATATAGCAAGTATGTTGATTGAATGGTTATTGGCATCGGGAGTTCCGAGTAGATTCATGGATAAGCTGCACTGAGCACTGAATAATGGCGCAAGCTTCGGTGTCCCGCCCTGCTTCATTGGTTCTGTTTTTATGTTCATACCAGAGGTAGTTTCGTGTATTTCAAAATCACTCATTATGTTCTAGCTTCAGAGACAATATTTTGATGGGAGCTCCATTGGATAGATCGTTTGGTGATAAGTGGAGACTAGAGAAAACAGAGATTTTTGGTCTGTTCGCAAATTAATCTTATATATTTCATATTTCAATTCAGTTCCTGTATTCGATAGTCGAATATCTGCCTCAATCAATATGACAAAAAAATTACAAGCTCTAATTAGATGTACCGGTCTCGATATACTTATAATTATCAGAATAATGTCATTCTTCATGATTCAGGATGGGAGTTTCTGTTCATGAGTTGGGACATTTTATGAATCTCACATAATTTATCAGTGTCCTGAAATTTGATTTTGAATAAGGCGACCACGAATATTTGTGGTACTTAATTATCAAAGTGCGAATGATGTTTCAGTATCAAACTGGTATTCTTCATGAATTTTCATTCTGAATTCATGCATTCATTTTATTCCAGGATCCTGTATGAAGACGAAGAAAGCGTTTCGCTCGTCATCAAAGACGTCGAATCTTCAGATGCCGGCAAATATACTTTCACTGCTGAGAATGAGCTGGGATCAGACTCTGTCGACATGCATCTGACTGTGAAAGGTGAAAATTATTAATCAATTTGTTTTCTGAGGGGTGAAAATATCATCGATGCTTGATGAAAAACAATTTGTATTCCAGGCTTTCAAGGATTGTCTTCATCACCCCAGGAAACATTGTTATTTAAAATTGGGATGTGATTTGATATACAGTGTTTCAATTGATTTCGTGTTAAAACTTCCATATGCAATATTTTGAATGAAACATAGACAGTAAGTTTATACGAAGATGATTTCTCTCAATTTCTCCGAAACTTCTCTCCTTTTTTCTATCAACAAAATTACTGTTAATATTATAATATCCTCATTTGTAGGGAAGGCTAATCAGATAATTTGCCTCAAACTGCTAGATCTTGTAGAATTTGACTGTAAGAAACTCAAAAAGAGATATCCAACTTATAGTCATTGACACCTTCTTTGAAAAATTTTTGAAGAGAAGGAATGAAAATATTCTTCCAAGTGCCATTTGAAATGTTTCAACTCGAGAATATCATCTACGTATCTTCATCACGCTTTAGTCTTCTCTTCGTATTTAGAAAAATTTCTTAGACATGGTGTCACTTACGATCAATCGAAATTATCTTTCAGATCTCTCATAGTATATCATATTGAATACGATAATGATTTGGGACAAATCTTTCCAATTTGTCGAAATTATAAAAGAAAGATCTCGTAAAGTACAGGGCTAGTTTTATTAATGTGAACATTCATTCATCTTCTATGTTTTCTAGTCATTCAAGAAGATTCAAAGCTGATATTTTCACGATATTTCATATTGGTTTCAATCATATTGAGAGAGTGTTGCCATATCTCTTCAAGTATACAGGGGTATACAGAAATATTTTGATTTTTTATATCGAATGCGCTGTATATTTTGATAGATGATTCTTCTATATACAGTGTGTCCACCTTGAGGACTTACCACCCCTGTAAAATCGTTATTATCCGACCAATTTCAAAGAACCTTTTTTGTTGGATAGGTATTTGAAATGCCCAGCCAACGAGATACTGATCTAATTCTTGGACTGTTATCGTGGCCAACTGCGGCAAATTTCAATGACCTATATTCCAGAAAGTACTATTAGGGATTTTTTTCCACGAAACTTGATGATGGATTCTGAATCAGTTCTACTTGAAATATACCTGTACCGATTTTCATCATCATAAAACACAGGGTGTCCGAAAAAACGAATCATCATTTTCTTCAAATAGGTGATCAGCAAATATAGTTTTGTGGTTTTATAGAGAGAAATAATCACAAATTATCATTGAGGAATATTTCGAATATACCTGTACCAATTTTCGTCATTTGAATATACAATGTGTCTGAGAAAAAAATTAAAAAGGATAGGTAAGCAAGATTTTTCATCCTGATAATTCCTCACTCAAAATGAACAGATGAATCAGGATCACTTGAAACATACCTGTACCGATTTTCATCATCATTAAACACAGGGTGTTCGAAAAATGAAATTGATATTTTTTTTGAGTTGATGACAAAATATTGCCTACTTTTTCTTTTCAATTGTTTTCTCATACACATCGTATTTTTGAATGATGAAAATCGGTGCAGATATGTTCAAAGTGATCCTCAATAATAATGTGTCATCATTTTTTCTCGAAAATACCACAATACTACATTTTCTGATCACCTATTAAAAAAAAACATAATTCGTTTTTTTGGACACCCTGTGTTTTATGATGATAAGAATCAGTAAGGGTGTTTTCCAAGTGATCGTGATTCAGAATCCATCATTGTTTTTTGTGAAAAGAAATCCCTTATAGTCCTTTCTCAAATATGGGTCAATAAATACATACCCAACAAAAAAAAGTTTTTTGAAATCGTTCAGATAATAACAATTTTACAGGGGTGGTCCTTAAGGTGGACACACTGTATATGTTCGGAATCAGGATGATTTAGGGAATTCAAATTCATCGAAATATACAGGGCGTTTCATTTGAAAAATATATATTCATTCCTGTATACCCTGTTTATTTGAATAGATATTGCATCATTGTCAAAATGAGTGAAATCTGTGCGAAAAATTGTATGAAATCAGTTTCAAATTTTTTTTGAATGGGTGGAAAACAAAAAAGATAGAGGAGGGTTCACATTAATAAAACTAGCCCTGTACCTACTGAATAAATTATTTTTTGTCCGAAATATTCACTTCTGAATTATCTCCATCAGAAACATATCAATTTTCGATCTCAATTGTCCACATTCATGAGAGAGAATTAATTATGCAGAGTGGTCCACGTTTGAGTAATGATGTCCGTGACAAATTCTTCAAAGGGAACACCCTATATCCGAGGGCAACCATTGGGATCTCGGAAACTTTAGCCGATACGAAGATGGTTGAGTTAGGGTAGAGTTGTGCATTTATGTGGCAAAACATATGCCATCGAGAAAATTTCCGAATTCCGAGTATTTTCAGAACGAACTGGAATTTGGTGAACCATTTTTTTTATGGAAGTATATCTGAATTGAGAGCACATTCATTCAGTCAAATTTTTCCTGCTACACTCAGTCAACCTGCGAAGTAACAGTTAGTCGCAGGGAATACCTATTAATGTCACACCAAAGATCGTCTTGAAGACCAATTATAGATATACTGAGGATTTCGCTTTGTGCATATGAACATCCACATATTCTTAGTCTTGCAAGTTCCTTAACTCAAATTTCTTCAGAGTTTAATTGAATATTATATCGAAAAGTTCATATAAAGTGTCATATGCGGCGCCCTAGAAGTGGTTCTGAATCCATTCTGAAGCAGTCGGTCCTGCTCTTCCTAACCCCGCACAAGTTTCGACTTCTGGGTAGTTCATTCTCAACACCGAAGTAGCGATATACTATCAAATTGATGATATAAATGGAAAAATTGGAATAATAATTCCTTGAGGAAAAATTCAAGTGCAATAACATATATTATATCAAATATCTACATGAGAATATTATAATTTTGATCATGTAGGTATAATCAAACCCAATAATAACAATTGTTGCTCCAAATCAGAAATGGATTTCAATATCTGATTCATCCTTTATACAGTATAGCAAATGTGTATCTGTCAAATTAATCGGAAGATGGTGCTGCTTACATAGAAAGATCGAAAAATATTCCAAAGTTGATAGATACACTGGGATGAAATTATGATTCGAACATTACAGTGTATCTCCAACGAATTATCGTTGTGATATTATTTGATATTCACATTCCATACTAGATCAATATTGATGGTCGAAGAAGTGATAAACAAACATTCAAAGGAATGCAACCGATATATATATATATATATAATATTCAAATATATTCTCATCAACAAATCAACATTCAACAGAATGACACATTGTGATATATATAATACTTCCTGGATACAGTTACCAGAGAGCTTCACTCGAAGTTCAAATCTCATCGCACAGTCAGAAGTTTGGTAGATGAAATAAATCTACAATGTGATCTCCTGACAATACATTGACGATGTATGGGACCTTAAGTAATCGCCAATAACTACAGGTGCACCTTTTTTAAATCAACAATGCTTATTCGCATTTCCACAATGATAATTCCCTACAACTACCCTGCAACCAACATTGGTTATCTGCGGGACGATGATATTTTAGGGTTCGCCATGCCACTGTAGTGCCTCTACATAACCGTTATTATGACCCTGTAGATATTTGATATTCGGAAGGTGATGACAAAAAAAGTCATCAAGTTTGAAATATATTGCAATTGTAATTCATTGCTGGAATATAATATACTGAATAGTTTTAGTGGTAATCGTTTACTACAATTAGTGACCCCGACGTGATCTTGAATCTTGAACAAGTTTGAATTCTCTTTGGCAATATTACAGTTTAACATGACCAGTATCTTTCTACATTAAATTCATTCCAAGATTATAGTTTCGAGCTCGAAGATTGAATCAATTGCATTGAACCACAGTTCAGGTTCGTTTTTTTCAGAAAGTGGGCAATGAAACAGAGAATTCCGCTTCAAGAAAAACTCAGAATAGTATTTTGAATCAACATTTTCTCTAATTCCCTTAATTTGTTATAATCATCTTCCAGATTTTCCATCAGTCTGATGCAATGATGTTCTGATCTTTCTCTGGATATCATCTTCAATTGTCTGAGTTTGAACCTCATGATTGTCAAAAGTTTGATTCAAAAGATCTGTGAAATCGACATCTTTCGTATCAATGTTTATTTAAAAGTGCAGCTTCTAATTAGATTTTCATGTCGAGCACTGTCTGGGTTCCACCTAGAAATGTTTGAGAAGTTTCATCATTACTCCCGGGTCAAATTCTGAAGGTGCTTTACAATCTTTGCACAATTTCAGACGGTTCTCTGGCGTGATCACCAATGGGCTTACATCACAAAACATTTTTATTTCATAATTCGATAGAACTCACCCAAACTAGCTCACCACCGCAAACCGTTTCTTGCTGTGAGCTCCCTACATTTTATAAAAAATTATTGAAATCGAACCTCTGAAAACGAGGCGATGATGTGACGTCAAAACCCTAATACTGAAACAAGACTATTCCAGACAGATATAAATGGTACATGATTCCTGACAGTGAATTAGCGCGAGATCACAGTCGTTGATTGATATTAATATATCAATCAACGTCACAGTTGAAAGAATCAATATATCAGTTGTCTCAGTCTCCGTCGGGCGTTTGGTGGCGTGATGAGGTTTCTACGTCATAAGATGGTCCGTTTTTAGAAGGTACTATTATTTATGCCCAAAAATGAAATATTCCAGTCAATTTTATGGTCGAATTATGTCGTCAATCATTATTTATGAATAAAAGGATCATTATAAACATGGTTTGAGTTAAAAGTTTTACTAAGGTATACACGCCCATTATTTATAGTGATCGATTACGACTAGAACTATGAGTTTATTTTTCGGCGATAAATTACAATTACAATATATTCCAAACCCGTCAAAACTTGATGTTTCTTTTTCTCGTCATCACATTCCAACTATCAAATATCTACATGGTCATAATAACGGTTATGTAGTAGCACTACACCACTATCATTGTTGAAAATGGAAAAAATTAAATCGATGATGGTGGCAAGAAGACGAAACAGGTAGAGAATCGGCAAATGTCATTGTATATCAGGAAGAAAGGGGTCATAAGAATGTGAAAAAAATTGAATTGAATCACCAAAATCCCTTTTTTTTCTCTATATATCTCCGAAAATACTCTGAATTCTAAAATGTTCTCACAAGAAGTGAAAAAATATGATGCAGTTGTTACGGCAGCGTGTTGCCTGATAATTGCGTGAAAGATATTGTTTATCTAAACTGTCGAGCCGGAATTGAAAAAGTTTCGAATAAAATGACACTATGAAGTTATTCTGGTGATAAAATCGGATAAATAAAACGTAACTATTGCATCACACTGCATCCACCATTCTGGCTTTCAATATCATTGATGTTCTGAATGTCAAAAATGTTTACGCTGAATAACGATTGGTTGGTCACGTGTGGATCAATTCGGCTGCTGTATTAGTTCCCCACATGAATGCGTCACTTTGCCCTGATTCAACCATATTGGTTATATCTCCTAATGTTTCCGAGATCTCAATGATAGCCCACGAATTTGAATCACCGATTATATGATATTGAATTCTTGGAATCTCCATGGAAAGCTGAATTCAGAATATATCATATATCACAGATGTATCAAGATAATAATTACGAAAATATATTTTCAAATAGGTAGTAGTAAGTATAAGCTGCTTTGCTGTTATCCGAAAACTCCGTTGAGCCTTGAAACAACAACAGAAGTTCATCATTTCAAGGGTCGAGAGACTTCATTCTGGATCTCTCAGTTATGAGATTTAGCAGCTGAATATATCGGTGGAAAAATCCACTCAATTATGTGAGATAGTGCTATCTGTCAGCAGAGTGGTTTATTTGTAGTATCACTCTGTAGCGTATAGACGTAAGGGTCTCTATGTGTGACTATAGATGGCAGCGCCATACAGTGTGTGTCGCGATCTCTGGATCCTACCTTAGAGCTTTGCCACTAAATGGCTACAACATGACTAGAATTTTACTTTATATCCTGCGAGAATGGGGAATAAGACAATGACTTTGTTTTGAGATAATCGCATTTTGACAAGTAAACACCGGATCACTTATAAACTATCAATGTTTGAATAATGACCTAATTCAATATATGGAGTAATAGTTATTTGTTTAACTAGGCAGCAAAGTAGTAGATTGACTGCCGAGGCTGAATTCATAGAATTTGATTAAATTTGAATTCACTGTCAGAAGCCATGACGAAAGACAACACGTGCTATATTGATGAAACATGTTGATTCCGAAAAAAAAACTCTTGTTCACTCCTGATGCAGACGTGACTAATTGATAGATAGCAGAGACTGATTAACTTTCGAAGAATTCTGGTTGTATGTACTTTCTGACACACTCTTTTACTAGTCAACATTTATAACGTCGTGCTCCAAAATATGGCCTGAATTCAAAGTAGACTAACTCACGAATTTCCTCAAACGGTAAGGTGACGACCACGATGCTATTTCCCACCCATTCAATTATCACCCTGTAGCAATGTAATCTGAAAGTACAGAAGTTCCATATTGCCACAACAAACTGTCAAGAGATTAGGCTAATCATCGGTGAAAACCGATTTCAAATTGGTGAGGAAATTCGTGAGTTAGTCTACTTTGAATTCAGGCCATATTTTGGAGCACGACGTTATCAATGTTGACCAGTTTAGTTCTTTGAAATTTCCGAGCAGACATTGTTTATAACCTGTTTGACGGTATTTCAAGGCATGTCTACAGATAAAATATACGAGTTTCTAGCAGACATATGGGTAGAGAATATCGAGAACCAGTCTGTCTTTGTAAAGCAATGTATTTCTCAATTTCTGTAAAAATATTACATTCCATGTTCTTTCCCTCCACCCTTCATTTTCTTCTTTCAATATCCTAATCATAGAATTTTGTATGATATCCTCATTTAATTGAACCCATATTTTTGAAGAATAACATACTCACTTCCTCTCCGAACATATAATCAACTTTCTGATGAATATTTTATAGGTAATCAGAAATTGAAGGCACTGAAATGTACAATATTCATGTTAGTCCTGAAAACTTTCCAGAACAACTCTGAGCAAAGATGAAAGTTATTCAAGTTCAATCATTCATACATTTTGTTTGTTTTCTCATATATTTTCCAGTTTCATAAGTTCTCATGCTAACATCCCACTACACGATACCACAATATATAACACATAATTCATCCTTGAATTTTCACAGTAAAATCAACCATCACAACACAAGATTGGGAAGTGTCTACTACTATAGGTACATAAAAATAGATGTTGGTCCATACCATGTGCCAAAATGTATGCTTTCAACGGTACACTAAAAGCTGTCTGTCGGTGCTTTATTAACTTATCTATTCTAATTTTAAAAACTCCAATTATTTTCTACACTCACATGTACGACGTCATAATATGCTTCCAGATGAAATTTCTCCAGTAACATTGCATATACCTATACTTACTCGTTTATAATGCTTTATACTGGTAGACAAAAACAAGGGATATACCTATCATTGATATCAACAATATTTCTATGTTAATATTCCTCATACTAAGCTGCACTGCACATTGCTATGAGGGGGTGAATTCAAAGTCGCTATAGGGTGTATGGTCATTTGCATCAACATCAGATCCATCTAGTGAAGAACTGTTTTAGCCTCCGTTGATTCATAGAAATATAGTCATATAATTATACTGACTGTAGAAAAACAATATTGATATTTTTGATTGGTTAGATATCATAGAGAGGGTTCGTATGTATCATTTTCGGGTCCTTTTTTGTTTGTTCATATGAACGAAGAGTTTTTGTTGTTGTTGTTGTTATAATTCACGAGGAATATTTTATTGAAAATTTCAATAATTTATTTTCAACCAATCAGGAGACTTCTTTTTATTCTCGTTGTCACTCAGTTGCATTTGGAATTATGAAAGTAAATATGTTATATCATATTATGTTATGGTAACAAACGAATTAATGTTCTTAATGTTCCTGAAATTCCGATAGTACACCTCATCAACAAACAAGTAAAATCAACTTCTATTGTAAAAATGAAGTGCGTCATATTTCACTTAACTCATCGGAAATAAAACTATGATTTTCTATTTAATGTTTCTCACATGACAGTTATAAAATTGAGTTATACCTAAGTGTCAAATTTCATTTGTTATTCACGCAGAATTATTGACCTAACAGGTGCGAAAAGTAGTACTCTTGCGCACGCGACGGCAGTTGCACGAACGACGCGGAGCAGAGTTCGGGAAAGTCGTAAAGGGCGGAAAAGAGTAATGTACAGTCGTATTGAAAAAAAAGCGTACATGTATATTACAGAGAGAAATTAATGTCATCCTAAGTCATGAAAACCATACATTCTCAAACTGGTCCGGTATTTTTCAACAAGAGAAAAAACGAACTCAAAGTCCGTCGACCACAATATTCAATATCAAGAATATAATCAGTGTGACTATAGTTTCGGATCTACCGCCATCTTCAGACACAAATTAAAAGTACCTAGGAAGTAACAAGTAGAACAGGTGTTGAACAAAATGGTAGCTGAGAAAGAGATGACATACCTGTTATGTGGAAAAAACATCTTAACAATAAAAAAAATTATCAGTAATAATCGGTTCTTTATAATAATGATCAGTCCAGCCTCACAATCAACAAACTTTGTACCGGCTGAAAAGCCAAAAGAACATTACAATAAGTAAGTTCAACATCAGGAAAACTGTAGTGATTCACACGAGACCAACGAGACGAGAATTTCATAAAGTCTCGTCTCGTCTCGCCGATGAAATATGAAGTCTTGTCTCGAGTCTCTTCTCGCAGCCTCTGGTCTTGTGTTGTCTCGCGTCTCGTACGAGAGTCTCGCAAATGTATCGCAATTTTGTCATGCATAATCTTGTTCCAGTCTAGTATGAGATATCTAACTTCACCTACTTTTTAGGTATAACGTAGAAGTAGGAAGAAAAAATTACAAATAAAAATAACATTATATATTGAAAAGTAAGAACCTAACAGGTACATACTATAGTACATACCAGAGATTGTACATACTAAAAGGCGATAGACGATGCAACCGTTGCGTCGGCGGCCCGTCAAAACAAAGTTAATCTTTATCTCAGACTATTTAGCACAGAATGACTCATTTGTAGATTTTCAGGTAGTAATCCAATTTGCGATCTGTCGTTATTGCAGAATTGCCCTTATATTCCGCCGCCGTAAGAGAGAGAAAAGTCCGTTTTCGTTCCACGCATTACGTCGTTTTACAACAATCATGGATTGTGTGTTTGAAGTATATATGAATGAAATATCTTGTCTCTCTGTGCTAAATAGTCTGAATTCTTTCTAAATTTCATTTCTTGTGGTCGACCGACTTTGAGTTCGTTTTTTCTCCTGTTGTAATGTCATCCTATTAGCGTGAAACCAAAAATGTAGTCTATGGTAAAACGGACTATTGAGAATGATTGTTTACCAAATGTTGACAGTCAAGTTGTCGATTAGTCCTCAAAAACACAAAGCATTGGCTGAGCACAGTTTTACACAACTAAAACTAGGTTGACAAGAAACACTATTTTCAAGACTTGTACGCATTTTTATTGAATACGACTGTACAATGTTTCGCATACGAGTATTTTTGTCCATATTATACATTGAAAAAAAGGGTTTGTCCACGACTGTTGTATAAAATATTCATAATACATGTACTTCCTCAAGCAAAACGATAGCCATTTTCCACACCAGTGAATAATAGCGGTGAATAATCATTATTCACTGGTCTAGAGTTCGTAGGGTACACGATAAATGTTTTGTATTGAGCAAGCATTTATCAGTACACGTTCAGGCTATAGCAAGGTACATTAATCAGCTAACTTCATACGAATCATATTCAAATATATAGAAATCTTGATATACCTCCTCAGTATTACATTATTCCTCTCTTTATAATGTATGTATACTTGGAATAAGATGTTAGTATCAAATATCAAGATGATATCGAATACGGAAGCCATTGACATGTATGAACATGACAAGATAATCATAAATAGTTGTCATTGTTGAAACGTCAAATTTCGACGACACGCGGTGTTTCAGTTATAATTCCTAAAAAATGGATATTGATAGTGACGAAGAGATATTGTGTACTCCACCAGAGATAATAGAAGCTGCAAAAGTCACGTCAATGAATTCGTTGCCGGAGAACTCCCGAAATTTGTATGCATCTGTGTACAACACCTGCATGAACTGTGGAGGGCGTCTAAGAAAATGCATTCATTCTCAGAGTCAGTCTTACTGGTATATTTCACAGAATTAGCTGCAAAATATAAGCCATCCACATTATGGACACATCACTCGATGCTCAGGAGTATGCTTAATATAAATCAAGGAGTCAATATAAAAAACTATGTAAAACTGCATTCACTTCTTAAAAGGAAGTCTGCAGGCTTTCATCCGAAAGAAGCATATAAATTCTAGAAATTTTTGAATCAGGCATGTGATGAAAAATATCTTGCAATGAAGGTAAGACATGAAAAAAACTTGCGTAACTAGTATTCATGAAATAAAATTCATCCTCATCAGGTCACAATGATAATAGGAATAATGGGTGCAATTTGAATGAATAGGCCTATAATAGTCTTAGAAAGAATTAATATAACAGGTATCTTCAATTTTCAGTTTTCCTAATGTCAAATAAGTTATGATAAAACAGTTGTTGAAAATAAATTCATATATCAAGGACAATATAGTAGTCGTGGACAAAGTATAGTATTCTACTCGCATATAATGAGCTATTATTCACTAAGGTTAATTATGCCACTCGCTACGCTCGTGACATAAACTTAACCTTCGTGAATAATAGCCCTCATTATATGCTTGTTGAATAATATACTATTTGATGAACAATATTTTATAATGAGGCAACAAAATGACACATATGACAGAACAGTTACATGGATCATTCAGTTAGTCCTGAATATCCTTATTTTCAAAAATACAAAAGTCGTACGGAGAAGTAACTTCTTAGCACTAGGGCGGCAAAGTAACTTTTCCGCACGATTTCTTCATGCACTGAAAAATAATGAAAAAGATTCACTATCGATATCAAAAAAAAACTTATTTGAAGAACATTCAAATAACATTAAATAAACATTGTGGATGGTAAATATTGAAATTAAATGTGCAATTTGTGTTTGTTGCATGCTGTTATATAATATACCAGATGCCGAACGTCGTTTCTTATTTGAATTTGATTGGTTAGTGTTTGGCCTACTACAGAAATGCTTTGATCAGTTTTTTGCTGAGAATTACTAGTGTAGTGAATTGAGGAAGGTAGATTGGTCTGAAATGCTTAATTGTTGACTGCCACTACCATCAGATTATAGCGACTGTTGCTATGGGTACGTTCTGGTGCCTCCGAAATCGTGCGGAAAAGTAGAATCGTACGGAAAAGTGCAACTTTCTAAACGAAAAACAATGCGGAAAAGTTACTTTTCCGCACGCTCGTAGGAAAATGTTTTTACTGGATCTACCATGCAGCAGAATTATCACTCGATGTTTTTTGTACATACAAGATTATTCCGAATCGAAGCTGCTGCTAGATAGATTATGAGTTAATATTATAAATGTCTCCCTTGTTTTTGTCGAGCAGTTTATCAATCTCCTAATTTCAACATGATCAATGATCAATAAAGAGAGGTTCAGCAGTCACACACTGTCGAAAGACTTCAACTGAAATAAAGCGCCAAAAATGATGTTTAGGATTTGCATGAGTTAACTGTGTTTTGATTTCATCAGCTCCGCCAAAAATCATGACGAAAATGGAGGATATCTCTGTTCATGCAGACATCCTTCTGAAAATGGACGTAGAAGTGGAAGGTATTCCTAAACCAACTATCCAGTTCTACAGAAATGGAAAAATCATCAAGCAGAGTGAAAGCATGAGAGTTGTCGAATCAGGAGAGAAGCATAGTCTGGTGATCGAGAAAACTTCACTGAAAGATTCAGGTAATAAAAAAAACAGCAAGAATTTCATTTACTTTCTCATTATCTTGAAGTTATCCTAATAAAATCCTGAAGATGTTTATGAATTCAAATTGATGTTTTGATACCAACTTCCTGAAAATGCTGATTGATCTTGTGTCTAATTTAAATATTATCATTAATTAGATAACGAATTGACATATCATATCCCAAAGGCACCCTCAAACATTGTATTCAATCACTCCACCTGTGCAGTAATCTGCACAAAAGTTCGATTTGATAATTTGATGAGAATCATCACATCTGAAACCAATTGACTGGTTTCTCTCAAAATCCTACTTGTGCGACCCCTTGAGTCTAAACCTCGGCACAGAGATTTATTTTGCTACAATTTATCTTGTCATACTTCCTCCACGTGATAAAGATTTGACAAAAAATGCAAATAAAGAAGAGAAGATGCCCCATTTGCGAATATCCGAACGTGTCGCGTGAAACTTCTTTCATTCATTTTCCTTTGATCGGCAAAAGTACATATTGTGCGGGAATAATCAGTTTATAAGAATCCATTACATAGTAATACGTTATATGGAATCATCGAAATAAATGCTATACAGTCAGCTGAACATTTCAGACTGACTGAAATTCATCAATTAAGTAAAAACAATGTTCTAACAGAAACAATATCAGATGATGATTTGGTATCATGTGGATGGTGGATGATTGAATATTATACGCGGCCTATATATTTCAAAGAATTTTGTGTTATTTTATACCTGGCAGCAAGGGTGTGAATTCAATTTTTCCTACAAGTATAGATATTGTGCAAATCCTTATTCGATTTGGAATCGTTTCTACTACCGAAAATATAAACTGCTGGTTCATAGATATACAGGGTGTCCGCTAAAAGGAGGTCAATCCATTAACCACATATTCCTTGAACAAAAACAATATGAGTTTCTAAATATCATTTTTCATTTTAGCCCTTCATATTCGGTATACAGGGTGTCAAAGTTGGAAATTAAAAACTGTTTTTTTCTAATTACTCGCGTATTTGATATGATATTAATCTCAAAATTGGTACATTACTTCAGCACAAAGAGTTACATCGTGTGAGGAAAACAAAACAGAAAATAACTGTCAAATATTCAAGATACTGGGGGTCAAGTTCACACTAACCCCCATATTTTGTTTGTACGTGCGCTAATGACTTCCTATCTATTTTCCTTTTCGATTGAATCATTTGTTTTTAAGATAATTCGAAAAGTACTGGTTATTGTTTGATGCCTATGCGGCTTGGGTAATCTCATAATGTTCACATACTCCTATTTATTTCGTCGAAATTGAAAGAGGGCGTATCTTTTTACGTACGAAAAGGTAAATATGGAAATACCGGGTGCTCGGAGCAAATGTACTAAAATAATTTTTACAAAAAAAAAAAATTTAAAAAGTGTAGAAATTATTTTAATACATTCGCTCTGAGCACCCGGTATTTCCATATTCACCTTTCCGTATGTAATAAGATACGCCCTCTTCCAATTTCGACGAAATAAATAGGAGTATGTGAACATTATGAGATTACCGTAAGCCGCAAGGCATCAAACAATAACCAGTACTTTTCGAATTATCTTAAAAACAAATAATTTTATCGGAATTTTACAGAAATCAAAAAAAACTCAAAAATGATTGAACACATGAAGAAAATAGATAGGAAGTCATTAGCGCACGTACAAAAAAAATATGGGGGTGAGTGTGTACTTGACCCCCAGTATTTTGAATATTTGACAGTTATTTCCTGTTTTGTTTTCCTCACACGATGTAACTCTTTGTGCTGAAGTAATGTACCTATTTTGAGATTAATATCTTATTAATTACGCGAGTAATTAGAAAAAAACAGTTTTTAATTCTCAACTTTGACACCCTGTATATCGAATAAGAAGGGCTAAAATGAAAAATGGTATTTAGAAACTCATATTATTTTTGTTCAAGGAATATACATATGGTTAATGGATTGACCTCCTTTTAGCGGACACCCTGTATAAACTAGCAAGAGTGAAAATTCCATGAGAAGTAAAGATAATTCTACATGAAGACATTTTGGAAAGACTACGAAGGTAACGTATACACCTTACAATCCGGTTCGAAACATGTTGAAAAGTGTCCCAATTCCAATGTTGAATGAAGAATAGTTTCGATGGAGTTGACTGTAAGATTTTCTTCCTGACCCATTATCTTCAGTCCTCTACAAGATGGATCGACTCAGATAGTTCAACCTGGTTTGTCTGGTTAGGTCAGAGAAAAAGTTATCGGTATCGAAATGGCATTAATTCGACTTGAATTTGCTTCAAATATTGATGTTGCTTGTGTTCATGTGATTGGTGAGAGTGCCATTTGATGAATAAAATATTTTGACATGCCTTCGGGACATACAGAGTGTTTCAAAGTTGAAGTGACAAAAGCTTAGCGGAGATTCCTCTCAACTAATTATGAAAAAAAAACATATGAGCATGGGTCCGAAAATGCGTCCTTTCCGAAATAAAAGGTGTCCAAGTTTGAAAATAGTTATTTTTGTATCTAGAGCGCGAAATGCTACTTTGGTGATCGAGATCTGATTTTTTTAAAGAGGCGTAGCCGAGTTAAAAAAATAGTCGAGTTGACCAAAGTATTTCGCGCTCGAGTTGCAAACTACATAACTTCTACAAACGTCAAAAAATATTGTTTGAAAGTAAAAATATGCTTGTAGATTGTCAAGGGGTCAAGCACCCATAAGCAACGCGCACGGTAAAGACTATAGGAAGCTATATGAAGAGTTGGAAAGCGACCCCATCATGGGGATGCCAACGGATGGCATAATTCCAAAATAAAGCTTTGAAAAAACTTTTGAAATGAGTATAACGGACAGAGAGGCATGGAAAGAAGGACATCCTATCAATGCAGACATTGCTGTCTATACGGACGGCTCCAAAACTGAGGAAGAATCAGGAGCTGGTATTTATGGGGCCAAGCCAAAGACAAGAATCCCACTGAGCTTAGGCAAATACACGACGGTGTTTCAGGCAGAAATTATTGCAATACATCATTGCGTGAAAGAATTAATAAGGCAAGAGTTTAAAAGCAAAACCATTGCAATCTATTCAGATAGCCAGGCGGCAATCAAAGCAGTCAACTCTATCCAAGTTAACTCAAAACTAGTATGGGACTGCTTAGAAACACTAAATGCACTGGGCAGTCAGAACAGATTGACTCTAGCATGGGTACCAGCACATACAGGATACGAGGGCAATGAAGAGGCAGACTCACTTGCCCGAGCAGGAGCAAACAAAGCTCTTTGTTAGGGTGTATCCCAATTTTTCTATTTGATGTAATGAAACCTCGTATGTATTTAAACATATAATGAAATTAATGGACTGTATAACATGAAAAAATGAAATCAAGAATAGTGACAGTTTTTTTTATTTAATGACGGCAAAAGTCAATCAAAATTGTTGATCACTATCGTCGTCTCTTGTCCGTCGCTAACTTCTGATATGCATAGCAAACTGCAAAATTTCTCAACTTATCATCTACTGGGTCTTCGTTATCCCTCGCAGAGAGTATGATATATGAACATATCATGCCGGCCCCCTTGAAAGACGTCATGACTTTCAAAAATGTTAAATTCACTGCGTATCAATAGGTAAGATACACAGTTTAGATAATGCCCGCTTGAATACCCCTTTGCTGGTTTTTATCACTGCCACACGCGCAACATTGTCATCACCAGAACATAATTCTAAAACTCTGGCTAGTTGCCATTTAAGTGGTGGCAAATTGTCTTCCTTCACTATCACCATGTTCCCAGGTAATACTTGATCAGTGGATGACTGCCATTTATTTCTTTGTTGCAATAGGCTTGGGTATTCACGTGACCATCTGGTCCAAAAATGTTGAACCAATTGCGTCATATGCTGGTAACGATTCAAACGCCCAGGATTGAAGTCTTTAAGGTCGGCTTCAGGCAAGGCTGTAATCGGCGTACCGATTAGAAAATGACCAGGAGTGAGTGCATTCAGATCAGATGGATCCTCAGTTAATTGTGTTAATGGACGAGAATTCATGCATGCCTCAACCTGCGTCATTATAGTGTATAGTTCCTCAAATGTCAATATTAAGTTTCCTACAACTCGATTCAAATGATATTTGGCTACTCTTACCCCAGACTCCCAAAGCCCCCCGAAATGTGGTGAACGAGGTGGGATAAAATGCCAATTGATCGATTGTCCCGTGAAAAATTCTTGAAATTTTGTCTGATGAGTTTGCTCGTTCAAAAATTCATATAATGGTTTGATTACATTATTCGCGCCAACAAAATTCGTAGCGTTATCTGAATACATATTTTTAGGCAAACCGCGCCTTGATATGAACCTTTTGAAACAATTTAAGAAACCTTCAGTAGATAGATCCCCGACCAACTCCAAATGACAAGCCTTTGTAGCGAAGCAGATGAATATGCACATGTACCCCTTAATAACTTTATGTCCTCTTAATTTGCTTGCCTTGACCTCAAATGGTCCTGCATAATCTAAGCCACAATTTGAAAATGCTCGAGCTGGTGTCACACGATTTGTTGGTAATTGTCCCATGATATGTTGGTACTCTTTAGGTTTGTTTCTGAAACAAATTACACATTTGCGCAAAATACCCCGGATAGTATTTCTTCCCCCTACTGGCCAATACCTCAACCGTATTATTGATAATAAAGCCTGAGCCCCAGAATGTAAATGTTTTAAGTGTTCATGAATTATCAATAGTTTGGTGAATGTATGGTCCTTTCCCAAAATAATCTGATGTCGTTGTCCATAACAGATATCTGCCTTGTTCAGTCTGCCTCCCACCCTCAATATTCCTTGTGCATCAATAAATGGATTGAGCATTATTAATTTAGAAGATACTTGGATTTGTTTTGATTGACGAAGTGCATGAATTTCTGAATGGAAACATTGCGATTGTGCCAACTTGATTAAACATGACAAAGAGTTTTCAAGTTCACTCACCGTGAGTGCCCCCATGTTATGTGTTCTGCCTAATGTGTTTGTCCTAAACCTCATACAGTAAGCGACAACCCTCAATAACCTAGTAAATGTTGAATATTTATCGAATAATTCGAAAGACATATTTGACAAAAATATTTGTTTAACGGTTTTCTTATCTGGAAGGTCAGAAGCAATAGAAAACTTTGGATTTGGCCAAATGTTTTGATCCGTTGCAAGCCAACTTGGACCCTTCCACCATAGGTTACATTCAATAAGTTGTTCTGGTTTCATGCCTCTTGATATTACGTCAGCCGGGTTATCTTGAGATTTTATATGGTTCCATTGATGTCCTTTAGTGAGTCGTTGGATTTCGCTCACTCTATTGGCTACAAAAGTTTTATATTCGCTAGGTTCTCCTGCAAGCCATGATAATACTATAGTTGAATCACACCAGTACCAAATCGAATCAATGTTCATGTCCAATGATTTTGTAACCACCCTTGTCAATTTAGCCATAAGCAAAGCACCACATAATTCCAATCTTGGTAATGTGATTGTCTTCAACGGTGCCACACGTGATTTAGCACATAATAGTTGAATATCGTGAACGTTCCCGTCATCTGTTGATCTAACGTAAATGCATGTTCCGTATGCAGTTTCTGATGCATCGGCAAAACAATGCAATTGTATATTATTTGAATTAGAACTCATAGCATGTCGCGGAATTTCAATGCTATTGAGCTGTCCAATTCCCATGTTGAAACTTGACCAGGCTGTATGTAAGTCCAAAGGAACTGTTTCGTCCCAATTTAGCTTCAATTGCCACAATTGTTGTAATATTCGCTTAGCCTGTATGATAGAAGGTCCTATTAGCCCAAGTGGATCAAACAATTGTGAGACAATTGACAGTATCGTCCGCTTTGTAACCCGTCGTGATTCATTTTGTTTTATGTCCACCTTGTAGTGCAGCTGATCCGAATTAGAGTTCCAAATAATTCCCAATGTTTTCGTTGTGCTTTCATCCGCTATGTAGTGTTCCACAGATTCCTCATTGGCCTTCATGTTTTCCAAAACATGACGACTGTTCGAAAGCCATTTCCTCAGACAAAATCTACCGCCCATTAGTATCTTGCTGATCTCTTGGTTGAGTTGTATAGCATCTTCTTCTGTATTAGCGCCAGTCAAAAGGTCGTCAACATAAAAATCTTTCATTATGGCTTCACTAGCTGTTGGGAATTTCTCGTGATTTTCAAGTCCCAGTTGATAAAGACATCGTACAGCCAAAAACGGCGCCGATGCTGTCCCATATGTGACTGTATTGAGCCTGTAGTGTTGAAGTGGTTGTTCTTTACCAGGTCTCCACAGTATCCGTTGTAGATCACGATGTTCTTCCTTGATTAAGATTTGTCTGTACATTTTGACAACATCTCCTACCAACACAATGGCATGTTTCCTGAATCTTACTAGGATGGAAAAAAGATCCTGTTGAATCTTAGGGCCTACCATTAATTTATTGTTGAGCGACACATGTGTGTCCGTTTCTGCAGAGGCATCGAATACTACCCTGAGTTTCGTAGTTGTTGAGGATTCCCTCACCACACCATGATGGGGTAGATAATAAGTCACTAATGGTGATTCCACAATTTCGTTCTGAGCCTCAATCCGAGACATGTGCCCTAACCTCTCGTATTCTTCCATGAAATCTTTATATTGTCGCTGAAACTCCGGATTCTTCTCCAATTTCCTCTCTAGAGCGTAAAATCTCTTTTGTGCCATGTTCAACGAATCTCCCAATTCAGTTATATCACCCTTGATTGGTAAGCTCAAAATGAATCTACCGTCCTTGTCCCTTGTAGCAGTGTTTTTGAAAATGTCCTCACACATTGTTTGTTCCCTTGTCAATATCGGCTCCGATTCACATTCCTCAATGTGCCAAAACCTTTCCAATTGCTCTTGAATATCTGACACTATTGCGGTATTGCAAACCTTGGCCCGATTTGTCATATCCGATTTGTTCCTATTCAAAGTGGTTACTGTACCTGAAATTACCCAACCCAATTTGGTTTTCTGCATTACCGGTTGACCTTTACCCAATTTTACTTGTCCAACACACAACAAATCCCAAAATATTTCAGCACCTATCAATAAATCTATGTTACCAGATATGTTAAACTGACTGTCTGCTAATTTAAGATTATCTGGAATGCGAAAACTATCTTTCTGTAGTGAAATCGATGGTAAAGTTTGAGTAATCTCATCTAAAATCAAGAATGATGTTTTTGTCTTGAACTCATCAACTCTAGAACAAATTGTAGCACTTACAACCCCAGAAATGTTTGAAACTGATTGATTTATTCCAATGATTGGTATTTTGATATTTTGGCATGGAAGTTTCGATATTTCATTCATTCTTCTAGAAATAAAATTCGATTGTGACCCCGAGTCCAATAAAGCTCTACATTCATGTTTGTTACCAAAATGATCCAATATGAAAACTAGTGCTGTTGACAGAAGTATTTCCCTAGATAATTCTTCCCTAGTTGTTAATAATAGTGCTGTATTTGCTGATCTAGCACTTACCTTGTTGCTGGATGCTATATTTGAGCTGCCAGCGCCCTCTGTGATATTTGTTTGGTTCGAATTGACTGTACTATGATTCGTATGTGAAGATTGTTCCAGAATAACCTGAGTTTGTTCTGTTCTACCCTCATGCAATAATGAATTATGTTTCTTTCCACAGTGCTTACAACCACGAGAAAAACAATGATTCACTCTGTGGTCGGTACCTAAACAGTTCCAACATAAATTCAGTTTTTGTACTTCAGCCCGTCTTGCTTCAGTTGTTAGCCCCAAAAATTGTTTACATTGATAAATGAAATGTTGATCCTTGCAAATTGCACAAGCTTGCCTTGTTGTTACGAATGACCTCGATACTGATTTGAACCCCCTGTATTTATTTGAGTTATCAAAGCGATTTTCAGTTGACACCTTGTTATTTGACGTTTTATTTGTATCTGTCGCCTCTAAAATTTGACAACGATGTGCCAAAAATTTTAAAAAATCATCTATTTTCGGAAAAGTACTCGTGTTTGTTTGTGCTTGCCATTCTCTTTTTGATGAAGGATCTAGTTGTTTGTCTAATATGAAAATTAGTAGTGTGTCCCATGAATCTACTGGTTGTCCCAACGATTTGAGAGCCCTAATACTCTTCCTAGTTTCATCCAACATTTTTCTGAGTGAACTATGTGATTCCCTGGTTATGTTTTGAAAGTTGAACAATGTTTCAATATGACTCAATGTAATTATCTTCTTATTTTCAAATCTCTCTTTCAACAGATCCCATGCCACTACATAGTTATCGTCAGACACTTCTAATGAATGCAAAACATCTGCTGCGTCACCCTTTATTGCATTTTTCAAGTAATAAAATTTTTGAACTGATGTCAAATCTGAATTATCGTGGATTAAAGACTTGAAAATATCACAAAATTCAGGCCAATCCTTGTACCCACCACTAAAATATGGTATTTCCATTATTGGTAATTTTACATTTGTAATTGCACCACGATTTCCACCTGGAGCTGGTCGAGGTTCTTCTTTACTTAAATTACGAAAAGCTGACTTTGCAGCCCCAATTATTCTAAAATAGTTTTCCTCGAAATCTACCAATTCCTGATTTTGAACCGCAGACGCATCAGATTCTGCTATATCATTCTGTACACTATGAAACTGATCCCAAAGTTCTTCACATTTCTCTATTCGAGGACCTAACTGATCTGCTTTGTCAACTGTAAACTCATTTACAAATTCCCCAAATCTTATCAACTGTGATGTGAGGCTACTCCTCTTAGCCTTTAGTTTCGTTAAATTGCCTGTATTTGGTGCCATCTTAATCAAAATCGAAAACCTACCCCTAAATGACGCAAATTAAAGACATGCACTACAACAATGATAAATAGTTTATGCACTCACCCTGTAACAGCCCTTTTTGCCTACCAAATGTCCAATGCCTGACCTTATTTTCCTTGTTTATTTTATGTTCCGATCACCACCAATGTTCAATGCAGCACCCTGTGTTGTGTCCAAGCCCCAATCCTGTGTATTTCTGCACTGCAGTTGTTGAAAATGTATTTCTCCACCTCCTAGTTTGTCTACAGCGATGGTACCCTGCCGTAGTCTTGTCGTTTGAACCTTCCTATCCAAGTCCTCCTATACGATTTTCCTTGTGCCCTTTGAGAATCTGATTTTCGTCGATGTAACACTCCGTAATTTATTAGGAATGATGTCCGCCTGATTTGATTATCCCTGCAGCCGCCGAAATCACTATTCAATGATTATTCCAGATCCGGCTCGAAGGACCAATGTTAGGGTGTATCCCAATTTTTCTATTTGATGTAATGAAACCTCGTATGTATTTAAACATATAATGAAATTAATGGACTGTATAACATGAAAAAATGAAATCAAGAATAGTGACAGTTTTTTTTATTTAATGACGGCAAAAGTCAATCAAAATTGTTGATCACTATCGTCGTCTCTTGTCCGTCGCTAACTTCTGATATGCATAGCAAACTGCAAAATTTCTCAACTTATCATCTACTGGGTCTTCGTTATCCCTCGCAGAGAGTATGATATATGAACATATCACTCTTAATGGCCCAGAACCCTTCTGTGGTATTGCGAAAGCTATACGAAAGAATAGTATCAAATCATGGATGCAAACTAAATCTCAAGAATGGTGGAACAACTCGCCAGGAATGAGACAGGCAAAAGAGTTTATTAAAAAACCATCGCCAACATTCACAGAATATCTACTAAGCCAAAAACGAAGTTCAACTAGAATACTAGTGGGACTTCTCACAGGGCATTGTAGGCTCAACAAACACATGAGTACGATAGGTCTGACTGAAGAACTGCTGTGCAGGTTCTGTCAAGAAGAGGAAGAAACAGCAGTACACATACTTTGCCACTGTGAGGGCTTGTCAAAACTAAGGTTCCTTACGCTGGGTGAGGAAAGACCAGGAGCCCAGAGATACACAGGAGATCTGAAAGCTAGCTTATGGAGTTTCATAGAGAAGGCGGGGCTAGCCGAAGAACTCTAATCCATTTTGAGGGCAGGCACAATAGATCTGAAAAGGTCGCAGTGTGGAGGCAGATAGCCCGAAGGCCCCATTCCAAATCTAATTAATCTAATCTAGAAATATGCTTAGCTTGATATAAAAAATAGTGTTGAACTGGCTCAAAAGGCCTCCCGCTATTCTCCCTAGGTACGCACGATGTTCCACGAACATAATAAGAATTTCCTTTCGTTCGCTTCAAGAGATAAAACGAAGTTATTGTTGAACATTCAGAATTGAATGATTTCGTGGATGTTTGCTCGATTGGAAACCATAAAATTGAGATATAAATATCTCATATATTTTACATAACAATGCGCGCTTCGCAATTTGTTATCAAAGCGCGAACCTTGTCATTTTTTGACGTTTGTAGAATAAAAATGTTTCTCATATCTTGAAAAATTATTTCTCACAAAATTTGAAGATCGTATACATTCCAGATGCAATACATTTTTGGATTATAGCTGAGCAATTTTATTCTTTCTGATGGAGTTTAGAGTTATGCTGACGTATGGTATTGTCCTGTACCTGGAGAAATAAGCAAGATGCGCAAAAATAGCAAAAGATAGGAATGCTCTTTTTAAGTGGATTCATCTGAATATTCAAGTAGAACCTGATAAGAACAGGAGGATTTTCTTTTACAAAAAAAGCCTGTATGCTTGATGGGTACGCCCCTATTAAATCTGGATCGAATTCAATTAGTCCAGGTCTAGTAATTGTGTCGATTAACCATAAAAATTTCATTCAAATAGGTTTGAGCGTTTTGAAGATAATAATGAAGAACCATTTTTTTTTGTTTTTGTACTTGGACACCATGTATCTCAAAAATGAAGCATTTCTGGACCCATGTTCATATGATTCTTTTCTCATATTTTGCTGGGAGAAATCTCAACTAGGCATTTATCATCTGAACTCTGAAACACCCTGTATATTATGTCATTTCGTTATTGGATGACGGTCAAAACTCACATCCAGCTTATGGACTATTATCGCTCAATTTCGATTATAGACATCAACCAAATAATGAAAAGACATTGGATATGTTCCGTTGATCAACCGTGGTTATATACCAATGCTCTCAGGGCCGGTACCAACAATTTTAACACTGATTATCTACTAGTGACTACGGTTATGAATCGAAAACTCATACCAAGAACTGAAGCACTTCAACGTCAACTCAAATTTACCGAACTCCAGAAAAAATCAACGGTCGTTCTGGTGATAGTGAACCTACCGCTTTTTCAGCAACTGAGTTCCGTGAATAACCTTTTTTCAGGAACCAAACAAACATTCAAAAAAGATTCACTCATTCAGCCTTAACTGAATTGAATAAACTACCTGATATTATAAAAAATGCAGAAATATAGGTACATACATTCAAAAATGAAGTATGAAACTGATTATTTCTGACCGAAGTGGATGAAATTAATCATGCCATTTTTTTTTTCAAAAATATTATTCTTTGTTTGCCAATTTACAGTTGTTGATATATTTTGAATGATGCTATGTTTACCTATGGATATATAATTATGTACTTCCTTATACCAGAGCCTATTCTGTCTGGAAATTATTAGTTCAATAAATAAGTAAATAAATAAATTTCATATTTTCGGAACGGAGATCCACTAATCGAAATAACCAAGTTGATTCACGAAACATATCCATTGTAAAAACGAACAGATGAGTGAAATAATCATCATCCATTTATATTATTTTTTAGGTTCATATTCTGTGGTTGCTTCCAACGAAATAGCACAAGTTTCCCAATTCTGGAACTTGGACGTCCACAGCAAACCGAAGGTCATTCAGAAACTTGGATCCGACAGGACCGTATCTCAAGGTCAAAACGTCGAGCTCAAGGTCAAACTCGAATCAGAGCCCAAACCGGAAGTGAAATGGTTCAAGGACGAAGAAGAAATCAAATCGAGCGAGCACTTCGTCATCAAAGACGATGGAGATTCGTATATTCTGAAAATCACTGGCGCGGTGTGTAGAATTCTCTTTTCCTGTAGCAGTTCCTAGAATTCAGAAACAAAGTTGATATACGGACCGAACAAATTGTTATGCTAACAAATTACATTGCACTACAATGATTAACCACTAACCAAACCGATTTTTTCAACGCCTGGACACGTGTTCTGCTAGCTATGTTAGCATCTTCAGGAGGAGATTAAAACTAAATATCCTATCCTAGTGTGCTGCTTATAAACTAGGTATATGTTCACACAACTGTGAAAAATACTTACCGTCAAGTTAATGTTTGTCTTGGTTGAGTTCACATTTTAATCTAATTTTTTATATTACTGAACTATATAGAGGGCTATAATGGAATAGGTCCATTATCCTTATTCAATACTCTATTACTATTCTTAATATGAAGTTCGTTTATGTGGGAGCCTCTTTTTTACTTCAATAAGTCTCATATCTTGTGGTTGGTCCCAATTAATTCTCAAACCAATTTAATTCCTCATTCATATGAATTTTATATCAAGTTCGGAATTGCGAAAAAATCTAAAATCATTTAGCGATGTCACAACTTCTATTCATTATACGAAATAAGTATACAAGATATGAAGAACCAAATGGAAAAAGATCTCACCTCAATTACATTATGGCTACAAGATCATGACTCGATACCCAATTTCGATAAAAGCTCTTCCATGTCCTTCTGGGAAATATTAGCAACCCCACGAAAAAATCGAAACACTCAGGTTTATTCATAAACCAGCCTCTATCTTAGTCACTGCATATTCAAATTTTCATGAGAAAAATATCTCCCATTGTTAATATTTGAAAAAATTGTTCTATCCGTCATTCGGTTGCCCCCTTACGAGCAACCCTCAGAAGTCTTCGAGAGTCTTGTGCGAGCAAGGAATGACGGGGGCCTTAACTTTTAAAGTGTGATCCCAAACACTTTCTTGGGCCATCAGAAAAATTTCTGCAGTCGTTGGGAATCGAACCTACGACCGGCAAGCGAATGCGAATTAGAATACCGACACTCTGTCCGCACGGCTACCTGGCCACCCATATATTACACATTATTATCATATCTAGTCTTCTGTACCACTCAAATACTTGAAATTGATTTATTTCAGTTCATTCCACTCCAAATACTGGCAGTATGACTTCCTTTTCATTGGATATTGAACTTGTTCATGGATTTTCTAAGTTCCTCCTTCTCTTTTGTGTCTATTCATAAACATGTATGTTCTCTACAATCAATGAACGATATTATTCTTATGAACTAGAAAAAAGTGGACCTACCCTCTTGACACACGCGTCGTTCTAGTGACTCATCGGCGGGTGAATACAATAGCGAGTAAGCGGGTGATTCGCGGATAAACAAGCGAACTAGACAAGCCCAGTCAGCACATCCTTTCGTTGTCAACCTCTAAAGATGTCGAACAGCACTTTATCAAATCTCCTTCATCCTTAGAACGGCTAGGCTCTGGAATTCATTGCTTGTGGAAGTATTCCCAACAACATATAATCTCCGAAAGTTCAAAAAAAATTCCAATACCTACCTCCTGTCCCTATCCTCCCTAGGAACGCACGATGTTCTTTGAACATTATAGGGATTCCCTTTCGTGCGCTCCAAGCGATAAAAAAAAAAGATAACGGGTGAACATCAGATGGAGAATGAGGGAGAGAGTTGAAAATACGGCCAACCTTCCAAGTTTACTACGTCGACTAGTCTGAGTAGTGCACCTATGTTGTTCTCAGACCAATCCACCCCTATCTCACCTATGCATTATTCTTAATTGAAAATTGAAATACCTGCGCAACCCAACGTAGTTTGACGATTCTGTGACGTTTTCATCTCAGTGGCGTAACTGAATGGCGAGGCTAAGTGGTAGAATAGCGGAGCTAAGTGTCGGGGCTAAGTGACGCTAAAAATTCACTCTCACAAACCAGTGACGTGTCTGTGACGTCACAAAACATCATAGGAACTTCACGAAATTTTCGAAGCGTCGAAAATGTCGCAAAACGAAACAAGAACATTACAAATGCGTCACAAAAACTTTACAGAAACGTTACGGGTTTGTGGAAGCATGTGAAAGGACACAAATAGGGCACAGAATCGTCAAACTACTTTGTGTCAGGCAGATAGTTCGACGTTGTACTATCTCTGGCTAATGATGGGCTTATTATGAGTCCGAAATATGTCCTTCCTATTTTAACATAATCATGAATACCGCCATTGAATATTGTGGAGATGATATAGAGATTTATTACTTCTCCAGGTCTTTCAGTTGATAATAATGCATGGGTGGGAAAGTGGTCGATTGATCTGAGATCAACATAGGTGCACTACTAGTATGATCTAGATATTAGAGTTATACTTGCCAGATATCAATGTTCATGTATCAGGTGCTATCACTCACCTAAAAAGATTCACTGCGAATGTATCTTTCCAACTCAGATAATTTGATCCATCCTCATTTTTGTTTGTCTACTACGGATATCGCTACATCGATCTATCTTCTGTAGAACCAAAATGAGGTTATCCTAGGTTACGCCTACCTGGCCTATGGGCACGTATTAGTTCTAGTAGTGGTACTGGTCAATACTGGTAATCAAAAACCACTGATATGTTATAGGTGACAACAGATGCTGCCAAATACAAGTGCAAAGCTGTTAATATACATGGTAGCGTGGACGATGAGGTGACGATAAACGTGAAGAAACCTCCAAAGATCATCCAGGGACTACACGATATGACGGTGACTGAGCACGACAAAAACGTTACATTGGATGTTAAGCTCGAAGCATTTCCCAAGCCCACTGTGAAATGGTGAGTGACAAAAATTAAGGATACGAGGATACGAATTCTGTGAATTACATTCCAACTCCATCACGCTACGAAAGTGTACATGAAAATGCTCTGGATATTTTGATAGGATCAGAAGAATTTTGCACTATCTATATACCGTCCAGAATGGTATTTACTGTATTGCACTTGATATTGTGGCGATATCATTTATAACACACTCAATGTTTCCATTCGAATTTTTACAGGTACCTTGATGAGATGGAGGTCAAAGAAACAAGAACCGAGTTCACTCGAATCGAATATGATGACGGCGTCAAACTGGTCATCAAGGAAGTGTCTAGCGAACTTTCTGGCCAATATACGTGCAAGCTTAGTAATGAGTGTGGTGGTGCAGAAACCAGTGCAAGATTAACAGTGAATTGTGAGTTGGTCCAATGAAAACTATAATTGGGAGAGAGTTGACACCTCTCTCAAAAAATTATTCAAACTAATTATAAGCTTGAAAACTGGTTGATAATTGTGAGTTATTGAAAAATTCATCAAAAACAGCTTCCTCAACCCTTCTCCAATGATTGGTTGTGGTAAAATACCATACATCTGTCGAAATTAACACTGAATTTCACAGTTTTTGCTGCCGTTTCTACATAAAGACTTCCTCATACACTCAGTTCCAAAAAAAGTGACGCACTCAATATTTGACCAATCTTCTTAAAAAAAAATAGTAGGCCGATTTTTATTTTTTTTTATTTGTTTGTAGGTAATGCATTTGAAAAAAAAATTAAGAGGTGAATATTTTTTCAAAGCCTCCTTGATGGTGGTGGAAAATTTTTTACTCAACCTGTGTGTTAATTGAGTAATGGCATAGGAAGTGCTTACACCCTATACGAAAGAGGCTTCTTTTGCAAGCATTTCGTTTTTAGCTTCTCTGCTGATACCTTACGCTTATCCCACAAATTGAATTTATTGAAGGATCAGAGTACACAAAATTGATTGTGTTGTACTCTGGTAGGATCACTTATTTTACGGAATCGATCAAATACTGCGGTACATGTTCAGCACGATCTTCGCCAAATTCGTGATGTTGCAGTGAGTATGCAGACGGTATGTAGACGTCTAAAAGAAGTTAATTTAAGAGCTAGGAGACCTGCAAAAGGTCCCAAATTATTGCCCGAACATCGTGCTGCTAGAAGAAATGTTGTTGAAAATTATGGACAGTGGAATATTCCTGAATGGTCGAATGTCTTGTTTACGGATGAGTCGAGGTTTTGCCCCAACATGGTGGATGGAAGAAAAAGAGTGTTAAGAAGAACTGGTGAACGGTTTAATCAAAATTCAATGACAGAATGCGAAAGTTTTAATGGCGGGTCCGTTATGGTGTGAGGAGGGATTTCAATGAATGGAAAGAGACCCCTCAATGTTTTTCCGGTGAGGCAGTAGATTGCCCAAATTAACATTGACATTTCAGATCAGTATGTCTTACCTTATGCAGAGTTAGTGGGCAATAATTTCATATTGATGCATGATAATGCCCGACCACACACCGCAACAATAGTGCGAAACTTAATGGAAGCTATTGGTATTACCACATTACAATGGCCTGCGAGAAGCCCCGACATGAATCCTATAGAACATTTGTGGGATGAAATAGCAAAGATTACTGAATTCTAGAAGATAGTTCACTTAGTGAAATCCGTTTGTCGGTACAGCCCAACATTGCATTTTTTGCTTTTCTATAAATCATTGCACCGCCAAACGGTTGCGGTCGGTTGACAGCTAATTAGATTGCGATTTCAAAGGCCCCGGCAGTCGTTAGCCGGCAGAATCCAGCGGTCGGCTAGGTTGCGGCGAGATCTCTTAGAAGTCGAAAAATGAACGAGTGAACTGTCTTATAGTTTATCTTCTGTAGTCTATGGAAATAGGCAGAACGGTACGTTCTCGCGAGAGGTCTCCGGAAAGTCTCGCAGATGCTTTAGTGGAAGAATGGGATCGTATACCAATGGAAACGATGAGCAACTTGATTTCCAGTATGCCTCGTAGATTAAAAGTTCTTAGATTTGCTAGAGGAGGCAATACACGGTATCAAGCATTCATTCCAATTCACAATTTTTTATAATTTTGTGTTTAATAAAATGTTTTTTAAAACTATTGATATCAGTTCATTTCATTAGAAAATTGTTTCTCGATAAATTCAGACAGTTGGTAATCTGCAAGGATTCAGCAAAAAAGCTGTAACTCGGAATATTTTAGAGATGAATCAATGAATAAAAAAATAAAATGCTCGAAAAGGGAGCCTCTTTCGTATGGGGTGAAAGCACTTTTTATGCCATTACTCAATTAACACACAGAGTGAGTCAAAAATTAAGAATAAATCATGGTTCGAGTTATTCCACCACCATCAAGGAGGCTTTGAAAAAATGTTTACCTCTTTATTTTTCTCAAAGACAAATGCATCACCTACCACCAAATAAGGAAAAATCGGCCTATTATTTTTTGTATTTTTGTTTTTAAGAAGATAGGTCAGATATCAAGTGCGTCACTTTTTTGGAACTGATTATATTTTTCAGAGTGAATATCATGAATTGTTCATATTTTTGATAGACAGAAATTTTATATCACATCAACTTTGCTAGAAATGTATCAACTCAAAATGTGAATGTGAGTGGCGCCACTGTCACAATCGTTGTATTTCTATGAAATCAAAGACTGTTGAATCTCAAATTTTTGGGGACAAGCGCGGGAACAACTTCTTGAACCTTCCGTTCCTCAAACTCAAACTCAGTATGAGTGGAGTCCTGCAAGAAAAAACGGAAAAACGACCTCTCTCTGGAAATGCAGGAGAGTATCCTCATTCCTCGCTTCATTTGTCTTCAAAATCAAACGAAATTTTGCTAGGTCCGTATCAATTTTTGAAAACTCCAATTGAAATCAAATCGAACTTGCAATGTTCAAAAACCTCACTGAGAGTGAATCTTCTACAGTGGGCACATGAAGACTGAAACGAAAGTTTCATAAGGCTATTGGGGAGAAAGGGTGAGACACGTCTATTGTATTTCACAGTTCCGCAATTTTTGCTTATATTTTCCATGACGCCATCACTTTTCGAGTTATGACGTCATCTCGACTTTTCCAAAGAGCAATAAGTAACCCATTTTGATATCTGGTAGCTTCATCTATTTATATGGAGAATCAACAAGAATAGACAAAAACTCAGTTGGCTGCTGTTCAGTTTCGACTAAGTAGTTGTTCATAACTGTCAGCAGAAGTTCTTGAGGAAACTTTCAGTCGTACTTTCAATGAAATCGCAATTTTCGAAAAATATTATTTCAATATAACATTTTTAATAAATAATATAGATACTGAGAGTAGTGACGATTTTCACGATACTCCAACAGAGATATTGGAAGAAGCTGCACAGGTAACATCACATTTGTTTGCTGAAAAATTCAAGAAAAAAGTATGAATTGACATACAAAAATATATGAAATGGAAAAATTAAAGTTGAAGCATCTTCGAGAAGTAGATATTGAAAAAAAGACGATTAATGTTTCACCACACAAAATTGTACGAATTTCACTATTGACTTCAATTTTGGATGAATTATCCAACTCTTATGAAGTAAAATACTCTGATGTTTTTTTCAGTTATGCGTACCATTGAATTAAATATCTAATTACATCACTCGTATTCTTCAGTTTTGTGGAGATGTAGAAAAAGTATAGTGTGCAACATGTGGCGAGAGTACTCTTCCTACTTATGCACGTTGAACTATTCTATGTCCGTTACAATGTTCAAAAATTACACTTTCCGGAGAATTTGAGAAAGAAGTATGAATTGATATCCAAAATTGTAGGGAATGGGAAGAAATGAATTAAATATTTTTTGAAAAGTGGAAATTTAAGGGAAAAATGACGTTCAAAGTTTCATCACACAAATTTGTTCGAATTCCACTATTGACTTCAATGTTGGATGAATTTTTCAACTGTCAAGATGTTTCTTCAGGTTTGCTAACCATAAAAAAAATTTCCAATTACATCACTTGCATTCTTTGTGAAGAAAGTATAATGTGCAACATGTGGCGAAAGTGCTTTTCCTACTTGTTGCACATTGAACTATTCAATGTCCGTTTCAATGTTCAAAACTTCACTCTCCCCACAGGTGCCCCACGCATCATCAAGTGCCTCAACGACACCACCGTCGAAGAGGGAGCCACCCTGCATCTGGAAATCGCCGTGGCGGGCTGTCCCGCGCCCACAGTGAAGTGGCTCAGGAACGGCCGCGAGGTCTCAGCAGACGCACGGATCAGGATCAGCCGCGACACGCAGCGGCACGAGACCTACAATCTGGCCGTGGATCTGATCAAGTACGAAGAGCAAGGGGAATACGAGGTGATCGTGACGAACTGTCTCGGGACGGTGAGCAGCAAGAGTTTCGTCACCGTGCATAGTAAGTTTCGTCTCAGAGTTCAAGGGTTGTCTATAATCTCTCAACAAATGATTCCCCATTGATATTTAGTCCAAGGAAGTCAAACATGAATAGAACAAAACCTCGAAATAAAGGAGGTTAAATTCTGATGGCAAATTGCGATCTCTCATAATCATACTACTGCTCGGGACGGTGAGCAGCAAGAGTTTCGTCACCGTGCATAGTAAGTTTCGTCTTAGAGTTCAGGGGTTGTCTATATTCTTTCAACAAACGATTCACCATTGATATTCAGTCCAAGAAAGTCGAACATAAATAGGACAAAACCTCGGAATGAAGGAGGTTAAATTCTGATGGCAAATTGCGTTCTCTCATGATCACTCTACTGTCTCGGGACGGTGAGCAGAAAGAGTTTCGTCATCGTGCATATTAAGTTTCGTCTTAGAGTTCAACTGTTGTCTATGATATCTCAACAAACGATTCACCATTGATATTTGGTCCAAAAAAGTCAGACATAAATAGGGCAAAACCTCGGAATTCGGATTGGAAGGTTAGATCCTGATCACATCACATCTACATCAGAGTACATCTTTCAATGTGCCGCTCATTTGTGTATTCATCAATATCAAATCATGATAAATTGATTAGGTATTTCGGCTGTCACGAGCATCAGTTAGTAGGCTACAATTTCAGCGTGGCGGAGTCCATTCTTCTTCAAATCATTTGTATTTCTACTTTGCATGACTTCAGTAGTCCAGCTACAGGGTTATCAGCCTAGCCAGGCCTACCTGTCATCAGCCCCACCATCTAACCCCGCTCACCTAATTTCCAACCCGCTCTCTTCTCGCTGCAGCCAAGTGAACGGTTTTCCAGATGGTTTTACTCCGCCATCTTCCTACTTAGCCCCTTTAGACCCTTCGTACTACCACTAAGCCCCGCCACTTGCCCCAGCCACTCCTAAACACAGAGGTAATGAAACAAAGATTTTAGAAAAAGTCACAAAAACAAAGGCGGAATGTTTCTGTGGCGTTTCAGTGATGATTTCGTCGTTTTTGTGATGTTTCTGTAACATTTTTGTTTCATTTCCTTCGTCTAATTGAGTGACAGGGCCAAGTGATGGGGCTGAGGATGAATGACGGATGGTGGGGTTGAACCATCTGGAGAACCGTTTGCTTTGCTGCAGCAGTGAGAAAGCAGGGTGAAAAGTGGGTGAGCAGGATTAAATGGCGGAGATAATGACTGGGTGATACAAAGGAGACCGAATGGCAGGAATAATATCTGATTGACTGGGCCTGATATCCCTGTATCTCAACTAGTTATCTCAGGCGATCTCAATTTGTTTTGTCGTTTGATACTCACAAGTGTTATGAACAAATCAGAAGTTACGTGGTTCTGTATCTAGAGTCGAGACTAGGACCAGCCGAATTTGACATGGTAGAAGGTGTTGTATATCTATTAGAAGTTCAAGAAAAGTAGGGCTCCGACTAACCCTCATTTGTACATTGACTTTACATTGATCATTATGACCAATGTTCACAGTACCGTCAAGAATTGGAGATATTGACACTCATGTACACACAGTGCAATATCAAAATGCAGCCAAGGTCCTATAGAACGCAAATTATCATAAGGGAATATAATCTACTTCTCTCTAATTCTCGAATAATACTGACGTTGATGAAAGATATAGTTTTTTCAAACAAAATTCCGCGCTTCTAAGTGCACGTCTGATTTGTTCATAACGATTAATTACAAATACTCAATAAATGGAAGCCATTTAAAACAGCAACTGGGTTTGAACTAGCTCCAATTAAGAGCAGAATGTCATTCATATTATGCAAATCATCATTTTTTAGTCCAGGTCACACATGGTAGGCTCAATTCATGCATGGAAATCCACCAATTCCTGCCGATAAGAGATGAAACGCCTAATCTGCTCATGATAATCAAATTGAAATCAAAAGATGAATGGAGATCAACTAAAGTCCTGTAGAGTTGAAGTACAATTGATGAGGATGAGAATGGACTTTACCGCTTGAAAGTTGGCCTCTCATTTTCCTCGTAACAGTCGGAATACCTAATTCATTAAAAACAATTGGATTATTGATGAATGATTAAATCAGCGGTGCATGGGGCGATGTAGACTTTGATATGGACGCAATCACGAAGAGAATACACTTTGCCCCTACAGAGTCAAATCTTCTTCACCGAATCACGAAGTGCAATGCTCATATTCCTGGACTACATCCATTTGTCCTCTATAACGCACCTCTTCAATGAACTAATCGAACGGTGAAAAAAAAAGTTCAACTCGCTCAACTATTTCGACTCAACAACGTACTTATTTCATCAGATTCCGTATCAACCAACTCATCAAGTACCCAACCCATAAGAGAACAGTCCATCATTTGACTCTCAAAACTTGAACGCTGCAACTAATCAAGGAGAACGACCTCTGAGAAAGCGACTCATCAACGTTGCCAATGATTCATCAAAGACTTTCTTGAACTATTCAGAAACAATGCACCGCACGAGATGTTTCAAGTACCAACAACATTTCCCTCAAACGCAGCAAGAGTTTCATCAACGTGAACATTAAGTTTTCTTTCACACTCTGAGGGTTCATCATGTCTCTAAGCTCATCAACTTATGAGGCTGTATACTCTCATCAAAATCACAACTCTCCAACAGACCATCATCTTATCTAATATAAACCAAATCATCGATGATTGTGCTCATTGGGAGAAATACCATTATCACATTTCTATACTCAACTCATCAGCAATCAAACAATGACGCTCTCATTTCAACAGAATCAAACTCACCAATGAGTATTCATGAACAACCGAATCTATTGGTGAACAAAATATTCATGATGATTATTATCTATAGTCATGATTCATCCGTTTTATGATATATAAATAGAGCCGGTTCAATGCATCCAATTCAAGAAGAACGTATATCAAGAATGTTCATCTCCAATCGAGAGCTTTTCTCCATCATAGATACTGTCGTAAGTAGATTTTTTGTATGGGTTTGTTTGAACCCGTTATGCCCCCCATAATATCTGCATCACATTGTGTTTGTGGAATGTTTTATGTTCGAGTTTATTGAAACTATTTCGTTTTTGAATGTTCTGAAGGATTTACGAAAAAATCTCATATTTTGATGTAATGTAGTCTGAGAACTTTGTATTTATCGTTTCTGCTCCAAAAACTTGTACCTGACTGAAATATGGCATTCATTTCCCTGTAATATACAGGGTATTTCGAAATTGGATCGAAAACGCTCGACAAAAGATAGTTGTCGTGATTTCATAATTACTAAGGTGGGCACCCTAATAACGCACCTCAATTCATTGGACATCTAATGGATATCCTCAGTCGGATATCCTGGACATCCATAGGATAACCACTTTGTGTATACAGGACATTCTATGTGAAATCAGAAGTATATATTATTATGATATTCATAATTCCAAATTTTTTGGGATTTTCTCTCCTCGTTTCTATAAAATGAAAATATGAATATTATTTCAATATACGTGTAGTAAGGACAAATCAGACGATTTGCCCCAAAATGTCACTGCGTTCAAAGAATTTCACTATCAGAGAGCCTAAAAGAAAAATTCACCAGCTTGTCAGTTACAATTTGTATTGAAAAAAATTTTGGAGAAGAGAAATAGAGATATATAGAAAAATTATCAAATTCTCACTTATCTTTGGACGTTTCGGGTCCGATTCTGTTCCCGTTTTCAACATGAGAAGAGATTATTTCAATAGCGAAGTCATATAATATGTCTTGAAGCTTTTCAGTTCTCAATGACAATGGGCTTATATCACAAAAAAATTTTATTCCATAATTCGATAGAACTCACCCAAACTAGCTTACCACCGCAAACCGTTCATCGCTGTGAGCTCCCTACGTTTTATAAAAAATTATTGAAATCCCCGATTTTTCAGACCTCTGAAAACGAGGCGATGATGTGACGTCAAAACCCTAATACTGAAACAGGACTATTCCAGACAGAGATGAATGATACATGATTTCTGGCAGAGTGAATTATCGCGAGATCACAGTTGACAGAATTAATATATCAGTTGCTTCAGTCTCCGTCCGGCGTTTGGTATTTTCTTTTAACTATGGCGAGATGAGGTTTCTACGTCATAAGAGGGTCCGTTTTCAGATGGTACTATTAGTTATGTCCAAAAATTGAACATTCCAGTGAATTTTTCGATCGAATTATGTCGTCAATCATTATTTATGTATGAAAGGATCATTATAAACATGGTTTGAGTTAAAAGTTCTACCAAGGTGTACACGCCCATTGGTGACGTTGGCAATCATATTTTTATATTATAGAAACGAGGAGAGAAGATCCCAAAAAATTTTGAATAATGAATGTACCACCTCCTCAATTAACCTACAGACAGTATTTATATATGATATGATAAAAAAATAGATAGTATATACCTACTTTAACTTACAGAAGAACAAATGAAACAGAAGTAGTAAACGCGATTAAACAAATAAACTGGGATAACATTACAAACATCGATGATCCAGAAATTGCTTTTGAAATATTTCTGAACATAATAAAAAAGATTGTAAATGACGCGACACAAATCATTGCACTAAAATATAAAAAAAAGAAAAAGCAATGGATCACCCATGGATTGGTTACTTCTATTAAAACTCGCGATAGGCTCCATGGAATGCACGTAGCTCAACCAAATAGTGCTGAAGCTAGAAATAACTATATTAACTATCGAAACAAACTCAATAAACTAATAAAAAAAGCAAAAAGTGATTACTTCAAAAACGAGATTGAAAAAATCATAGGATCTGCAAAGCATATGTGGAAAGTCGTTAATGATTTCACCAACAACTATAAAGAGAAAAATTGCAAAATTGAAAAAATTATTCTCGAAGATGGAACAGAAATAACTAAGCCAGAGGATATCGCTAATAGTATGACAGATTACTTCTCAGAGATCGGTCCTAAGCTATCTTCAAAGATAAAAATACCTAATTATTATGATAAAGTTGAAAATAATCAGCAAATGAACTCCATTTACTTACGACCTACCTCGCTTGAAGAAATTAAAACCGAAATAATGAAATTGAAGAACAATAAGTCACCTGGTCCAGATGGAATCAGAAATGAATTGATTAAATTAATTGGTGAATATATATCTGAACCACTATGCCATATCTTCAATAAATGTATATCAAAAGGAATCGTACCTCAATCCTTCAAAAAAGCATTCATAACACCTATACATAAAAGTGGTATAAAAACTAGCATGTCAAACTACAGACCAATTTCGCTAACGTCGGCTATTTCTAAATTATTTGAGAGAATAATAAAGTGTCGCCTTATGGATTACCTTGAACAAAATCAAATAATTTCTGATAGACAGTACGGATTCAGAGAAAATCGGAGTACCCAAGATGCTTTAGCATATGTAACTTCGCTGTTGTACAAAGCTGTTGATAATAAGAAGGCATGCCTTGGTGTCTTTGTCGATTTAGCAAAGGCATTTGATACTGTTAGTCACGAGATTTTGATGGAGAAACTTGAACACATAGGCATAAGAGGTATTCCATTAAAGCTCCTCAAGAGTTTTCTGAGTGATAGACAACAGATGGTTAAGTTAGATAATATAGTGAGTAGTCCAAGAACGGTTTCCTGTGGAGTACCACAGGGAACTGTTCTTGGACCTGTGCTATTTATAATATATCTGAACTCATTACTTACCTCGGAAACCCAAGGTGTGATTGTCTCCTTCGCTGACGACACAGTTATATTATATGAGGCGGATTCATGGACAGCAGTAAAAGAAAAAGCCCAACAAGACCTGGAACAAATAAGTAAATGGTTCAAAGTAAATCTGTTGACTTTGAACGTAACTAAAACCAATATCCTACCCTTTACCTCATATGAAAATAATCTACCGCCTTATAACTATATAGTTTTTGATGGACAGAATGTTACTATTGCAACCAGAGCAAAATACCTTGGTATAACAATCGACTCGTTCTTAAGATGGGACGGTCACGTTGACAACCTAAAAAAAAAGATGCGTTCACTACTATACAAATTCTATCAGTGTCGATATATACTTCCTCTCAAAAACCTTAAAATCATTTATTTTGCTATTGCTGAGTCCCTCATAAGCTATGGAATAATTGGGTGGGGGGGAGTTCGAAAGACCATACTGGAACCTCTACAAATCCTGCAAAAAAGAATTCTCAAAATTATAACTTTTAAACCTGCATTATATCAATCTGACCAACTATACAAAGATTTAAGAATACTAGATGTGAGACAAATCTATGTGAAATCGGTTCTGATGTTCACATTCTCGAATAAATCAACTTACCTCACCAAACCGAACCACTCATATAACACGCGCAGTATGAAGATGAAAAATGTTTCCTTACCTAAAGCAAACAAAGCATTAGGGCAGCGGTCTCTCTTCTATACTGCTCCAAGATTCTATAACCTCCTCCCTGAATCTATCAGAAATATAAAATCCAAACTTGGTTTCAAAAGAAATATGAAAGACTGGATCCTCGAACAAGAGAGAACATTTTTCAATACAGTCGTTGAATGAATCAATCCTATCATGCAAAACTTTTTATGTTAAAGTCAATTAAATGCATACTTACACTTACCCTACTTACTTTGAATACTATTATATTAGAGACTTTATTACTACACTTTCTCCTCAGTCGATTTATCCATTTCTGAATGTGCTACTAACCTTAGATTAATAATCTAAACTAATATAATATACTTCCTCAAATATATTCTTGTCATTAGAAATAATATAATTATAGTCCATTATATGTCTACTACTCACTCACAAAATTAAATAATCAAAGAAATCTCATCCATAGACAGTCCTCGTGAAGGACTAAATGGTGTTTCTGTTTATTTTCATAGGCAAAAATTTGTAAAACATGTATTATTTCCACTTATGTGAATAAACTTCTATTCTATTCTATTCTATTCTACTTAGGATGATAACAAATTTGAGAAGAAGTGGTCCAATGCACTGGCAATCACATAGTGAAATTGTAATATTTCCCATTGAAACTACAATCGGAACATCCTTGAAAATTTAATGAACCTGATCTGTAGTATCTGTTAACAAGATGAATGTCAACAAACATTGTCACAAAGGAGGGTAGTCTGGGGCCTGGTTTGTATCAACTCACTTATTTTTCTATGACAATTTGTCAAGTGAGTCGTATTGGTGGTTACTTCACTGATATTTATTTCAGTTATGTGTTAATTCTTTCGGATGCAGAAAAAATAGCATATATCATTCTGATCAAAAGTGACTTTGTTCCTCCCAAATATCTTGATTCTTATGAAGAAATATTCTATTCAATAAATTATCGAATAGATAATGTCTTCGAAGTTCCCATTCGTATTTCAATATAATGATTTGACTACTGTGCTATGGTCTGTCCGTACTCACGAAATAGTGACCTCAGTTTTTATCTACGGTGAGTTCCTAGCGGTTTGAAAATTACCTTGATAATATTGATGATTTTACTACCTCGAAATCGACCGGAAAAATCTGAAAAATATGATATCGAAAAATTATTGACTGATGATCCTATCAAAAAATTGAGTCCACTAGCCCAATGAATATCGGAAAACTTTTCCGCGTGTCAGTTTCAACTCAAGAAATTTGAATGCCGAATTCAAGTCAGATTCAAGATGGTGATGCCTGGATGAGCGATAGAGCAGTACAAGTTTCAGACTACCATCAATCGTTTATGTTTCCCTTTATCCTATACTAACCAATTACAGAAGTGACACATTCGGATGCTATCGAAGAAACCGAAGAACCTGCGAAACAAGTGGAAGTCGATGTGGTTGAAGACGAACCACAAAGTGCTGAAATAGCAGAGAAGGAAGACCAAATCGAATGCGAACCTGAAAAACCAAAAAAAGTCGGAATTGAAGAAGTAGAGGAGCCCAAAAAGGCAGGAGGTAGGATTGCAAGGTCTATATGGTGTTTATTCAGTGATCCGTAAAGGATCATATCTAATACGGACAAAAATCAAATATGTAATATAGTTTACTGCCATGAGATTTTGGAAAAGAGGAAGCAACAACATTTTTTATACATCTATTAAGGTAGCGTACAGCTTCCATATTCTCATCTCTCAATATATTATCCATTTGGGTATACAGGGCGTTTCAAAAAAACCTGACCCCCTTGCTAGGGTAGGTAGAACACTGCAAAATAAGTTGGGTTTGCTCAGTGGAAAAATGTCGTAACGGCATCCGTTTTCAAGATACAAGGTGTTGAAAAAATTATTTTTTGACACATTTTTCACGATTATGTCGGAACTACTGGCAACATTGTAATGAAACTCTTGTATGGATGTTTCTTGAAATCTGGCACATTGCATGAATTTGTTTTTATGTCTGACTCTCATAGAGGGCGCTAGTTACACGGTTCGTACCGAGTAGTTTAGAACATAACTTTTTTGAGGTTGCATTTTCCGATCCAAATGTGATATGAACTTGAACATCATTCGATTTTACACCATGTTCTGTTTTCGGAATATTTCGATTTGAAAATAATGGAGTAGTAATGATGCTGGTATAAAATAAATTTTATTCAGTTCAATTACCTATTTATTCAGATTCTAAAACGATGAAATTAATCTTGTGCTGAAGTTATTGATGAAACGAAGAATCATAAGTAGGAAATTGAGAGATATTTGACAAGAAACATGAAATATTGAATCAGTTAGAGTAAGTGTTCAAAATGTCCTACGTTTCGACGAATACACGATTCTATATTATTTTCTCGAGAATGTATTATTCATTATGTCTTACAACTCTTGACGTGAATTTACCTATGTAGCATAGACTTTCTGCTCAAGATACAACAAAACTGTGTAATCCATGTTCTTAGTCAAATCTGTTTCGATGTTATTCTTATGATTCATTGTCAAATCGACGAGTTTTGCATCAGAAATGTATTGTTGTTTTCTGTTTTCAATGAATAGGTCAATAGTTGATACTTATTTTTACATAATACTCACTCTAATACATAGCTTTATACCTGTAACAGTTATCACTTCATTATTTTCAAACCGGAATATTCTGAAAACGGAACACAGTATCAAGTTTTACCAAAAGTACCTTTTTGGTGTGAAATTGAATGATTCTCAAGTTCACATCAAATTTGGATTGAAAAATCTAACCTCAAAAAAGTTATGTTCAAAACTACTCGGTACGAACCGTGTTACTAGCGCCCTCTATGAGACTCAGATATAAAAACAAATGCATGCGATGTGTCAGATTGCAAGAAAAATCCATACAAAATGTCATCACAATGTTGCCAGTAGTTTCGATATAATCTTGGAAAATGTGTGAAAAAATAATTTTTTTAACACCTTGTATCTTCATAACGGATGCCGTAACGAATTCTTTTTACTGAGTGAACCCAACTTATTTTGCAGTGTTCTAACTACCCTAGTAAGAGGGTCAGGTTTTTTTGAAACACCCTGTATAATTGATCATTACTCCATTATGTTAATGGATCAATGAATGATGGAAGTTGTATGTTCTATCTATCACGATATTTCAATAATTATTTTCGGAGGATCACCCTATATCAATACATATTCCAATAATTCATAATTTCAAGATTATTGATCACCGTTTGAATAAGAAACTGAAACAATTAGTCAATAGATATTAGAGTATCAAATTATAAATTATCTTATGAAAATTATAAATTATCATATTCCAGTAATAAGTCTGACAATTCCAAATAAACTACTCAACACTAATTTCGTCGCACACCAAAATGTCGCCCCTGTTATAATGTGAATAACTTTTTTCAGTTTACAACAATTTGAATTTGGTTCACACTGTTCGATAGCCCAGTCCTTCAGCTATAATCTGGTACTTCATTGAAACATAAGGGTATTCATATAAAATCTCTACATGGTGTTTTCCGACACTGTGCAAAATTTCGGAATATTCAAAAGGCTCTCAAATGGTGAAAAAAAAAAATTTTCTCAACTTCGACAACAGAGGCTTGAAGATGATCTCATCACCTCGAAATATTTCGCGAATTAACTTCCTATCTCTCTTATTTACAGAGTGATCTCAAAAAAACAACTTTTTGGTCTTGCAGCCATAACTTTTTTTCACTTCAACCGATTTTGGTTATCTCAGGCTCATTTTGAAGACAAATATTCAGATGAAGAGATCTGAATATCATAATTGACTCAAGATGGCTATCAAAGATCTAGAGTTTTCTTGAAAGTGACCAAAATCTGAAACGCCCTCCGAATCTCGATTGGGAGGAGAATTGAATGAAAATCAACGTGTTCTCGGAAAAACAATTCATTCTGGATGCGTCCATATTTTCCTCGCTCTCAGTACTCAAGAATATGCGTGAGAAAACACAATTGAAACATGTTCTTGCCGAAACATCAGACCATTTCTCCTCTGTAATGCATGGCCCGTAACCAACGTTACAAGAATCACAGTAAGTGACTGACAAGTCAGGTTAGAAGTCGTTTTCGAATCATAAACAGATTTCGATAGTTCCGATGCCGCGTCTAACGCAAATGTGGGTGACAACTTTGTTCTCGTTGATGACAATGCGAGACCGCATAGGGTTGTTGGTACACCATTTATGATGAGCCTTAGCTGGTCGGGTTTGTCAGTCCATTGTGATTCTTGTAACGTTGGTTACGGGCCATGCATTACAGAGGAGAAATGGTCTGATGTTTTTGCAAGAACATGTTTCATTTGTGTTTTCTCACGCACAATTCTTGACTACTTAGCAAGGAAGATATGGACGCATCCAGAATGAATTGTTTTTCCGAGAACAAGTTGATTTTCATTCAATTCTCCTCCCAACCGAGATTCAGAGGGCGTTCCAGATTTGGGTCACTTTCAAGAAAACTCTAGATCTTGAGTCAATTCTGATATTCAGATCTTTTCATCTGAAGTTTTATCTTCAAAATGAGCCTAAGATTTCTAAAATCGGTTGACGTGGAAAAAAGTAATGCTGAAAAACCAAAAAGTTGATTTTTTGAGATCACTCTGTAAATAAGAGAGATAGGAAGTTGATTCGCGAAACATCTTGAGGTAATGAGATTATCTTCATGCCACTGTTGTCGAACTTGAGAAAAAAATTGTTTTCACCATTTGAGAGCCTTTTGAATATTCCGAAATTTTGCACAGTGTCGGAAAACACCATGTAGAGATTTTATGTGAATACCCTTATGTTTCAATGAAGTACGAGATTATAGCTAAAGGACTGGGCTATCGAACAGTGTGAACCAAATTCGAATTGTTCTAAACTGAAAAAAGTTATTCACATTATAACAGGGGCGACATTTTGGTGTGCGACGAAATTAGTGTTGAGGAGTTTATTTCAAAACTCATCGTGATATGTTCCCCTCTTCACAAAAAAATCGAAAAATGTTTCTTCCAAACGTGAGGTCTCTGAAATTTTCGAAAAACTGCACAGCTTTGATTATCATCCTGTAGAATCTTATTCTGGAGAGATGAACATTCATTTCAATGAATCAGAATTGATGAAGAAATATCGATTTTACGTTACGAGTGTTACGTATGAAGAACTAACAAGTTTAGTGTTGATTTGCTTCCTGTTCATCATATCGGTCGAAACAAAACTAAAAGCAAATGAAAATGTCAGTTTGTTTTGATCATCTGAGAGTTTTGTTATTTTTCCATGTTGTTTTCACCTGTATATGTGCTTACGTCTTTGTTTATCATCGAAAAACAACAATCACGAGAGAAATCTGCATCAATATACCTATTCATATTCTTTAACGAAGGTAAAATCATCACCCTCATCCCTACACCTACAAAAACCAACACAAATATTTTAATCACAATTTCACTCGAATAGGTCCAAACTATCAAAAGCTAGAAATAGATCTGAAGGAATCCACACTCAAATCTCAAGAACCTATTATAGAAGAACCAGAATCACCGAACGTTTATAAAAGAGGAACCTCTGCTATTATCGAAGAAGCAGAACACGCTGAAATCGAAGAAACCATTTCTCCACGGAAACAAGCGGAAGAATACGTTCCACTGAAACCGAAACCAAAAAGGGGCAAATCTGTGCAAATAGAAGAAATCGATATTATAGAAAACGCTCATGGAAGTACCCCTATAGAAGAAAAAGAGATAAACACTAAAGTTTTCGAGAAAGCTGCCAAAGTATTTGAAGAAGAAGAAGTAGTTCAAGAAATCCCCACAGCAGAAGTCGACGCCAAGCCAGTTGAGGTAACAGATACCAACGTAAATAGAAAACTCATGAGAGGTCAATCCGCTACCAAGGAGCAACTAAAAATCAATGAAAATGTTCTGAAAACTGAACCTCTGATACCGCTCGAGACGGAAGTAGACTCCCTTGGAAAAACACCTAAAATTGCAAGAGAAGCGACAATTGAAACATCTGAAATGATAGATAACGATACGAGTAATGCTTCAGCAAATAAACCCAAAGAAATGCATGTACAGAGACAAATCAGTCAGAAAGGGAAGAAGGAAGATTTAGAAGATGTTGATGAAAAAACAGAACATTTGTTGAGAAAAGCACAGAAGCAGAGGAGCTTGATTGAAGAAATGTCCATGAAGGAGAGTGAAAATATTGAAGGTAGACATACGTAGACTACACTTTTAACACATTAATACTCTTGTTGATATACAGGGTGTCTGAAATTGCTGAGGAACAGAGCTATCTCGTGTAATACAGTTCAAAATGAGTTAACTTATTTTTATAAGAAAATGTACCGTTTGTCCGTGAGACAAGTTCAAAGTTTACATAGAAAAAAACATATTTTTGTGCGCTGTTCAAAAATCCATGGAACAGATTGGATGAAATTTTCACAAAAGTGCATTCCAGAAGATAAACCTTTTTCTAGTAATCATAGAAACCTTGAAGAAATTGTAGAAGGTTGAGACCACCCTCACCCCCTGACTTTTTTTTCAGAACATTCTTAGGGGTGATAATAGTGTTCTAAATTCTTCTCAGTGAGATGACTGATTAATTATTCTCATTTTGTTACTCTTCTGAAAATTTCGTACTCTGCATAGTCCCGAAAGAATGAAAGTTCAAATAAATAATGCTAACAAATATTCCTAGTAGAAGTTTGGTGAAATTATTTGGCAGTGAAAACAGACAAATTGTGGGCGTCATATTGAACATTCGTTATGAAAGAAACGCGCTGACACAGTTTCTACTGTAAACTATATTTTTCATTATAATGATATTGAACTAGGAATATACACCGTGTCCCAGCTGAAATGTCTCCCCCTGTTGAAAATCAACCGCGCGATCGAATTACTTGAAATTTGGTCACTCAGTATATTCGATGATGATCACTCGAAATATGCTATTGAATAAATCGTAAGTAAACAGGGTCACACCGAAGTGCACCTCAACTTTCTTATTTCAATAGGGACACCTAGTATATTATTCCATATTCAAGTAAAGTTCATTTTCACAAAGTCAACAATGCTGGGTTTGATGGGATTTTTTCAAACGACTACGAAGATATGGCAACAAATAAAACGATACATAACTACAGACCCGTAAAGGATTATCTGTGCCATCGATTTGGAGAAAATCTAATCACCACCAATTGCCTCGATGGTGATAGCAACTGACCAGCTGGGTCGCCAGACCTCACCCCACTTGATTTTTATCTGTGGGGCTACTTGAAACAACAGGTTCATGAGTCGCAAATTGTGAATATGGAAGAAATGAAAGAGAAAATCACAAATTCATGCGCAACGTGATACATAGGGTCACAATAAACGTTATCAAAAGAGCTAGTAAATGTTTGCAGCAGAATGGACGACATATTGAGCAATTGAGGTTTCAATCATTTTCTTTCAATTCGATTTCAATCGTGTTATATTAATGAATTCTGTTCATATAAATGTTTTGTCATATCTTCGTAGTCGTTTGAAAAAATCCCACCAAACCCGGCATTGTTGAATTTGTAATAATGAACTCTACTCAATATGGAATAATATGCTGGGTGTCCCTATTCAGATAGGAAAGTTCAGGTGCACTACGGTGTTACCCTGTATACCTACGATTTATTCAATAGCATATTTCGAGTGAGCATCATCAAATACTGGGTGACCAAATTTCAATTCATTCGATCGCGCGGTTGATTTCTTACAGGGGGGGACATTTCAGCTGGGACGCGGTGTATATCTGTCAGCATCATTCAAGAAAACATTATTTTCCTTCAGCACTATGCGCAATCTGAAATTTTCACATGACTGACGAAATGATGATGATTGATCAGTCATCTCCCTCAGAAAATTTGAAAATCGTTCCACTTCCCTCCCCCTTGAGAATATTCTGAGGAAAATGTCGAAGGGTTAGGGTGGTTTTAACCCTTCTACAATTTCTTTTGGGTTCCTTCGATAGCTATATGTTTCACTCATTTGTGTACCAAAATGTGTTTTTCTAGGTGAACTTTGGACTCTTTTCATGGACAAACGGTACATTTTGTTGTATAAATAAATTGGGTCCAATCAACTTATTTTGACTTGTATTACAGATTACAGGTGGTAGCTCTGTGTCCCAGCAATTTTGGGAGACCCTTATAATCCAATCTATAATACTCATCTTTGTATTAACACAGAAACACTGTCCACCCAAAATCAGCTTCGTGTGTTAACGCAATTTCCATAATGTCAGTGACTAACAGCAGCTAGAAAGTCAAGCTTAGTAATCTACGCAAACCGCAAGGTAAGCAATGTTTTGTAACACAGGATTTGAGTAACGAATTTGATGTGATATCAAGGTAAGAATTTCTCTGTCAAATCCCATCGTATTGTTGCTGCAAAAATGGACAACATGTCGTGATTTGACATATTCACCAGAATATTTCCACTTTTTGGCGAAAAAATCTCATTGCTCATAATAAATCATGAAATATTGAATACATCAAATAGTTCTTGTGGAATGTAACAAATTTCGCGATCCATATCGTGTTTAATGGTAGCGAGTGAATATAGTAGACATTCTACCCCAGTTTTTGTTATTATCTAGAAAATCAACTTCTGATGGTGTTGTGAGTATTGCTAGAAGACGTCAGAAGATACACTGAGATCACGTTCCTAGTCATATTCGATCGCACCAATGTATCTTATTTTTTCACCCAGCTGAATGGATTGAGAGGTGGAAATCTCAATTGTTGATGATTTGAGCCATCAAAATAGGGAATCTGAATATTAGAAGCACTGATGAAAACTAGTCCGAAGGATATTTCTCATTAGATACATATTCACAGAAGGTAAACTCGCAATGAATATTCGTTAACATTACGGATCATCGATCAGGGGTGCTTTTTTAACGATATCTGTATAAGCGCAAATATTGCTCTATATATCCATTTAAACCATTTTTTCTATCCATACATCTCTCTCTATTCGAATAGAAGAGCTTACATGGGGTTCGAGAATTTGACCCATGATAGGATCTTATTCTAGTTCGCAGTTCAAGGAGAGTTTCCATTTTTATATTTTTCGTTGTCTAGATTGATTGTTTCTTTCAACTCCTTTATTTCTAGGGCAATCTATCTCAAAACATTCGAAATAAATGGTGGTTCTAGGTAGTATGTGGATAGATGTTTCCACCTGCTACACAAAACCTGCAATTATTCTCCTTTTTAAAGCAAAGATGTCCTTTCAACTGGCAGTACCCTATTAGGACTCTAGTAGTATTCAGCATCTTCGAGACCTTGGAAAAATTACCTGGCTCTCTAATCTCTATTTAGCTCTTCCTTTCATATTTTAATAGGATACAATACTGCTGCTGATCTCACTACGTTTGTTTGTACACTATTCCATGTTTTTCTAGTCCAAACTGTCTCGGAACCCAGAGAGGGGCCAGTTTTTCTCGACATTCCCAAACCATTTTAGAGCTGATTACCATAGAGCTTAGCGATTGAATGGCTGCTTGACCATTGGACATAAGAAAGATATTTCGTCTTCCATTCAGCTTATCTCCAAATAGAACAGTACACATGTTCCGCTCGAAATATGCTTGGGATTTGACCAAGGTTTCCTAGGTGAGCGTCGGGAAACAACGCAACCTCGAGCTGAAATCTATCAATTTTCTCCTTGTATAATGAATAATTATTAGCAAAAAGAGACAAACAAGTCTCGATTTCTAGGGAGTTGGTTCATAACTTCGAACTAATGATATGGAAAAAGAAAGAAAATCGAAAAGAATGAGAGATGAAGAAGAATTATAATTCATATTTCATAGCTCTAGCATTCATCCTGGATACCAATATGAGGGACGGTTCGAGACTGGAGTCTCTGGAAGTAACTTACAACGTGAGGGGATTCGTCAATCTACCCCTAGTCACCACCTGGGACGGCAAGGAGATCAAGGCGGATGGCCATCTCAGGATGACCGCGTTCCACAACGGCTAGGAAGTCAAGTTGGGAATCAGTTGATATATTCAGTGGATATTTTGTGATTATACAGTGTCATTCATAAAGTCGGCATCATATGGGAAAAACTTTTATCAATGACTCATTTTGGAATTTGAGTTGAACGTTGAGTTTTGTTTCAAAGAAGATGGAAAATGGCCTACTCAATCGGGGTCACGTGACTTTCGCTACATGTCAAAAGTGACATTTTTTCAAATTAATCGCTGAAAGTAGGCTTATTTGTTCGAATATCGAAAAAGTTTACTTGAAAAAGTTGTTTCTATTTTAATTTTACATATGTGACTCGGATTTTAATTTTACATTACATTTTTTAGATTTCGACATTTTTTAAAAAATTTCGAAATTTCTGTAATATTAAAAAAATTGTAAATTTGATAAAACTACTTCATATCAGTAGTTTCATCATGCTACTAACTTTCAATTACTAATTATCACTAATTATCGACAAAAATATGATTTTCTTCAGAAAATGATAATCTCCGCTTCAAAATTTTGTTATGTTTGATGCAAACATAACATCGAAATTCTGTTATGTTCGAGTCAAGCATCTAGACACGAAATTCATTCAAATTTATTTTTCCAGTACTGAAAAGATCAATTTGAATGAATTTCGTTTCTAAAAGCTTGACGATGTATCAACTTTGCATCAAACATAACAGAATTTGGAAGCGGGTATTATCATTTTCTGAAGAAAATCATATTTCTGTCCATAATCAGTGATAATGAGTAATTGAAAGTAAGTAGCATGAAAAAGCTACTGGTATGAAGTAGTTTCGTGGGATTAACAATTCTTCAAATATTACAGAAATTCCGAAAAAAAAAAAAAATCAAAATCAAAAAGTTGCAATAGAAAGATCAAATTCGGGGAGCATGTGTAAAATTGGATTGGGAACAACTTTTTCAAGTAAACTTCTTCGATATTCGAACAAATAAGCCTACTTTCAGCGATTAATTTGAAAAAAATGTCACTTTTGACATGTAGCGAAAGTCACGTGACCCCGATTGAGTAGGCCATTTTTTATTTTTTTGGAAGCAAAACTTAACGTCCAACTCGAATTCCAAAATAAGTCATTGATGAAAGTTTTTCCCATATGATGCCGACTTTATGAATGACACTGTATGTATCGAGTGGTATCTCAGCGTGTTCGAGACTTTTAAGTTGTTTTTAGAGGTCTAACCTCTGTTTAGCTTTCTTTTTTCATAATTTCTTCAGATACAGTACTGCTGCTGATCACACGAAGTGTATTCGAGCTTTTTCCTAACAAGATTGTCCGTTACTTCATGTCCTCCTACCCCCGACATGTCCCATAACCCACGGAAGGATGATTGTATTCCTGTTGGCAAGGTCATTAAGTTCTCAGCATTCCCAAATCATTTCGGAGCTGATAATTATAGAGCCAGGTGCTTCAATGGCTGCTTGACTATCAGAGATGGTAAGATGGTAATGATATCTCGTCTTTTTATGTATATTCTATATTGAACTGTACATATTTCCCTAGAGCATAAAGTTCTGCTTGGATTATGCTTGTGAACTCACTAAGGCTTATTTTTTGAAGCCATCTGTGTATTACTGCATGGTTCCATCTTCGAGCTCAATAGTCATCAATTCACTGTTTCATTATTTTTTGCTGCTTAGCCTTGTGATGAATTGTTCCGCAAAGCTGTACTCCTATTTTTCTTCATATTGCGGTAATTCCTGAATATGGCGGTTGAGTGAGTCTCCCTTTGATCACTCTTTCTCTTTCAATGAAATGATATATGTGTGGAGTAGTTGGTACTGGTAATTATTGTAAAAAAAAACCTCTGAGTTATCGCCCGTCATTTGATGGGCTAACATGGTTATGTTACAAATAAAGAAGCATATTTTGGGCTCTTGATGAGCCCATCATTAGCCTAGGGATACTAAGATGTCCTACAATGAGTGTGAACTAGTAACATGACTAATATGTCAGTAAATTCACTTACTAGGAAATGAAAACTTGGAGTAACAAATCGGAATGGATTCCAAATCTGGAAATACATGAACAAATGACATAATTTTGATTTCATAGCTCCACCAATCTTCTTGGACAGCAGATATATTCAGTCGATATTTTGGGATTATATGTATCGGGTAGTATCCTAGCATTTTGAAGCTGATTACGATAGAGCTTAGTGCTTCAATGGCTGCTTGACTATCAGACATGCAAATGATATCTTGTCCTCCATAGCTATCTTCCAGATTGAACTGTACACATTTCCCAATAGCATGAAGTTCCGCTTGGATTATGCTCGAGAATTCACCGAGACTTCTATTCCAGTTTTACCTTCGGTTTTGGAGTCATCTGTATATCACTTCATGTTTCCTTCTTCGAGCTCAATACCCATCGATTCAATGTTTCATTCTTTTGTGCTGCTCAGCCTTGTGATGAATTCTTTCGCAAAGCTGTACTTCTCATTCTTGTCATCCTACGGTAATTCCTGGATTTGCTGGTTTAGTAAGTCTCCCTTTGATCACTCTTGCTCTCCCAATGAAATGATATATATGAGAAGAAGTCTGTACTGGTGATAATTATAAAAATAAAAGACATCTGAGGGAACTCCACGACATTTGATAGGCTAACATGGTTATGTTACAAATAGGGGGACATGTTTCAGGCTATTGATGAGCTCATTATGATCCTAGGCATACTAAAATGTCCTACAATGAGTGTGAACTAGTGACAGGACTTGTATGTCAGTATATTCACTCACATGGAAATGAAAACTTGGAGTAACAAATTTGAATGGATTTCAGATCTGGAAATAGATGAACGAATGACATAATTTTGATTTCCTAGCTCTACCAATCATCTTGGACACCAATATGAAAGATGGGTCGAGGCCAGAGTCCCTGGAGGTGACCTACATAGTGAGAGGATTCGCCAATCCGCCCCCAGTGGCTACCTGGACCTTGGACGGCAAAGAGATCAAAGCGGATGGGCATCTCAGGATGACCACATCTCAGAATGGGGAGGAATTCAAGTTGGAGATCAGCAAGCTTGAGATGAAGGACGGAGGGGTGTACCAATGCGTTCTGAGCAATCCGTTGGGGGATGTCAAGCAGCGGGCTGTTCTGGAAGTGACACGTAAGTAGGGGAGAGTGGGGCACGACGAAGCATCGGGGCACAGAGGTCTTTTCGATTTTTTTTTTATTTTTCCACATGTACCGCTCCCTATATGGCATTCCTATACAGTGTGTCTTACTTCTGATTCGAACACCCCTGTATCTAACGTAATCATTGTGTGAGGATCCTGGAATTTTCTGTGAGGTCAGGTACACTGACGGTTCTAAGACTGATGAGGGTACGAGAGCCGGAATATATGAAGGTAGACTCAGAACCAGGATTTGTGCTTCCTTGGGGAGGTATGCTTTAGTATTCCAGGCAGAAGTGCATGCTGTTTAGGCATGCCTAAGAGAGAATATTGTAAGAGGATACAGAGGTAAACAAATATGCTCAGATAGTCAGGCGGCCATTCAATCTTCAACTTGCAATACAATCAGATCAAAACTGGTCTGGGATTGCCTTTAGAGCCTGCTTATACCCTGGCTTACCACAACAAGGTAACTCTTCAATGGGTGCCAGGACATAAGGGAATTGGAGGCAATGAAGCAGCTGACGCTCTTGCTAGGCAAGGGTCTGCGGCGTTGTTTATGGGACCGGAACCTGTGTTCGGTATCCCCAAAACGCGGCTGGCTGGCAAGGTGGATGCAAGAAGGATATCAGGCATACTGGAACAATGTCCCAGGACGAAGACACAGTAAACTGATGGTTGGAATACTGGAATCCGGACATGAAGGTGGTTCCATGGATGTTAGCGAGCAGTGTATATCCCTGATAGTAATTTCAATTCGTCATAGACTGTTTTTTCGGCATATTTCTTGCTCCTGGAAATTCAACAATCCTTATTCGATAGTTACGTAAGAAATGGGAGTGTTTCCATGAAAAGTAAGACGAAAATGGAATTTTCATACCTTTTTTCCAGGAAAAGTATGAGGAGATAATGGCCTGAGCGTCCTGATTCCGAATTCGGAGTGATTTGCAACCTATTTTGCTTCCTTATATCGTTTTCCGGAAATTGGAGTAGTTCCATGGTTGTTGGCGAACAGTGTATATTATTGAAAAAGACCATACTCGGTCCTAAAGTACATTATTATCTGGTATATCTCTCACTTCAGCAAATTTCACGATCTCTATCCAACGATTACCTAAGATACGGGGGTATTTTTTTATATTCTTTTTTTTAACGTCGGCCTTTTTCTGCTACTGAGGCTAATCACCTCCAACCGGAAATTTTGCCGAATCCTCTGGTGTTCCAACCAGAGGTAGGGATCTTTAACGAGTCCAACATCCATGACCTCGGGACTGCCGGCTTAAGACGGGCCTCCACATTTTAACGCTGACCTTCTCGCAAGATGTCACTACGGTGAAGAAATCATGAATTAATTACGCCATCTTGAAAATTCAATGCAGAGCTCTTCAATATTTCGAAGTCTAATATCAGTACAGAAATCTGCATCGATCTAGTACAATTCAAATCGACTGCCGATTGAACCACCTAGGGCGCTCAGGGCACAAAACATTATGACGGATGACGGCTGACAGAACATTTACTTACAATTCCAGCCGATAGATGGATAAATGATGAATCATATTATTTTCAACATAGTTCAGTCGTTGATTGATATAAGCGTAAGCGTAATATATCAATCAACGACCATACTGAACTGATTACTGAACTAAAACAAGAACTGACTTAAAGAAAGGATAACTCAAAATAACTATTCGTGAATTGAAAAATGAGTGATAAATGTTTGCTATTGCTCAATATTCGACAACCTTGAACGTGCAAATAAGGCATTCTGGAACAAATAACAAACTTTTCACATTTTGAGCTCCATCTAATGGTACATCATCCAGTTCGCGCAAAACGTTCTAGATTAGATGCTTTCAGAGCCGACTGCTGCGACGGTACCTCCATCTAGCAGAGAGTATCTGAACTACGATATTTAAGTTTTCTACCATCTAATTTAGAGAAGATATTATCCATGCAAGATATATAGGCCTATTGTTTACATAAGTTGTATATAAAAAAGACTTTCATCTGAATGGTTACATTTCAAGAGCTGAATTTCTAGTGTGGGTTGCCCAAAAAAATAACGCTGGGTATGAGTGAATATAACGTTATTCTGAGACACAAAATTTTACAATGTTTACATCTTTTTGATCTTCTGCAGCTTTCTTAATCGAACGAAATTTGCCTTCAAAACTATCCAAACCCGAGTCGGAACTTTCGTCTTTATGATGATTCAATCTATTGGCAATCGGACTTCTGGTAACGCCGAAAGTCATTTCATAGTAGAGGTCTGCATTCCAGCCAATGTGAAATGACCTTGGTAACGCCCCTCTTAACGTCTCCTCCGAAGGACGGCATTATCCGTACCATATCTTGTGCTCATTGATATGGTAGCTGTAGCTATGATATGCTATTCCGCTACAGATGTACGGGCTTACGCGTTTCCTCGAATGGTCACCCATCCAAGTACTAACCGCGCTCGACACTGCTTATATTCAGATATCGAACGGCTGGAGCCTTACCTGAGAAGCTAGGGCGACGCCCAGATACGAGGGTGTTTCCATGAAAAATTAAATTCTCAGAACTGAAAATTTTTCAGGAAAACTTCGAACAGGTAGTCAATCGGCATCCTGATTCCGAATCCGAAAGTTCAACCTATTTTGACTCATAATATCATTTTCCGGAAATCGGGATGGTTCAATTGCTATGGGCGAGCAGTGTATATCACTGAAGATGACCATACTTGGTCATAGAGTAAATGTTCAGTATATCTCTCGCTTCAGCAGATTTTAGGATTCCTACCCAACGGATACCTGAGATACCATCTCAATTAATATACATAATATTGTATTACTTTATCTGAACGAAACAGGTCGGCAAGTATGTTCATCAGAATAAGTCGTTTATATGTATAGGAATGCGAACATGTTGGTTGGTCTCCATCTGTATAACTCACAGATTTTCCCAATTTCAATTCATTCAGATGTGATAACAAAATATTGACTACATGACTATGCATTATTTTCCAGCGGAAAAAGATTTGAGGAGACCGAAATTGAAAGAAGGACTGAAGAATCAAACGATTGTGAAGAAGAATTCTGTAACATTCAAAGCTGTGATAGTGGGAGATCCTGTTCCAGATGTTGCCTGGTAATGATATGATTGAGTTACATATTGATGTTATTGAACTTAAATTCTTTTCAATAGGTATTGCAATGGCAGAGAAATGACGAATGAAGAATTCGAAAACAACAAGATGATTCTAGAAACTGAAGACCATGAAATCGAGGATGGATTGAATGAATGCACGTATTCATTAACCATCCCAAGATGTGAGTTAATTGTTTATATATAAACGGTGTAGTTTTTTAGAAAGTATAGAAAAATCACTCAACCCACGTGTTGCATTCAATCTTTTTCAATCAATTTTGTTCACGGATTCCTCGCCTCATTATGAGGTGAAAAGTTCCATTCAACGTATGTCCTGAAATGCATCCTCACTGAGATACAGGCTGTCGAAATTATGAAAAGAGTTAAGATTTATCTAAATTTCTGCCTGTAGCAAAAAAATTTGAACTTGGTATAGATAGATAGATAGATATACTTTATTGTCCAAGAATGAATTCTCATTGACAAAGTAAAATGAACAATACGAATATTGTACAATGTGTCAGGAGCAAATAACAATTTTTAAAAAATACATACATATATAGATATAAATAATTAGAACTAATAAATTAAAATCAAGGGTAAGGGCTAACCTTGCATACTATCTATGCAATTGCATCAAAATAAAAATATATACAATATTAGACTGCATGAATATACAGTGTCATACAAAAATTAAGAAAACCAGCAAGAAAACAGAAATCCAGATTAATCAGAGTCATTATAGGAAGTTCTCATTTTTTAATTTCATCAACCAGTGGCGTAGTAAAGGTCGTATCTCGCCACATGTCCCTTCATTTCAATGTATCTCAAACAGATGAATTATCAAAGTAGTGAATGACCTTATTCAGGATCATCACAACTCAACCTGAAAGTAATGATATTCTGAATGCCTAGATGTAAAGGTTCCGGGGATATTTGCGAAAAAAATTTCTGGCGGTATTATTGAGTAGGTAGAGGCCTAATTTGCTGCGTACCATAATCGCATAGTGCTGATATTATACGAGATATCGATATTACTTTGCAACCTCCAGAATATTTTCGAATGTCGTGAAAATTTAAAACATTGTGTGGGTGAGTCAGAAGTAAATCGACATACTCGAGGTTGATAGTGGTAAGCCATCTCAAATTCGTCAGAACCATTGAACTATTGAATCAACAGTTTTCAACTAAGGAAAACCATGGCAACGTTTTTAATATGTGAAACAGTGACAAATTTTGATTATTTCAATAAATCAATTGGCGCAAAGAATATTTATGAGCTGAGGGAAATACAAAAATTAAATTCGAAAGAAATGTTCGAATAGACCTCCATTTCGTTCAAAACATAATTGACATATTCTCATACTGGACCGTCGCACGTTCTGAAAGATGACTGGAGTGAATTTTTTTTATCGCTTGGAGCGCACGAAAGGGGATCCCTATAAAATGACTCTGTCTCTTTCTATTCCAATGTTCATAATAGCCTCAATTTTGCAACTGAGTATAACCGATGAAAAAAAATAATGGAGTGGAGTATGGTATTCTCGATGTTTTCCATACCTGCGTGTTCGAATAATATGTTATGATCAAATTCATATATTCGACAACTAGTTTCTCAAATAGGTTGCACTTCAAGACATACTTCAATATGAACTGTTCACCTTGAAATAAAGTGTGGAATGAAAAGTTATTGAAGTTTCTCGAACTAGTTCTGACTCACCCGTACAATGCTTTTGATCTTATCAACATTCCAAAATGCTCAGAAGATTGAAAAATGTGGTGATTTTTCGTAAAAGTCCAGCATTATGCGATTATGGCACGCAGCGTATTGGGTCCCAACCTCAAGACATATCTTCAGTTGTTTGCAAATATTTTGGGAATTTTAGGTTAGGTTCACTATTCTCATCTTCCGGTCGGAAGTAGCTTTTGGTACCTCATTGAACATGAGACAAAGTTTGACTGGAAAACGCGTGCGATAGCGGGGAAAATGGCCCCAAAAGACCAGGAAAATAGGTTTTCAGCCAATATCTCCTGAAATATGGCAGTTAGAGATTTTTGGTGCAGATAAAAATTGAAGTTAAGTTAATTTTCTACAAAAATGGTCCTCATCATTTTTCTCGAAAATTTGCCCGGTTTCGAGAAAAACGGCACGAAGCGCACCTCGAATAATGAGCTTCTGTTGTATGCCGGAGAGCACAGTCCGTGTATTTACACTTCGGCAAGGGGACAAATTATTCAATAACTTTGTTGAAAATGCATATTTCCTCATGATCCGAAGTTCATGTGAAAGAGGAATTCTGCTGCTATCATACCCTGCGTGGCCGCATGGTTTGTAGCAGACGACCCGAGCGCCACGTAGAGCACACCGGTGCACGACGGAGGAACGAAAGTAATAAATTATAGCGTGTACATTTAGATAAACTGGTTTTTTCCCGGGATATCAAAGGTATGACTTATATACATCGATGGAAAGGTGGGAATTCCCCCGTTACACTAGTTAAGGTGTTAAAATGTTAGAAATAAATAGCACAGAGAAAAAAACCACCGAAAAAAAAGTGCGTTTTTTCCTTGACCCCGCTTTTTCTAATTCTATTGAAAAATGGACGACTTCGTCTAACAAAGTAATTGCACAATCGAAAAGTAGACCTTCTCAGCTTTCAAATGATGTATCCTAAAACCAATCGAATCATGTATAAATTTTTAATGATGGTTGTTCACAAAATTTCCCCGCGCTCCAAAAACAGCAAAAAATTTGGATTCAATAAACAAAGATCAAATGAAAATCAAAAAAAATTAGAGTATATAAATTTCAGGAATGACGAAGGACCTTATGAGGACCCATAATCAAGAGAATTTTGAGTAAATCAGTGCAATACCAAAAAAATAGGAACAAATTCCTGGCGAGGTCAAAATTAACCGGGAGCAGAAAGTTTGACCCATGTTCCGATATGACCAAAAGAGTCAAGCGTGACTCAATTCACAGGGTATGATAGCAGCAGAATTCCTCTTTCACATGAACTTCGAATCATGAGAAAATATGCATTTTCAACAAAGTTATTGTATAATTTGTCCCCCCGCCGATGTGTGAGTACACGGACTGTGCTCTCCGGCATACAACAGAAGCTCATTATTCGAGGTGCGCTTTGTGCCGTTTTTCTCGAAACCGGGCGAATTTTCGAGGAAAATTATAGGGACCATTTTTGTTGGAAATTAACTGAACTCCAATTTTTATCGAAACCGAAAATCTACAACTGCCATATTTTAGGAGATATTGGCTGAAAACCTATCTTTCTGGTCTTTTGGGGCCATTTTCTCCGCCATCGCACGCGTTTTCCAGTCAAACTTTGTCTCAAGTTTAATGAGGTAAAGTATATCCATTATCAATTGCAGAATACCTCGCACTGTGCGGCGTCGGCGTGTTTGAAGTTTCCTTTGAAGTGACTGCAGGTGCGGCACAAGATTCTGCAATTGTTTTTGGATAAACTATACCAAAAGCTACTTCCAACCGGAAGATGAAAATAGTGCGTAATTAATGTTAACTTTTTCCCTTTATTCATTGGACTAAACATGAAAAAGGGCTATTTGATGACAACTTCAATTATTCAACAGGTGATTCCTCCAACTCTGGCATCTACACCGTAAAGGCGCGCAACAGGTGGGGCGAGTGCGAGTCCAGCGCCCACCTCACCATCGTCATGCGTCCGGAGATCGACGGCCCTGATGACGTCACCGTCGTGCCTGGCGAGGCGGCCTCGTTCAAGGTCACGGTGCTGGCCAATCCGGAGCCGCGGGTTGTGTGGACCAAGGACGATCGGGTCGTGGAGGGGGAGGGAGTCGAAATCGTCGAGGACAAGGCCAATAGGACGTACAAGTTGGTGTTCCACGAGGTCAAGTTGTCTGACGAGGGGTACTACAAGGTGACGGCGACAAACGATCAGGGGGAGTGCAGCGCTGAGGCTAGAATGAAGACCATAAGTGAGTATATCGAGCAAGAATAGGATATGAGAACTTATTCGCGAATGTTGAAGATATACATTGTGTTTCAACACCTGGCCCCCCTGCTAGGTTAGGTAGAACAGTGCAAAATGAGTGGGGTTTGCTCGACAAAGAAATGTCGTAACGGCATCCGTTTTCAAGATAGGTACAAGGTGCTGAACAAATGTTTCTTCACACATTTTTCACGATTCTGTCGAATCTTCTGGCAACATTGTGATGAAATTTTGTAAGGATGTATCTTGGAAGCTGTTTGTTGTTTTTATATCTTACTCTCATAGAGGGCGGTAGTTACACGGTTCATATCGAGTAATTTCAGACATATCTCTTTTGAGGTTGGATTTCTCTATCCAAATTCGATGTGATCTGAAACACCATTCAATTTTACACCAAAACGGTACTCTGTGTAGAACTTGATACTGTGTTTCGTTTTCGGAATATTCTGATCAGAAAATGATAAAGTGATAACTGTTTGCTGGTATGAAGCTATAAATTAATGTGAATAATATGAAAAACTATCGCCTTTTTATTGAAAACTGAGAACAACAACTTATTTCAAATACTCGACTCATTGATAAGACAATGAATCACATGAATAACATTGAAACAAACTCGACTGGGAACATGGATTACATAGTTTCGTTATATCTCGAGCAAAAGAAAAACACAGAGATAAATTTACGTCGAGAGTTCCAAGACAGGATTGGACATCACTCAATTGACCTAGGAGCTGATTCTCAACCGTTAGATATTTTTCATGATATTCCATGTTGGAACTGTGATTAATGGAAAATGAAAAGGGAAAACACAGTTCATTATAATTTGTCTGAATCCATCCAAGGCTGGATTCTTACAAAAATGTATTCTCAAGAAAGAAATATAGAGTCTTGTATTCGTGGAAACGGAGGAATCTCGAACACTTACTCTAACCATTGTCGATCTAAATGGAAACCTAGTTAGGTAGTTAGTAGGCGAGAGCATAATATTGTCTGTTCTTTGAAAAAATAAATGAAGGCGTTCAGTAGTACAGAGACATCAATGTGAACCAAGTAAACTAAGCTATTCATTTGTCAGACCTAACCGTAACATTTTTCATGGTCCTGTCAAGTTTGTAAATAAAAATCTGTCATGTGGAATCCCGAAAATGAAACATTATCACGAAGGATATTATCAAGTATGAAAACCATCTACCTATACTTGAATGGAAGCAGGAAGATGTTTAGGCAATGCTGTATTAGTATGATTCATGATGCAACTTGAATTTAAGTTGGAACTGTGGAAACTTCGGAAACTCAATAGTGCTATTACACTTTTTCGACATGCAAGCCAAGCAGAAAGGTAGGGGCTGCTTTTTTCCTTCTATATTTTTGATAAGTTACTCTATAATTCGTGAAATTCCATTATTTGCAGTGAAAACATGTCTTTAGTGATGTAAACCATGTACACATCGGAATCACTATATACTTGAAAATTTCAGGTACCTACCTACAGCGAAGAGTACTTACATTAATAGCTTTTCAGTTGAAAAACGGAAAACTATGAGTGATGTGGAAGTATCACTTTAGAAATCATTATGTGAGTAATGTTCAGAAGGAATGTACCAGAAGGATGATGATGTTCCAGAACAGAATGGAAAATTTACCATCTGAAATAAATATATAGAAGCACTAAGGTTAGACTCAATCTGGTTATTTCATCAATGTCTCATGGATATTCTGCTCCAAACACAAAATATCATTATATTTTCTATAGATAGGTACCTCCTTGAATGTCGAGCTGCAAGAATATCCAGTCCACAAGATTTTATGAAAAAACACACAAGAAAATGGGGCAGTGAATAAAATCAGAAACTTTTCATCCTGTAGTTCGATGAGCTGAATCCAGATAAGCAGTAAGAACAACGATTTGTTTGCTGGAAATAGCCAGGCATTTCATTCTAGGCTACAAATTATACACACCCCAATGTATATTCAATTTATCCATTTTTCAAGCAATCAATTAGATGATGAGGAACATGTGATATTCCACTCCAGCACACTCAGGACCATTTTCGTAGTGAGCCACTCAGAATTTCACTAGAGTAAAGTGATTTCAAGATTGTATAGGAATCATCCTCAGATATATGGTATTCTATTGTTCAGGGTTCTTTGTCAAGATGCTGGGATATTTAGAATTTTTTATTGGAATATAACTTGTATGTATTGTATGAATGGCAATACAATTTGATTTTTTTAATAAATTGTACATAATTATGAAGAATTATTTCAATTTTTATTCTACTATATAGTTTGTTCTCTTTTGATACCCTGTTTATTGTTGTACAGATGTATTGGCAGATAAGTTTGAAAACACTATATATATTGTACAAATATTGTATATAGGTGAAGTATTTTTGAAGTAAAACAATGATTATTTTTTATTAAATCATCTTATTGAAGCTACGAACTTCACTAAATATGAGAAGATGTGTCTATTATTGGCACAAATTAAACCACAGGAATATTCAATACCAATATGTATCTTTTTAATTTATATTTAAGTCAACATTTTGAATGAACTTTATTATTATTTATTATCATTCTATAATATCTGTTCAAATGCCCGTTTCCTCCTCAGATGCTTCTTCATCGTCAGGTCCTGTTCCTTAAGGCAGGAATTCCTCTTCAGCATCATATTCCAAACAACATTGCCGAGTCTGAAAATATAAAAATATTGTCCCTAGTTTCAATGTCCTGTACCATTCTGAAATGAATTTAATGACTTTTGACTATGGGACAACTTTTAGAGGAACCAAAGTCAAGTTCTTGGTGAATTTCATACCGAAACTAATAATTAGTTAGTTAGTATAGGTACAAATTTGTTAAATACCATTTTATTTATATATTTCTACCTTGAACAAACTTGGGACCGTACTCTCTTTCCAAAACCGTTTCCTATTCTTCATTGGCAAGAAACAGTTCCCTTAAAATGTTGGAAACATATAGTATCATGTTCGCTTACTTCAAAAACTCACATTCCTGAAATATAAATATCATTAAGTTCCAAATATTATGTGATTCAAGAAAAAAAGTTCACCTTGATATCCAATGAATATGGCGTGGACCCATTGACGCCTCAGGATTTGAGGCTCAAATTCACAACAGTGGGGATTGGGGAAACCATGTCTTGATAATTCAATTACACCTTCACCTCCTGGAGTGCGCAGTTTTCAGATGACATTGCAAAATAACACAATCGCACTCACAAACCAATCAACAAACTCTGATAGAAAACCAATACTAGAAGAAATGATTAGGTATAGGTATAATTGTAATTTCCAAGAAAGGAAATCAAAGTTCAACACATCCACAAAGACGGAGTTATAAAGTTAATGACAACTGTCAGAAAATAATTTTATGATTACATGAATCTTCTCCATCGTCTTCCTATCAAATATCACGTCAATGATGGAAAGCACGTCTGTGGTTGAGTACATATTGGAGAAAAATAGAAGGAGAGAATATCAACCTAATATGGTCTATTTTGACAGAAACAAATGAGCTTTTTCCATTTTCAGGATGCCAGCGCCACTTGACAGGCAGACAGATTTTGATTCAAAGAACAGACAATATTGTACCTCCTCGCGTACTAGGTCGCCTACTAGGTTTTCATTTAGATCGACAATGCTCTAACTGATTCAATATTTTGTGTTTTTAGAATTTTTTTTCTCAATTTTTCACTTGTGATTCATTCTTCAATCAAAAACTTCAGCACAAGATAGTTATATATAGAATAATGTTATTGCTTCTGGATCTGAATGAATTGGTAATTGATTATTGATCTCAATTAAATTTGTGTTATGCCAGCATCATCTGTATCACTCCTGCAATTTTTTCAAATCTATATATTGCAGAAACCGGTACAAAGTATCAAGTTTCATCGAAGGTAGTGTTTGTTGTTGAATTCAGCGATGTTCAAGTTCACATCAAATTCGGATTGAAAAATATAACCATGAAGAAGATATGTTCAAAACTACTGGGAACGAACCATGTAACTTGCGCCCTCTATGAAAGTCAGATATAAACACGAATTGATGCGATGTGTCAGCTTTCGAAACACAACCATAGGTAATTTCATTACAACGTTGCCAGTAGTTTCGACTATATCATTAATAATATGTAGAATAAAAATGCTTCAACCCTTTTAATATTGAAAACGGATGCCGTAATTCTTTACTGAGCAAACACAACTTCTTTCGCAGTCAGGTTTTTTAAATCACCCTGTATTTTTGGAAGAATTGAAGCAAATCACAAGATAATTTTTTTAACATTTTTCAAAAAATGTGAGCTACCACGATAACTACATCTTTCAACTATCATTGAACGTCCAGCAATATTGCAAAAGCCATTGATACTTCTGGTGCTTGTGGCTGAAAGCAAACGTTTGGGTTGGGCTATAACCTCTGATTTTACAAAACATTCCAGACATACTCTGATACCCATATCTCCCAAAATATTTTTTTCACAAAAATGTATTGACTCATCTCGTTTTGTTCTTTCGTCTCCTATCATCCAATACTTTGATGGCCCCTATTCCGGAAACACCCTGTATATTTCGTTGCACATACGATCGAGTGATTCTTGCGTATACTTATAGTAGAAGATCCGAACCTAAATCGACCTTCACCGAGCTGATAATAGAACGAAATATATTTTATCATGAATTTAGTATATTAGAAAACATATTGTAAATGGGTTGGCTAAAAAAATCCTGGGCAGACTATTTTTAATTATTTTTCGAAAAATTATTTTTAATTAAATGTTGCAACATCAGGATAATAAAAAAATTGTGTCCTGACTGAAAGTATAAAACGTATAGAATGTGCAGCCGTTGGGTTGTCTACTATTTACCTGGGCGAACTACTGGGTTGTCAGGTAAACACAGGTATATCGATGCCAGTTACTTTCACTGGATTGGATAATTTAAAAAAATTTATATCATCATAAGCGCTGTTTAATTGCGAACACGTTGATATAGGGTTGTCTGCGAAAATTCCGGTCCTATTAGGGGTTTGCGAATTTTAAAGATTTTAATTTCAACGCGCGTGGAAGTGTGTGACAGAGAGATCCGAGGTAAGTATACTGTGTAATAATAAAGGACCCAACATCGCAGTCGCTTGTGATGGGACCCTGAATAGTAGAAAGTGCGCATGCTCGGTGTGTAAACTATGGAGGGTAGTGGTACCTCTACTACCCTTCATATAGTAAACAGTGCGTGTTATTTTGGAGCAACTGATATTTCAGTAGCAGAAAAAAATAATTAATTAATTACATAATAATTAAATATATTTAATATAATACTAATATATAAAAACAATATAATATCAATATATTGCGTTATAACCATAATGATATATCTATAATCTATAATAGACAATAAAAATATCAAATACTTTCTTTGAAATTTTTTTGCTCTTTCTGGAAATAGAAACGAAGTGGACCGCCAAAAATTTAAATTAGGAAATAACAAAAAAGATAGACTAGACATCTTGTATTACGATTTAAAATTTTATTAAAAAACAGTATAAATACAAAAATAATATTAATGAAAAATAAATTCTAATAAATATTTTCTATTCAATATCTGATTCATCAGAAGTATCATTTTGACTCTCGAATTCGTCTGATTCATTAGATTCTTCCTCATTTGCTTCCATTTCGACAATGTCCTGGATTTTCAAAGGAGTTTGATCTCCGATAAAACCTGTTGGTTTTAAGAAATCATCAAATTGCCAACCATAGTTTTCAGGATTTGACTTCGCACACTTTCTACTATTCAGGGTCCCATCACAAGCGACTGCGATGTTGGGTCCTTTATTATTACACAGTATACTTACCTCGGATCTCTCTGTCACACACTTCCACGCGCGTTGAAATTGAAATCTTTAAAATTTGCAAACCCCTAATAATAGGACCGGAATTTTCACAGACAACCCTATATCAACGTTTTCGCAATTAAACAGCGCTTATGATGATATAAATTTTTTTAAATTATCCAATCCAGTGAAAGTAACTGGCATCGATATACCTGTGTTTACCTGACAACCCAGTAGTTCGCCCAGGTAAATAGTAGACAACCCAACGGCTGCACATTCTATACGTTTTATACTTTCAGTCAGGACACAATTTTTTTATTATCCTGATGTTGCAACATTTAATTAAAAATAATTTTTCGAAAAATAATTAAAAATAGTCTGCCCAAGATTTTTTTGGCCAACCCATTTTCAATATGTTTTCTAATATACTAAATTCATGATAAAATATATTTCGTTCTATTATCAGCTCGGTGAAGGTCGATTTAGGTTCGGATCTTAGACTATTACATTCTTTGGAATTTCATTGAAATCAGTTCAGTGACATCTCACTTGTTCGGGAAACCCTGTATATTCGGAAAAACGTTCTTGGTATGTGAGTATACCCTATGATACAGATATAGTCAGCAAGATAACAACATAGTAACTCAACCAATAAACTAGCTATAGGAGACGGAAGTTGAGATGCAGGACCCTGTACATAATACATTTTCATAATGTGATTCATTCAATTTTGAGATCGTCTTTACTATAATTATGTGAACCTCTCCGGACAATTAAAAAAATTGCAACTTCGAGATAGAACAAGTCATATTATTGTTCAGTTCTTATATGGTATGATGATCAGGAATTCGAGAAGTCCTGATATGAGATTTGATTCGTGCATTTTATCTTGGAGAAAAAATGATGCAAAATTCAAAATTACTGATTATACCTATACTTTTACTGGTTTTCCAGAGAAACTGTGATGGTTTCTTCATACAGTTGATTTGTTGGAAGTTGGAGTCTCATGATATGGTAGACTATACATCAGGACTCTGCCTTCTTATACAAAATACAAAATACGCAGTTAATTTTTTTTCTGTTTCACATTCGATCTGAAAATCTCGAAAACTGAAAACCATGAAGAGTAAAATAATCTAATATCGCTTCAAATTTTGGTAGATAACGAAGCTTCTGCAGACACATGTTCATGAAAAAATGATTTTATTTTTATTCGAAAAATGATTCTGTCAAATCCTGATACTGAATTTTGTTACACCTTATAAATTTCCCTATATTCACGCACATGCTGTTCATAATTACCCCAAAACTAGTACACCGAATCAACTAATCACACAAAACCTTCTATTTCCAGAGGAAGCAGAACCCACTAGTAAGTTCAAAGACATTGCAAGCTTCAAATGCTTTTTCTATGAACGGGAAAAATTCCTGTACAAATAACACCGAAGCAAACATGCACCAGCACATTTTCTCACACTTGTTAACCCCTTAGTCAGAATCATATTTCCTGGACGGCTGATTCACTATGGATTTCACGCTTTAAACAATGGATTTTTCGAAAACTAATTGGGATATTGAAAACTTCACAGCAAAATCTTGAGTCACACGTTATTCTCATTCGAATGGAGCCTTGATGACACTACATTGATTTATTCTGCAGACTCAATCCAACAAATCAGGAATGCAATTGAAAGTGACTCAATTGATTTATCTTCATGTTTGTCCTATAATGAATTAAGTATGAATTACAGCAAATCAGCATTCATGTATATCTCTAAACGACGCCTCTCAAGTGAACTTTATATCAAATTTAATAATAAAATCATCAGATATTCCACAGTCATCAAATTCCTTGGTATATTCCTTGATGAACATTTGTCATGGTCCAAACATATTGAATCGATCAGAAAGGAAATATCTCCAGTTATCGGAGTACTCTACAGGATAAGACACCAAATCACTTTGAAATACTTGAAATGTGTATATTTTGCCTTGGCTCATCCAAAATTACAATACTTGATTTCAGTTTGGGGTACAGCTAGGTTATCAATCATAAATGTAAAAACTTCACAAACGATAAGATTTCCACAAAATTTATTGAACACACGACATGTTTCGCTAACACAGTAGCTTCGTCAGGTGATATACTGGTACAATGAACTAAACTAACGTTGGCTTGCTTAACTTTTATATATCTTACCTACCCAACCTGAAAGATTAGTTACCTGTGGACCGGTACGATGAACCTCCATTTTCGGAAATTAGGCACAATATCTACATAAAATTACGGTATACCGGAAACTTGAAAGAGTTGATATCAAATACATATTATTACTTACTAAGAAAACAAATTCAACAGTGGTGAACTATTAAAGTCTAATTGATCACTGAGTAGAATGTCAAAATTTTTGAGTTTGTTGATTTCTAATGATTCAAAATGATTGAGTTTCAGTCCTTTATTTTCTACGTGCAGAATTTCGAAATTATCATCAAAACTATGGTTTTCTTCTAATATATGGTTGGCGTATGTTGAATTTGTTTTCTTTTTCATAAAATTCATCTTATGTTTGTTGTTACATAAACAGGACTTAAAAGTGGCATATAGAACAAATAACACGTTGGGACGGTTTATCAAGAATAATAAAGACAAAACTTCTAAATTCGAAAAATCAGGGGTATACAAACTCAAATGTGGATCTTGTCCTAAGGTATATATCGGTCAGACAGGTCGTACGTTTAATCAGCGCATTCATGAACATAAGATGAATTTTATGAAAAAGAAAACAAATTCAACATACGCCAACCATATATTAGAAGAAAACCATAGTTTTGATGATAATTTCGAAATTCTGCACGTAGAAAATAAAGGACTGAAACTCAATCATTTTGAATCATTAGAAATCAACAAACTCAAAAATTTTGACATTCTACTCAATGATCAATTAGACCTTAATAGTTCACCACTGTTGAATTTGTTTTCTTAGTAAGTAATAATATGTATTTGATATCAAATCTTTCAAGTTAACCCGGTATACCGTAATTTAATGTAGATATTGTGCCTAATTTCCGAAAATGGAGGTTTATCGTACCGGTCCACAGGTAACTAATCCTTCAGGTTGGGTAGGTAAGATATATAAAAGTTAAGCAAGCCAACGTTAGTTTAGTTCATTGTACCAGTATATCACCTGACGAAGCTACTGTGTTAGCGAAACATGTGGTGTGTTTAATAAATTTTGTGGAAATCTTATCGTTTGTGAAGTTTTCACATTTATCATGGATTTCCATCAAGTAACGGCCGAGTCAATTCAGAAAGAAAAAAAAATCAATCATAAAGCCAATATCGAAATCTTTCAAAACAAAGTCATCGAATGATACAAACTAGATCACTTCGAACCAACAAGAAATTTATATAAACCTAAGCAATTGTTGGAAATCAACTCCATTTACAAATCCAAAATATCCAATTTCATCTATTCCGTCAAATAAAATTATAAACACTCAAATCTGAATTTTGGATTCAAAAGTCATAAACACGAACACATAACCAGACAAAAAGATATGTTGACTCATCAAAATTGAATCAGGTATGGGTGAAAGATCTATTTTATACAATGACACAATTCTCTTCAATGAATTATTACCTGCCAGTCTGAAGAAGAAACTAAGTGTTGAGAAATTTGAAAAGAAAACTGAAAAAATATCAATGTCTTTGATTCTCTTATATGTTCCTGAATCAATTCAAGAACTTATATTCAACAGTCTCTAAAAGGAACAACATTATATAGAGGCTACTATGTATATGATTCAAAAATGATTATCTGAGTATCTAATTAAGTATATTTATTTTTTAGTCGCTCTTTCATAATTTTTCCTGCTATAAACATATATGTTTCTTGGGAATAATGGAGACTATCATTATTATATTCCCATTTCATATATGGAAGGTGTGAAAATTTTGCGCAATATATTCCATTGCATATTTTGAAAGAGTGAATCCTCCTGATTATAAAAATATATATTTTTCATACATTCCATGTGGTAATACTGGGTGATTCGAAATGATAATACTTTAAATTGATTGAAATTCTGGTCTTCAAATCATCTATAGTCTGTTCGTTTGGAAGGCGAAGTAATGGAATGTGCCAAACCAACCATGGGCGTACCATTGATTTCTGCTTTTGGGCTTGACCAACGATAAATCGGAAAACATTTGTAATTCAGAGCGATGAATTCAGCTCGCTCATATCATATCATTTTCAGTTGCATATTCGAAGTGTCTTTGGAATAAGATTGCTGTCAACTATGAAAGCAATTCATGGTTGTTTCGGTGTTGTTGAAACACCAGAGATGTCCTGCCTTGATTGTTAGAAAACAATCGTCCTAACTGTATAATCGTATGCGAAAAGATAACGTAACGTGAAGGTATTAGTGAATAATTTTAACATTATACAGAGAAGTGCACAATAAACGGCCAGTGCTGTATCTTCCTAATCATTCTAGATCAGATTTCGAAAATGTGGATAGCAAGTATACCAAATTGCTCATTCATTAACAAAACTATTTTTATTCTATCACTTCAAATGGGACACCCTGTATTGTATCCCATAATCGGCAAGGGATTATTATGACGAAATCAACGATACCAGGTTCGATAGGGTTATTTCAGATGATCACGAAGATATTTGCGTTCGAAATTTCCATATGTCAATTGGTGTGACTTAGCACCATCAAAACTCATTTCTATGTCACACTCATTGAGCCTTCGTAATCGTTTGAAATAACCCCATCGAACGCGGTATCCTCGAATCCGTTATGATAAGCCCTAACAATTCATGGAATAAAATGCAGGGTGTCCCATCTAGAAATCAAAAGTTGCGGTCGTTTCTAGTGGAACAGAAAATAATGGACCATGCAGATATTGTTTTGTCAGTGGATGAGCAATTTGGTATACTTGCTGCCCACCAATTCTAGAAATCCGATCTAGAATCAATCAAAAGATACAGCAGTGGCCGTTTTTTGTGCACTTCTCTGTATATTCCAATATGACAGGCGTGAGTAACACAACGGTATAGAAAATATTGAGAGGAAATAAAACTAATAGAAATATTTAGGCTCCGTAAAAGCATAATTATTGAAATGAGGGAAATAAAGCCTGATTAATTTGATACAAATGATTTTCGTCGTTTTGAAAAACAAGTACCTATATGTGATTATTGTGAATATAATGAAAGTTAATGAAAGTCCTTATGAAATACTATCAATACAGGGAACTATCGATATAAAATAAATAGGTATGTGACGAAAAGTCGACTAGAGTGTACAACATCATTATATGATTATACCTTCCAATGCAGTCAAAATAATGGAAAAACAAAATCAGACTTCATAGGAAAAGAAAACAGTTCTTTTGGGGCCTTATTTAATTTACTAACTATTTGGTACGTAATGGCCCTTTCTCAATAAGATGATAATTATGGTGTGTGGGTGACCGACTATTTTCATTTTTTTTGCTTATTTCAGTATCTTTGGTAGAAGTCTCTGGTTTATCAAAGTGGAGTGAAATCTAAACTATACTAAATAATTACCTCCTATGTGAGTAGCAGATCAATCAACAGGGCTACATGTTTCGGAAATATATATGACTATCATCAGCCATACATCTAATGATTATAGTCCTATAATTGCTTGGAAGTAAAGTAAATGAGTACATGAAACACATGGATTAATGATAATATACCCACATGAGAATGATAACAAGTTGCTATAGATATTTCCTAATGAAATTGAAAATGGTGATAGTTTTCATTTTATCCCCAAGCCTCAACGATATCAAGGCGGAAACCAGCTTTGAGAACTGTCAGGCACACATCAGCGATAACTCGAAATATTATAAAAACGTGTCCATCTTTCTCAACACAAGGCAGGTCGGAAAGCGTACTAACATGTGTCACGAATCACAAGTCAATGAAAAAGGCATTAAAAATACCAATCTTCACAACTAACGTTGATCCCATGCTATGTTATCTTCCCTACGCCCATGAAAACTCGGAGTGCCTATTATTTCCTTTGACTTAATTAGGCCGGCGAAGCGACGCGTTTGTCGGCGAAAGGCCTGCCCCAGCCGCGCGTTTGTCGGAAATTCGGAGCTCCTCGTAGTCCGTACTTTGTTGTATTAAAGCGGCAAAATCGACTCTACCCAAAAAAAGGTTATACGTATAATTCATGAAATATCAACGCCGCTCTAGTGGGTACTCTGGAAGATTTCTCTTTGAAAATTTGCGACAACATTCCATTGCCACATTCCATTACTTCGCCTTTTAAACAAACAGACTATAATTGTATTCAAGTTTGCAGTCACGTCCACTGGCAATCGATCTTTTTGATAATCTCCTGGTTGCAGCTCAACTTGAGTTGAATTTGATGATTCCATGACCAAAATTTCAATCAATCTCAAGTTGTATTTCTTCGATTCATCCTGTATACCTGGAATGTACGAATTTGTTTTTCAATCAACAAAAATCTCTCTTTCAAGATATGCAATGAGAAATATACATTTGAAAATTCAAACAATGGCACATTCGAAAAAAAAAACATCTGATTCAAGATTTTATTTTGAAATTTCCTATATCTCAATTACTTTTCAAAATATTGGATATTGAGAGCGTGAAATCTATAGTCAATCACTCTGGAATCAATTTTGCTTATGTAAAATTCCACAAACGATAAGATTTACACAAAATTCCTAATCACACGACATGTTTCGCTTATACAGTAGCTTCTTCAGGTGAAATATTGGTACAATAAACTGAACTCACATTGGCTTTCCTTACTTTAATATCCTACTTTTCCATTCTCAAGGATAAGAATTTCATGTAGAAAGGTTTGATAAACCCATCTTAGGAGAATAGGCACAATATCTACATCAAAATGCGGTGTACCGGAATAACTTGAAAGAGTTGATAGCATATACCTACTAAAAAAACAAATCCACAGCTCTAAATTATTGAGGACTCGTTAATCGTCAAGTAAAATCTTCGCATTTGATTGCTTAAGATTCAAAATGATCAAGTTTTATTCCTTTATTTCACTATATGATCTTCTTCAAATATATTGTTCGCGTGAGTTTGATTTTACAAATATTCATTTTGTCAGGAATTAAACCAGTTTCGAGAGATTTGCAAATTATGTTTAACAAAATAGAAGTTAACTCAAATTTGATTACCTCCACAATCTTGACAGTAATATAATCAAATCCACAGCATTTTCCAACAAACATAATTATCATCAATGATATTCTCAATTTCTGAAATATTTGTTGGAATAAGGAACATAGATAGAACACTTGAGCAATCTTTCACAGGTCAAAAATTGTAGTAATTTTTGACGAATAATTTTGATCTACATTGATGAAATGATTATCGATTTCATTACTCATTTCCTTGAAGTCGTTAATTTTTACATTATTCACAGTAATACATCTGATATTTTCAGTTTTGTTCTTCGTTTTGTTGTATTAGATTGAGTTTATACCATTCCATACTGATTTTGGAGTACCATTAAAAAAAGTATCATCATGAAATTCCTCTTTTTGTTTCTCGTATTCTTTTTTCCACTAATTCATTATAGAAATTATATTGCTCAAAATATTTTATATTCGGATAGATTTTTTTTATAATGAAATTTGTCCCGCAATTTAATCAATTCACTTATAGTACTGTTGAATCATGTCTTTGAGTCACATTTTAATTCAAGTTCAGTTGATTGTACGAATATTTCACCGTAAGAAGCTACTGTGTTAGGGAAACATGTCTTGTGATTAAAAATGTTTGAAAAATCTTAACGTTTGTGAAATTTATTACATATGGATTTCCATCAATTAACGGCCGGGTCAAGTCAAAATTTCGCTTATTTTATAGCTGAGAGACCAAAATTCATCACTGGCTTGGTCGACGATCAAATCGAGCACAAAGGAGAAGCCATCATGATGGTGCGGGCAGACGGCTTGCCGAAACCAGAGATTCGTTGGTTCCTCAACGGAAAACGCATTGTAGAAGATGAAAATCACAAAATAGAAACGGTCGCAGAGGCTCAAGTCACGAGCAAACTGAGGATTCTGAATTTCGATGAGCTGAATTCTGGAATTGTAAGTATACAAATGATGGTATTACATAACAAACTGAAGACACAATCATGAGGAGATACCAGAAATCTAACAATTTATTTCTCGAAAATACTCAGATATTTCTCCAGCAGACAATTTGAAAAGGAATATTCTCAGAAATATTACGTACATGAAAAAAATTGATACTTATAAATAAATACCTACAGTGAGAGTTCTAATTCTCTATCTGATAGAAAAAAAAATGTCTTTGTATATTCAACGGAAAACAACTACTTTCCTGGCTATATGCCACGACAAACATTGAATTTTTTCTATTGAAGACACACAATAGATTTCGAGAACAAATTCTCCTGACGTCTAGCATCCTACAGTTGGAAATATACACTGTGTCCATAAAGTCACCCCGCCCCCCCCCCCCCCCCCCCCTGGTTAACTTTAGAACGGATAGGATTTTTTCTCTCAATTTTTTCCTGTTTCAATGGTAGTTTCAGTGCTACATATTGTAAAAAAATAAATATGTATCCTCCAAAATGGCGCCTGGGCGCCATTTTGGAAGATTTCTTTAAATGGAGGGGGGGAGTCGAAAGATACCTCGATTGAAAGGTCTTTTGATTCTCTATACATTCTCAGAATCTCAGACGAAAATATTCTCCGAAACAAAATGGCGGATGATAACGTTTGAAATCTCACACCAGAATTCTTTCGACTAGATGGCTATTAAAGTGCTCGCATGTGATCTTCAAATCTCTATTGGCGTATAGAAGAGTTCTCTATCTATGAAGATATCAATAGGAAGCCATTTTGAAGAAAATAACATGGAGAGTGATGTTGTGGACTTAATCTTCACAAACTATGACAAGTCATGAATTCGACAAGTCATCAACTCGTATATTTTATGAAAATGGTTGAAACAACTTCAAACACTTGCTACATAGAGTTCCACATGGAAAGTCTCTGAACTACAGATAGTAAGAGATTTATTTCAAAATATCTTCTCCTTAACCACCCTGTGTTCCTTGAACCAGCAATATTTTCATGAGGCATATTGGGCTAAATCTTTAAATTCGGGTGTTTACTATCTGTAGTTCAGGAATTTTCAATTCTCAATTTGATGAATACAATTATTAGAATGTTATAATTGAACATAAATCTCTCCAAGAGCGAATAACAGAAAAACCGTTGAGGTCAGAGAATTTGATAGAGAGTAAATTTGTCATGTGAAATTGAACGAGCTTTCAGATTTCACACTTATTTTGATCATCAATGAATTGACATAGATGATATGATGTAATTTATCGAAGCAACAGAGTACCACAAAATGAGTTGCAAATTCATATTTCTCATGTCAGAATACTCAAAAATGCAAGATAACATATTCATGCTGTTGAAACTAACAAAGTTATTGTGAGATTTTGAAATAAAATCTCCCTCTAGAACACCTTGTATCTCCTGAACCAGCAACATTCTCAACAGGCATATTGTGCTAAATCTCATTATTTTTGTGTTTACTATCTGTAGTTCAATGATTTCCCATTCCTAATGAATCACCTTGTATAGTCATCACATTTGCATTCTTCCAGTACAAAGCAATGGCAGTGAACGTAGTCGGAGAAGCTGAAACTACTTCACGAGTTACTATGCTACAGACTCCACCATCATTTGGTAAAAAGCTGGACAGGAATTCTGACGTCAATGAAGGAGAACCATTAGAACTCAAGGCTAAAATCAACGGTAGTCCCAGACCTACTGTGAGTAAAACATCGAATTTTCATCATTCCTTAGACTTTAACAAAATAGTTATTTATTATACAAGGGAAAATAGTAGTAGATTTTAGCTTCAGGCTGTGATGTTGTCTCCCGACGAGTAGCTGATAGGGAGACAAAAAACCGTGAGCTTAAATCTGATATTTTTCCCGTGTATAAATAGTTATTTATTATACAAGGGAAAAAAGTAGTAGATTTTAGCTCCTGGTTGTGTTGTCTCCCGACGCGTAGCGGAGGGAGACAACAAACCGTGAGCTAAAATCTAATATTTTTCCCGTGTATAATACACTATTTTTTTCTGTGACAGAAGAAAGAACGAATCAATATTGAGAAGATATTACATTATTTTGATATCTGAAAATTATCGACGTGAAATTTTAAGTTTTTAACAGTAGGGACACCGCGTTGTAAGCATCTTTATCATTCATTTGAAGTAATCAAATATCTGATGTCACTTCTGTCAGTCTAATTTTGTGATTTTATTTCAAGAAATTGCGAATTCAGTGGTTATTTAGCAATATACGTAACCGCGAAGTCGAATGGAAGATAAAAGGACTTGCAGTTCTTTCTCGGAGACGGTATTATTGACTCATTTTTCGGAACTATAGCACAACAAAAGCCATCAACAGTGTATATATATGTGATATATATCCGGGAAAGAAGTACTCACTTTTTTCCCACGGGAAAAAAGTAATTTATGAAAAGTGACATTTTATAACCTGCCAACAGGGATGAAATGCCAAACTTTTTTCCCGTCACAGAAAAAACAATATTCTTCTCTGTGATAGAAGGAAGGACGAATCAATATTGAGAAGATATTACATTATTTCGAAATCTGAAAATTATCGACGTGAAATTTTAAGTTTTTAACAGTAGGGACACCTGCGTTGTAGGCATCTTTATCATTCTTTTGAAGTAATCAAATATCTGATGTCACTTCTGTCAGTCTAATTCTGTGATTTGATTTCAAAAAATTGCGAATTTGGTAGTTGTTTAGTAATATACGTAACCGCAAAGTCGCATGGAAGATAAAAGGTTTTGCAGTTCTTTCTCGGAGACGATATTATTGACTCATTTTTCGGAACTATAGCACAACAAAAGCCATCAACAGTGTATATATATATGTAATATACAGAGAAGTGCACAATAAACGGCCAGTGCTGTAACTTCTGAATCATCTGGGATCGGATTTTGAAAATTGGTGGGTAGCAAGTATACGAAATTGCTCAATAATTGACAAAGCAATTTTTGTTCCATCACTTCCGGTTTCACCGCAAACGACCCCAACTTTCGATTTTTAAATAACACACCCTGTGTTTTATTCCATAATCGGTTAGGGATTGTCATAAAGAATTCAACGATATCAGATTTGATAGGGTTATTTCAAACGATTACGAAGATATTCGCGTTCTGAGTTCCCATATGCTCAATGGGTGTGACTTCCAAATATCGAAACTTCTTTCTCTGTCCCACTTATTGAGCAAATGGAAACTTACAATGCGAATATCTTCGTTGTCGTTTGAAGTAACCCTATCAAACCCGGTATCGTTGAATTTGTCATAATAATCCCTAACCGATTATGGAATAAAATACAGGGTGTCCTATTCAAAAATCAAAAGTTTGCGTCGTTTCCGGTGAAACCGGAAGTGATAGAACAAAAATTGGTTTGTCAATCAATGATCAATTCAGTATACTTGCTACCCACTAATTTTCGAAATCCGATCTAGGATGATTCAGAAGATACAGGCCTGGCCGTTTGTGTGCACTTCCCTGTATATCCGGGAGAAAAGTTCTCACTTCTTCCTCACAGGAAAAAAGAAATTTATTAAAAGTGCCATTTTATAACCTGCCAGCAGAGATGAAATGTCAAACTTTTTTTCCTGTCACAGAAAAAAAGGAATTATTAAAGAGCATAAAGATTTTCCTGATTTGTAGGTTGCTTGGTTCAAAGATGGTGAGCCGATACCTGCAGATGATGGTAACATCAAAACTACCATATTGCCTGATGGAACTGTCAAGCTGAACATCGACAAATGTAAACCTTCCGATAGTGGAGCGTACAAGTTGGTCGTCAAGAATCCAAACGGTGAAACCGCATGCCTTTGTGCAGTTGCAGTAACCCGTAAGTTGAAACAACAACCAATGGGTTGCGTGCAAGAACTCAATCAATCAATCAATCAAATCATTTATTTTCCATGACTGACAACATACATTGTATAGGAATAGTCAAAGATACTAAGAAACTATGAAACTTACGAACTAAAAAAAGAAAAAAACTAGAAAACTTACATACTAATGAGTGTATATAACAGATGACCGACCCTGGAGGTGAAACATTGAAACAAAACTTCACTTTCTTTATTTGTTTACAAATGATCGACATACTTTTCCTCAATTATTTTGGCATAGGAATTGTGTTTTTCGGCTATATTCATGGAGATACGGTCTGGATTCTTTTTACATTTCTATTCAGCCATCTGGTGAGAAATGATGATATTGGACCAGGAGTTCGGGAAGGGATGATCCTCTTAGCAGTATCTTCGCCTGTCCTCATTGTTGATTTATTCTACCTAAAAACTAACCTCTATTGGCACATTTCACTTAGTGATTCTGAGTTGACGGTTGTTGACAACTAGGTGTTGATGTTGACATGTATCTAGGTATGTCAATATCGAATTAAAAGTTCCCGAATGTGTCAGGACTGTCAGGAGTTTCAACTATTAACCAATTGAAGTCAAGATACTTCTGATAGGAGATTATGAAAAAAAAAGCTTTCTTTCTTCTCCATGTGGATTGAAATTTCGTCTCACAATTTTTTGCAAATTTTCCTCCAAATTTTGGAATTGTGTATAAGAAACGGTAGCCTGTACATCACTGAACAGCTACACACCGATAGTGGATCATATTTTTGCAATTCCCAAAATTCAATATCTTTCCCATAGTCACTATATGATGCCATTCAAGATCTAAGGTAGGCTTTTCATCAACAGTAAAAACACAAGACCTTTCTCTTATCGGATAAATTCCTCTTCCTTACGAGAACATTTGCCAATCAGTTGAGATAGGAAAGAAATTCATCAATTAAAAAACAGTTCGAGTGTTTTTTGACATGATAAATCAACGACAATGTATAAATAAATAACAACAATAATTAACTTTATTGAAAAAACTATCTGAAGGAGCAGTTATCAAAACTACAATTTTTGAAAATATTATGGTTTGGTGTCGAAATTTTTATATTTTCTTCTCTGATGGTTTCGACACATGTCGAATATTCGTTCGTACACTTCGTGATATCCGATGAACGTAAGTTACTAACTAGATTTTCGTGATATTCAGGGTCAATTTGTAAGTTATTTTTATGAGCTGCTGGTCACTTATTCCTGCTTTGGCTAACTGTGTAACTGTACTAGCACGGTTTGAATGATTGGTTATTTCATTAGTTGTGGTGTCAAGGCCAATTTTTATTGCTGAAATTTTGGTCCATGACGATATCATGTTAATTCCCACTGGAACATTTTTAAACCAACCTTTAGAATTTTTGTGCCTCCAAAAAGGGTTTGGAGTTAAAAAAAGGCTTTCAGATGTTATGTTCTCGTTTCTTTTTTCTAAAATTAATTTTAATAACCTCACTGGACAAATAGTTTCATCGATTTGATTTTTTGTTATCCATTTGCTGTCTGCCAATCTTTTTGACCCACCTTGTGCCGTCTTAGAAAATATTGTATTATATTCTATTCTACCTGTAGTAGTTTCATCTTAATTTTTCTCTTCTTTGAAATATAATATTTCACAGTTCACAGCTTATCTTTCCCTCCATTCATAAGAAGCTATATGGGAAAATCTTCTTTGCAATCCATCTGGTTCATTTACATTCCATAGTCGGCCATTTTTATGATATCTCTCTTATCTATTGCAACAGAACCTAACTTTCTTTTATCCGGAATAGCTTGTTATTCTTTCCGTTTACTATTTCTTGCATCACGAGCTTCTTTGAAAGTTATATCGGCAAAAGGATCAACTTTGATATTGTACTCACTGAAATATTTTTCTTGAATCATCTTCTCAGTCGAATTCCAGATTGTTTTCAAAGCATATTCCTTGTAATCACCTCCATTTTGCTACTTCATGTTATACGCCCAATCCTTCAAAATGTCTGCTATTTGGGGCACCGGTGTTTTTTCTCCCAATTCGTAATTTCTGGCTTCACAAAACTCCATGAATTGTCTCCAAATCGACGATTTCGTGTTTTTAGTTGCTTGCGGAATTGTATTTTTTATACATTTCGAGATTTCTTCCGAAGAAATTTCTCCAAATCGGCTCATTTTGCGTATTTTCGTATTATACAATACCTACCAATCAAACATGACAGGACAGAAATCGAAGTGACGGTCGCATACTCGATGAAGGAACATGCATTTTTACAGCGATAAAAAAGGATGCACCTTTTTTATCGATGTCAAAATGACTCACGTCGTCTTCAAATTCGCGAAAATCACGAACCAATAGATGGCTCTATTAAACGTCAAATCAACGTCAAATTTCAAACTGAGTATGAACAACAAAAACATTGCCGTATGCACTCATTGCAAATTGGTTATTTCGAAATCATTTTGCAGAATAGTGAATAATAAGTTGACTTTTTGAAGTACGTACAAGGTTTCCAGTATGGAAAAAAATTAGTTTTTGAGCAGAGAAAATGCCATTCTGATGTGGACAATGGTGGTATTCATCATTGGTATCACACTACAATTCCACAGTTTTCAAACATATGGAATGGTCGGAATGGTCCAGTCAACACTTGCATGGACTGCAAGGTATAAAGAAATAATTGAATTCATCAAGAAATATCACTGGCTTTTATGAAGGAGATGGAATTCTAGTGAAGGGGTTGGAAAAAAAGATATGGTTGGAGAGGCTGCTCAGAATGAACAATATCATCGATTCACATAAACAAGGATCTCCAGCAATTGAGGACTTGAAGTTATTCTCAAGATCGAATCATTGCAACCAACATTCATACAATGATTCTAATTGTGCTTCAGAAAATGTATATTACATTATTATCATAAGGTAGGTACTGGTTTTTTCATTGTGAACAATAAAAGTTCATGCAATAATTCGAGTTATTTCATCAGGTAAAAATGAGGTTCTGGAATATGCACTTCAACAAATAAATTATTTTCGAATAAAACACATAATTATGAAACTCAAAACAATAGTCGCCATATTTGTTTTCATTGTTGTTCATACTAGCAAGACTTGTACAGTTAGCCACCAGAGGCCGCACACTTCGTGATTTTCGCGAAAAGGGTTTTCCGTGTAGGAATCGATTTATCCTAAATAATCTTCACCTTCATATTTCAAGCTGTGAGAATTTCTGAGGGATCAAGACACTTCAAATTTGAAACTTCTTGAGTTTAGGCCTCTTACTTTACTTGGACAGTGAGCTAATCGTTTTATACTCTGTATATTCGGGACTCTACCATACCTAGCGAACTCGCGAACTCTCACTGTCATACATCATATTCCTGTCCTGTGTGAGTAACCAACCTGGAGCCATAAATAACACTGCGGGTTAGGTCACGACCTTACTGACTGGTCAGCAAGATAACCGAATGTACGAATCTCTTTCTGATGGCATTTTTTTATATGTTAGAGAAACCAAAGAGACCCAAGTTCTTGAAATGCTTCAAAGACGTCAAGATATCCACTGGCGAACCATTGCGATTGGAGGCAACAGTAGAAGCCTACCCGCCTCCAGAAATCAAGTGGCTCAAGGACGGTGTCCCCGTTCGTGCCTCCTCCAACGTCCGCTTCGAGAACCACCCTGATGGAAGGTATGCCAATTACATTTCGTTCAGAGTTTCCTGCATATTTCATCTGTAGCTATCTATAAAAATCGAATCGAATTTTTCTGATGTGACGTCATACTTGCCTGTTTGACTCAGATGGTTTGAGATGTCAATAAAACATTGTCACACGATTCGAAGAAAAATACTGGTTATGTAGGTTTCTTGAAATGGTAAAAATTATATGGAAAAAAAAACTACACACTGTATTTGTAATAAAGAGAGTGATTGAAGAATGGGGGAGATATGGACAAGACAATAGATTCAATCAAGGAATATTGGTAGAGGGGAGTCCTATCCATGATTTTTTATGCAGTCATACTGAAATATCTCAATAGTTTCCAAAACTACCTGAACATAGTCCTCCTAGCATGAATTTGGGATTGGAGCAAGACAAAAATATTCCTATAGTTATCCAAAATGGTTCCAAGTCCAATTAACATCAGTATACCTGCAGGCATTTGTGAAGTAATGATAATAATCAATGATGAAAACATGAAAACGAACATCCTATCCTGATTGTTTTTACCAACATGTCAAATATTCAGAACAAGTTCCAAATTTCAGCTGCTGTTTTACGTGACGTCATTGATGATATCACAGATCTGTAATTTAATCAAATTGTTGGACCGTCATCTGGAAGGCTGTGTCTCACGCCAAAATCTTCCGAACCATTTCCATCACGTGACATGTTGTGATTCGTGATGTTCCGATGATTATTTTTTGCAATAAAATTGTGAAGAATGAGTTGGTCAGGAAGTTTCATTCTGGTCCACTACTAGCAAGGCGTCAGCCCACTGTGATGGTTTGTGTGGTGATTCGGAAAATATAGGTTCTCGTCATCTGATAACGAAATGATATATCTTTCTATTCATTGATCAAAAACATACAGGTTACCCTTATTACATGTTTCTGTAACTCTTGGTAGGTATGCTCAAAAACAACATAACATTGAACAAAAAGAGGAGGATTGTCAGGGGTTCAACACCAAAACGACTTTAGTGTTCACTTTTTATTTCAAAAACGGGTATTCTGAATGATTCGAGACTTGATCTGAATATATCCAGATTATATTCGATTCTGATGTACTGGTACATTGAGTTTATTGTACCCCTATATCACCTGATGAAGCTACTGTGTTAGCGATACATGTCGTGTGTTTGAGAATTCTGTAGAAATCTTATCGTTCATGAAGTTTTGATATTTGAATATTGAAATCAAATTTTTCAAATGCCGTAAAGTAATCAAATGACCTATAATGAGGGCAAACATTTTCGGAAAAAAAAAAATAGTCTGGTTCTCAGTAACAATAATTTTGTACGACATTAAGTCCTACTCAATCATTTTGCGATGAACTTTTCAATTTCAGAAATGCCGTACAGGAATATTCTCTCGAAATCGCCCTCTCTCCATGGAAAGTTTCATTCTACTCTGTACTTACATGCACCGCTTCCAACTGACGGCACAGTGCTTAAAGGAGTTGTTCCGTATTGTGCTATAACTCTGAATATAATTCATACTGGGTCATTTGACCTCTTCCAAAAGTAGCCTGGGATTGTAGTCTACAATGTTTCAACTTGCCTTTGAGGCGACGGAACCCGTCGACCGATTTACAAGAACAAAAACTCCATAATATAGTAGCTCTATTCAGGAATGGGAAAAATATTTTAATATTCAGATTTTCTAGGCCGACTTTCGTTTGTTGAAGAGGTCAAAATTTCAAAAAGGAATATATGACAATTTTTCCGAAAGTGTGACTAGCCTATTCGATTCCCCACCAAGCCCACCATATATATGCTCGGTATTTCCATCAGCAACACTCTTTCATGGGATAATCATGTCAGATTCATCGCAAAAGCTGCTTCACAAAAACTGGGATTCATGTTCCGTGCGAAAAGCTACTTTACACCTCAACAGCTTCTCATGATCTACAAAGTGCAGATACGGCCTGTTCTAGAATACTGTTCCCACATATGTGGTTCAGCACCAAAACATACGCTGATGCTCTTGGATTCCATCCAGAGAAGAGCCATTCGCCTGGTGGGTGACGCCACACACACTCACTCACTCTTTGACATCATTGGAACATCGTAGAAAGGTCGGCGTCCTTTCACTTTCCTGTCGATACTTCCACGGGAAATGTTCTTCGGAAATCTCTGCTATCATCATTTCACTAGCAATACCAATCAGACGAACTTGACAAGCCCAGTCAGCACATCCTTTCGTTGTCAACATCGTGAGATGTACAGCACTTTAATAAGGTTTTGAAAATTGGTGGGTAGCAAGTATACCAAGTTGCTCATTAATTGATGAAACAATTTTTCTTCTATCAAATCTATCTTTCAAACGATTACAAAAATATTTGTGTTTGAAGTTTCCATATGCTCGATGGGTGTGCCTTCGCAATATCAAAACCTCTTTCTCTGTCACATTCATTCACCATATGGAAACTTAGAACGCGAATATCTGCGTAATCGTTAGAAATAACCCTACCAAACCCGGTATCGATGAATTCGTTATGACAATCCCTAACCGATTATGGAATACAATACAGGGTGTCCCATTTGAAAATCAAAAGCTAGGGTGTTTCCGGTGAAACCGAAAGTGATAGAAGACAAATTGTTTCATCAATTAATGAGTAATTTGGTATACTAGCAGCCCACCAATTTTCAAGACTCTTTTTCGAATAATTGAAAAGTTACATTTCTTGTGTTTCGTGCTCTTCTCTGTATAAAGGGTTGATAACACTGGTGAAATAGTCATTCGATGGAGGAACACATAGAATACTCATCAGATTAGAAGTTTCATCGTTTTTACTTCTACAAGAAGATCTGTCTCGGTCAACCAAATTTTAATGGAATTGAAGTTGACACATTTCATATTATAACCCATAGCTTTTTTCCTGGCATAGTTATTCACCTAACAAGTGCGGGAAAAGTGGTATACATTTCCGCACGCGACGGCCGTAGCACGAACGAGGCGGAGCGGAGTTCGGGCAAGTCGAGGTAGTAAAAGAAATGTTCCTCAAGAGTTAGGTATAAAGTTTTTCCTACGAGTGTTTCGTCCATATTGTTTATAAAAAATAAGGTTTACTAATGGACAATATTCAATAATGATTCTACAAAATGACACATAAGACAGAATAGTTACACGGATCATTTAGTAAGTCCTACTAAGCATATAGACGTAGGGGTCTATATGCACGACTTAGTCGCAAGGTATGATTGATGAATCTACCTATACACCTTGCACTTAAGCCACTAGATGGCTATGAAGGCTAGATCGTCCTTCTGCCCCCTCAGGACTTTGACTTGTTCGATATATGGGGGTACCCTTCGTGAATCGATTGTCAGCTGGCCAGTGCAACTGATGAGACTTATGGCAAGTCGAAACAGTCTGTCTTGCATCAGCTGACAATCGATTCACGAAATCTCCCTAGAATCTCTTAGTCTTGAGATTCCAGGTTTATCAGACCTAAATATCCCTATTTTCAACACGACAAATAATGAAATTCTTTTTTTATCGATATAATGGGAAACTTATTTGTAGAACATGTGAATGACAATAACCATAGATTAACATTGAAAGTGCAATTCGTGTTTGTTGCATGATGTAATATAGCAGATACCGCAACATCTTGAATAACGTCTTTTCTTATTAGAATTTGAAAGGTTAGTGTTTGGCCCACTACAGAAATGCCTTGATCAGTTTGTTGCTGAGAATTACTAGTGTAGTGAATGGAGAAAGGTAGATTGGTCTGTAATGCTTATTTGTTGACTGGCACTACTGTCAGTTGACTGGCGTTCTGGTGCCAACCGTTATCACCAAATGTCTCCTGCTATTTCCTTCGAAATCGTGCGGAAGAGTGAAAATAATGCGAAAGAGTAAAAATAATGCAGGAAACTTAAATCGTACGAAAAAGTACAACTTTCAAAACTAAAAATCATTCGGAAAAGTTACTTTTCCGCACGCTCGTACGAAAATATAAATAATGAAAACTAACAAATTTACCTTCTATTTCGCCAGAATTGGTTAATAGTTATTATCACTTTGAGTATCAGTAAATCTCCTTGCAGTCTTTGGAGAGTGTTTGTCATTCTATGAGTGTTATATTCGACAGTTCCTTATCAATCGAGACGATTCTCAAAGTTACTGTGTGATGAAGTGTGTGAAAAACGGTTCACTCTAGTTTTCAAAATGGTGAACTTCAACTTCAGTGTCATTGATGTTTGATTGACTTATGTCGATAGAGGGCAAATAAAAAAATCATAAATATGAAAATATGTCATCGAATAACTAACACCCTACACAGTGTGTCCGTTTTTCGACCTCCACCATGAGGATCTCATTTATTATAAGAGATACAATGTCGGTTGAATCAAGGCAAAGTTGCTCATTTTCATACTGAAGATTTATCTGTAAGGAAATTAGATGTGTCATGTCTAGTTTTTGAATTATTGGTGGTTTATTACCGGCACCCTGTATAAGATTGTGCGTTGAAATTTTGTTAGGTGAGATTTAAGGTATACCTGGATCGAGAAGGCTTTTCACTGTTTCGACAAAAAATTGTCTAATAGTCGTTTACGACATTTCTGCCTTTTTAACAATCAAAAGTAGGCCTTGAAAATATAGATATTCCAGGTTTGTTCACATTTCCGAATAGAGCTCGTTGAGTATCAAATTATGGAATTTTTTATTTTAAAAATCGGTCGACGCTTTCTTAATAAGGAGGGTGTTGCGGGTTGAAATCGCATACACTATACAGGGTGTTTCATAATTGAATATCAATATTCGGGAAGGCGATCCTTGGTCTCATTCTGGAAAGAAATTTTCATATTAACGTATGACCTAACCGTCCTAACTTTAGAGATACAGGGTGGTAAAGTTCTCGATAATTAATAGTTTTTTATTGAAATCTGTAATACCACTTCAGATATTCTAATGAAGGGCATACATGTACTATGTATCAAGAGGCATCAGTAAGTGTACCAATTTCTGTTTGCGACCAATGGCGTTTGTATGGAATTTCACATAATCTATTTTGGCAGACATTGATGGTACGCCACTGATTGATATCAAACTTGGAATCATTCCTGAAATTCCCAATCAATTTTTTCAATCTGATGCACGGTTTTCACTTGGAAAAATTAAAAGCTTTCCACTACATGAATATATCATTATCATCAATATGACAATATCACAATGCAGAGAAATAGACTCCATTCATTGAATCAAATTTCAGGAATACAATTCATAGTTTATGATCTTCGCATCCGTATTTGGTATTTTGGAATTATAACTTTTCATTGAAGTAGGCTTATTGATTTTTGAGAACTTTACCACCCTGTATCTCAAAGGTTAGGACGTTAAGGTCATGAGTTCATATAAAACTTTCTCCTCAGAATAGGCCCGAGAATCGCCTAATCGAATATTCAATGATGAAACACCCTGTATACAGGGTGAATGCTGTTCCTCAAGAGCGATAATTTTTGGATGATTTCAAAGAGAAAAGTCCATATCAACATATGTCCTAAACCTCTCAGTTATTGAGCTACAGGGTGATGAAATTTCAAGAAAAAAATTCTTCATCATAATTTTTTATCACTCTTAGATATTGTTATGATATTCCCTATCCACCTTTTCATTATCAAGGAGCATTCTTTCACGTGAAAGATATTCAAAAATTCTCACCAGTGGCGTCCGTACGGGGTTTGAACTGACAATTTTTGAAGAAAAAAATAGTACGCCACTGATTTTTCTGAGAACCAGATTTTTTTTCAATTCTTATTCATTTTGGAGCAAATTTGGTGTCTAGGCTTACTTTCATACAACTTACCGTTTTCGCGTAAAAAAATACAAAAACCAAAGAAATTTGTTCCTTCAGTTCTTGGATATTGTTTTTGGTAATTCAGTAGACACTCACTATAAGTGGAAACACATTTCGATTTGGGACGAAAATCAAACTTCAACTTTTACCAGTGATGTCCTCGTAGACCTGATATTGAATGTTTTGTTTAAAAAAACGCTGTACGCTTCTGATTTCAACACCCTGTAGCTCGAAAACTAAGAGGTTCAGGACATATGTTGATATGAACTCCTCTCCTTAAAATCATCCAAGGATCATCGCCCTTTAGGATCAGCATTCAATTATGAAACACCCTGTATATCATTTTGTTATCAGGTGACGGTTGAAATTTGCAACCGCCTCTGATAATATCACACAATGAATGAAAACTATCGTTATTAATCGAACACAATTCGATTGTTCCAAGGGTGGCGCTGGTGGTGGACGTCACGAAACCCGAATCGGCGGGCGATTACCAGCTGCTGGTGACCAACAAGTTGGGCGAGAGCGTCGGAGAAGCCGGAGTTGTCGTGGAGAAGAAGCCGACCAAGCCGGAGTTCGTCAGCAGGCTGCAGCCGCAGACGGTGGTCGAGGGCTTCCCCGTCAAGTTCGAGGTGAAGGCCGAAGGGTTCCCGACGCCTACTATCACATGGTGAGTTCCTGGATCCACTCTTGATCGATTGATTAATTTATTTATTCATTTATTCATTTATTCATTTATTCATTTATTCATTTATTCATTTATTCATTTATTCATTTATTCATTTATTCATTTATTCATTTATTCATTTATTCATTTATTCATTTATTCATTTATTCATTTATTCATTTATTCATTTATTCATTTATTCATTTATTCATTTATTCATTTATTCAATTATTCATTTAGTTAAAGCTAATATCCAAGTCTATGTAGATTAGATTAGATTTGGAATGGGACCTTCGGGCTATCTGCCTCCACACTGCGACCTTTTAAGATCTATTGTGCCTGCCCTCAAAATGGATTAGAGTTCTTCAGCTAGCCCGCCTTCTCTATGAGACTCTATAGGCTAGCTTTCAGATCTCCTGTGTATCTCTGGGCTCCTGGTTTTTCCTCACCCAGCGTAAGGAACCTTAGTCTCGACAAGCCCTCACAGTGGCAAAGTATGTGTACTGCTGTTTCTTCCTCTCCTTGACAAAACCTGCACAGCAGTTCTTCAGTCAGACCCATCGTACTCATGTGTTTGTTGAGCCTACAATGCCCTGTGAGAAGTCCCACTAGTATTCTAGTTGAACTTCGTTTCTGGCTTAGTAGATATTCTGTGAATGTTGGCGATGATTTTTTTAATAAACTCTTTTGCCTGTCTCATTCCTGGCGAGTTGTTCCACCATTCTTGAGATTTAGTTTGCATCCATGATTTGATACTAGTCTTTTGTATAGCTTTCGCAATACAACAGAAGGGTTCTGGGCCATTAAGAGCTCTGTTTGCTCCTGCTCGGGCAAGTGAGTCTGCCTCTTCATTGCCCTCGTACCCTGTATGTGCTGGTACCCATGCTAGAATCAATCTGTTCTGACTGCCCAGTGCATTTAGGTTTCCTAAGCAGTTCCATACTAGTGTTGAGTCAACTTGCATAGAGTTGACTGCTTTGATTGCCGCCTGGCTATCTGAATAGATTGCAATGGTTTTGCCTTTAAACTCTTGCCTTATCAATTCTTTCACGCAATGATATATTGCAATAATTTCTGCCTGAAACACCATCGCGTATTTGCCTAAGCTCAGTGAGATTCTTGTCTTTGGCTTGGCCCCAACGTCAAAGTCAATGTAATAAAGAAACAGTTATGAGATCTAAACGAACAAGGAACATCTAGACACTTAATTCACACACTCAAGATCAACACAAAATATACAATAAAAATACAGGTCATTGAATAAACGATTTAAAATCTTCGAAAGTTTGATTTGGTTCGTTTCAATAAATGTATCTTGAATGTATTGATGGAAAATGCATTCTTCACGTCAGATGGCAAGTCATTATGTTGTTTCAATTCTTTTATAAAAACGGAATTTATAATGATGCATTTCTTTATTATAAGTCAGCTTATACACCAAATAACTTGGTGCTTCACCTCTTTGTATTTTGAAAACAAATACCAATACGAAAAATTCAAAATAATCCTGAATAGGCAGCCAATTCAAACTTCTCAACATATCCTTTATGGGTGTGTACTTATTAAATGCTAATATATAATACACATTGCTCTGTTTTGCAAGTTCTACATTCTATTCAATACATTCTGATTCAAGATATAGAATTGTTGAACAAAAATTGAGGTGTGGAAGAATTAGGGTATGGTTAATAATTTTCTTGAATAAAAAATGACACTACGAATAAGAAAGATAATATATTCCATACTTCATTATAGATATTATTTAGTTCGCATGTTCTCGGAATGATAGTTTACGAGCCAGTATGACTCCTAAATATTTGAATTTCTCAACTTTTTCGATACAATCATTTTCAGGCTTCAAGTAATAGTTACTCATTTTCAACTGTATTGCTTCCCTTCCGATGAACATAAATTTAGTTTCTGATAAATTGATTCTGAGTAAATTCTGGCATGTACTAAGTTATAGATCACGTGAAAATGCATGATTATATCAGTGTATCGTCCGCAAAAAGATAAATATTGGTGTTAATGCCCAGATTCATAATATCGTTGATGTACAATACGAAAAGAACAGGCCCTAATATACTGCTTTGGGGTACACCAAAATCATTTACTGCTTCTGCAGATGAGAAGCCATTGAAATTAACTTTTTGTTTCCTATTACCTCAAGAAACATATATCTGCTCATAACAGGGATACATGAACACATATAAAATGATAATAATGATAATATTGAAAGGTTAATTAATGAATTCTATTCAGTGAAAATAACTTCACACTTTTTCTCAAGATGAAAGTTATAACATTTCAATTTCAAGTGATCACATCGTGTCGAATATTTTTCAAACAAACTGTCCCGACCAGGTATTGTTTTCAAGATTGACTTCAAATCTTTTAACATCATGTATATTTTTCAATTCATTCGGTAATGGATTGTATAAAATTATTCCATTATGAATAGTTATTTAACCAACTAGTGCATTAATGAGGGCGATTAATGATCGAGATATTTTAACGTGCGAGCGAAGCGAGTGTGTTAATGTTCGAGATCATTAATCGCCTTTTAATATACGAGTTGGTTACAAAAATTTTCCGTCGACTATATTTCTCATTTCTCCTGCAATGAAGAGAACTTGGTTCGCGAATTCATCATCCATCCGGAAAATGCTAATAATAACCCAGTAGCCTTGTTACTGACATTAGTGTCATTTGACATTTGTCGGAATGGTCAACATAGGAAATAAATTCCTTGTGTTAGAAAACAGGGATTGAAATCGTGTCAGAAACTTGGAAAGGCGAACCCGTTAACGGAAAATCGTAGATGAAATCCATATTTTCGATTTAAATGCAGATTCCGCTAGTTATAGCATAAACAATGAACACACGCGGTGTATGTTTGGTTGCCTATAAAACAATCGTGCATTAATAGACAAATCGTTCATCAATAGGGGTCATTAATGAACGATTTCATATATATTAAACTTAGACGTTAATACGAGGTCGACGGAAAATATAGATTATTCGCCAATGTTCGACTTGAATGTATTTGCTATCAAGTAATTCAATTATCCAGTCCCATGAGTGATTAGACTTCCATAATGTTGCTTCTACATTGATAGAGATCTTTAGGTTGGCTACTTGGAGCGAAGTCCTCCAATTGTCAGCGGAAATAGAAACAGGTGCAATTGTCAAAATGGACAGTTGGAACTGTCTTTTATTGAAAAACGTTACATAAGTACTTCTACGCATTCGTACATCTGTCATAAGTGATAAAGCTTCAAATATTAGGGGATAAATCTTGAGTCTTGAATTTTTCCATGATTCTAGGTCGAGGAATGGCGCCGAAGTCATCTCGGACAACAAGCACATCCGCATCGTCGACCGGCCGGACGGAAGCAGCGCCCTCTTGCTGGACTGCGCGGACCGCATGCGCGACGCTCTCACTTACAGGGCGACCGCAACGAACGAGGCCGGCGAGGCCGAAACGTCGGCCGCGTTGACCGTCAAAGAGGCGGCCAAGCCGGGCGAGCCGGAGGAGAGGCCGATGTTTTTGCATGCTATCAAAGACGTGCTTGTGGATGAAGGTTAGAATATTGAATATATAGAGCAGAAATATTGAAAGGTTGTAGGTTCACTATATGAAAAGACTGGAGGAACTAGGAAAACAATAGAAAAAGAATATAGAGATGGAGAATAAATTGAAGTCAAAAGATTCAGATACCAAATTTTGGCGGAATTCACAATTATTTCCTCAGTTATTCCAAATTTTGAACAAATCCAACAGAATATTTTTAAATGAATGCAAGAAAACTGAAATCACGAATATCCATCAGGTAATAGACGAGTTGGCTATTTTTTTTTTCATTTCCTGAATAAAATTATTACCCAAGTACCTTTTGATTCAATATATAATTAACCGCGAATAAACAATTATGTCACGATTTTGAAATGAGCAGAATAAGCGCTAAATGATCTACGCATAGTAATGATCTGTGGATTTCTAAGCCTATCAAGCATCGAAATGTCATTGTATTCGGGCCCAGCCAACTTCATATATTCCAATGGAATGCAATTCAACAGCCAATTGATAATCGAATATGATAATAATAATAATAATAATAACTCGTCTTCATTCATTATATACAGGAAAACAAGAAATAATTATAATCCATTAAAGATCCCATATCCTGTCTGCAATTGCTGAATAGGCGGAGTATCAGCAAAAGGCTGTTTTTCAACTCAACCTTCGTGAACAAAACAAAAAAGAATTCGTAGCATTCTTGATCAAGTGAGAACAAAAAAGACAAAAGAGGTTATCGTGGATTAACACATTAGTTTCTAATGATGATAACAACAATAACAATAATAATGATAATATCAACAACAACAATGACAATAATTATTGTGACAGCAGTAATAATAATTATGATAGTAATAATAAGGAGATTTATAGACCAATCGAAACAGAGACATGCAGAACAAATGATACCCGAAAAGTCCCGACGCAACACGCAACCAGAAAATGATAAAAAAAAAAATTTGGCATAAAAATAATAATGTTAACAATGATTATGAGGATAAAAATAAAAATAACAATGTTGATAATGATAACAATGAATGAGAATCTATCAGGGGAAAGACTAAATATTTATATAAATGGAAATCAAGTTGAGATAGCACAATTGTACAATCAATTATGGACCTACCTGGACGAAATATAATTCTTCAAGCTCTTCTTGAAGTCACTCAGAGTGTAAGATATAAGCTCTTTAGGAAGCTCATTATAACATTCGCTTGCATTTTACGAAAAACTACATTTGAATGTTGAAGTGTTATGTCTTGGAATGACGAGGGTAGATTTGTTGCGGCTTGATATTTGGTTCATGAATGAAACGGTTTTCAGTAGTTTCGATGAATAATCTGGTTTTCCAGTTCTCGAGACTTTATGCACACGTATCAGGAGATGTAAATGTCTCAATTGTTCTAGTCGTAACCAACTAGAGGATTTCATCTTAGCAGAGATGTGATCATATTTACGCACCCCATAAGAAAACCGCAAACATAAATTTTGTATCCTTTGAGAATCAGTTTGTAATAATGCTGGACCATATATACTATCGCAATACGATAATTTTGAGAATATCAAAGACTCGCAAAGTTTGAGTTTCAGCTTAAAAGAAAGAATATCTGTATTAGTATCTGTAAAAAACTAGTATGTTTTGTGAATCTCAAATCGGAGTCCAACCAAAGTCCTAGATTCTTGTTTTCTTTCACAATGGGAAGAACATCAGTGCCAATTCTGATTTGCAGCAGCTCAGTTGCGGACTCTCTGACTCTCTCACCATAGATTTTTTAGAATTGAGCTCCAAATTATGTGCACACGAAATTTCAAACAAATATTTCAATTCATCATTTATTGAGGCTTGTGATTGCTGCAAATCAGAAGGTTAGAATGAAAGATCAATCTGGGTATCATCTGCATAGTGATGAATTGTACCAGGTGATTCAATAACGGTTACGAGGTACAGTATCTCAGGAACTAATAGTTTATTAAACACGCCTCCTGGCGAGGGCGGTAAGAACCAGAATGGTATGTATAGATCTTTATTTCACTCACCAAACCTTCCCTCCTCGAACCATACCCTTTGTTAGCAATTTATTAGTTCCTGAGATACAGCTTCTCGGTTACCCTTATTGAATCACCTGGTACAATTACTAATAGAGTTATGGAAATCAGATATGTATAAAGAAAAACGTAACGGTCCAAAAATTGATCCTTGTGGAACTCCAAAGGATACTTGTAATTCCTCAGACATCTTTCCGTCTAGAATCACCTTCTGTGTTTGACCGGATAAATAATTAGAAACAAGAGATACCGCTTTATGTGTAAATCCAAAAGACGTCAATTTTTTGCGAAGGATATCGCATGGTCTAGGGTGTCGAAAGCCTTACTGGAATCCAACAGCACCAGACAGACAATTTTTTTGATACATAGTTGAATAGAGAATTTCAAGACGAATAAAATTGGCTACCGAAATATACAAGTTGCCATTTGAAACGAACAATGTGGGTCTACTTCCGATCAAACAGGTGGTTGAAGAAAATTGCCATCGAGTTCAAGGGGAGCGTCATCATCGATGATATAGCCCTTGTAAATTTTAGATCTTTATCTCTTCAAATGAAAAAAACTACAGGCTGTTACATGTCTCCTGTGTCACATTCAACTGTATTATAGGTCAACAGCTCGTTGTCGAAGCAGCCTTCACGGGCAACCCCATCCCCAGCGCCGAATGGACGAAGGACGGCGCTCCTCTACTACCCTCCGACAGGGTGCTGATGACATGCGACGGCCGGCGCGTCGGTATCCGTATAGACAAAGCGACGCCCGCCGACGCCGGCGTTTACGGGGTGCGGATTGTTAGCCCTATGGGGGAGGACAAGACGGAGGGGAAGGCTAAGGTCAGGAAGGTGTTCATGGCGCCGACGTTCACGCAGCGGTTCGGCGATTTGCAGCAGGTGAGTCGAAATCAAATAATAATAATAAATGATGATATTGAGTCAGCATGAATGTACCGGGTCAGTGAAAATATATCGAAAAACATTATATCGAAAGACAAAATATCGAGAACAAAATATCGAAAAACCGAATATCGAATGGAAAAAATATGTGTTGTATTTGAAATAAGGAAGTTAATAATAATTCCGGAATAACTGAAAAAGTAGCAACATCGAGAATAACAATCTCAAATCCACCACGTTTTTAAATCACCCTGTATAGATATTCAGAGAAATGTAAAAAACGGTTACCGAGATATTCACGTGGTTCCTTACTTTTGCCCAACCCTGTATGTATAATTATACCTGTGGTACATTCGGGTCAGTGAAAATATATCGAAAAACGTTATATCGAAAGACAAAATATCGAAAACAAAATATCGAAAAACCGAATATCGAATGGAAAAAATATCGAACGGAAAAATGTCGAACGGAAAAAATATCGACTGACATAACAGCGAATGGAAATATTATCGAATTACATAGTGTCGAAGGGAAAAAATATCGACACAGTATATTATCGAATAACAAGATATCGAAAAGGAAATAGATATTATAATTAATAAAACAACTGACTTTGATAAGTTGATTTGAAAGCTGGTGTCAAAATGTCTCCGAATTTTCAATATGTTTCTAGCCAGAAGGGAAATAATAAACTAGATCACAATGGTTATTTATACACCCGCGAGAAACAATCAGACACCGTCAGCCAAGATCCAGTCGGCGAGAAGACACACTTTCCGTATTCAGTGTGTGATGGACTATGTAAGTGCCAATATTCCATTCACACCAAAGGTGCGACGGATGGACACCACATTGCGTCGCACCCATCACACCCAATAGAGCAGTGCTATCAACCATCGAACAACACTGCCTTGAAAGGATACAGATGTTAGTGGCAGCGAAACAGTTACTCAAGAGGCGAGGGAGAGGGCTGGCGAAAAATATACAATTCCGCGAAAAGCTCTCTCGCTTATTTTAACCGCCTCCAAGTGTTTTTGACAATCCGCCGACTGCTGATCAGGTGAAAACCTTCTAATGGGGGTATTTATGCGATGAGGCATCTATTCAACAGAGATACCCCAGTCCTGGCACAGGGCCTGGGTCCGAGTTACTGCACCAACCGATAACGACTGAAGGGGTTCGAGAATCCTTCAAAGGCTCTAAGAACTTTGCTGCTCCTGGTCCCGACGGGAGCAACAACTTCTGGTGGTGAAAGACAGACTTATTAGGACTGTCCACCATAGGATTCTCAATATCATGAAGAACACTTTCGGAAAAAAGAGTTGGTCTACCAGATAATGTACCTTTACAGATACAGTGTTTTGTTCGAAACTCTGTATAATATGCAATAGGTGATTGAAAAGCATTTGGAAATGCTTCATGAAATTGTTTCCGGCAGCTTTGAAGTGAATATTTCCACGCTCCATCAGGATTACTATTACTTCTGAAGTGTGCCATTAATAATGAAGCATCTATTTCACAAGAAGGAAACCATATTGGTAATCCCAAAAGGATATATGAATACTTTTCTAGATGATAATAAAGATACGAGTATTTGTTCGCCTTGAATTTCTCATGAATATTTCAATAGCTATCGATAAAACATTTACTTAAGGATATCCATTTTGAATTCACCAATGATATATCTCATGGATGTTCACATGAGGCTCAGGAAGAGAAGAAGTTGGTATTCGAGAATTCTTAAAAATACTAAGACGGAAACGTCAATGAAGAACAGAAGATTTCAAGCGATGGTTATTTTTATGAATTTCTCTGAATCGGTTGGTTTTTTCCTAAATGATATCTATTTTTTATGTTATGTCTTGGATGGCACGAAAGGAAATTCCTATTAGGTTCGAATAATATCGTGCGTACCTAGGGAGGATATGGAGAGAAGGAGGTTTCAGAATTTTGCTTTTGAAGTTCATAAATCCTTCGGAATACTTCCATTGGCGAAGAATTCCAGAGTTTTTCTGTTCCACAGACGGTAAAGTGCTTCTCGATATATCTGAACGTTAACAACGAAAAGATGACTGGGGTTGCCAAGTTCATCTCTAGTGTTGCTAGTGATGAAATGATTCACATCACAATACTGATCATCGATGGACATTTTATGTACCAAAATCCGACATGAAACGAGTATCCATTATGTGAAGTGATATAATAAAGTTGGTACAGCGATTTTCTCGCTGCCGCCATATTGTAATGAAAAAAAGCATGTCTTATTCGCCAATATCCATATTAGTGACAGAGCATCAATATCTTCATAGATATTTTGCTATTGTCACAAGATGTTATCTTGATGACAAATTTTCATGTCTTGTTTATGTAGGAATGAAGCTACCCTAACAACGCGGGATCTTGCTGGTACATCCCGCTAAGGTCCTACAAATGTCCCAATGTTTCAGACTTAGGTACGATATCCCAGAGATGTTTCTCTTGGGACATCATCAGATGTTTTCATTGGATGTTCTAGAAACATCCCATTCGATCTTTTTTTATAAACAATATCATGGTTCCGTATTCGCTAATGATGATTGACATGATTGAATAGTTCAAACAATTGTGTCATTTGAAACATTGAAGAGTTGGTAAAAAATAGAAATCAAAACTGTATTCGTACTCATATACTTATATATACCTATACCAAAGCCGGCTAATTTCAGTAATTTCATCTATAATAAATTGAAATAATTATACTAAATATTCCTCAATAGGATTACCAAAGTACCTGCTCAACTTCATGAACCATGTAATAAACGACAAAATGGAAATATATCACTCCAGCATATTTATTGCTGAATTTATTTGTTATACCAGCCGATAGATGGCGGTACAACTACGTTGCTAAGAGTTACTAACAGCCGTCGGCCCAGCGCCAACGAATATGAGCCTCAAACAACTGTTATCAACTTCCATAGTTATTGGACCGCACCGACCTTATATTTTCGGATTCGGAATTCGGATTGTTACTTTATATCTGGAAATAGGTCGTCCTTTTTCAGGATTTCAGATCGAAAATAATTCATACCGTAGAAGTTTCTTTAAGTACCCTGAATGTCTCTGGTACATCCCGTATCATCCCACAAACATTCTGATGGGATGTTCATAAGACATCGCAAATGCTGACAAGGGTGTTGCCAGCAACATCCCAAGAATGTCCCAAGGAAAATAGGGATTTTCCAGAGATATTCCTATCACCCCATATGGATGTTTCTACGACGTCTTACAGATGTTATTGTGTTATTAGGGTAGTTTCTCTGTTGATGCTCTGAAATAGGTCGAAGTTCTATGATTTCCATTAGGTATCGTTTCTGATGGAATAATGATTGAACTCTACTATTTGTTTCAAGCTTCCAGAAAGAGATGCCAAATTCCCATGCAGAGTCACCGGAGTACCCCAACCGGAAGTCGTATGGACCAAAGATGGCGAACCACTGAGAGAAACCGACAAATACCATATCAAGAGAGACGGAGATTTGTGCTGTCTCTACGTCTTGAACTGCACAGAAGGGGACGCTGGGGTTTACAGGGCCACCGCTATCAATCAAGAGGGGCAAGATAACTGTACAGCCACTCTGGAAATTGTCAGAGAAATGTGGGTAACAAAATTAATCAACTATGAAAATCATCCATTCTTAAAGTGGCCCCACAGCATTCATAAATGAAAGAAGAAACTCCAAGTCGGTCGACCACACTTTGTATAAAAAACTACAATCAGGAAGTGATTGGTTTCGGCACAACTACCATCATCAGACTAAATAAGACCTAAAATACATCATGCATGAATGTTAAGGAAAACATGTACAAGGTGGGCCAAAAGAAGTCATCCGATGTTATTTGGTTCTCTTTTTTTTCTAAATGAAAAGCTTCGATTCTGTTTTTTAATTATGTTTATTTGAACCTCCAGAATTGAGAAGATGATATCGGCCAAATAGGCGCCGCCACAATTGATTTCTTCACGGGCTCGTTTTATGGCATTTTTCATCACTTCGGCAAGATCTTCGGGCGACAGATTCGGGCATTCGTGTCGAATGTTGTCCTTGAGGGCTTCCAGGGTCTCAGGCTTGTTCACATAAACACAAGACTTCAAAAAACCCCACCAAAGAAGTCTGCAACGGTTAAATCGGGCGATCTTGCGAGCCAGAGCAAATCGCCAAAACGAGAGATGAGGCGATCTGGGAACGCCGCCTTCAGAATATCGGTTGTGGCTCGCGCAGTGTGTGCCGTTGCTTCGTCCTGTTGGAACCACATGTCCTCCAATCCTTATTCGTTCAATTGCGGCAAAAAAAACTCGGTAAACATGGCCCTATAGCGCGCATCGTCCACTGTTGTCGTTTGACCAGCGGCGACCTCGAAAAAAAATGGCCCGATGACTCCTCCAGAGTAAACAGCGCACCATGCAGTCACTTTGAGCAGGTGTAATCGCTCCTCGTGCATCACTCGTGGATTTTCAGTGCCCCAGAAGCGATAGTTCTGCTTGTTCACATACCCGCTGAGGTGGAAATGAGCCTTATCGCTCATTATGATTTTTGTCGAAAAATCGTCCACGAGATTGAGGATGGTTTGGCTTGGATTATTCCGCTTTCTTGGGGAGTGTATCGCTCCATGGCTTGTTCACTTGTATTCTACATCTGTCTAGTACACAAATGTCGAAACAGATCTGACATTGGCCGCCATTTGCAAAAATAAGAGCATCTTCCAATAGGGTGATTTCTTTTGGCCCACCTAGTATATGGTGTCAGAATGGAACAAACCTGTTATGGGTCAAGAAAAACGAACAGTACCATGGAAATCACAAAGACTAACCTTATAAGTTTCGTGAAGTGTTGGATTAAGTGACATTCTTTAAAACGGCTCTGACTCTAATGAGATCGATCATTTCAAGAAAATTTTGAACGTTTTTCCATCGATCACATGTTGAAAAAGAGCAGAATATAAAAAAAAGTCAAAGAAAGGTATATGGAGAATCAATCTGGAGGATTGACAGTATTGACATAACGTAGACATGGGACAAGGTAAACAAATGACAGGAATATGAAATTGGTTGTCAATATCAGAGGAAACTAATATATACAACCTGGCAATCAAGAGTAACAAGAAGAAAAAGAATAAGAAGAAGAAAGGAAAAAGGCAGAAGAGGAAATGAATAAATAAGAATAGTAGACAAAACACTCGAAACTCTTTAGGTTTGTCCAGTCTAGTCCGACTCTGTTATAATGTTTGCAGATTGCAATTTCTTCTCATTATTTCCTTCTTTCTTTCATTCTATTTCAGTCTTTTCCACCATGTTTCTTGTTTTGTCTAGTCTTCTTATTTATTTATCTCCCTTTCTGCTCTTTTCCTGCCTTCTTCTCATTCTTTTTCTTCTACTCACTCTTATTGATTGCTAGGTTGTGTATATTAGTTCCCTCTGAATTTCATAGTCCTGTCATTTGTTTACCTTGTCCCATTATGTCAATAATCTCAATCCTTCAGATATATCTTTATTTGACAATGTTTTTTTAAATCCTGCTATTTTTCAACATATGATCGATAAATAACGTCATAAATGTTTTCGAAATTATCGATCTCATTAAAGTCAGATTTTTCTGACTCTTCAGCCGTTTCGAAAAGTTTTACTGAATCCAACAATTCACGAAACTTATTAGGTTAGTCTTTGTAATTTCCATGATACTGTTTGTTTTTCCTGAACATAACAGGTTAGTATATAACAGGTTAGTTTCATTCTGACACCTTAAACATGTTTTCCTTAACATTCCTGATGTATTTTAGGTCCTATTTAGTCTGATGATGGCCCTTGTGCCGAAACCGGTCACTTTTCGAATGTAGTTTTTGATATAAAGTGTGGTCGACCGACTTGGAGTTTTTCTTTCATTCAAGAAAATTGATGACCGATTGCATGATTATTTGTTTCTCATCGTCCAAATAACAACTCGGTATATTATAGATCTTGTTTAAGAGATGAACAATCAATCGCAGAATATCCCACAATCATATATCATAACATAAACAATTCACAGTTACATTATGATATCTACACATGAGAGATACTAAATAGTTAACAAACTAGATATGGAAACATTGAATCCCTAGGTAAGAAATAGAGAGGGAACATTTTTGTTCGAATACTAGGCAAAAAATGTTGTACCTAATTTGCCGTCTGAATTTCAAATTCTGCAAAATTCATTCACCAATACCTGAAACTTTCCTCACGAGAATCTAAGTTGAATATGGATGCAAAAATTATTAATAATCGTTGTACCAGAATATCCTTAGATCCAAAATATTCAGGAAGGTTATTGGAGACGTTCTCATTCCAAAAACGTATTATAACCTTTAGATTAAATTTTATGCCAGGTATGTGATTTTTCGATACCTGAAGCATTCCTCACGAGAATTCCAGTTGAAGTGGAATGCAGAAAATATCAAAAATCGTTATTCCAGAATATCCAAAATATTCAGGAAGGTTATTGAAGACGTTCCCATTCCAAAAGCGTATTATAATCTGCAGGAATTTTATGATAACAAATTTCAGGTCGAGTATGTGATTTTTCGATACTTGAAACATTCCTCACGAAAATTCCAGTTAAAGTTGAATGCATAAAATATTAATAGGTAATCGTTATGCTAGAATATCTAAAAATCCAAAATATTCAGAAAGGTTATTGAAAGCGTTCTCATTCCGAAAGCATATTATAACCTGCAGGAATGGGCTTATATCACAAAAAACTTTTATTTCATAATTCGATAGAACTCACCCAAACTAGCTCACCACCGCAAACCATTTCTTGCTGTGAGCTCCCTACGTTTTATAAAAAATTATTGAAATCCCCGATTTTTCGGACCTCTGAAAACGAGGCGATGATGTGACATCAAAACCCTAATATTGAAACAAGACTATTCCAGACAGAGATGAATGATACTTGATTTCTGACAGAATGAATTAGCGCGAGATCACAGTTGAAAGGATTGATAATATATATCAGTTGCCTCAGTCTCCGTCGGGCGTTTGGTATTTTCTTTTAACTATGGCGAGATGAGGTTTCTACGTCATAAGAGGGTCCGTTTTCAGAAGGTACTATCATTTATGTCCAAAAATAATACATTCCGTTAACTTTTCGATCGAATTATGTCGTCAATCATTATTTATGTATAAAAGGACCATTATAAACATGGTTTGAGTTGAAAGTTCTACTAAGGTGGACACGCCCATTTCATGATAACAAATTTCAGTTCAGGTATTTATGTGATTTTTCAAAATTCAGAACTAGCAGAATGCTATCCCTCTCCATCAGCAACATGAAATCTCAGATATACAGGGTCTCCCAAAACTGCTGGGAAACAGAGCTTCCACGTGTAATAGCGGTGAAAATAAGTTGATAATGTCCATTTCATGTGTATACTATAATGTACCGTTTGTCCGTGGAAAGAGTTCCACGTTTACATTAATAGAATCAGGTGCATTTCAATTTTTTACGTCGAATTGACCTTCATATTGATGGAGGTGAGCGTTAAATCGAATATTCTTCATGAAAAAATTTCCACTGTCAAATAGATGTTGTATAATAATGTCATTACACTTGTACTGGGAATATCTGTCAGCAGTATCGGGAAAAATAATTATTACCCCAGGAATATTGGAGTAGGAGGTTTTGACAATAGTAATAAATTGAGGATAATCAATTTGTCTTCATGTTCGAGTACTGTATCACCACCTTCAAGAATGTTAGGTGGTGAGGGTAGTTTCAATTCTTCCATAATTTTTTTTTGGGGTTTCCTCGATATCTGATATACCCTACTAAATGCACCTTGGTCAAATCCCATTGAATTGTTTCACTTATTTCTGAACAGCGAACAAAAATGTGTTTTTTAATCTGAACTCTGATTACTCCTCACTGACCCGTACATTTTGGGATATAAGTCATTTTGATCATCATAGCTTTGTGTCCTAGCAATTTTGGGACACCCTGTATTATGAAAATGTAATAAAAAACTTCATATTATTCAAGCTATGTCAATAAGAACGATGTTCTTGGACAATACAGTACAGTTGGATTGATTGACTCATTGTTCACAGCAAAGCACAAAAGAAGATCGAACCCCCGGTCTTCCTCAAACGCATCGGCGATACGGAGCTCTTCAAGGCCATGACGGCCAAGTTCACAGCCTGCGCCTCAGGAATTCCAGAACCCACCGTCGAATGGTTCCACAACGACAAGAAGCTATTCCCGTCCACCAGGATCCGGATGGACAAGGATACGGCGGGGCTGTTGAGATTGGCGATTAGTGGGGTGGATGTGGATGATTTGGGAAGGTATTCCTGCAAGATCAGTAACGAACACGGCAGCGATATTTGCCATGGTACTTTGAAGTTCGACGAAGGTTAGTTTGTCCGCATTCATCAACAAATAAAATACGCAGTATCCGTATTCAACTGACAAGCCAACTGCACAATGGGGAAGTTTCCTATATTGAAAAAAAAATAGGAACTTGACTCCTCCACCATTCCTATGACGTACTTTCTGAAAATCCACATTCACACAGAGTTGAACTACAATTCCCGTGCCAGTATGACGTTGCCGACATCATCAATATGTCTAGATTTCCGAAACTTGTTTTTTTAATGCATAATAACTATATCACAACATCAATGGGATATAATAGGTTCTTCAATCCTACTTTGTCAAGTATTATGAATAATTCCCATAAATCTCTCATTGACTGAATGAAGTTGCTTACTGATAAAGATAAATTATGATATTTTGCGAAAGTATCTATTATTTTTCACTATCGTTATATCACAATATGTTATTCATAACTTGTCAGTCATTTTTTTGGTAATTAATTCGTTCCTTGATAAAACGGATCTATTTTCTACAAGAGTTGCAGATTATATCTTGCTACAGTGCCTTATACTCCAAGTCCGTCCACACCACTCGAAATACTGACAGGCACAACAAGAGGAAGGAGCCATGGGTGTCGGCTTCATTCTGTTCTGACCGATGACAGTAAATTAGAAGAATAGTATCATTGAATGTAGCCCATAGTGATTCATTGATTCAATGATATTTTCATGCGGAGTCGAGCTCTTTTCGAGATAATCTAATGCATAAATAACAAAACCATAACCTGTCAGGATGGAGCCAACCACCCTCTGCATTCCTGCTTCGAGTGCATTTGTGGTTATGTATGTTTCTGTTCACCAGCTTCACTGCTTCTTCTATTTTTTTCATTCATTTTTCATTCGTTTGCTATTCGTTAGCTATTTGCTAGCTATATTCTTCATCATCAGCTATTTCAGACTAGATTCACAATGTATGTCACAGTTTGTCGCCCCGAAAATTAGAAATTGCTCAAATTTGAAAATGAAATCGACTTAGACTTTATCGGTCGTCATTCTGTACAGCGTGGACATAAAACTGGAAAGTTCCGAACTTATTTTATCTGACTTATCTGAAGGAAACTTACCCATTGTACGACAGCGTATCAGTGCTACAATTCCTTCATTTTATTCAATCCAATTTTTCTCAAAATATGGGTACTGCGAGGCTCTCGAGGCTGTCAATTCTAGGGGTAAACTCTGATGACTTAGGGAGGTATTCGTGCAGATCAGTATCGAGCACGGCAGCGATATTTGCCTGCTACTCGGAGTTTTTACGGAGATTTGTTTGTCTACATATATCATATTGAGCAGTATACGCTCTATATACGTTTCCCACTGAGAAGGCAACTGCAAAATCAATCACACCATGACGCATCAGCGCCACAACTCTTCCATTTCATTGCATCAAAATCTCGAGATTTTAAGATGTATTCATTATTTCCCGAAATTCAGAAAATGTTTCTCAAAATACGGATACGGCGGGGCTGTTGAGAATTGAAGCTATTAAATTTTGAGGCGATCACGGATGATCTGGGGTAATATGCGTACAAGACCAGTAACGAGTATGGCTCTGATGTTTGCCATGCTACTCTAAAGTTTTATGAAGGCTATAATTTGTCCACATTCATCTTCGACAAAATACTTATCTTCATCCTTCATCAATAGCGCTTCTAGGATTTAGTTGTGATAGGTGATAAGTAGGTTAATGTTCAATAATCACTTATATTATAATTCGTCGTAAGAACGATGTAGGGAGACTCTTATTGCTAATATATAGGGTGAATCGAAAATGTGTACCGAGTTTTCTGGAGATGATAGCACATTGAGAAATAATCATGATTTGATGAATGAATAAATGGCCCAGAATGTATATTAGAGCAGATGAATCCTTCCAAAATTGATCAAGTCAAGATATTTTTTCAGCATAACGTCCAAACGGTGAGAATTTATCTTCTTCGTTTATTATAAGATACATTTTTCTGATACACTCCCACATTTCTGGAATTGTTAGGAGGGGTTTTGACGTGTGTTGGTCATGATTTGTCGTAGACAACTTTCTTCCTCGTATTCTGTTTGGTAGAGAAACGGGAGCATCTGATAGAGCGAAAAAACTTACATAAGAACGGTTCTTTTATCGGAAAACGAAAAATTTAACCGTTTTTGAGATATTTGAGTTTTTGTAGTGACATGATATCAGCAGATGAATTCATTAGTAATAATATTTCAGGAGGCTTAAAAATTTTTGGCTGGAAACAATATCTCTATATTTCATTCTGAAACATTTTTTTTCACACAATCTTTGCACAATACTCAAAATTGTTTCAGAATTTGGAACGCGTCCGGAGGAAACGAATAACCAGTAATTTCTTGGGATCTCAGTTGGAAATCTCACAAATAATAGTACTTTGCGAAAAAACTGAACAAGGAAATCAACAATAACAATTCTTCAAGATCAATTTTATTTTCAATTCACATCAACTCAATATACCTTGGTACAACAATAATCTGTACCTCAATAATATTTCATGCAACGATCATGAAATGACAGCTATAAATAAACGAGCAATATAGATTGCGATCGTTATATACACCATTTTTTTCGACTAATAAATAATGATAAAAATATATGAATCCATTCTAAACTATATATTTCAACATAATCCAGCATCTCCGATCAATGAATTGCCTGTACTTTTCACGCGTTGTTGTACCCCATTCACTATGGAGAATATCAATTCACTAACGAACAATGGTTGTCAATTCCAAAACAAGTTCCTTTTCTAAATATGGTTTTCATACTCAAAATAACCAAAGGTCTTCAGCCAACATATTTTAATGAATTTAATGTTCTCAATAGCCAAATACATCAACACCAGACAAGATCAAATGCATATTTTCTTATAAATGTATACTCATACCCATACTGGTGGTGGCATGAAAAATCTTTCAGGCCCTACGGGAATTCAATAATTTTCCAAATGCCATTAAAGAGGCAAAAATTGTGAAAGGGTTCAAGAGTGAATTGTTGGAATATTTGAAGCGTTAGTTGGTTGAAAATGTGTGTGAGTATGTGTGTACTTGATTATATCAATATTTTTTTATATCTCTTATTATGTATTCTCGTTTGTACCTTTTTGTCGTTTTCATTTTTATTTTTTGATTACTGTTATTTACTTTCAGATTTCAATCATGTTATTCACATTCAGATTTGAATTCCAATATTATTCCTGCACTGTGTGAAACTCAGAATTATCATTATGTGTTATATCTGAAACTGTTGGATTCTGTCCAAAAAAGGGCAATTCGTCTCGTGGGTGATGCCTCACTCACAAACTCACTCACTTCTCTGGAACACCGTAGAAAAGTTGGTGATCTGGCTCTATTTTATAGATTTTTTCATGGACAGTGCTCTTCTGAAATATCAACAATAATTGTACCTCCCTTGGCAGTCCCCGCGAGATTAACCCGTCGAGTTGAGGCTTCGCACCTCTTCGTGGTCACTTTGGAGACCTGCTGAATATCTCTTTCCAAAGACTCGTTCATCCATTGAACAGCGAGGCTCTGGAACAAATTGCCAAGGAAGATGTTCCCCGAGGCATATAACCTCCAGAAATTTAAGAAGAACGCCAATTCCTACCTTATTTCCCTTGGTTCTCACGATGTTCTCTGATTATTACAGGATATCCCTTTTCGTGGGAACCAGAACATCAAAAAAAAATAATAATGCAGAAAAATACTACTACTATCATTTCGATGAAACCGTGAAATCGACGTTTTTTTGTCATTCGCAGGCCTCGAACCGAAACCAAAACGCCCCATCACCGACCAGTACGCCGACTTCGACAAGTACAAGCGCACAGGTGCGCCCATGCCGCTCTCCGACCCGCCCATCATTTCGCGCATGACCGACCGGCACTGCACACTGTCATGGCGGCCGTCTATGCCCGGTGGGCCTAGGCCGCCTGTTACCTACCAGCTGGAGATGTGCGAAATGCCGCACGGCGATTGGTTCACGGTACGGTCGGGCATAAGGAGTTGCGCGTGCGGGGTGAGGAACTTGGAGCCGTTCAGGGACTACAAGTTCCGAGTTCGTGTAGAGAACAAGTACGGGATCAGCGATCCGTCTCCGTTCGCTTTAACTCACAGGTGGGTACTCAATCGACGACAGTGTGTATTTTAGACGTAATTATTTTCGTCTCAGAAACGTCTTTCATATTTCCATCGGAATGAACTGCTTCGAGATGTGTTTTCTGTATATTTTTCTGCTGCTTTTATATGCTTGCTGACTCCACGAATAATGCCTCGAGCCATAACGCCGTTATTTGTCGTCCGATTTTTATGAACATTAAACAAAATGTAATGATTCCTCAAACATTCGCCCATGTGTGGAAAACACTCTATATGGAGTAGGTCACATTTTATCCACACCTTGAAATGGAGAGATGAGTTTTCATACGTCCTGAAACAGAGAGACACTTACCTGTTTTGAGAAGTACGTCCTGTAGACGACTGGTGGTGATTGCTGTAGCATTCCCATTCCAACTTCAACTCACAGAATGATAATAAAAATGATGATATCATTAGAAGGACACCACTTCTTATCGAGTGAAAATTAGAAAAAATAAGTAATGAATCTTCTCCTCGGCCCAAGACAATCGGAGAATTCTCAAACACTCTCTCGAGTGCTTTCCATCGTGTATATACGGTGTTTTCTGGAATGAGTCATCTCCAACAGGATGAAGAACTTCCCATAATTAATCATTCAATCAGATATTACCCATCATTCTTAGAGAAGTTGCACAATGATGAAAAATTGATGAGAGTGAACATCAGTTTTACTCACCGGATGAACAATGTGACTAATCTTTCATCAAAGTCACGAACAATATGGCGTCAAAAACCAGGGCACGATATTGTTCTCTTCTATGTACCGAAGGTTCTAGTGTCATTGATCAATCGGTTAAAAGATATATGACCTGAGATTGGCACAAGCAGTTCTATTTCCAGTATTGATGATCCAAATATCAAATTATACAGCGAAAACCTTGAGTATATCACAAGAATCGTGCAGAGACTGATTGAACAAAAGAACATGAAAATAAGGAATTCACAATAGATTTCATAATGATACCGAGTCGTATATAAACTTCACCGTTTGAAGCAGCAAGAAGTTATTGACAGTTTGTTTGCCTTCTACAGAACCTGAATACATAACTCAATGTGAAGCTACTAAAAATAACTGTGAATGGAAATATTCAAGCAGATTAGAAATATTGGACAATGGAGAAGTTGAAACGCAATCAAAACAACATTATATTATATGAAAATGCCAAGGTGCACATTTTCTCCTACAATGGGCGTCTTTGAGATGTCTCTTCTATAGATCTTTCAATTCATCATAGACTTAATTCACAATGAATGCTTCTAGCCATATCTCCGTTATTTGATTGTTCCGATTTCCATGAACATAAAGCCAATTTTTATACATTTCTGAAACATTAGCCTGTGTGTGTACAAAACGATCTATATGGATAAGTTCACATTCTATCTAGACTCTACAATGAAGACGTGAACTTCCATGTTTCGAACCTTCATTTTTATACGTTTTGAGAGGTAAAGAAACGAATCTGTTCTGAGATGAACGTCTGGTCTGGTGGTGATCGCTGTTGCATTCTCATTTCACAGATTCGACTCAGAAGTCAATATGGATGATGAAGATAATGAGATCAACACATATTCCCAATTGCTTCATATTATGTGTTCAGGATGTTCTCAATGATGAAGCACCTATTTCAGTAGAAATAATATTAGAGAACTCACCAAAATAAATCATTCAATCAATTACCTATTATCTAGATAAATGCAGACAAATGGAAGCAAGCATCAGTAGCTATAATTACCTGATGAACAATATAACTCCTGATGCATCAAAAGCACAAACAATATGACGTCGAGAACCAAGGCAAATTCTATGTCATTTCGATTATCAAAAAACTCTCTAAATGATACATCATATGAGATTACCAAAAACAGTTCTATTTTGAGTAGGAAAGAAGATAATCCGAATTTCAGTTCGAACAGAGGAAACTTCGAAAATAATTCAAGAACCGTACAGACGTTGATCAGATAAGAGATGATGGAAACAGAGAATTCACTCGAGATTTCATTATAGTAGCAAGTTATATAGAAATTTTTTTGGTACAGCGGTTTTATCAACTCCTACAAAGCCCGAATACATAAGCTATGTGAAGTTACAAAATAAGTGTATGTACATGAACATAATCAAGAATGTTGGACAATGAAGATGTAGGAACGCGATCAAAACATCAGATAATTGAAATATGATGTAAAGCAGTTCCAGGCCGCCCTCCACCTACCAGCTGATGTGATACTATACTGGATGACTTCTCACATGATGGGGATATTTCGATATCCCGGAAGAATCAAAAACTGTCTTTCTCCAGTGTGTGCTTCTCGTTTGAATATTGCAAGATGAGTATTCATTGCACTTCCATGATTTCCTTGTCCCCAATTCCAACTGTACCATGCAATGAATTCGCTAATTGAATATTTTCAACTGCTTGCTTAGCTCTCTAATGAAAGAATTCATTGTCGAATGATAATAAGCGCTAATCAATAGGAGCGATCATCACTCACACTATCAAGTGAAAGAGGAACTCAACCATACTAATCTGGAAATCACGTTATTCACAATGTGATTTCTTCAGGCAGAAACTAGAGCTGGAACTTCCCAAATTCCGGCCGTATCTGCCGCCCGAGATCGACTTCCGCCCCGAGACCTCCCCCTACTTCCCCAAGGACTTCGACATTGAGCGCCCTCCCCACGACGGTATGGCGCAGGCGCCACGATTCCTGCGCCAAGAACACGACACCCAATTCGGCGTAAAGGACCAGGGCGCGAACCTGTTCTGGTTCGTGTACGGGTACCCGAAGCCGAAGATGAGCTACTACTTCAACGACGAGCTGATCGAGACAGGCGGGAGATTCGATTCCAGCTACACCAGGAACGGTCAGGCTACTTTGTTCATCAACAAGTAAGTTATCCCTACCCCTCAGAGGCTAACGACTTGTCATCACGGGAATGGTGAACCCGAGATACCCTAGCCAGATATTAATCAAATTTCAACTTGTCTCGCGTGATTTCCCTCATTATCTTCCTTTTCGAATCTATCCTATCGACCTTCCTTGGCCAACTCCTCTTCACTTGTTTTCCTTCAAGCCCAACCTCACCATCAAGTGGTGTGGGAAGGGCGAACCGCGGCCGCTCGACCGATGAAGCATTTTGGAACAATATTTGCTATCTTCGGGTCAGATGGGACTGGTCAACGAGGCTCTGGCAACCTTATTCAAGCTGTGGGGACCAGTGGCTATGGAGAAACGGCATCAAATTCATATGTGATGTCTCTTACGGGTCCTCTGGGAAACAGAGCGACATCTCACAGTGAACAGCCTCAGCCCTGTACAGGGGCACCTCAGGGATGGACGAACAACTTGCTCTGTCACTCATAGGAGAAGGATAACTTCTGGTCTCGTTCGTAGACGAGAACCGGAATCTGCAGGGAAGTGAACGAAAAGGTTCTTCAATATTGAAGTGGCCCTTAATAATCATCATGAGAAGTTTATAGTTAAATTGATAACAGTTGAGATACAATAGGCCACTGGGCCTGATTATGTCATCAGACGAGCTTAAAAACGGAGAGGAGTGTTTAGTGGGTATACCTTGGAGTCTAGGGAATCCTACACAATCGAGTTGGGGATTAGACCCATCAGATGTCCCTAAAGGATTTCAACTACTTCGACGAAAAAAACGTTAACGTTAGCAGAAGTCAATCACGAGATTTCTTCGTCAGCGATCATTTCCATGAGGTAAGGCAAAAATTGCTCATCTCATGTCAAAATACCTACTCAGGCTCAACTCAGTTCTGAGTTCGGAGTTAGGGACGGTACTTGTCGAATCCCGATTTCCTCTCTGAAATCAAGCAATGATCATCCATGATTCTTGACTTCGCATTGAGTCGTGTACTGATTCAGCATTATATTTTGAGTAGTATAGTATTTTATTTCTCTCTGTCTCTCGGTCTCTCTCCCAATACGGTGTCAATAACTAGGGCGCGAACATGTTCTGGTTCGTGTACGGGTACCCGAAGCCGAAGATGAACTATTATTTCGACGACGAGCTGATCGAGACGGGCGGGAGATTTGATTCGAAATACAGCAGTAGCGGACAGGCTACTTTTTTTATAAATAAGTGAGTTACCGTCAGCGGAAGTCGATCACAAAATTCTCTCGTCAGCAATCATTTCCATAAGATGAGAAGAAAATTGCCCATTCATATACGAAATGCCTACTCAGACTAAATCCGGTCCTAGCCTCAGAGTTACAGAAAGTGATGCTTATCGTATTGTGTACTTTGACGCAGTTAACGGAAGACGATCCCAAGAATCTCTCCGAGGAAGTCGAATGCTTACTCAGACTTAAATTGATCCTGACATCTGAGTTACAGACGATGCTTTTTGAATTTCGAATTCTCAGTTGAAATCGAGCAATTATTACCCAAGATTCTTGAATTTGTATTCAGTCGTGAACTGATTCACCATCAGATTTCGTTCTAGTATAGTTTTTTCGTGTCTCTGTCTCTATCTCTTTCTCCTGATACGGCTTCAACGATCAGGCGCTAACCTGTTCTGGTTCATGTACGAGTACCTCAAGCCGAAGATGAGCTACTTCGGTCATGTTCCGATATGCCCGAACAGTACTGCCCAGTAATTGTTATCGTTACGATTGCCCTGTTAGAGGCTGGAAGTTTACTGTTGGTCACTTGTGGAGTGAATGGTGATGTAGTGCCAGTATTCATGGAATGTCAGGTTAAGCGTTCGAATGGTTGGGTATTTTCAAATCCTTCGGGAATATGTACATGACAACTACGAAATAGCCACAATGCTCAAAGTGGAATGATATGTTAAATAAATGCAAAAAGCTCAAAGTCATTTCCACACAGTGTTCATAAACTGAACAACAATGGTAGATTTCGGGAGAAAAACAACTACTTCCCTGGCTAATGCCACGCAGGATATTGAATTACATCCTCCCGAAATCTATGCATCGACTCGTATAAACGAATACTGATACAAGTGATTCTTTCCTGAATGCCCTATTGATTTCGATTAAGCAGGCCGCTAGACAACCACAGACCGGTTTCGAGCTCTTTGACTCTCATCAGTGCAGTGTAGTCTCCAGCCAGCAGTCCTAAGACCGCCGACTCAGCGAAGCCTAGCCAAACAAAATCAATTTGGCATTTTATCCACCCCGAGGCGTCTTTCATCGACAAAATGAAAGTAACGCCATCTGAGTAGAACAGAGGAAAGAATCACTCCAAAACTGAAATTCCCATACGGGAAATTCCCATAGGGCATTCAGGAAAGAATCACTTGTATCAGTATTCGTTTATACGAGTCGATGCATAGATTTCGGGAGGATGTAATTCAATATCCTGCGTGGCATTAGCCAGGGAAGTAGTTGTTTTTCTCCCGAAATCTACCATTGTTGTTCAGTTTATGAACACTGTGTGGAAATGACTTTGAGCTTTTTGCATTTATTTGATATGTACATGAATTAAAACTGAAAAATTTCATAGAGGCAGTAGATGCTGAAACTTACACACACAATTTTTTTTATATACTCCTAATATTATAGCTAACTTTGGATGGATTTTCACATACTGACACTTCCGTTGACTTTGATTGATCTGAAAGATCCATCAAATCTACTTGTGCTGTGAATTCAAATCGCTGGTTTTAACCAACACTCTATTTTTTTTCTTTATCCACAGTTTTTTTATCGCTTGGAGCGCACGAAAGGGAATCCCTATAATGTTCAAAGAACATCATGCGTTCCTAGGGAGGATAGGGACAGGAGGTAGGTATTGGAATTTTCTTTGAACTTTTGGAGAATATATGTTGTTGGGAATACTTCCACAGGCAATGAATTCCAGAGCCTAGCCGTTCTATGGATGAAGGAGTTTTGATAAAGTGCTGTTCGACATCTTTCGAGGTTGACAACGAAATGATGTGCTCACTGGGCTTGTCTAGTTCGTCTGACTGGTAATGCTAGTGAAGGGATGATAGCAGAGATTTCCGAAGAACATTTTCCGTGGAAGTATCGATAGAAAAGTAAAAGGTTGCCGACCTTTCTACGGTGTTCCAATGATGTCAGAGAGTGAGTGAGTGTGGCGTCATTCACCAGGCGAATGGCTCTTCTCTGGATGGAATCTAAGAGCATCAGCGTATGTTTTGGTGCTAAACCCCATATGTGGGAACAGTACTCTAGAACAGGCCGTATCTGCGCTTTGTAGATCATGAGAAGCTGTTGAGGTGTAAAGTAGCTTTTCGCACGGAACAAGAATCCGAGTTTTTGTGAAGCAGCTTTTGCGATGGATCTGACATGATTATCCCATGAAAGAGTGTTGCTGATGGAAATACCAAGCATAGCTATGGTGGGCTTGGTGGGGATGGTGGAGCCAGGCATTACAATATCGAGCATACTGAGTTCCGCCTCTCTAGAGAAAATGCAGGCTTGAGTTTTGGTGGCGTTGAATTCGACTAGGTTGTTTGTTTCCCTGGCTGTGATTTCAGCAAGGTCTTCATTGACAGCATTGACCTGCCTGCGCCGTGAGTTCTTAGTTTCCTGGGAAGGAATGGGAATTCTGGAAGAGAACGCAGTATGGAGGGTACTATCATCTGCAAAGCTGTGTATGGGGCAAGTTGTTACTCCCAACAGATCATTGATATGAAGAAAGAATAATGTTGGTGCCAAAATTGATCCTTGTGGAACGCCGGAATTGATGCCAATTGTATCAGACGATACACCGTCCACCACCACATGAATCGATCTGCCTGAAAGAAAATCCGATATGAGATGGCATAGCTGAGGTGGTAAGCCGTATGATGATAGTTTGTGGAGGAGTCCTTCGTGCCAAACACGGTCAAATGCCTTCGATATGTCCAACGCGACAACTAGAGATTCCCCGTGTTTTTCTAATGAAGCTTGCCATAAATGGGTGACGTAGGCAAGTAGATCTCAAGTAGATCTTCGGTGGCGAAAGCCGTATTGTCTATCATTGATGATTCCCGAGCTCTCCAGATATTTGATAAGCTCAATATTGATGGCTTTCTCCATCACTTTGGAGATTACTGATAACAGGGCAATGGGCCTGTAGTTGTTGGGCAGGTTTTTGTTCCCTTTTTCAAGGATTGATTTGACTCTAGCTGACTTCCAGCATGATGGAAAAATACCCGACCTATACGAGACGGTAAACAACTTGCAGAGAATCGGTGTTAAGTCTGGTGCACATTTTTGAGGTAAATAGATGGAATTCCATCAGGACCGTTAGCCTTATTCGTTTTGAGACCAATCAAAGTTCGTCTGATAGTGCGTTGACGGAAGACGATTTCGGGCATTCGACTCTCAACGGGTGGAATGTCTGGCGGCACTTTTCCTTGGGAATCTAAAGTAGAGTTTGCTGCGAAAATTTCTGCAAAAATATTTGCTTTCTCCTGCGATGTTGTTTCCAATCATCTCCACTCCTGATTCTCATGGGTTGATCACCAACTGCTTTCCTGAGGTAGATTTTACCATCATGGCAAAATGCTGATGATCACTTGTAATCTCGTACTTTCTTGAAAAGTTTTTGATTTGCTTCTGTTAGGTCATCGTTAAAATAGATATTTTTGTCACCATCCAGATTGCATGCCCTTGACTTCAATCCTCTCATATCTTCTCATCTCTTATTTCTGAGTTCATTCTCTTGAATACCTTTCTGATCTAGGACATCAATTTTTGCTCCAAGTTCATCTAATCTCTTCTTAAGATCATTATCTTCCTTTTTGAGACGTTTCAGTTCTGCAATCGCTTCTTCTTATATATTTTTCTGCTCATCAAAATAGTTCGACATGTGCTGCATAGAATGAAATTGTAAGTTATTCAATTGGTATTTTTTCGAAGCATTGGGTAGCAGTTCATTTCATCAAAAAATGTATGCATTCATTCATGGCACTACCATATTTCAGGTATATGCACATTAGAACTGAATTCACGCATTTTTTATGTGGGGAAATTGTTCGTGAAACATCGTGCGTGATAAATACTGTAGTCATTGAGATCATTGATCACAAAAGAATATCAATTGAATGCAGAATACAAAGATTCTGATTTTTTTTCTGAAATCTCAATTTTCTTTTCAGAATGCTCGAAAGAGACGTCGGCTGGTACGAAGCTGTTGCCAGAAATGAACATGGAGAGGCCAGGCAAAGAGTGCGTTTGGAAATTGCCGAATTACCCTACTTCCTCAGGAGACCTGAAATAGATTACGTCATGTTGAGAGGAAAAGCCAAGTTCGAAGCTAGAATAGTCGGAGTGCCATATCCAGAAATCAAGTGGTACAAGGACTGGAAACCATTGGCCGCTTCGACCAGAATCAAGGTGAGTTGGTGAATGGAGACTGGAAATGTCGTTATTTGTAGTGGATACATTGAAAAATCCATCAACAATAATGTGATTTACGAATTCATAGTATTGTCTTATCGAATCACAGTTAAGCATGTCTTGGATTGAAATGACCTCAACATTTATGATTCGAGTTTTGTTTTTCTTCAGAAAATTCAACCCAAAAATCTGCTTGTGAAAATGGCTCATCCTACTAAGTCGTAAGCAATGTCTCCTGTTCAATTCCCAGGCAACAGGATCCTCATTGAATTGTCAGCTCTCATGTAATGTTATGTTAGGATTTAAGAATATTTTAATTGAAATAATTAGATACCTTCACCTTTTGCTGGTTTTGTTGGCTTCTTTAGTCTTCTGGCCTGTTTTTCCCCTGAATCTCTTCTGGCACAAGTTCAAGGAGCACTCAATAGTATTGTTTGTTGATTGACAGGGCGCTATTTGGGTTTAAGTTTAGTTTCGAGGGTTTAGTCATTTCAATATGCTGTGTAGGGCGTATGCGTAATGAGCAGATAGATTTTTGACTGATTTCTTTCGGGTCGAATCGGCATGGCATGATGGAATTCCACCCATTATCCCCAAAAAATGTGCACTATAATCAATACCAATTCTCTGCAAGTTATTCACAATCTCGTACTAGTCGGGTATTTTCCCATCTTGCTGGATGACAACTAGAGTCCAACCTATTCCAAATTTGAGTAAATAAAAAAATGCCAACTATAGGCCTATTGCACTGTTATCAATAATCTCTGAAGTGATGGAGACAGCCATCAACATTGAGCTTATCTGGAAAGATCAGGAATCATCAATGATAGACATTATGGCTTTCACCAATAAACTAGAGATCTACTCGCTCACGTTATCCATATATGGCAAGCTCCATTAGAAGAGCATGGGAAATCCTTAGCTGTGGCGTTAGACATATCGAAAGCTTCCGATCGTGTTTGTGACCAAGGGATCCTTCACGAACTAGCATTATACAGCTCACCATCTCTTATCGAGGTTCCTTTCGTATCGTCAGATACTAGTGTCGTCAATTCCGGCGTTTCACAAGAATCAATCTTGGCACCAACATTGTTCCTACTCAATATCAATGGTCTGTGGAGGGAGCAAGTGGTTATATACTCCCAAACCACGCCCCATCCACAGTTTCGCAGATGATATCACTCCCTATACCACGTTCTCATCCAGAATTCCCATTTGCTCTCACTAACTAACTAAGAACTCACGGCGAAGGCAGGTCAACGCTGTTGATGGAGATCTTGTTGAAATTACAGTCTGGATAATCAATAATCGAGTTGATTTTCCGTGAGAAAACCTACTCTATACCTCAACAGCTTCTCATGATCTACGAAGATCAGTTACGTCCTCTTCCAGAATACTGTTTCCACATATTGGGTTCAGCACCTAACTGATGCAGTTAGAATATATCCAGAGAAGAATCATACGTCTGGTGGGTGATGCAACACCTACTATTTCTTTGATATCATTGGAACACCGTGGAAAAATCAGCGACCTCTCACTTTTCTTTAGATATACTTCTGCATAATTTTGTTCTCAAAGATCTCTGCTTTCATTCCATCCCTGGCAATACCGGTCAGACGAACTCGACAAGCCCAGCCAGCATATAGTTTTGTGATCAACCTCGAAATACGTCGAACGACGTCAAGGCTCTGAAATGTATTGCCTAAGAAAGAACTAACTAATCCCTAAAGGTCCAAAAATAATTCAAATACCTACCTCCTCTTTCTGAGCTTCTAAGGCACCTACGATGTTTCTCGAACATTATAGGGATACCCTTTCCTTTTGTGCGCTCCAAGAAATAAAATAAGTTATAAAATGCATATTTGAGTTGATAAGCCGAACAGTGAGTTTTTCAAAAATTGTGTGAACTATTTAGGACCCAAATGTTACAATACTCTACCGTTAGATATAAAATTGTTACGAAAATATAGATTCAAAAAGATCTACAAAATACATATTCACCACAATTATTCGAAATTGTATAATAATATTTCCTTAGGATAATGTGTATACATTTAGTTTCTCCGAATACTTTGAATCATGTCATATAAACATAATATGAACAGTTCACCTCAATCTTTTTCACTGAAATATTCATGTACACTTCGAACATTTCCATTCAAGACACATACAGATGTGTTTTCACCTAGGTGTCATAAACTTAATATATGCAAAACATATGGTAAAAATATATAATATGGATATTATATCCAAATAAATGAAATAAAATAAATGAATAAAAGCATTTTCTCCGCAGATAGCTTTCATCGAACCCGACCTCCACATCCTCACCATCAACGACGTCATCCTGAAAGACGAAGGCCTGTACTCGGTGAGCGCGCGCAATGTTGCCGGCTGCGCGTCCAGCAGCGCCATGTTGCACGTCGAGGAGAACGAGCATGAGTACAAGATGAGGAACTACACGAACTTGTCCCCGTTGAAGTCGAAGAGAAAGGCGTACACTGACTTCTACGATATCGGTGATGAGTTGGGACGCGGGACGCAGGGTATAACCTATCATGCAGTGGAAAGGTTGAATGGTGAGTTTGAAGGAAGTGCTGTTCACAGCCAAACGTTCCGTATTCACTGATGAAGCAGAATCTGGAATTGAACTCAAACTCAACATCAGTATCATAAAAACGTCTCGCCTTTTGTTTCTCATCCTTCTGTTCCTAATAGAATAACATGCAGTGGAATATGAACCTCGGTTTACCCTACCCACATCCTATAAAGAAATTATTAGTAACCATATTACTAATGATATTGATTACATAAAGAATTTGATGAATGATCATCTAGGTGTGCATGAAAATAGGGAATTCATCTTCTATAACATATCCTATGTATAAGCATGTTGGTGTCGAAGACAAGGGCATACAGAATGTCCTCTTGTTTTTCCTGGCGATATTTGCTTCATACAGTTCACAGCTGGAAAATTGCAAAAGTACAACCAGTTCCTGAGAGAGGCTAAAAGACCCTACCTACCAACTACAGACCGATCGCACTGTTATCTATCATTTCAAAGATCATGGAGCTCATGAAAAAACCTTGAACATTCAGGTATTATCAACGATAGGCAATATGGTTTTCGTCCTCAGAGATCAACTGGTAACCTGCTCGCTTACGTCTCACAGCAATCTATTGAACAATATGGTGAAACCTCAGCCGTGGCACTTGATATCTCCAAGGCATTTGATCGAGTCTGGCACAACGTACTACTCGCCAAGCATCCATCCTATAGCTTGCCTCCCAGCTATGTTCTCTGATAGCTAGTTTTCTCTCAAACAGGTCTTTCCATGTAGTGGTCGATAGAGTTTCATCAGACTCTCTTACCATAATTGCTGGTGTTTCGCAAGGGACAATTCTAGCACCAAAACTATTTCTACTCCATATCAACGATTTGTAGTACACAGCATCGCGGATCATAGTCCACTCCATACCGCCTCCTCTTCTAGGGCTCCAATACCAGCCAGGCAAATCTCAAACGAACGAGGGGGAAATGTTGACAACATAAATATGGGCTTGGCAAAAATTTTCGAACGGGGGTCCGATAACCTTGAAGATTTCAGATTTTCTAGAGAAAAGGCATGCTTGAGCCTGTCAGGAGTAACCATACCTTTGAAGACATCCATTTCGATGCTTGGTATCACTATCAGCAATAACCTTTTTTGGGAAAATCACTTGAGATCAATTGCTAAAAGTGCATCCCAAAAACTTGGTTTTCTGTTTCGGGTCAGGAGCTATTCCACTTCTAGTCAGCTTCGTATGATCTATAAGGCGCAGATCCGACCTGTCCTGGAATATTGTTCCCATATTTGGAGTGCAGCACCCGAACATACCCTGAAACTGTTTGATTCTGTTCAAAAAAGGGCAATTCGTCTCGTGGGTGATGCCTCGCTCACAAACTCACTCACTTCTCTGGAACACCGTAAGAAAGTTGGCGATCTGGCTCAATTTTATAGATATTCCGATGGACAATGCTCTTCTGAAAAATCAACAATTGTTCCTTCCTTGGGAGTCCCCGCGAGATTGACCCGTCGGCTTCGCACCCCTTCGTGGTCCCTTTGGAGGCCTGCAGAACATCTCTTTCCAAAGACTCGTTCCTCCAACGAGCTGCGAGGCTCTGGAACTCATTGTCGAGGGAGGTGTTCTCCGAGGCATATTACCTCCAGATATTTGAAAAGAACACCAATTCCTACCTTATTTTCCTTGGTTCTCACGATGTTCTCTGAACATTACAGGATATCCTTCTCCGTGGGAACCAGAACATAAAAAATAAAACATTTTCCAAGGAAGCATCGCAAGAATATGAAGCAAATATATAGACATATTTTCCTATAAGTAATTATTCCTTTATTACAACTATGACAACAGATGATTTATAATAACAATGTATTGAGTATTCATCTATGTATTATCTTTGAAATTCCTTCCACGCCAACCTCCCTACTTTATACAGAATATGCGATGATGAGTTCTCCTCAAGTGAAATTATCCGGAAGTAAAATACCTCTCCATTCGGATTTCCGGGCGAGAGGTGCTAGAGGGGGTTCACCATCGGCTCAAAAAGTCCTCAAGATAGACCTATGCAACATCCGAGGTCTAAGTAAGAACATCAACGATGTCCATCGACACCTTCAAATTGAAAAGCCAGACATATTGGCTCTTACTGAGACACAGGTCAATTCGTCCACCAATACGACCTATCTGCTCTGTCCTGGGTACGAACTCCACACACGTTTCAGATTCAAGGGAGGTCTCTGCCTCTACTCTAAAACGAATCTCTCATGTCAACGAGAAAAAACTTTGGAACCAAATAAGTTTGATGTCATGTGGTTCAAACTCGATAGCCAGAAACAGACCAAATACCTTTGTTGTCTCTACTTATCACCAAATGATCCATCCTATGAAGAGCTCTTCGAATTCTTGTCTCTGAAGCTTGACCAAATTCAACAGAACCATCCAGCAGCAGAAATCATCATCATGGGCGATTTCAATGTACACAACACTGCTTGGCTCGTACACTCTAACAGAACGGATGAAGCTGGGCGACAAGCCGAATCTTTCGCTATCACTCACGGCTTAGAGCAGCTTATCAAAGAACCCACACGAATTCCCGATGCCAATAACCATTCAGCTAACATACTTGACTTATTCCTCACTAATAATTCAGCACCCTACACCATCGATGTACGAGCTCCACTTGGCAATTCTGACCACACACTCATCTCCACAACCTGCCCATTTTTCATTCCATCAACTGCTCCGGCACCCCCACGTCTTATATGGCATTACAATTCAGGAGATTGGGACGGTCTCCGCATGTTTTTCTCCGAGTTTCCTTGGCATAGAGTATGCTTTGACTCTGAGGACCCTTCACAGTGTGCTGCGGAAATATCCGAGATCATCATGCTCGGAATGGACACATACATACCTCATTTTTCGAAAAGATCATCACCTTCGAAACCCTGGTTCAACAAAAACTGTTCTAGAACTGTTGCCTTGAAACAAACAGCCTACCATCGCTGGCTCAAAAACCCTAACCTCGCGACTAGAGCAGAATACGTTGATGCCAGGAATAACTGCAGCCAAACAATAGATGCTTCGAAAGAAACATACAATGCCAAGATAAGATCGAAACTCATAGATTGCCCCAATGGCTCCCGTTCGTTTTGGTCCCTTGCTAAAGCGGTCGGAAGAAATTTCACTAATAGTTCATTTCCACCACTGTCCAAATCCGACGGCACATTAGCAACAACATCGCAGGAGAAAGCGAATATTTTTGCAGAGATGTTCGCAGCAAACTCTACTTTAGATTCCCAAGGAAAACTGCCGCCAGACATACCACCCGTTGAGAGTCGAATGCCCGAAATCGTCTTCCGTCAACGCACTATCAGACGAATTTTGCTTGGTCTCAAAACGAATAAGGCTAACGGTCCTGATGGAATTCCACCCATTATCCTCAAAAAATGTGCACCAGAATTAACACCGATTCTCTGCAAGTTGTTTACCATCTCGTACAGGTCGGGTATTTTTCCATCATGCTGGAAGACAGCTAGAGTTCAACCAATCCCCAAAAAAGGGAACAAGAACCTGCCCAACAACTACAGGCCCATTGCCCTGTTATCAGTAATCTCCAAAGTGATGGAGAAAGCCATCAATATTGAGCTTATCAAATATCTGGAGAGCTCAGAAATCATCAATGATAGACAATACGGCTTTCGCCACCGAAGATCTACTGGAGATCTACTTGCCTACGTCACCCATTTATGGCAATCTTCAATAGAAAAACACGGGGAATCTCTAGCTGTCGCGTTGGACATATCGAAAGCATTCGACCGTGTTTGGCACGAAGGACTCCTCCACAAACTACCATCATACGGCTTACCACCTCAGCTATGCCATCTCTTATCGAGTTTTCTTTCAGGCAGATCGCTTCACGTGGTGGTGGACGGTGTATCGTCTGATACCATTGGCATCAATTCCGGCGTTCCACAAGGATCAATTTTGGCACCGACATTATTCCTGCTTCATATCAATGATCTGTTGGGAGTAACAACTTGCCCCATCCACAGCTTTGCAGATGATAGTACCCTCCATACTGCGTTCTCTTCCAGAATTCCCATTTCTTCTCAGGAAACTAAGAACTCACGGCGCAGGCAGGTCAATGCTGTCAATGAAGATCTTGCTGAAATCACAGCCTGGGGAACGAACAACCTAGTTGAATTCAACGCCACCAAAACTCAAGCCTGCATTTTCTCTAGAAAGGCGGAACTCAGTATGCCCGATATTGTAATGTCTGGCTCCACCATCCCCACGAAGCCCACCATATCTATGCTCGGTATTTCCATCAGCAACACTCTCTCATGGAATAATCATGTCAGATCCATCGCAAAAGCTGCTTCACAAAAACTCGGATTCTTGTTCCGTGCGAAAAACTACTTTACACCTCAACAGCTTCTCATGATCTACAAAGCGCAGATACGGCCTGTTCTAGAATACTGTTCCCACATATGGGGTTCAGCACCAAAACATACGCTGATGCTCTTAGATTCCATCCAGAGAAGAGCCATTCGCCTGGTGGGTGACGCCACACTCACTCACTCTTTGACATCATTGGAACACCGTAGAAAGGTCGGCGACCTTTCACTTTTCTATCGATACTTCCACGGGAAATGTTCTTCGGAAATCTCTGCAATCATCCCTTCACTAGCAATACCAATCAGACGAACTAGACAAGCCCAGTCACCACATCCTTTCGTTGTCAACCTCGAAAGATGTCGAACAGCACTTTACCAAGACTCCTTCATCCATAGAACGGCTAGGCTCTGGAATTCATTGCCTGTGGAAGTATTCCCAACAACATATAATCTCCAAAAATTCAAAAAAAATTCCAATACCTACCTCCTGTCCCTATCCTCCCTAGGAACGCACGATGTTCTTTGAACATTATAGGGATTCCCTTTCGTGCGCTCCAATCGATAAAAAAAAAAATGTGGAACATAATTTATCGCAATCTGTAATGGCAGCTTCAAGTATCAGTACAATTCCAGATTCTGTTTCATCAATCAAAGTGCAAAACTTAAAAAGCAAAACGTACAGAATTTTGTTGTGAACGGCGCATCACTCGTTTTTTTTTTCTGTAAAGGAAAAATAGCATCTTGCAAGCATCTCACAGATATCGCGTGTTGTCCGTGGAGTCAAGGGTACAAGAATTCAGAGACAGCCACTGTTAGAAATGATGTAGCTAGACGCTCGTCTATCCCCTTCATTCTCACGTTCAGCACTCAAACGCTGCTGCGCTGATGCTCTTAGATTCCATCCAGAGAAGAGTCATCAGCCTTGTGGGTGATGTCACAGTCATCAGAACACCGTAGGAAAGTCGGCAACCCTCCACTTTTCTTTAAATACTTCCACAAAAAAATTTCCTCCAGAAACTCTGCTTCATTTCATCACTAGCAATATACCGGTCAGACGAACTCGACAGGCATAGGAACCTTGTCTCTCTTCAAGATTCCTATTCATCGCACATGCTTCAAAGACTAGTCATCAATCTTATACTTTGTTGCATTTATGTAGGCTCTTATTTCAAACATGAGACAAATTGGTTCCGTACCGGCATAGGCATACTACTTTTCACATCACAATCAGTTGACATTCAGGAATTCATAGTAATTTTGATAGAGGTCCCACATTTCATGACTCAACTATGCCGCTGAGGTGTTGCACGGCAAATGCGAGTTGTGCCCGTTCTTGTACAACGAGCTGGACATGCTTGACGATCTCAGGCACAGGAAGCTCTTCTCTCTTCACATTTCTTATTCATCATACAAGCCTCGAATATAAATAACAATCATCAATTAATACGTTTTTTATGCTTAGTTGCATATGTGGGCTCTCATTTTCAACATGGGACAAATTTTTTCCATAGCTGCATAAGGACACTTCTACTAACATCACAACTAGTCGATATTCATAAATTCATAGTGATTTCGATAGACATCTCACAGTTCATGAATCCCTTTTATTTTTCCATTCAGGTCGCAACTATGCCGCCAAGGTGATGCACGGCAAGGGTGAGTTGCGCCCGTTCATGTACAACGAACTGAACATGCTGAACGAACTCAGGCACAGGAAGCTCATCTCCCTCCACGACTCCTACGATACAGACGACTCTCTGACGCTGGTTCTCGAGCTGGCGGGTGGCGGCAGTCTTGTGCAGGACCACCTGCTGAGGCAGGAGTGGTACACGGAGAGCGACATCGCAGGATTCGTGAGGCAGATGCTGCAGGGGCTAGACTACATGCACGACCGAGGATACGGCCACATGGGTCTCAATGTGAGTAAACTGCCATTCGAGAAGTTCCTTGAAAGTAAATTGAAAGTATAGTCTTCGGAGTGGAGTGGTGTAGTTCATAGATGAAAAACCCAAGATCATCTCCAGAACCTTTGATGAATGAAGATATAAAATATAAACTCGACCTCTCTGATAATTTTATGAAGGATTTTTCAAATACAGTCAATTTTTCCTTCCTCTACAAATGTATTCACTATTTGTTCTCCAGATCATGGAGCATTTGTCTTTGATTGCTCTGTTATTGTCTACTCTAGTTGATTCTCAACTGTTTCCATTCCCATGTAAGTAAGCAATCATTGCATCTACATCCTCAATCAATACCGGGTTTTCTCGAACTTTGAGCAACTTTTCGGCTGATAATGGGCATATATATAAGATATAAGAAACATGTACCTTCAAGGTCAATGATCTTTGATCATTCAATAAAATGTGTTGAGATGACTTTCGGTTTTTTATATATGAAATTATACAGGGTTTCTATAAATGATCGTAGCATCATAGTATCTGTTGAAATAGTGCCACTCTCTGCTTACGTTGTTGACAATCGTTGAATTGACAGAATGAGTGAAAGTTCAATCTCCATAATAGGAATGCGGCACTATTTCAACGGTCACTACGATGCTACGATCATTTATAGAGACCCTGTAGTATTTGCAAAGTCAGTTGAGACACCGAAAAAAATGTAACCGGTCATACGTCGCCAAAACCCCTAAAAATCTCACACTTATCTCCTCCCCTCACCTTAGTTAAGAAGTATCGAATCAGAATGATCAACCAGATCGAAATTAGTCATCACAGAATCGACGATTATAGAATACGAAGAACTAACTTGTCCCTCTATCGACAACTATCTAACTCGCGCATGGAACCGGAACTCGCGATGTATATTTTTATGCGCACCCACTACCATATATCATTATGGCGGATCATTTGAAGGAGAATCACCACAACCTGCCACGGACAGCGACGAAGAAAGATCCCGTTTGAATAAAAGCTGTTTTCAAAGGATTCTCAGATTGCTCATACGGACACGGTCGAAATCACTCATATGTCCATTTTGAAGTGAGTGTTTTTCACCATACGGCCATTCAGGGTTATGAAAAATGAATTAAAACTATCTTTCGACTGCATCAACTGATCCTCAGTTCCTCTTCAGTTCTTGAGTATTCGTTTCGATGCCTATACGAACCTACAAAAATTACAGCCCAGGGATGTCCCAATCATATATTTGTACCGACAGTACACTTTGAGGCATGAATATCAATTATAGTGATACAGAATCCGCAAATACGCAAATGCTCAAAAATCTTTTGAACTTATTCAACTTGCACATGCTGGTGACTGAACCAACTCGAGTATCCAAGCACAGTGCTACTACTATTGATTATTTGTGCTCTAATATTGAAGATGTCATCTCTTGTACCACAATTCCTCCAGGATTATCTGATCATGAGGCAGTTGACAGTAGATTCAACTTGATGGTTAGGTACTGACTCGAGCAAAACATTCTACAGTGGAACACTATATAGCAGAACAAATTTTAGGAAGTTCCATGACCTATGCTTGAACACGAATTGGGAAAAACATAAATTCAAACTCACTTCTACATCCTTCCAATCAATTTTTTGAAACACTTGAAACAAATTTTGATAAAACGAAAAAGGAAGAAGCCGTGGATCACTCAGGGTATTATTGTCTTCGCAAAAACTTTGAGATGTCTACACTATGTCAGGAAATTATCTCATGAAGAATGTTTTCACAATAATTACCTATCTTATAGCTCCATCTATAAATAAATTTCAAAATCGCAAAATTGATGCTCTATAATGAACGTCTTGGTAGAGCAAATAATAAAACAAAAGAGTGCTGGCAGGTTATGAATGAGTTGAGAGGTAAACGGAAGATACCGCAGGAAATAACATTGCACCCTGACGCGCTCAACAACTATTATTGTAGTATAGCAGAAAGCATAACGATCATCTGTAATGTTTAATATTCCACTGGTAACCACAGCAGCCTCCGCCAGATCTCCTCTTGTATCCATGTTTCGACTGGCAATCGAATATAATGTCTTTATAAATATCGACTTGACTACCTCAGAAAAAAACCTATAGAACTGCAATATTGAAGCACATTCTTGCTTTATCAATTTGAGGTAGCCCCATTCATCAATTTTTTCATCAATCTATCAATTATTATATAGAAATTATAAATCTCGAAGCTGATCAATCCTTGATTCAATGATTGTACTCACTGTTCATATAGGTATACTAAAATCTCATTTTTTATACCTATATGTTCAATGTAGGTATAGGCATCATTACTTTCGATCTATGTTTCGAAATATGTTATTTTTATGTATAATTATCCATGTAGCTAGGTTGTAAAATCTGTATGAATAATAATAAATAAATAAATTAATAAATAACCAAATACATCACTAATACCCACAATCAATTGATGTATATGGAATTAACCAACAATGCTATCTTTCAACACTCGAATATCAGCATCAGTGAGCTCAGGAATGTAATCAACGATATAAAAAACAAAAATTGATGATATATCTATTCGAATATTTCAAAATCTCGCAGAGTCCGCACTGTGGACCTTAGTACCGTTAATTAACCAATCGATCAATACTGGTACTGATCCGCAATTTCTGAACACTTTTATCATTATACACATTCACAAGAAAGGATACAAAGACGAATCATCAAATTATCGCCCCATTACGCTCATCCCGGCACTCGCTCAAATTATAGAGAAATTAGTGAGAATGCGAAATATTGAATTTCTCCTTCATGTTTAGAGTTTTTGAAGACATCAATAGTGGTGAGGTTGCCGCTGCAGTGTTTTGTGACTCTTCAAAAGCTTTTGATTGATGCGTTAATCATGGAGTAGGTACTGCTTCGGAAGCTCCACTACTACGGGAAAATAACTCTCTTCGCTGATGACCCTACCATATTAAGGAGTGATAGATCTGTGGAGGCACTAAAAATTAAAATAACTAAAGACGTCCACATTGTTTATCAATGGAGCAAATCGAACCTACTTTCCTTCAATATTCAGAAAACTAACGTGATAACATTCCGATGTGAGGTGCCTCTCATATCTCTGGATCATCAAACTATCGAAAATAAATTGAGCACAAGGTCTTTTTGTGGACAAGAACTTGAAATTCGATCTGAATGTTTCATACCTATGCAATAAACTTGCATCAGGATGCTATTGCTGTCAGAGTGATATCAGACGAGTTGGGTTATTCTGCTGCTATGACGGCCTATTACGCTCTGATTGAATCTCATTTGAGGTATGGAATTGCATTTTGGGTAGCTTGTAATAACTGTATTCCACAGTATGCCCGACATTGTTATGTCTGGCACCACCATCTCCACCAAACCCACCATATCTATGCTCAGTATTTCCATCAGCAACACTCTCTCATGGGATAATCATGTCAGATCCATCGCAAAAGCTGCTTCACAAAAACTCGGATTCTTGTTCCTTGCGAAAAGCTACTTTACACCTCAACAGCTTCTCATGATCTACAAAGCGCAGATACGGCCTGTTCTAGAATACGGTTCCCACATATGGGGTTCAGTACCAAAACATACGCTGATGCTCTTAGATTCCATCCAGAGAAGAGCCATCCGCCTGGTGGGTGACGCCACACTCACTCACTCTTTGACATCATTGGAACACCGTAGGACGGTCGGCGACCTTTCACTTTTCTATCGATACTTCCACGGGAAATATGCTTCGGAAATCTCTGCTATCATCCCTTCACTAGCAATACCAGTCAGACGAACTAGACAAGCCCAGTCAGCACATCCTTTCGTTGTCAACCTCGAAAGATGTCGAACAGCACTTTATCAAAACTCCTTCATCCATAGAACGGCTAGGCTCTGGAATTCATTGCCTGCGAAGTATTCTCAACAACATATAATCTCCAGAAGTTCAAAAAGAGTTCCAATACCTACGTCCTATCCCTATCCTCCCTAGGAACGCACGATGTTCTTTGAACATTATAGGGATTCCCTTTCGTGCGCTCCAAGCGATAAAAAAAGTCCACTTTCATCCTACAAAAAAGGGCCTTGAGATATATAATATGCAAAGTTAATCCAAGAACCTCTTGTGAATGGTTATTAAGGGAGCATAGAGTGTCAATAGTAGTATCCTTGTTTATCATAGAGTCGGTGTGTTTGATTCACAAAACCAGAGATAATTAGGTAGTCGTGGAATCATTTTACAACACACGCCAGTCAGACATGGTAAAGCTTCCCCGACCCTGCAGTTCACTAATAAAAGATGCCATAATATATAATGGCCTGAAAATGTACAACCATCTTCCAACTACAGTTAAATCTATCTCTGATATGGAAAAATCCAGAAGGGAATTGAAAAAATTGTTAGTCCCTGATGCTTTCTATAATGTTGAGGATTTTCATGAACAAGTATTTTAGACGGAGCCTTACGTGTGCACATGTTTGTGAAAAAATATATTCAAGTTAATATTTGTTGTATACATTACATTATATCATATTATTTTATTTCAACAACATACTTAGGTTTGTCTACAAGGATTACATTCTTAAGTGACAATAAAGCATATTTTGATGCGATTTGATTCGATTCTGAAAGCGGCGTACCTAGGATATCCCTATTTGTTGTTGGGGTTACATCATGTATATTTCTCAATTCATTCGGTAATAAATTGTATAAAATAATTTCATTATGAAATACAGATTGTTGTCCATGTTCGACTTGAATGTATTCGCTATCAAGTAATTCAATAACTACAGTTCTCAACACACCAAATGGACCACTCATAAGTTGACTATATTTCGAAGACCTGTATTTTTTTTAAAAATTGACCGATCTTCATGTGGTTTTCGATATCAGATGTGATGTTTCATCGACTTCAAAGAGAGCTAGAACAATCTGAAAAAGTCCGCAAAACAAAACTCACACAGGGTGTAAAGTGGAACCATTACACTATGGTTTACATTTCCAATGCTGCCAGAACTCGAGAAATTTTTTTCTGATCAAAAGTCAGTCATATTATAATACACTGGGACCTCATCTCGGGACGTTTTCGTGATTTCTCCTTAATTGGCCATTGGAACAAAAATTCGATTTTTTTTCGAAAGTCTTGCATTTCTTGATTTTTTTCTCTAGAACTCCACTTGAGCTGACTATTGGGAAGAACTGTTTTCATGTTTCGTGGAGGATAATGAAAGACGAAAAGACGAAAAAATTCCAATATTAATTGCCCAAGTATGAGACACAGAGCATTGTTGTTCAATGTACTGAGTGAGAAGTGAAACGCGATGGAAAATAAAATTTGTAACACTTCATATCAACTAAAACTATTCGAAAAGGGTGATAAGAAAATAGGACAATACAGGGTGAAAATCTTCAATTCAAACTTGTTTCCTGATATCGATGATTCTCATCATTTTATCAACGGATTTCCAATATTAATTGCCCAAGTATGAGACACAGAGCATTGTTGTTCAATATACTGAGTGTTCCACAACTTATCTGACAAATTACGAACTCTAGAAAACAATAATGTTAGAAGAATGTGGTGACCAGCATTATCTCCAGATCTGAATTTTATTGAACATGCGTGGAGCCGAATGAAACTTGACCTATCGAGAAGGCGAGGCACCCCAAAATAATGACAACCTTATCCAGAATGGGCGGCAATATCAATAGACTTCATCAACAACCTCATAAAATCTATGCCAAACCGATTTCATGAGGTTTTGTTGAATCGGGGAGGCCTACCAAGTACTGAAATTTAGGATATAGGACTTTCTAGTTGGATCTTCATAATGCTGAAGAATTCAATAATGTCATATTTCGCCAATAGAGCCCTTTCAGAATAGTTTTAGTGGAAATAAAGTGTTACAAATTTTATTTTTCATCTCGTTTTACTTCTATAATTTTTTTTGTGATAGACTTCTTATGTAATATCGTAGTTGTGGTTGAAATTTGTCAGATAAGTTGTAGAACACTCAGTACATTGAACAACAATGCTCTGTGTCTCATACTTGGGCAATTAATATTGGAATTTTTTCGTCTTTCATTATCCTCCATGAAACATGAAAACAGTTCTTCCCAATAGTCAGCTCAAGTGGAGTTCTAGAGAAAAAAATCAAGAAATGCAAGACTTTCGAAAAAAAATCGAATTTTTGTTCCAATGGCCAATTAAGGAGAAATCACGAAAACGTCCCGAGATGAGGTCCCAGTGTATCATAATATGACTGACTTTTGATCAGAAAAAAAATTCTCGAGTTCTGGCAGCATTGGAAATGTAGACCATAGTGTAATGGTTCCACTTTACACCCTGTGTGAGTTTTGTTTTGCGGACTTTTTCAGATTGTTCTAGCTCTCTTCGAAGCCGATAAAACATCACATCTGATATCGAAAACCGCATGAAGATCGGTCAATTTTTTAAAAAAATACGGGTCTTCGAAATAGAGTCAAATTATGAGTGGTCCATTTGGTGTGTTGAGAACTGTATTATGATTATATTGACTTCATCAATTGTTTCTCAATGCTGAAGCAACCTATCGATGGAAATATCCGAAATACGTTCCAATTCACCCTTCTTGATTGTACTCAGTTATGAATAATTTCTTCTTCCCCTCTTCAGCTGGGCGATCTACTGCTGTCCCACCCAGGCGGCGACGACCTCAAACTCACGGACTTCAGCCTGTCCCGCCGCATCCAAGCGGGTTCGCACTACCCGCTGAAGTACGGCGTGCCGGAGTACGCCAGTCCCGAAGCTGTCAACGGAGACGGCGTCGGGTTCGGTCACGACATGTGGAGCGTCGGCATCATCACGTATATTTTGTTGTCTGGTCGGTCTCCGTTTAGAGGAGAAAATGACAGAGAGACTCTCAACAACATCAAGGTTAGTGATTTGTTTTTCAGATCGGTTGTCTAGGTAAAGGTTCGACTTTAATAGATCCGACTCGGAGGACCAACGTTCGAAGCTTGATAGTCAGTAGACTGTATTCGTATGGTTACATGATATATGATAATGAAATTGAAGAGATTTATATGAGGATTGCATATTTTATTGCAGTTGTTTGCTTGAACTGCTTGTTGCTACCTGTGAAAGCTCCAGCAGCTCGGCATTCACTGTTACTCAAGGTAGTCTCGAGTGCTGCTCTATATCTCCAATGGAGAACTAGGCAGTCTTGAAGATTTACTCTGAGTACATCCGGCTCGAAGGACCAATATGTTCGATGATCATATTCATTTTATTGATAATTCTTGTTTCAACAACACGTCGTCATGTTAACAATAAATAAAAATTTCTCATGCCATAGAGGGTGATACAAGTACCAAACGATTCAATAGGATCATACAAGTACAAAGCAGTAGTTATTTTGATATTATCGATATTATTTTCACCTTCAAGTCGAGCAAGGTGCTGGTGTACGATATTGAGACGAGAATGGACGTCATTACATTCTTGGGGCACTCCTAGCTGGAAAGAGCAGATGAAAGATACTCAACGAAAAGTATTTCACCTTTTTGCTCAAAGATACCGTCATCTATACTGTATAGAATGTCTGGCTCCCTTGCTCTCATAAGAATGGTTTATTTTGTTAGTGTAAATAATCGATAAGTGTTATGATCAGTAGAGTCGACTTCATAATCACTGATGGTAATTCTCTTGTCCCTCATGCTATAAGATTCTCTTGCTGGTATATCTTGATATCTAACGATATTCGATAGGATTTTTTGTCCGTTGTGTTGTTGTCTGCTTGCACTGCTTGTTTCTACCTGTTGGAGCTCCAGCTGCTTGGCATTCACTATCAATCCAGTCTCGAATGCTGCTCTGTATTCTTCATGAGAAACTCAACTGTCTTGAAGCTTTGATTTGGATAGATCCGGCTTGATGGACCAATATGTTCGATGCTCGATAGATAGTGGTCTTTATTTGTATGATTATATGATGTGATAAAATGATAATCAAATCAATATGAAACTGAATATATGATTTTTCCACGAAAAAATGAACAGAATATAAATTTTTATCGCAGAATTAAGAATGAATCTTTGAAATGAACTATTAAGCAAGAGTATCTTGGGATTTGGTTTGATGATGAATTGAAGTGGGACAAAAATATAAATGTTTTGACGAAAAAAATATCTCCTATTATTGGACCCTTGGGAAGATGTCCCGAGCTCGATAAAAAAGTTGCAAATATTCTCATATACTCAGTCTTATTAACATTTTGATGAATTTTTTGGGATACTGTTCAAAAAAAAAATTCTGTATAAAATATCTGCATTATATAAACAGACATTGAAAGTGCTATATCGTTCACCATATGATACAAAAATGAACCAGTTATAAAATAGCTGAATCATTCCCATTACAAGAAATATTCAGTATTGAAAACATGATAATTGCATAAGTCTAACACGGAATGATGAAATTCATGATCACCAAACTAGACAACATGGTTGATTTCATCTTGATATCGCGATTTTTGAATAAACAAATTACCAGATAATATAAAAAATTGTTGAAATATAATATAATTCTAATACGAACTTGAAAAATTTATGACTTCCGAACGAAATAGATAACTTTTCTCCAACTTTCGATTCATATTCAAATTGATTGTTGCCCACCAATATGAAATGATTGGTCAAATTTTATTACTTGATGTATTATTATAATATTAGGCGGCTCGGTGGTCGAGAGCGTGAAGGCGCTGAGTTCGTATGGGGACTCCCACTGAGACATAAGTTCGAATCCTAGTTAGGCCATGGATGTTTGTGTGTGTCTGCTTACCTAACCCCGCACAAGTTTCGACTTATGGGGCATTTGGTCCCAGTGCTGGGACCAACGAGGTAATGCAATGGAAAAAAAAATATTATTTTATTGATGAGTTTATTATGATGATAATTTTAGGTAGGTATTTCTGTTAACCATACTTCCTTATAAAACTTGATTCTGACTGGAAGTCAAATTTTCAATAAATGAATAAATGAATAAAAGATTCATAATAGTATTGTCAACAACACGTCGACATGTCAACAACAAACCGAAATCTCGTATACTATACAGGGTAATACAAGTACCAATCTCTTATATGTATGGGGTCATATTAGTACATACTGAACAGTAGTTCTTTCGATAATATCAATTTTATTTTTACCTTCAAGTCGGGCAAGTGGATGTTCGAGGACAGTTGGTGGTCGAACATCAGCGTCGAAGCCAGAGACTTCATCAGCAGGCTGCTAGTGTACGATAGCGAGACGAGAATGGACGTCAGAACGGCCTTGAGACACTCCTGGCTGGAAAGAGCAGATAAAAGTTATTCGGACGAATGGCGGATCAGCAGCTCGTACCTCAGCGATTACTGGAGGCTGTACAGGTGAGGAATAATAAGAATAATGATTTTCTTTTCTCTGGTTGGAAAGTGTAACAGTAACTCCGAAAGTTGTCAAAGAATTTCAGTGGCACGAATGAGCAATACAATCGCCACGTCGCATCAATGCGTCTCATTTATTTGTAACACAAAAAAGTTAACGTTAGCGTCAGCTAGGAAAGTGGCTCTTTTCTGTCACTCAGCTGATATAGTTATTTTTCTAACAATTGCGGAAAGCGATATTTTCCCGCACGCGAATGCCGTTCACTCGAACGATGCGAAGCGGAGTTCGGGCAAGCAGTCGAGTGCGGGAAAGACACTTTCCGCATAAGTTAGGAACAATATCTTTTTACAAGCGTGAGAAATTGATTGATTTGTTCAATCAGTTATTACTGCAATTAAGAACAAGTAACAAAAGTGATATATTCTCTATCTTCTAATAATTAGTGATATATCTATTGTGTGTACCGTTTGAAGCATTATGTAGGTGAGCTTATTGAGAAGTCAGCATGCTTATGGTGTTTGGCCTCTAGTTTTCAGACATTTCTAGGAAATGGGGGAAAAAATACTTCTTCTTTATTTGGTGTTTTCACTTTTTTACTAGTGCACCATTCAATAATTCCCGTGTGGTGCTCCTCATAACTCATACTTCTGCATGAATCTTACATAAATGTTTTTCTCGCACTACAACTAAATTGCGTGCGGGTATAGGGTGAATCACGCACACTTGTAGAAAAAATAGTTTCATGTTATAGAACTAAGAAAACTTTCACGTCCAGTTACATGCTGGAATCTCATTCACGAATTCATTAATTGAATACTCAACATATGAGTCTTCATTAGTTTCATTACATAATAATGATAAAATATTATCGCAAATCCATATGTTCTACAGTTTTCAGATGGTTGCTATTTTTCAGTTTTCACTATTTTCCTTTTCAAGTTTACACTCTCCAGTTCTTACATGTCTTTCAATGTCACATATAATAGATGTCAATTATGAGTAAGAGTACAGATAGTTGAATTTTCATTCTTTCATCCTCATATAAGTTTCAATGCAGTTTTTGTAAAAATATTGTTTGCATCTCGAATGCGAAATGCTTTTGCGTTATCGAATGATTATTTTACCTCGTTGGAGCTCATTGAAATAACTCCCATTCTTGAAAGCAAAATCATCATTTCCCATTCTAGATACAAAAATAACTATTTTATCGCATTTTATTCAAGAAGAGTGCAACCATTTTACAACAAATTTGAAGAAACCTACATCTATCGAAAAATGTATATCCACGTATCCAGTTATTAAACGACTCGTTTTGTTTTACGATGGGATTTTATGGGACGAGCAAAGCGAGATCCCTCAAAACACAGAGTCAGACAGAATGCCTTTCCTAACGTATTCCGTTCAATAATTCTTCTAATTTTGATAAAAAAATTCGCTCAAACAGAAATAATCAGCAGTTCTACATGAGTTTGTTCATTCATTCACCAGAAACATACAGGTTACCCTAATTACATGTTCCTGTAACTATTAGAAGGTATCCTCAAAAACAATATGAAATTAAAGAAAAAAGAAGGACTGTCAGGGGTTCAGCACCAAAACGAGTTTGGCGTTAACTTTTTATTTCATAAACGGCTATTCTGAATGATTCGAGACTTGATCTGAATATATCCAGATTATATGCGAGATCCATTTGTATAATTGGCATACTGAGTCAAGAGTATAGGTAGTGTTGACAAAAAAAGTAAGGCGTCTGGGGCGTCTCCGATAGCACCGAACGTACATACATTAAAAATGAATGTTCTCAGATATAATCATGAACATAAAAAAATGGATATATGCCGGGTGTCCCAGATTTTTTTATACAGCTAATATCTCAGTTACGCTGCCTGGAAAGATTTTTTAAAAAACTACACTTATATCAAACCGGTATGTCTTTGGACCTATTGTGTTGAAGTCAACTAATGTCAAACTACTCCTGAGAAACTACACCTAACCTCAAATTTTCAAAGGCACCCTATAATTTCTCTGAATTGTGAACTGCAGTCAATTCTTACTTCAACGATGTATCACACTTGATATTTTGACAGATGTCAAACTCGCACAATCAGCAACTTCTATATGTTAACAGCATTCGATGATGGATAATTCATGGTATACAGTTTTGGCTCACAGTGTACTTCTTTCGAATTGGGTAATGAAAACTTTCAATGTTGTTGTTCATTCCTTTTGTTATGTTCGTTTTTTGACAGTTGTTCTTGCACGCGTCTTTCAGTTAGTTTGGTAATCCAATCAAGAAATTGCCTTTCGCTTCCACTCCAAACGAGTATGTTGTTATATTATTAATTTTTGGTGAATGCCGGAAAAATTCCCGTGCTGCCGTCGAATTATACCATCAGTATTTTCCCGATCGACGACTACCAAATCATATCACATTTCCTTATGTAGAGAACAAAATGAGAACAGGGGAATTTCCAGGAAAAAGTTAGCATGTTCAACATGCTGCACCAGTGCAAACTGAGGATATGTGTATCAATGTATTGGCTTATATGGAGACTCACCCCCATATTTCTATCCGAGCACTAGCTGACGAAGTTGGAATAAGACGTCTGTGCATAGAATTATCAAAACACACAGTTGTCATCTTTTCATAATACAGATGCACCAGGGGCTACGACCTGATGAAAATTTTATTGCCACTATGCAAGTTTTGATTGAAAATAATCAAAGATTATTGGATCAGATCATGTGAAGTGAGGAATCAAGATTCCACAATAATGGAACAGTGAACCGACATTATATGCATTATTGGTCACGTAAAAATCCTCATTGGATGCGAGGAGCTTTCCAAACTACGTGGGCCGTGAATGTATTGTACCAGGAGGGGACTTTTCTCAGGGAATGAGTAAATAAATGTGGTCCTTCAAGAGTGTTTCTTGGTGGAATGCCGTTTATTATGTGAGAAGGGGCGCCAGAGCTTGTAGAAGACACAGACTAAAAACTAATACCATGGTTTAACACGTGAATGTTCGGCCTTTGCCATACTTAACGCTACATGCACATTTCCTCGATTGGCTAATCTATAATCGAAAACTCTTTACTCACCTAATACCAGGAACACTTGGGAAGATTACTAAATTAATTTTACAAGCTGAATCCAAAAGGTTATTGATTACAAGCCACTATATCTTTGGGAAGCTCGCTGACAACAAACTAGATTTGCAAAAAGTCGGTAGTTCTAAATTCGACAAAAAACCGAGTAAATAATGTTCAATATTCGAAATAAAATGGTACTGCTCGCGCCATCTAGTTCTGCTCATATTGACTGATTATTAGTGATTAATAATAAGAAATAGGTTTCTGTAGGTCGCGTATATAGTACCCAACTAGCCAAAGTACCTATAAGATTCTACAGCTCGTAGGATTCTGTTACAGTATGGTGTGCGTTGTTCGATGGAATTCTTACAAAATGACCTTCAGGGATTGCTACATGATATTCCTCAACAAGAATATCAACTTATGTGGTGGCAACAAGATGGTGCTCCACCACATAATCACCACATTGTAACCGAATACCTCGATCAATATTTTCCAGATTGATGGATAGGAAACAGAGATCATCCTAGTTGGCCTGCACGATCACCAGATCTGACGCCGTTTGTGGTTTTTTGTGAGGGTATCTAATGAAAATCGTGTATGAAACTAGATCAATACACTTGAACGACTCACAAGAAAGATTGTACACGCCTGCACTACAGTAACGGAGGAAATGATCAGAAAATCTTGTACGAGAGAACTGATAAGGCGATTCGAAGCATGCATGAATAATGATGGTAGACATTTTGAGCAGCTCTTATAATTTTTGTTATCAATAAATTCTGTGTTATGGAGTTTTGAACATTGTTCAAACTCACTTATTCTCTGTCAGTTTGACATCTGTCAAAATATCATGTGTGATACATTCAGAATTCAGAAAAAAAAATATAGGGTGCCACTTGAAAATTTGAGCTAAGGTGTAGTTTTTCAGAAGTTGTTCGACAGAAGTTGACTTTAACACAATAGGTTCAAAGTGATACGGGTTCGATACAAGTGTACTTTTCTCAATTATTTTTCAAGCAGCATAACTGAGATATTGGCTGTATGGAAACATCTATACCCAGTATATATAAAGATATACATTGAGAATTCGCATTCTCTAGGTTGTGAAAATATCAATTCTTTCTCGGTTTATTCAACAGAAAACAACTACTTTCCTGGCTATATGCCACGACGAACACCAAATTATATTCAATGAACACACGATAAGAAACTGAAAACAAAATCTTCTGAAGTAGAGAATTTGCATTCTCCTTCATATGAATATTATTATGTATATCTACATATACATAGGAAAGTGGTAGTCTCAACCTCAAACCATTATATTGGTCATACTAATATACGGACTCTTCAAGAGAAGTAAGTCCGGTCCTGGAATTTTTGATCAAAAAGAGTATCTTCCCTACTCTTATAATACACCAATATGCCAGAAATGGATCCAAATAGTTTTGTTGAACGATGTTTTTACAATAGCCAGTACGAAATCATGGAATCGTTCTACAGTATTTTGTTCGATATTTTTCTACCAATGCGGTCGAAGTGTGCTGTATAAATTGAAAAGCTACAATCGTGGTTTTCTTCCTGAGCTGTTTGTAAGAAACTGAGTTTTCCAAGTCCGGCTCTGGAATTTTCTTCCATAGTAAGTCCTCGTGTGGTGTGTCAGTAGAAGTAAATTGCTGGTGAATTTCAGCCGAAAACATCGAAACGTTCCTGAAATATCGTTCATCAAAGTTTTTCCCAGATTTCAATTAAAATGCCCTGTATTTCTGTTACGTAATAGGCAAAATAAATTTGTTCACATATACAGGGTGTTTCACAGGTAAAGGGAAATATTTCAATGGAAGATAGTGGTCACCAAGGTGGTTCTGAAAATACCATATTTGATAGGTCTCAGAGTCTTCATAACGGAGATACAGGGCGATTTATCGATTTCGAATAATTATTCATTCGTCTATATGTATTGACCCACCCAGTATATTTTTCTTAAATTTGGTAATGAGCTCATACTTGAAACCTTAAATTCATTCACCTATCGGGCAGAGTGAAAATCCAGGTTCGGCTTCAGGAAAAATGTTCATTTATTCGAAATATTAAAATAACGCACTGTATTTAATAATCAACACAGTACATCAAGGCAAAACTGAATTGGGTTTGGTGCTTTTTATTTTCCCGCCACTAATTCTCATCGTAACAATCATGAACAGAAAGTTGAAAGTATGTCAATTTGAAGAGTATTGAAATTATGAAACCAGTGTCAATTATGACTATTCGATATATTTTAGTCAAAAAATCGCACGAAAAAACTTACTAAGTCTCACAGTCTTTATAATGAAGATACAGGGTGAATTATCGGTTTGGAATAATTATTCACTCGAACTTGGGACGATGGATTCATCAACATATCAGGCGGAATGGAAATAATACCAAATAATTATAATTCGATAATTCACCCTGTATCTCTGTTATAAAAACTATGAGACTTTTCCTGAAGCTGAACCTGTATTTCCATTCTGCCTGATCGGTCAATGAATCCATCGTCCCAAGTAAGCTCAATACATCAATACCAAATTTGAGACAATATTACTACGATGGGTAGTGAGTGAATAATTATTCGAAACCTATTATTCACCCTATGTCTCTGTTATAAGGACTGTGAGACTTAGTAAGTTCTTTCGAACGATCATTTAACAAGAATATATCAAATAATCATAATTGAAAGTGGTTTCATAATTTTAATACTCTTCAAATTGACATACTTTTAGCTTTCTGTTTATGATTGTTACGATGAGAATTGGTGGCGGGAGAACAGAAAGCATCAAATCCACTTCAGTTTTTTCTCCTCTTCACGATTCCTTTGATAAACTCTGTCAATTATTACATGCAGTGTGTTATTTTGATATTTCGAAAAAATGTAAATTTTTCCTGAAGCCGAACCTGGATTTTCACTTCGCCCGATAGGTGAATGAATTCAACGTCCCAACTATAAGCTCTATACCAAATATTATATGAATATACTGGATAGTTCAATACTTATAGAGAAATGAATAATTATTAGAAATCGATAAATCGCCCTGTATCTCCTTTATGAAGACTCCAAGACCTATCAAATATGGAATTTTTAGAACCACCTTGGTGACCCCTATCTACCATTGAAATATTTCCCTTTACCTGTGAAACACCCTGTATATCAACTCACCTGGACTTCCTCTATCTACCATTAGGCTTGGCTGGTTATTCATGAATCGCCCTGTATAGGTAGTATTTATCCATATCGCGTGGTCTCTAACTCTACTCAAATGCAAAACAACTACATACAGTATGTAATCAAGTTCCTGCGTGTCATTTGTTCTCAGTAAATAAATAATTGAATGAATTTAATAGTGCATTCCAGCTATGCATTTCTGCTAGGGTTATTTTTATCGAATTCTCATAGATGTTCGGAACAATTGGCACCTTTGAATCGAAACAGTTTAGTTCGGTTAGTAGTTCAGAATGGACGACCTCAAAAAATCTATAGTAGAAAGTAACAAATCGACAGAAGATATGGAAGAAGTGTTCAAGTATCATTTGAAGTTCCACGGTGCAGCAGATAAACTTCTTGCCCTCAAGAAGATTTGCCACATTTCTGAATACGAAATTAACAAAATAGAAATGCTCTTAGCGTAAGTTATTCATAACGTTACCGGTAAAAGCTCTAGTCAAATTGTATTGAATTAGTTATAAGTCAGTATCTTGCATTATATAGGGTGGTCCAGAAGAGTTTTCGCATAAAGAATACCTTCAAGAATACATCATAACTAGAATACAGATTGTTATATTCCGATCAAATGATACTCCATAATTTCATTTTGAATTGAATACAAACGTGGTCTTTTTCAAGTCCGGCATACTTCCTTCCTACTCAATCCCGCCGCAAGAAATAAAACAACCCTGACTTTCAATATGGACATATTTTTAAACCAATTGGAACGATTTTAGCTACGTCGGTCAATGCGCATGTTCAAGATTCATGATTCAAGATTCGAGACTCAAGATTCGTTCATTTCATATCAGGTACAGGATACAAAAAACATGTTGAATAATGCCAAAAGTATACAGTACAATGAGACTTGTCAATATTGATATACTTATATAACAAACTTACATAAAGAAAGACGAACAGCTGAAAATTGATCTGTATACAGGTGATCATTGAACAGACTGAAATTGAAAATAAATCAAAATCGAGAATAAAGAATTGGAATCATTTGAAATAATTTATATCCCTGTATAATTTTCATCACTGGAGTTGGTCATTGAGGTAGTCATAGAATAGTAGGTTTCCTTCAGGATGATTTTTTCAATTTCAAATCCATAGGTTTGCATCTTTTTAATTTGTATCATGTTTGCTGGGATTATGAGACGGCTAAATTGGGATGAAATTGGATTCTTGTTTCTAGTGTTGTGTTCGTGTATGTTTAATCTATGTGTGAAGAAGAAAACTTAATTTTTCGTATGGATGAGAAGTATGTAAATATAATGACTTGGTGAAGATTATGCTCAATAAATAATTGCTCACAAGGATGTTCATGGTTTACATCTGCTATCTGTCTCAACTTTTTTTCGCAAAATAAATAGTTTTTCAGTGTCGGCTGCTGAGCCCCGATGCATGATAGAATATGATATCAATGAATGGAATAATTGCTTATACATTAGATATAGCACATCGATACTGTACTTTCCAGTTGTCTAATGAGCACAATCTTTCACATGAATATTCAATATGGAGAGTCCAAGTCAACTTGCTGAATTTTATTGTAGTTTCGACTTTTATAGTATTAGGGTTGTGCCATATCAGGTGATTGCTGTTTATTGTTGCGTTCTTTGGCCAAAATTCCATTTTTCTGGTTTTTCAATATTTAATATCAGTCCATTTAGTAAGCAGAATGAATCCATCTCTTTCATAACATTTTGTGTTAATTCATTGAGATTCTCAGTTGGCGGACATCGTATAATAAAGTTAGAATCATCTGCATATAGTATGTTCTTACCACCAGTATTGCAATTTTCTGCGATATCATTATTAAAACTACTGAAGAGTATTGGTGAGAGGATAGATCCTTGTGGTCTGCCGACTGATATTGGTTTAAGTTCCGTCTTTTGCTGGCCTATTTCGACTCTCTGTTCTCGGAATCTTCGAATGTATTTAATTTCATTCTTGGATAGAGCTGAGAAAGACGAATTCAATGATATATGATAGAATGGGTCTGAGAACACCCGTTTTGGACTTATCCATAAAGTCCTTCAATAAGTAATCAAATTTCAGAACCCTCTAAAACCGCTATAGAATGAGTAAACATTGGAAAAAAATATGATAGAGTTATGGATAAATATAGTGATTTAGGATCAGGATCAACATGTGAACCATGACAGACATTGACTGCCTACCTAGTGTCTTCGACTTTAATGTCGAGATCCCGAGATTAAAGTCGGGGGTCCGACTGTATGTCTTATATGTCAAAGGCATATAGACATTTTACCTAAAAAAATTCCATATGACTATGAATAACTCCGATTCCCTCAATTTTTTTGTATCTATTCAACAATGAGATTCTCAGCTATTGATTAAAATATGAAAAATCACCCTGTACGTACGATAATGATCGTACAGGTGTGATCCATTATTTGACATTCAGTGTACATCCAAAAAGGAGGAGTTCGACTGATCCTGATGTGATGATTATCCAATGAATGTAAAATTATTGTTTGTAAATAAATGTACAGGGTGTTTCTCAAGTACATGTAGAAAATTCAGGAGCATATTGCTGACGTCAGACTGATGAGTAACAATGGAAATTATTTATTTCTGTCCACATATTTAACGAATATAATTTAGCTCCTAACTTCAGTTTCGGAATCCCGACTTTAATCTCGGACCCCCGACTTTAATCTCGGACCCCCGACTTCAATCTCGGACCCCCGACTCTAATCTCGGGATCCCGACTTTAATATCGGACCCCCGACTCCAATCTCGGACTCCCGACTTTGAAGTCGGACCCCCGACTTTGGAGTCGGGATTAAAAAAATAATGTAGGTGGCCCTTCAGTCATGCAGAAGATGCCTCAGATCACAAATTATTTATTTGCAAATGAGCCTCGAGACTTATCAAAAATTAACACGATACAATAAATATTTTCTAAAGGGAATATCTTTCTGGACAAAAAAAACTGGAAGTTTCCAGTCCGACCTCTGAAAAGTTATCACCAAATTTGTACGGCAACATGGTTGTTTGAAACACTTGCAGGTCACTGATGATGATCAAAAATATCTCAAAACGTGACTTACAGTCACAGAACATGACATGCCAAAAATTATGAAAATCGATCTCAGCCTATACTCTTTTTATGAGCAAAATTATTTTTTTCCAAATAAATTTCAACGCCTTGTCCCAACTCAGCGAGACGATTTTGGATGTAGGTAAGTTGGCCTAGATCAACTTGTTTTTATCTCAGGAGTCCACAACCGAGCCATGTCCCAAACTTTTACAGACTATATGTGATATATCCAGGAAAGAAGGACTAACTGTGTGCTTGTCACAGAATTTTTTTTTGTAATTCTCACATTCAATTCGAAACTATTCGAAACTAACGCAACAAACTTTTTCTGCCTGTTAAGTGTCATTAGAAAGCCACTTTCAATGTCATTTGGAGGAAGAGGAAATTTGGCAGCCAGCTCCCAAACTATTGTATTATCTCCTCCTTTTTCAGGGAGTGGTACGACAACGCGTCCTGTCGCAGATGGTTCAGACGCCGGCCTTTAGAGGGCGCCTTCACCCACCCGTCGAAGATGGTGTACCCGCCAGGGGATTATGACTCGCCGCGTGCCACCCCTGTTCCGATCGACAAAACGCCCAGAAGCAGGACCACGTGGGAGGACCAGCTTCCTACTAGATCGCCGTTGAATTACGAAATCGGGGTGTTCAAGTCGGAGAGCCAGTAAGTATACAGGGTCTTCATTAAATCCCGTGCTCCACGCAAAGAACCAGGGCCTACTCTACTCACCGGGCCGTAGTCTATCCCCTCTCTTTCGACGCTGATGTCACACTAGTAGGTTGAAATTTCACATCAGTTCGTACTGGTGTGTTCGTAATTGATAGGCTATAGCTCATTTACTATAAATTTTAGAAGCACACACAATCGAGACGAAATGATCCCCGATGAATTCCCTTACTTTTGTTGAAAAAATGAATCAAATTGGATGAATCAATACCGAGTTATGGCGTCGTAAAAAAATTCCATTTTATTGAAAATCAGGACGTTGTGATACAGAATGCAATTTTTGCAAATTTGGTATCGAATTAGGATGAAACTAACTCAGTATATCAAACTAGGATAATGCATCGATCGAATAGTGAAAAAATTGTAGAGTTACCTACAATGAGTCCGAAAGAAATTGAATATAAAGAGCGCGTAAAAAATGGGCCATTATACCTACCTTACCAAATTTTGCTGTATCACGATTTCGCGGTAATTCCTTAAGGCTGTATGACACCTGTTAAATATGATGACAAATATGCTGACAAAAATGATGACAAAAATATTTTTCATGTGTAGTACAGTGAAAAAGGTGAAATATATCCAAATCAAATTTTTTTCATGAATTTAACGTTATACTTGAAATATAATATACTCTTCAGCAGGAAATAATTGATACCGAATAGGACTTTTCGTGTAATAACATATTCGAGTGATGGGATTTCTAACGTCATCAAAGTGCGTCCTGATCATCTTTAGGCATAAACGCTGCTGAAACCCTTCGACATAAAGGGGATATATATATCATACCGATTTGTAGGCAATTAAATTCCCTACAAAAAAGTCAGTGTCAACATATATCCACAGTTGATAGGATTAGCATGGGAGGCGTCCGAACTTTCTGAACTATTCTGTAATGAACACCTGAATCATCGTTCTACTCGAATTGGAATATCGGTTTGTTATTGGCCCTTGGGAATTTAAAAATCAACTCAGTCAATCTAGATACTATGAGGAATATTGTCATGATTGAATCATTTCTGTAAATTGAATATTGGAATTCTGGTAGCTGTTTAAAGAAGGACAATTCTGAATGGCGTCAATTAATTTTGATAGGCGATATTTCTGAAACTAATGATCGTATATCAGTGAAAGTTTGTTCATCTTCTGGAAAATTCTGTTCTGTACAAATTTGACTTCCTGATATTTTTTGCTAACTGTAACCGTTTTCCCGAGGTACATCAATGAAACGGGAAAGACAGTTTCCACTGCGTTGATTCTGTCCCTACTTGTGTGACGTCACGAAAGCGATTCTCTGGCCCGGTGAGATAGAGTAGGCCCTGAATGAATTCAATGTAAACACCTGGAAAGGATCTTCTGTGAACTACGAGTGAGGCAAAAAGACTGTTCAGGCATCCCGCAGAGGTTACGGATACCTATCTCTTTCTATCTTATGTTGGCTTAATGGAATCGCTCGCATTATTTCTGATATTATTTCGTGTTTTGCTCTTATTTGAAAGTAAACATGATCAAATATAAATATTCATTGGGGAAAAAGGATAATGTTGCAATCAATTATCATTCAAAAATAATGTTTCTTATTTTTTAAGACTTAAAAGTGAAATTCCATTTTTATTCATACAGGATTAGGAAGTCAAATGAATACAAAATTGAAATTACATATTCTCATGCAAATGTCACAATAAATTGTACAGGGTGAGCAAAGCTCAATATCTCAGCACTATCAGAAGAAATAGAAAAACGATAGAAAAAATTTGAAAAGAGGTTCTTGAATCGTATTGAGTACCTCAACTATATTTCAAGCCTAATTTTCACGACCTATTTTCCATAAACATTTCACTTTTGGAAAGTGAATGAAAGGTGAATGAGAGTACAATGTTTGGACAAATTGTTTCATTGAAGATGAATATCTGTGTCGCCCAGCATGTACACCTCCATTTTTTTTTTCTGGAGGAAGAGAAGCTCCAAAGACAAACCTTAAAAGACAATATGAAGTAGCTCTCAAGTTTGAGAATTTGATCTTGTAATTCCAACCTTCAAAATGTTTTTAAGTACCTCATCAAGATTGTCATTCTCCTCTTTACTTTTTGTTTCAGTGTCTTCACTTTCCTTTGGAATTGAATAGGCTTTCTCGAATGAAACAGTTTGTGGGTTTCATTATCAATAATCTTTGAAACTTGGGTGCTGAAAGTTTTAGGAAAATCAATGGAACCATATGGAAAATATTATCCTTAGAATCCAAGTTATGAACATCCACACACACATCCAGGAACACATTCTGAAAATGAATTACGATATATAGTTTCTCTATGAATCTGAACAATTTTCAACTTATCCATGAAGGACAATTTCTGTTTGTCTTGCTTGTTTCGCATCCAAAGGCATTACATTATAAATAACCATAGTTTATCAATTCGAAATCACAAACCTTCTCAACATGGAAAAGTAACTTTTCCTGTCACTTGGAGAAAATATTTTCTTATTGGTTTACTTGCCTATAGACTAGCTATACCTTTTCCTTATACACGTTGAATGGAAAATAAATGATAGGTTACCTACTTAAGCATTGGTCGGTTAGGTAATGGAAAATTGCATTCCTGTCTGTTTCTACTTTCCACATTTACGTATCACAATTAATTGTCTACTTATAACTCAAGGAGAACAATGAACACAACATATTTACAACTATTCAGTATGGAAGAAATTATTTACCCTTGAGAACCATGATATACATGGTGAGTCATGAGGAACTGTAATACCTAATGACCATCAGACGGTGTCTTCTCCTTTTCTTCACCAATATATAGGGTGAATTATGAGATTTGGCAGGAATATCTTTTGGGCATAACTTTTCAACAGCTCCTTCGATTCGTCTGATTTTCCCATGGAATATTCCTCAACTGAACCTTTGATCGACTGACATTTTCAGAATCAGGAAAATCCAGGACAGCTTTTTAAAAATTTCTATAGTTTATTTTTTATCAAAGAGTTCATTCTGTATATGGTTTTTGTGATTTGTGACAGGGAATTTCTAAAGCACACAAACAAACATCAAAAATTGAATATTCAAAATTCTCCTCATACTTTCACAGACTTTTTTAAATAACGATAAATTATAAGCTCAAACGGGAGTTCAACAACAAATTCATTCATTGGAGAATAATTTCTTCGCAACGCATAAGTTTCACAAATAAAAGTAAGACTCACATTTTCGATGCTTCAGCCCAATGGAAATCAACATGTTCTTTCATTTCCAGGCATGGATTTCGTCATTTCATTTTTGTGGAGGGTAATAATCACCCTGTAGATCTTTTTGAATTCAGTAGATGTGGTATCTGATTAGATGTTAATGGTCATCGATTCAAATAATTCTAGATAGTGGAACCAAAAATAAAGGCTTATTAACAATTATTTTCCGAAAGCTATACTGACAAAGGCGGATAATGATTCTAATACGGAAAATGAGTAACCAAATTTACTGAATAAAACAAATCGAATATATAAAACTATGAATTGGAATCATACAATCATTTATAGCGATGACCATCAACATTTCCTCAGATACCCTATCCACTGATTCAAAAAAGATCTACAGAGTGATTATTATTCATCCTCCACAAAAAAGATGATACTTAATCCAGGCCTGAAAATAAAATGATCTGTTGATTTCCATTGTGTTGAAGCATTGAAAATATAAATCTCACTTCAATCCGTGAAATTCATAGGTTGCGAAGTATTAATCTCCAAATAAATAATGTTTTCGCCAAAATCGTTTTTACATCACAGCACACTAACAGCCTACCATCGCTGGCGCAAAAACCCTAACCTCGCGACTAGAGCAGAATACGTTGATGCCAGGAATAACTGCAGCCAAACAATAGATGCTTCGAAAGAAACATACAATGCCAAGATAAGATCGAAACTCATAGATTGCCCCAATGGCTCCCGTTCGTTTTGGTCCCTTGCTAAAGCGGTCGGAAGAAATTTCACTAATAGTTCATTTCCACCACTGTCCAAATCCGACGGCACATTAGCAACAACATCGCAGGAGAAAGCGAATATCTTTGCAGAGATGTTCGCAGCAAACTCTACTTTAGATTCCCAAGGAAAACTGCCGCCAGACATTCCACCCGTTGAGAGTCGAATGCCCGAAATCGTCTTCCGTCAACGCACTATCAGACGAATTTTGCTTGGTCTCAAAACGAATAAGGCTAACGGTCCTGATTAGTGGAGTAAAATCCACCGAAAAAGTCGCTCCGTTCTCGAAAAAAATTTTTTCAAGGTATAACCAGTTCCGACCTTCAAAATATAATGAAGTACATATTTTTCTATCAGAATATCATTGGACGACATTTTTGAGTGGGGACGAACTTTTTTATTTAGAAAAAACTGAAAAAATAAAGAATTTTCTAAAACACAGATTTTGAAATATATCTCCTCGTAACTCTAAAACTACAATAGGTATGGAGATCATTTTTTTTTTAATAGAAAACGAATTCTTTTCTGCTTCTCACGATGGTATGATTACAGTATAAATTATCATCAGTTTTTTGTAAATTGATTGAGAACGCCAGATATCACTTTTCATGTTATATTTTTTTCAACAATCGACAAACTTTTTTCTTGTTGATTTTTTTTGTATATATGGAGCGAATAAAATGTTGACAAATAGTCATAAAAGTTTTTGAAATAACAGAAATTTGTATATGTATTATAGTTTTCGAAATATGATTTTTCAAAGATGTAGGTACGCATGGCATGAATATGCCTTTCGCGACAAGAGCGTGTTGGCGCGACTATAGAGCGTAGTTATAGGTTGTAGGGCAGTATGCATCAATCTGTTGAAGATGCAGTGTGTCATTTGCGAAAAGAGTGTATCATATAATGATAAAAAAATTACAAAAAATCCACGGATACAAGGCTTGCTCTCGTTATTATCAGCAGCGGAAAGAAGAAATGATATTTGTGGATCCCGTATTGTTATGCGAAGAGAGCTGATTCTGTCTGGGAAAGAAAAAATTATTTACCATAATGAATGTAGAAAAAGTGACACCATCATGCACAATATTCAAATATTGCCGAATTTCACTGGTTGCCAGAAAAATACAGAAGCGGGACCATCAACTCGGAATGCAAATGTGATTTTTGATATTGGAAGAATGTGTATCATTTGTGATAGGGGCGGAAAGAGGAAACATCAGAAATTAGTATCTGTTCAAACAGGTACCTATGTGAAAATGTTTTCGAATTATAAGGACATTCGAAAATATTTCATTGAGATCACAATATCATTGACGAGTTAAAGAATAAGGATAATAATATATCATTATTCAATATTATTATATTTTTTGAACAATCTCGAAATAATTTTCATTTGAAATGAACGAACTTTAGAAATCTCATTATTCATTTGCCATATCAAAAGAAGCATACTATGAGTAGAATATCAATTATTATGAACTGATCTGAATGTCAATCATTCGGGAAATGAGTATACATCATGTCGTGACGATTTGACTAAAAATATAGATATAAATAGGAACTTTTTTATTTTTAAATTATAATGTGTAGAAATATTCAAACCCAAAGTTACGAATTAGGATGGATACAAAATTATGATTTATAGTTGATTTTATTTAACGATAGCATGATTTTATTTAACGATAGCCATTTTAATAAATGCTATCGAATTATAGGAACTGAAAAGAAAAGTTTTGATAAAATAGTTGACTCAGCAAAGAAACGGAACGATATAAATATGATTGGGAAAATTTCTGGTTATTTGCTCATGATGCAAAGTATCACAAGTCTTGTTACATTCAATATATTGCCCCAAGGAATATTAAATCATTTATAAATCAGTCGAAAGAGAAAAAACATCATCAATTATATCACCAAGACATTCAAGAAAATAGTGAAGAAAATTTCGCAGAACAATTTAAGTCAGGATCCAGTAGCTCCGAAGGAGAATCCGAATTTTCCAACGATTCAAACGTAGAATCCGAAATGCAAATTCTTTATAAAGCTGCAGGAATAATAAAAAACAGATGGCAGAATTTCCGATACCTAACACATTTCCAATCAATTATTTCTAGATGTATATATCAATTGAAAATAAGGTATTCATCCCTTATACCATATATCCCTACTGAAAATCCGGAAAATTTTTGTTGGAAACACGAAAACGAATGTTGGAACCCTGTTTTTACTAAACAGGAACCTATTCCAAATTCTGTAAGAAAAATCCTGGCCATTCATTGTGCCGATAAAAACTGCACAAATAATAAGTGTATATGCATGAAAGAAGGGTAGAAATGTTCTAGTGAATGTAAATGTAGAGACTGCCAAAATACATTCAGGGATCCAGTTGGGCCAGAATCAGGAAATGAAGAAGAATACTAAAATGAATATAATTTTTTGTTTGATAGTTTGGTTTAAACTCGATTATATTTTGTAACTTACGAAATCGTTTCCATTATGAAAAATATAAATTGCAGTATTATTCTCCTCTATACTTGCATCATTGACCTTGAAACCATCATAAGAACAATTTCTCAACATAACATTGTGCACTTATGGAGCGGGTATTGGGAGTAGCATAGGCACTGGTATTGCGCTGAGCGCGAACAATTACCGGAGGCGCGGAATTAGCATGTTTTTAAAAAATCATACCGTCAAAACTATTTCATATGTATCGAATTTTTTTAATCTAAAAACTTTTTCGACTCATTATCTCAATTTCCTTCGCTGATTGTATATAAAGAATTCGAATAATAAAAAAGTTTTTCGATCAGTGAAAATTTCATCTCACGGTTTTCACTATTTCATATTCTCAACTTATTCAGAAAAAAACCCGATTTCATTACATCATTCTATTGGCATGATGAGAAGCGCTAGATTATCTCCTTTCGATCAAACGAAAAAGCGAATCAATATCTCGAGTAGTTCTCGAAATATTGAATAATATGTTTAGAAAAACACGATTTTCGAATATCCAACATTTTTCGTATTTTTTTGAATAAAAAAGTTCGTCCCCACAGAAAAATGTCGTCTAGCTGGACTATGAAGGAAAATCACATAAGGAACATTATCTAATAGGTAGGATTTGGTTATACCTCGAAAAAAAAAAACGGCACATTTCATCCCCGATTTTACTCCTCTAGATGGAATTCCACCCATTATCCTCAAAAAATGTGCACCAGAATTAACACCGATTCTCTGCAAGTTGTTTACCATTTCGTACAGGTCGGGTATTTTTCAATCATGCTGGAAGACAGCTAGAGTTCAACCAATCCCCAAAAAAGGGAACAAGAACCTGCCCAACAACTACAGGCCCATTGCCCTGTTATCAGTAATCTCCAAAGTGATGGAGAAAGCCATCAATATTGAGCTTATCAAATATCTGGAGAGCTCAGGAATCATCAATGATAGACAATACGGCTTTCGCCACCGAAGATCTACTGGAGATCTACTTGCCTACATCACCCATTTATGGCAATCTTCAATAGAAAAACACGGGGAATCTCTAGCTGTCGCGTTGGACATATCGAAAGCATTCGACCGTGTTTGGCACGAAGGACTCCTCCACAAACTACCATTATACGGCTTACCACCTCAGCTATGCCATCTCGTATCGAGTTTTCTTTCAGGCAGATCGCTTCACGTGGTGGTGGACGGTGTATCGTCTGATACCATTGGCATCAATTCCGGCGTTCCACAAGGATCAATTTTGGCACCAACATTATTCCTGCTTCATATCAATGATCTGTTGGGAGTAACAACTTGCCCCATCCACAGCTTTGCAGATGATAGTACCCTCCATACTGCGTTCTCTTCCAGAATTCCCATTTCTTCCCAGGAAACTAAGAACTCACGGCGCAGGCAGGTCAATGCTGTCAATGAAGATCTTGCTGAAATCACAGCCTGGGGAACGAACAACCTAGTTGAATTCAACGCCACCAAAACTCAAGCCTGCATTTTCTCTAGAAAGGCGGAACTCAGTATGCCCGATATTGTAATGTCTGGCTCCACCATCCCCACCAAGCCCACCATATCTATGCTCGGTATCTCCATCAGCAACACTCTCTCATGGGATAATCATGTCAGATCCATCGCAAAAGCTGCTTCACAAAAACTCGGATTCTTGTTCCGTGCGAAAAGCTACTTTACACCTCAACAGCTTCTCATGATCTACAAAGCGCAGATACGGCCTGTTCTAGAATACTGTTCCCACATATGGGGTTCAGCACCAAAACATACGCTGATGCTCTTAGATTCCATCCAGAGAAGAGCCATTCGCCTGGTGGGTGACGCCACACTCACTCACTCTTTGACATCATTGGAACACCGTAGAAAGGTCGGCGACCTTTCACTTTTCTATCGATACTTCCACGGGAAATGTTCTTCGGAAATCTCTGCAATCATCCCTTCACTAGCAATACCAATCAGACGAACTAGACAAGCCCAGTCAGCACATCCTTTCGTTGTCAACCTCGAAAGATGTCGAACAGCACTTTATCAAGACTCCTTCATCCATAGAACGGCTAGGCTCTGGAATTCATTGCCTGTGGAAGTATTCCCAACAACATATAATCTCCAAGAATTCAAAAAAAATTCCAATACCTACCTCCTGTCCCTATCCTCCTTAGGAACGCACGATGTTCTTTGAACATTATAGGGATTCCCTTTCGTGCGCTCCAATCGATAAAAAAAAAAAAAAAAAACATAACATTCATAGTTTTTCTCAAACTGCAGTGGAAGTGTGAGAACAATTTGGAATATTCCATTCTTGATGTTTGTCTGTGACCTCTGAAAATTTCCTGTCACAGTTTACAGAAACGATGAACAGGATGAACTTTTTGCTATGAACTAAACTATATATCAAAATTTTTCAAGAACGGTGAATGTTACCCACAGGGCGTAAGAATCTATATAACTCACTTGGTACATAAATAACTGTATCGTGTTTTTACCCATTTCTAGTTATCAAAATGGACCAGACACCTATCTGCTGCAATTGAGAGATGTCGATTTTCCTGTCAGGTTACGTGAATACATGAAAGTAGCTGGGAATAGAGGACCTGGTTCTGGATACATTTTATCAAACGAAAATGGTTACGACTGGAGGGTGAGTACTTTCGAATCTCATCATTTCATCTATTCCCGAATTTTTCATCGTTTATTTTCAATCGAATCAGGTATTTGTTTGAATGGGAAAGATCTTTTCCCCTCAGTCTTGACGGACAGAATATCACTAGTTGAAACTGGATTGAACTATAATAATTATTCAATATCTTTGACATTTGACAGAAAAGCACAATCATGTGGCACAAATATATGTTTCGAAGGTAGGTACTACTTGTTTGAAGGGATGAGATGATAATTTTTGAATTCAAATCAAGAAAGCGCACAAGAACCGAAAAATTACGATTTTGCCAATAAATTATGGTGAAATACCCCTTCTTTCAACACCAACCTCCGATATTTCGTTTAAAAATATTGGTGGTCTTCATACACAAGCAGCCATGATTTGAGAGTTATGAGGAAGAATGTCAATAACAGTAAATACTATCAAAAACTGAAAAGTAGTTACCATTTTTGATTAAAAATCTTGAGAATTCCATATTTCTGGTTAACCTACATAGCTAGAAAGTTGAGGGAATAATTGCCCCCCAGCCCCTCCTATTTTTCACGATCCTGATCGAAATGAATTTCGAAATTTCCTCAGCATATTGATATTGGCTAGGAAAAGTCAGGTAGAAGTACAAAATTTTAATTTCTCATCTCAAAGGGTTTCTGAAATATTTTCGAAAAAACTTCTGCATCTTGGGCTTGCCTTCAGATGGCAATGAGGAGGGGCAAATGTGACATAAATTCTGACATATTATGTTGATCACTATAGTTATACTTGAGATTATACAGGGTCTCTATGAATGATCGTAACATCGTAGTAGCCGTTGAAATATTTTCTCCATTTGCCGCCTTTCATTTATGGAGATTCACACATTCGAATCAAATTTCTGACATCATACTGTCATAGCTGATAAACTCACAATTGTCAGTTTCTCGTTAAAATATTCAAACGATTCTGTTCTCTACTTCGTGATTGTCGTGTTAAAAAGAGGGATGGTTATTCCTCGGAGCAGAATACATTTATTGTAATGTCTTATTGTCGAAATGGCACATTCATCAATGGTGGATGGAGTTACTCGGTAGTAGCCTGCAAGGATGAGTATCTGTCGAAATATCCTAATGTACAGATTCAAGAATCTTCTTTGAAAGCCCACATCAGAACGGTGATCAACAGATTCATCCAAACTGGAAACGTTAATAAAAATAAATCAACAGAAAGGCCCCAAATATCGGAAGGAGTTGTCGAAAATCTAAGGGCGCGTGTTGACTAAAATCCCCAAACGTCATTGAAGAGATTATCTTTACATTCTGGTGTGCCACTAAGTACATGCCATAAAGTGCTCAAGAAAAGATTGCATATGCACCCTTACAAGACCAGTGTACTACAGCAACTTCTGCTAATAGATATCCCACGTCGTCTGGAGTACTGCCAATGGTTCCAAAATAATCTCAACGATGACCAGCTATTGGACCTAACATATTTCAGCGATGAGGCTTGGTTTCATTTGTTGGGATACGATATTACAAGATTTTAGGTATTGGAGATCTGAGAATCCCCACAATTTTATTGAGACTCCACTACATTCTCAAAAAATTGGGGTGTGGTTAGCAGTTTCTCGCAGGCGAATATATGGACCGATTTTCTTCGATGGCACTATCAATGGTGAAAGGTACAGACAAGTGATGTTAGAACCATTCATCAATCAACTTGATGATGAAGAAATTCGAGTTGGCTTTTTTGAACAAGATGGGGCCACTGCCCACACCACACGTGCAAATTTAGAATATTTACAAGAATTTTATGACAACCGTGTGATAAGTCGAGGAATTGATACTTCTTTTCCAACACGTTGGATCTCTGCCTTTTTGGATATTTGAAAGACGAAGTATTCAAGAGAGACAATAATAACCTTGAAGAGCTGCAAGCCTCAATAACACATTGCTGCCAAAATATTGGCCCGGAAATGCTGAGGAACATTTTCGACAACAAACGGCGAAGAGTTTTGAAATGCTTGGAGAACAACGGAGAACATTCAGAACATTTGATGTAGGTTAACGAAATAAACCGTTATTTATTACTTCTTTGATAAATATTTTTGATTTGTATCGGACTCTCCTTTCTTTGAGATACATTTCCATAGTGTATGCAAAACGATATAAAAAAGGATCCTGTATATGATCTCTTCCTCTTTTTTTGGTCGTTGAATGTTGTTAACAGCATTAGTAGAAAGTGGCAAATGGAAAAAAATGTCAACAGCCACTACGATGTTACGATAATTTATAGAGACCCTGTACTTTTCACAGCTCACAATAAAATCCTTCTTCCTTCAAAATGTTTGAGACGAATCGGTAAGTATATCATGAGCAAATATTATATTCGATCAATCGATATTTCGATCAATCGGTATTTCGATCCATTGACCATCGATGAATTGACCTTCGATCAAATGAAGTTCGATCTAACTATTTCGATCATATTTCGGGCAACCCTTTCTGATTACTGATATTGTGTGTTTTAGACTCCCATTATCCATGAGAGACGCAGATTCACTGACGTGATGGATGAGGAAATTGACGATGAAAGGAAGGCTCGCATCAATCGATATGGTGCTGCAGACCGTGATCCAGCCGTCAGAAGAATCAGGCACGAACTAGGTGAGTAATGAAGTTCAATTAAGTGTTATGTAATGAATATTGCAAATATATTGCTGTCAATGGACCCCACACGGAATTTTTCAGTTCATGTGATTCTATATTAGAAGAAAACCATAGCTTTGATGATAATTCCGAAATTCTACACGTAGAAAATAAAGAAATGTAAAAACTTCACAAACGATAAGATTTACACAAAATTCTCAAACACACGACATGGTTTGCTAACACAGTAGCTTCGTCAGGTGATATACTGTTACAATAAACAGTATATCACCTGACGAAGCTACTGTTTTTTTTATCGCTTGGAGCGCACGAAAGGGAATCCCTATAATATTCAAAGAACAACGTGCGTTCCTAGGGAGCATAGGGATATGAGGTAGGTATTGGAATTTTTTTGAACTTCTGGAGATTATATGTTGTTGGGAATACTTCCTCAGGCAATGAATTACAGAGCCTAGCTGTTCTATGGATGAAGGAGTTTTGATGAAGTACTGTTCGACATATTTCGAGGTTGACAAAGAAACGATGTGCCGACTGGGCTTGTCTAGTTCGTCTGACTGGTATTGCTAGTGAAGGGATGATAGCAGAGATTTCCGAAAAACATTTCCTGTGAAACTATCGATAGAAAAGTGAAAGGTCACCGACCTTTCTACGGCGTTCCAATGATGTCAGGGAGTGAGTGAGTGTGGCGTCACCCACTAGGCGAATGGCTCTTCTCTGGATGGAATCTAAGAGCATCAGCATATGTTTTGGTGCTGAACCCCATATGTGGGAACAGTATTCTAGAACAGGCCGTATCTGAATGAATAATTTGAATATAATGATGTCAATGAACCCCTCATGAATTTCTTTCAGTTCCTGTGATTCTAACAGAAGAGAACCATAGTTTTGATGATAATTTCGAAATTCTACACGTAGAATATAAAAGAATGAGAAACTCATTTATTTTGAATCATCAGAAATCAACAAACTCAAAAGTTTCAACATTTTACTTAACGAGCAATTAGACCTCAATAGTTCACCACTGTTAAATTTATTTTCTTAGTAGGTAATAATATGTATTCGTTATCAACATTTTCAAGTTGATCCAGTACACCGTATTTTGATGTAGATATTGTGCCTATTTTCCGAAAATGAAGGTTTATCGAAATTTTCCACAGGTAATTCTACGCATGAATTCATTATTGGCTAAATGAACAATAAAATTAGAAATTCCCGAACCAGGTTGATTTATGATTTCAATTCACTTTTGTTCCAAATCATTATTTAATATACAGGGTGAACCACTTCCGTGTAATGACGTCATCACCATTTTTTTTTTCAAATGGAACCCCCCTCTTTCAATTTTTGAATTGCCCTTGCTGAGTTGATCCCAAAAATTGTATAATATGTTGCTTCAAATTGGTACATGGTGGACAAAAATGTAAAAGAAAAATATGAATTTTGTTTATAGAAAGTAATACGTTAGTGAATGTAATACACTTCCAAAAATAAACAAACAAACAAAAATTCTCAATTAATGTTCAAATTGTTCTCCATTGACCATTAGACAATGACTGAACCGGGCATTACTTTCGTCTATAACATTCTGCAGCATAGCGGGTGTTATGCTCTGTATTTCTTGTCTGATTCGGTCTTGTAGTTGAGGGATATTTCCAGGTCTGTTTAAGTAGACTTTAGATACGTAATTTCCTTCAATGTATTCATTATTTTTGTCTACTCTGGACCAATTCAAAGCAACATAATTATACATTTGTGGAATGAGCTCAGCAAGGTCAATCCGGAAATTGAAAAAAAGTGTTGTTTCATTCAACAGAAATGGCGATGACGGCATTACACGAAATTGGTTCACCCTGCATATCAGATTATGATTTGAAACGATAGTAATAGGAAAGTCAAAAATCAACCTGTTCCGCGAATTCCTAATTTTTCCGTTCATTTAGCCAATAACGAATTTATGCGTTACTTCATGGACGCACTATATAAAAGTTAGGCAAGGCAAGGTTAGTTTATTTCATTGTACCAGTATTTCACCTGATGAGGTACTGTGTTAGCGAACCATGTCGTGTTATCAAAAATTTTGTGGAAATCTTATCGTTTGTGGAGATTTCACTCTCGCTATGGATTCCCATTAAGTAACAGCCGAGACTATTAAAAATTTGAAGGAAGCAACGACTAGCTTTTCGGCCACCTGGTACTTCGAATTCATCCTTCGTTGCGCCATAACAAATCAAAATATTTGGTACTTCAATATCTTTAAGTCCTAGCATTTCTCAAATTCGTATTCATTGTTTCAGGTTCTCGTTTGGATACTTATGTGGAGGCAGAGGCATTCCTTGAAGCCAAACAAGAAGGAAGATTACCGTTCTTCAGAGAAAAATCCCATCTTACTGCGATGCAAGAAGGAAAAGATTTGGAACTGACATGCCTAGCTGTGGGTGATCCTCAACCAATAGTTCAATGGTTCAAGTATGTTCAATTGCTTATTACATATCAGATTGGCAAGAACACAAACGCATGAATCAGGTCTGAATATTGTACAGAGTGATCCACTATAAATGTCTTCCCCCTCTGGCTCGGTTATTTTTGTACCGATTTCGAAATTTGAAAGATCATTCGAAATGCGTTTTCATTTTTTTAGCCATTGCAGTAAATACAGAGTGCTCGGAACGCATGATCTACAGGGTACGAGTTTAACGTCAGATCTCGAACCGATCGGTCGCATTGTATCTGGCTAGTGCTACACTTTACTTATAGTGAACCTATTATAAAATTCAGATAATCAATCACCATAATCTGAATTATTCGAAAAGTTCTGAACATTAATCAATATAGTGTTTTTTTTTTTGTTGTTAATGTAGTTGAACAGTTACCAAAAGAAAGAAAAAAACGTGCGTGGTCGCTACAAATTCGATATCCGACAATTTTATTAACCTTCTCGCTGTCCGACGAGCGAAATAAAAACGTAAACTTTTTTCCTGCTATCGACTAGCTATCTAGCACTCTCAACGAGTGTCCATACACATCAAAATGATGAACAGTGGCGGAGCATTAGGTCAACCTCATTCACAGAATGTCAACCCTCGCACCGATGACTCCAGCAATGTCCATAGCCAGATGATAATCCAACAACTGAACGTTTTAACACAGAGCATATCTGATATCAGAAACCTTCTTGTTACGCAAAATGACAAAATAGACTCATGTTTAGCTGCTGTGTCAGATCTAAAATCTGAGAACCATCTGCTCCGGGAAACAATCAAGACAATGGATAACAGAATTCAAGAACTGGAATCTGGTAGTGTAACTTATAGTGAGCTGAAGAGTCGTTTGGAACGCGAAAACAACATCATAGTAACTGGTATCGAGGAAACCTTAAACTTTGAAAATGTAGTAACGGACATCATTCAGAAAGCAATAAATCCTTCAAAAGTCTCCATTAAAAAGGTCTACAGACTAGGTCGTGAGCACAGAGGTAAAATCAGACCAATCAAAGTCGAACTCTCAAATAGAGATGAGGCAATAACTGTTCTGAAAAACAAAATGAAATTTCCTGAATTATATCCTAACGCAAAAGTTAAGAATGATTCAACCCCTAAGCAGCAGCGAGAACTTACCACCCTTCGTGATGAGCTGGAGAATCGCAGAAGTAAAGGCGAAACGAACCTGTCAATCAAGTATGTGAAAAATATCCCCCAAATTGTTTCAATTACAAAACAACCTAGTGACGGTCAAAATAAACGTCCAAGAGAGGAAGAATCGTCTCCGAACATTAATGCAGCAAAAATACCGAATAAAAAAAACGTCAACACCCAGCATCAACCATCAGCAACATAATATTTTGGAACGTGAATGGATATAACAACCTACATACCATCTTTCAAGATTTGGACTTTGATTTTGAAATTCTTGCTATTTGTGAAACCTGGCTGGTAAGCAACCCTATTGTTCCTACGGCTATACAAGAAAATTATCACTTACTCTTTGTACCAGCTATCAAGGAGAGGTCTCGTGGTCGTGCCAGTGGCGGGTTAGCCATATTCTATAAAAACTACTACCATGCGAAAATCCTCGACACCTCTCCTTGGTGGTTGACATGTCATTTTGCATTCAAGACTATTAAATTCGTAATGTCCTTCGTTTACTTCAGAGGAGTACATGACATAGAGGAAACACTTGATTTATATCAAACATCACTGAACGACATCATTGAAACTTATAATGACATCCCAATAATCATACTAGGAGATTTCAACTCGAGAGTGGGCCAATTTCCGTCAATTCCAGAGGAAATAATATCGAACACTGTTTTATATCCCACTATGTTGAGCATGGATAAAGTTTTTAATGCTAGGGGCCGTTCTCTCATGGAATTTATGTATACTAATAACTTATCACTAGTAAACGGGAGCGTGGCTTCAGATAGGCCTGCAAACTTCACATACGCCGCTACAACAGGTAGTAGTGTTATCGACCTGGCATTTTGCTCCAACAGTCAATTAGATATCATCTCGGATTTAAAAGTTCTAGATTTTGCAACACCCTCAGATCATTTTCCTGTATGTCTCCAAATCAATCGTAAAGTTGTACGCAATATCCAGATCGACACACCTATACAAAGTTCTGTCAGTAAACTGCTACAATGGAACAACTCAGAAACCCTTGCTTACAAAAATAAAATGAGTTTCTCTCCAAATGTAGGCATATTTGGCGATGTCACTAGTTGTTATGATAACATAGTTACAACAATTTGGAATACTGCAGAGGAACTATCTCTCCTTCGTCATAAACCAAGTGTTCCCAAAGTATCCCGTAATAAACCATGGTTCAACATCGAGTGTATAGCCACTAAAAAAGCGTGCAAAAATTCCCTCATACTTTGTAGAAAGCAGAACTTCAAAGAACCCTTCAAATCCCAGTATATAGCCTCGAGGAGGGAGTACAGAAAGACAATTGCTAAAAAAAAAAAAGAGTTCGAGAACATCATAATAGAGAAACTTTCGAATACGAATGATCAACGAACTTTCTGGAAAACCTTAAACTCCTTCAAATCCAAAAATAATAATGGTTGCACAATATCTATAGAAGTCTGGGAACAATTTTATAGTCATATTTACTTACAGAAAACAACAATCGACTCAACTTTTTTTGATGCTGGTAATATGTATCTGGACTCTCCTTTCGAAGTTGGCGAACTCATATCTTGCTTGAATAGATGTAAAGACAATAAAACCCCTGGGTGTGATGGTGTTCCCTATGAATTTTTGAAAAATTTACCTCAAAATTGGCTGATGTATATCTGCAGTTTATTCAATAATATATTCAATTCTGAAATGATACCAGTTTCTTGGTGTAGTACTATTCTGACGATGCTGCATAAAAAAGGGCCACAAAATGATCCTTCAAATTACCGAGGAATCGCTCTCATTAATTGCATTCCCAAGGTATTCTCATTGATACTTCTGAACCGACTCTCAGTATACTGTGACGACAATGAAATTATTCCGGAATGCCAGTCTGGGTTTAGAGCTAACCGCAGCTGTGATGATAATATCTTCGTTCTTAGTTCTATTATACAAATCAATTTGCGTCTCAAAAAAAGGAAAGTATTTGCAGCGTTTGTAGATTTCAAACGAGCCTTTGACTCTATTAACCACAATCTTATCTGGCATAAACTCTACCAACTTGGCATAAGCGCTAAATACCTGCGGTTACTGAAACAAATATACGACAAAGCTCATATGAGCATAAAAAGCAACAACTCATTCAGCAAAAAATTCGATATTTCCAGCGGAGTTTTACAGGGCGAACCTTTAAGCCCAATACTATTCTCATTGTTCATTTCTGATATTGAGACATTTTTTGAAAATAGGGGATGCACGGGGGTTAATATATCGGGGAGTAGAGATCTCAACTTATTACTATATGCTGATGATCTTGTAATTTTGAGCTATTCTCAAATAGATTTACAGCGAAAACTGACAGCTCTATCACAATACTCCAATGCTAACGATTTAACTGTGAACACAGAAAAAACAAAAATCGTAGTTTTCAGCCGGGGTGGATTTGCGTCTAACAAAAATTTCAACTTCCACTATCTGAATGAACGTATTGAAATAGTTAATAAATTCGCGTATTTAGGAGTCATATTTTCCTCCTCAGGTCTTTTTCTTGAAATGGCAAAGACTACTGTCGCCAAGGCTAAACAAGCTCTTGGAGCTACTATGGATCTCATGATCCACTCCAAAATGACGTCGTGGGACGCGAGAATGAAACTATATAACTCAGTTGTCATATCTTCCCTTTCGTATTGTGTCGGAATTTGGGGCCTCCGGTATACTGACTTACTAGAAAGAATACAAGTTGCATATTTCAAGAGATTACTTTGTTTAGCTAAAAATACTCCAGATCATATTGTTAGATTGGAAACTTCTTCGACAAAACTGAGTCTTCTAGTTCTGAAGTCCGCCCTTTCTTGGTTAAATAAAATTAAAACTATGAATGATTCTCGCCTCCCAAAAATATGTCTTTTACGTCTGATACAGCTCTCCACGACAGAATCTAAATTCAATTGGGTAAAGCAAATGTATAATTACTTTTCCATTCTAGAAAGACGGGATTTATCAGAAAACCTTCTCAGAACAGATTTTAAAAAACTATCTCCCATCATTATCACTTCCTATCAATCGCTTTTACTCCGAGAGGATAAGATTAGGCTATCCCACTCAGAATATCCTTACCTGTATAAATTACTCACTAATGAAAATGGCCTATTTTATCTCAAATTGTCTAATCCAATCTCATCCATCAGACTAATTGCACAGTTAAGAACAGCTAATAAATATTTTTTGAAATTGAGAGCCAATGGCTCAACTCATATTATAAAAATGGATCAAACTTGCTCTATATGCAATTTAGGCAGAAATGAAACAATCTCTCACCTATTCTTTGAGTGTCCCATTTATGAAGGACTGAGAATTTTGTTGAAGCCACAGATCACAGACATGAATGATCTATTAGAAACCCTCAATACTGGCACTCCTAAAAATCTACAAAATGTTGTACATTTCCTAGCAGGCCTACTGAAGCTTCGCTCTTTTGTTCTGAATGAATAGTAACTCCGATGTATTTATTATAGTCTCTATTTTGATATTGTATTTTAATATTTTTGTTTTCTGAATATTAGCTTTGCATGTTTATCCACCTTTCTCTTCATGCTTCTGGAAAAGATTATTGCCATAATATTTTTTTTTTTTCTTTAATTTAATTTATTTTTTCTTTCTGCTTTAATACTGCTATCAGCCAGGTATACGAAACACAAAACTCATTGTTATAAGAATTGTAAATTCTTTACGAACAATAAATAATAAGTAAGTAAGTACTAGTTGATTTCAAAAATCGGGCAAATGGGACAAATGAGTATGTGGGGGTCATGTCAAACGACTACGACGCTATAGTCGTACCATTGTACCTCGAATATGCCGTTATTATGTCCCGACATCTGAGATCAAAAATAGGGAGAAGTGTTCAAATAAATATGAGTTGAAAGATGTCTCTTCAGGTCCTGGAAGGAGGCACCTGAAGATGATATTGTACAAAAATTTTTTTGAAAAAAAAAATCTTCTGTCGTTTCGATTTGATGTATCATTTCAGAGTGCAACCAATTTAAAAATATCGTTACATCTTTCAAGACATGCTTAAATAAATCAGCTACTGTTTTTTCACCAAACAATTTCATAGATGCGCGTAAAAATGGACAATGGACAACTACTTCAGTTTCTGTGCATTAATCTAACCGTCGCCCCCTTAGAAGAAGTTGTTTTTTTTATTTTTGGTCGTAGAAGTCGCTGGTGAAGTTTGACAGGCTTATTTCATGTCACCCTTTATAAAAGCCACTTAGAATACCGTCATGGTAACATTGTGCGCAGCCGCTTACAGTACCAGAGGTTCGTTTGAAGGATCAATTCCGTTCAGGTTCCTGAAACTGCTCTTGCCCTGTGGTGCCCCCTGCATAGGGCTTAGGCTGTTTCCTCTGAGATGTCGTTCTGTTTCTCAGATATTCCGTTATCGACACCATATAATCTCAGAGCAAGGGCCAGAAAGATTCTGTGAATTTACTAAGCCTAGTGTTTTCACAGTCTATTACAATGGTTTTGTACACAAACATACTGCTGTCAGTCAAGCGAAACTGAGGACAGGTGTCCCTGGTATACTATCGAAGTTGTCGTTTCTACGGAGGATGCAATGAATTTACTAAGGCTGAAAATCATTAGGTATTAGTTAGATAAGAGTTCGGTTACAGCTATCACTCCTGTCTTTTTCTTTTTTCTGTATTACTATGGTTTGAGTGAATGGAAGAATGAGACATAATATATTCTGCTCTTTGTTTTTTCGATTTCCCTAGTATAGCGCCTGATTGTCAGCTAGGATTTTAGAGGTTAGATTTTCTGTCGAAACAATCATTGTCGTAGATGGAAAATGGTAATTTGGTGTATTTTTTTTCAATAGTCCGCTTTGTAAATCAAGGGAACAGCAGATTCTCTCAAACGGATCTTATAAATCTTCTTCTTGAAAATGGACCTGAAATATAGTTCCATTCCAATCTGCTGTTATAAGAATAAGATTTCCACAAGTCTGTCAGATTCAAGTGATCAAACACAGATGTCCACAAAATGATACATCTTCCAAGCAGCTGCGTCTTGACCTCCTCGCACCATGGTGAGTTTATGCTCTGGGAAGGAGGCAAAAAATAAAAACTCAATTAAGGTACCTTGACTTTTCCATTTTCAGACTCACAATTCGGATTCCACTATAAACTGTAGGTCTTGCTGTTCCAACCCCGCACGAGTTTCTATTTCTGGAAAGTTGGTTTTCAACTTCGAAGTAGCGATATTCAAATCTCATGAACTTCACAAAATTTTCACGAATCTCACAAATTTCATTCCAGTACTCATTTCACAATGTTAGCGTGGTCGGAGTGTGATAATTGATCCCATATCTAATTTGTATCACGGCAATTTCAGTATTTGATTATCATCATCATCATCATCATCTTCATTCCCAAGAAACAATTGACATATATGTTTATAAAAAAATAGTAAAATTGTTCTATCCATCATTCGGTTGCCCCCTTACGAGCAACCCTCAGAAGTCTTCGAGAGTCTTGTGCGAGCATGGAATGACGGGGGCCTCACCTTATAACGTGTGATCTCAAACACTTTCTTGGGCCATCAGAAAAAATTCTGCAGTGGTTTGATCGAACCCACGACCGGCAAGCGAATGCGAATTAGAATACCGACACTCTGTCCGCACGGCTACCTGGCCCCGTATTATATTATTATATTATAACAGGAAACATTGAAAAATGAACCATAATGTTTATCATTATATTTAAAATGTAGTAGGAATGGGTATGATTATAATATTGTTCTAGTAATTCTCAGAGTTTGAGCTCATCCTCGTTTGAGTGAAAATAATTGATATGTTATATGATTTCTATATGGATGACATCACAAAATTCAGACGAATAAATATTTCTTAAGTACTTCCTTGAATTGTTTGGTACTGATATTTTTTGAAGTATTGTTGGCAATTTATTGTGAAGTAATAATCCATTGTAATATATAGATCTTCTGCCAAATTCAGATCTGATATTAATGAACAATGGGAAAACATGTCTGTTTGTCTAGTTGAATGTGAATGTATACTAGGCATTCATTTTAAAATTCAAATTGGAATGTTCATAATTGTGTTTGATAGAATGAATGAATGTTAATATTTCAAATTTATAAATTGATTGAAGATCTTATATTCCATTTGGTTGCTAGATCCCATAACTAAGAGATCCAGGATGAACAGAGTTGCCCCAATTGTCAGCAGAGCAACTCTGTTCATCCTGGATCTCTTAGTTATGAGTTCTAGCATTTGAATAGGTGGTGGAAAAATTCCACTCAAGTATGTCAGGTAGTGCCATCTGTCAGCAGAGTGATTTACTTGTAGTACCACTCTGTAGCGTATAGACATAGGGGTCTGTATGTGTGACTATAGATGGCTGCACCATACAGTGTTTGTCGCGATCTCTGGATAATACCTTAGAGCATTGCCACTAGATGGCTACAACATGACTATAACTTTAAATTATACCCTGCATTTCATTTGGTTTATAGAGTTCCTAATGATCCAATTAATATGTACATTCGACAAATGTATACTTCTTTGTTTTATATTTTGTGCTGTTCAAATGGATCGTTGAATGTCTATTCCGCAAATAGCATTCTCAACCCGAATTCCGTCATTCCAGGAACGACGCGATCATAGCCGAATCCCACCGAATAAAAATCACGACGGACGAGGACGGCCGGTCCCACTTCCGGCTCACCCCCGCCCTGTCCTTCGACCAAGGTCTGTACAAGGTGGTCGCTCGGAACAAGATCGGCCAGACCATCGCCCGGACTCGAATCGTGCTGGGCCTGGTGCCGGACGAACCGGACAGTCCCGAGGCGTCGCAGATCTCCGACGACGAGATCTTGCTGACGTGGAAGCAGCCAAAGTTCGATGGCAATGCTCCGGTCATCTGTTACAGGTGAGCAAACAAATTGATAATAACATTTTTCGGCAACTGACACAAAACTCTTTCATTTTGATATCAAAATCAGCTCTCGAATTGACGTTTCTATTACTGACACAAAAATAAGTATGTTGCTAGGCAACATATTCAGTTCCTAGGAGCTAAAATTGAACTTCAGTTCCTAGGAGCAGAAGTTCAACTTTAGCTCCTAGGAACTAAAAAGGATGTACTAGACGTCATCAAGAATAAACAATATTGTTACGGTTGGATATTTGGGTTGGGACGCATATCTGATTTGTTTCCGATTTCGGCAGATTTGGCATGTCATACCCATGCTGGAGATATAAATACACCTTATTATAGTTGAGTATAAGTATAGGAATTATAAATATCTCAGTATTTTTGTTTTGACCAGGGAAGCTTTCAAGATTCTCATACTCGCTTGATCTGTATTTCATTCGTTATTCTCGGGATAACTTGTTTCTGAATAATCACGGCAAGCAATAGTTTTTTGTCTCAAACAACGATATTGTTTATCTTCATTTGATTATCAAATCGAACACAGTGTAGTATGGAGAGAAATAAATAATCGCTATTATCATTGTTGATAATGCTCACTAACCTAACATTTCCCACTTCTTGTTCCTATACCTGGCATTGGCGCGGTATTTGCCATTAGAGCACCTGGTCCATTCACAAATATGTCACTCTGTGGTTGTATTTATGTTGAAACTATGATTCGAACATCCTTGAAAATTGAATAAACCTGCTGTTAATGCCGGTAGATTATTCTCTCCACACGGGTTTTGCATTGGTTTTGATTTGTTGCATTGCATACATATGGCACGGCATTGGTGGATACTTCACATATTCATTGTGTCAACTGTTTCGATTGCACAAAAAATAGCATGTTTCATTCGGATCAAAAGTGACTTTGTTTGACTCGCAAATTTTGCTTTCGCTTGGCTTCACTAAACGCTCCGCCTCGCCAATGCAAAATTCGCCTGTCAAACAAAGTGTCACTTTTGATCCTAATAAAACAATCTACTATTATTGATTCCAAGAAACATCATATGTTCGTGAAGGGAAACAAAAAAATAATGAATAAAAAAAATATGCAATTCAACAGACTGTTAATGCATAAGGGTGTTCCACAAGGATCTGTTTTAGGACCAATACTGTATCTGCTTTATATTCAAAATATCGCGGAAGTTGATTCAGTGAGTAATTATACCATATATGCACACGATACAGTGCTTTTATATGAAAACAAAAATCCTCTAATTTTAGAAATTGTGATAAATAACGATCTGAAATAATTTGAAAAACGGCTCCACTTTAACCTTTCATCAATAAATACCAGAAAAACTGAATACATGATTTTTCAACAAAACAATAAACCAAAAAAATCAGATCAATCTTCAAATAAAGAAAGAATTCTTGAAACAAATTGAACAGATGAAGTATTTAGGTATTTGGTTTGATGAAAAATTTGTGTGGGACAAACATATTAAGATTCTGACAAAGAGAATATCTCCATGGACGTCCTTTCTAGGACATTGCATGAGACGTACGGGATGGGACGTCCTAAAGACAATCATTTTAGGTCCTGGAGATTCTAATTTGGATTGTACCAAGAAGGAACAATCCTAGTAGGTTGCGTGCTATTAGAGTTGTACCCTAGTGTTTCTTGATGGGATTTTTCGATTTCAAACTCTATTTTATAGAAATCTTATTCCCCAGTGTACAATTCGTCCTCGAAATATCTACATGGAAATTCGGATCATACTGTATAATCAAATCAACAGGTTGGAATTTAAACTGGCAGACGACTCGGAATGGGTGAAGAAAGCGGACAACATCGACCACGAATTCTATCTAGTCAACGGTTTGGAGTCCAACAAAAGTTACATCTTCAGATTGGCGGCAAAGAATTTCATCGGATGGAGCGACTCCGGGGTGCCTTCAGCTCCAATAATGACCAAGCCATCAGGTAAGTCGTTGGTTCTTTATCTTTTGGAGCGCACGAAAATAAATTCCTATGGTATGGCCATGAGTTCTTGGGAATTCTTTCTAAGTTATAGATAGATAGATAGTTTGAAAAGGAACATTCTCAGATATATTTATGAACACAAAAAATGGATATATATATACAAAGAAATACATTGAGAATTCGCATTCTCTATGTGATGAAGATATCAATTCTTTCTCGGTTTATTCAACAGAAAACAACTACTTTCCTGGCTATATGTCACGACGAATATTGAATTACACCCATTGAACACAAACGATAAGAATTTGAAAACAAAATCTTCTGAAGTAGAGAATTTGCATTCTCCTTCATATAAAGATATGCATATACTTAATATGATTCTGAATATTCAACAGAAAACAACTGTTGAATATTCAGAATTATATCTGATATTTTCTGAATTTCAATTAACTGATCAGGATTACAAATGATGTCTGAATTACATTTGACACTTTCTGAATTACTATTGGAAAAGGTGTAGACATGAATTGATATTCTATTAGTAGATATGGAATTAAAGTTTACTGAGTAGATATTTCTCCAATTTAATTTTGAATTTTTCTGCTTCTTCTATATTTTTCAACTCATTAGGTGAGGTGTTACATAAAATTATTCCATTATGGAATATCGATTGTTCACCAAAATTTGACTTTTAATTAATTGGAGTTTTTTAAATTTCACTTGACTAATCTGAATCTCAATTGATTTTTTCTGAATTTCAAGTAACTTATCTGATTCACAAATTACGTACTCTGAATTACAATGCACGCACCTCACACATGAGAATGGTTGATTTCCTCTGCAAAATTAAATCCACTATCATCAGAGTTCTTACAATTCATTACACAGCAGGACATTTTCATTTATGCTTCTTCCCAATGGTTTATGAAGTTATATTTCAATTCTGACGTTCATGAAAAGTTTTGTCAAATTCAGACAATTTTTAATGAAAAAGCGCGGGACGAATATGGTGCTCTTGTCACAATGCAAGGTGTATAACTTAATCAATCTAAACATTCAAAAACACTAACGGTTGTCATTCCGCTGTCCGAACTCTCATCTAAATGTATAAATAAAGTGACTCCTCCAATCAGAAATTTATGATTATTTCCATTTCCATAGTAACCAATTCAAATTGTTACATACAAACAAAGCGCGTCAACAAATTCTGACGTTCGTTCACAACTATCCTCAAAAAATAATCGCATCGAATACAATTCGAACTTCAAAATCTTCAAGGTTATACATCTCTAACTTCCTGCACAATTACAAGTCGTGTGAGTTCAACAGAATAATCTGTCACACTGACACTGTTTGTAATCATACAAGAAGTTATCGATGTATAACCCGAAAATTTTGAAGTACTCATAGTATTACTACTGAATATATCCGTGAAATTGCCTTGTTTTACCTCAGAGGTACAACTGAATTTTAAAATTTCCACAAATTCCAAATTACTTGACATAAAAATCAATTGGTTGCCATATATCACGTACGGATGACTGGATGAATTTCTTCTTTCTGGATCAAGTTTCTGAAATGACTGTCCTTCAACTTTCAGGTACTCCAAAAATACAACTGAGCAAGGCGATGAGACACCTACAGCAGATCACCGATAGCGGCAGACTGGCCGAAGAAGAAACCAACATCCAGTATGACTACAGTATAGAATCAAAGCCGATCGAATGGGAAGAAGCTGATGTTCAAGAAAACTTCAATTTCATTTCAGAAATATCAAGGTTGGTATCGATGAATGAATGTGAGAATCATTGTTTGTTTACTGGTAGGTACCTAATACCTCAGTGGCGTGTTGTCTATGGAAGCTCGGGAAGCACAGCTTCCTTTGCCCGAAAATCAGGATCATCATCTATTTAGATCATTTTTATAATGTAGTGATTATTTAATTATTTGGATCCTCCTAATTGTTATTTTAGAATAAAAGAATATAATGTACGCTCATTGCTGCCAACAAAATAACTAAGTAAACAAACAGAAGCCAGCTGCCCAATGGGCATGTACACCTTAGTAGAACTTTTAACTCAAACCATATTTATAATGATCATTTTATACCTAAATAATGATTGACGTCATAATTCGATCGAAAAATTAACTAGAATGTTTCATTTTTGGACATAAATAATAGTACCTTATGAAAACGGACCCTCTTATGACGTAGAAACCTCATCTCGCCATAGTTGAAAGAAAATACCAAACGCCCGACGGAGACTGAGGCAACTGATATATTAATTCTTTCAACTGTGATCTCGCGCTAATTCACTCTGTCAGAAATCATGTATCATTCATCTTTGTCTGGAATAGTCTTTTTTCAGTATAAGGGTTTCGACTTCACATAATCGCCTCGTTTTCAGAGGTCCGAAAAGTCGGGGATTTCAATAATTTTTTATAAAATATAGGGAGCTCACAGCAAGAAACGCTTTGCTGTGGTGAGCTAGTTTGGGTGAGTTCTATCGAATTATGAAATAATTTTTTTTTTTATACAAGCCCATTGGGGTTTCGGTTAGAAGACCCCGAGTATTCAGGAAACAACTGACGTCACCACGGAGGCAGCTAAAGCTACCTGCGTGACATAAGAGTCCAGGATCACAAACATGATGAAAGAAATATTGAAGCGAATGTTGTAAACAACGGGGAAGATAATAATGGACAAATTCCTCATGTAAAGTTTACCGTAGACAAGTGTTTCGGGCTTGTACAGTATTGTGAACAAAGTGCGAAAGATAGGCGGAACCGATCACACTCTACCTACCGATGGAAGCTGATGTTTATGTTCAGAAGCATACAGCATTACAGGCAGGATATCTATTTATTCAAAATTATTAAAAGCTTTTATGTTTGTATGGATGTATGTATGTATATATGTTCGGGTGGAATCTTTGAACTCAATTTTGAAGTAGAAATCTTCAACCGATTGAGCTGAAATTTTGTATACACGTTCAGTTTGGATGACAATGCACGATAAGGTGTGTCACGTTATTCTAAATCCGATATGGCGGACCATCCAAGACGACGGAATAGCTATTTTTAATATACTTCTACAATATGGATATCAAATGAAAAGGCTCGTTGAGAGTAACTCGAAAAATTATGTGACGTCATTGTAAATCCATTATGGCGAACCATCCAAGATGGCGGAATTGTCATTTTCAATATACTTCTACAATATTGGTATCAAATGAAAAGACTCGTTGAGAGTTAATCAAAAAATCCAGCTAAAAAATAAATCAAAAGTTAAAAAAAACTTTTTAATAAAAAGCTTTTATTCGAACGCTCTGAAAAGAAGAAAATAAAATTTTTCTCGCTTGTCGCGATGATCAATATTTAATTAAATTGTAATTTTGAGAATTTTATCGCAGCAGATTTTACATAATCAAATAAGTACTAGTTCATTCACAAAAGTGAATCGCGCGACAAACTTTTATGATCATATAAATTGTATACCGGGTGACACAGGCTATCGGGCCACCCCTGTAACTTCTGCATTCGTCAACGGATTTTTCTGAAATTCGGTACAGTTATATAAGCAACTATTTCGGATTTGATCACATTACAATCCAATATGGCGGACTTCCGGTATTTCTGGAAATGATATTTCATTTTGTTCCTTAATGTATGTTCTAGAGAAACGGGTAGGTGGCCCATAGGGGTTCCATTCGAAAAAAAATAATTTTTGATCAAAAAGTGATGTGGCTGAATTGATTCCTGGATAAGTGACACAAACAATAATTTTTCAGAAAAAATTATGTTCTTCTGTTATGTGTGACTCATTGTGAATAGTCTTGACCACATCTCATTTATCCACGGGGTGAAATGAAAAGACAATTTTAATTCAATTTTTTCGAAAAAATGACATTTGAAATGAAGATTGCACTCGTTTCGACCTGTTGAACTTGAATATGTAAAAATATACAGGGTGTTTCATTTGAAAAAACAAAGTTGCTGGCATTTCCAGAAATACCGGAAGTCAGCCATATTGGATTGTAATGTGATCAAATCCGAAATGATTGCTTATATAAGTGTACCAAATTTCAGAAAAATCCGATGACGAAAGCAGAAGTTATTTTCTTCTTTTTAGAGCGTTTGAATGAAAGCTTTTTATTAAAAGGTTTTTTTTTACTTTTAATTCATTTATGTAACGGCACGGGCCAGGTAGCCGTGCGGACAGAGCGTCTATATTCTAATTCCACAGCTTCGCATTCGCTTGCCGGTCGTGGGTTCGATTCCCATCGACTGCAGAAATTTTTCTGATGGCCCAAGAAAGTGTTTAGGATCACACGATAAAAGGTAAGGCCCCCGTCATTCCTTGCTCGCACAAAAATCTCGAAGACTTCTGATGGTTGCTCGTAAGGGGGCAACCGAATGACGGATAGAACAATTTCAGAACAAATTTTCAGAATATCTTGAATACATAATAGAACTCATCGATAATAACCGGCTGATGATTAATAGGGTATAACTTCAAGTTTTCAGCAGTGTTAGATTGATATTCCCGTTAAAGTCGATACAAGATACAAACGGAGGTGGGCGGTGGGCAGATAGCTTCAGTCAACAACCAACGAGCGGAGATATACCCGGTTGGGCGCGTGGCTCGTCAACGTTTGCAAATACAATTTTTCTACGATCGTGCGAAAAATGACTACTTTCTGCACTTTTCGGTGTGCGAGAAAGTTGAAGAAATGCTTCTATCCTCTCGTAATTACGAGATCAATCTGAAAATCGAGAATCACTGATACTTATTTCATTGTGAATTACTCTTCGGGTAGAAAATTAGCGTTCCGTGCAAGTTATACACTATAATTTTTCTACAGCTATCATAGATATCAGCGGTAATTTCGATTTCTTCGTCTTGTAACCATCTGATCGCCTGTCAAGTATTGCTCGTCTATCAAACAGAGCTGTAATTGCTTGAAATTTGATATTCCATGGGCGATGAGTATTTTTTAAATAATAACACAATGGAGTCATTGTGATATCAGATCCGGAAATAAAATTGATGACATACAATAAAGTAGTGGTGTATCGTATACAGTGAAACAAGAGCAATCTTGTGTTATAGCCGTAGAAAAATGACTATTCCATATCTTTGTTACTCCATTCAGAGAAATTTGCTATTGAAGAAAAAACATGGGTTTTGTAATTATTGGAAATAAAACGAATTATGTGTTCACTGGTTTCATAGTCTAGAGACAGAATTCATACATAAATTGATACACTTCTGGACGCAAAGATTTTTCATCGCTTGAAACGCATGAAAGGGAATCCCTATAATGTTCGAAGAACATCTTGCGTACCTAGGGAGCATAGGAAGAGGAGGAAGTTCTTGAGAACACTCACTTATGCAATGAATTCCATAGCTTTGCTGTTCTATAGGCAAGCGAGTTTTGATAAAGTGCTGTTCGACCTATTCCCAGGTTGACAACGAAAGAATGTGCTGACTGCGCTTGTCCGGTTCGTCTAACGGGTACCACTAGTGAAGGAATGATAGCAGAGGTTTGTGAAAAACATATCTCGTGGAAGTATTTTTATAGAAAAGTGAGAGTCACCGACTTTTTTACGTTGTTTTCAAAGATGTCAAAGAATGAGTGAGTGTGGCATCACCCACCAGGCGGATGGCCCTTCTCTGGATGGAATCTAAGAGTATCAGCACACGTTTGGGTGCTTAACCCCATGTGTGGGAACAGTATTCTAGAACAGGCCGTACCTGTGCTTCGTAGATCATGAGAAAAAATCGAGGTGTGAACTAGACTTGGTGGGAATGGAGGTTTCAGACATTATTATTTTTTTTATGTTCTGGTTCCCACGAAAAGAGATATCCTGTAATGTTCAGAGAACATCGTAAGAACCAAGGGAAATAAGGTAGGAATTGGTGTTCTTTTTAAATTTCTGGAGGTTATATGCCTCGGGAAACACCTCCCTTGGCAATGTGTTCCAGCGCCTCGCTGTTCGTTGAATGAATGAGTTTTTGGAAAGAGATGTTCTGCAAGTCTCCACTAAGGGGTGCGAAGCCCCAACTGGACGGGTTAATCTCGCGGGGACTGCCAAGGGAGGAACAATTGCTGATATTTCAGAAGAGCATCGTCCATGAAAATATCTATAAAATAGAGCCAGATCGCCAACTTTTCTACGGTGTTCCAGAGGAGTGAGTGAGGCCATCACCCACGAGACGAATTGCCCTTTTTTGGACAAAATCCAACAGTTCCAGGGTATGTTTTGGGTGCTGCACTCCAAATATGGGAACAGTATTCCATGACAGATTGGATCTGTGCCTTATAGATTATAAGCAGCTGACTGGAAGTGAAATTGCTCCTGGCCCGAAACAGAAAACCAAGTTTTTTAGATGCACTTTTAGCACTTGATCTCCCGTGATTTCACCAAGAAAAGTTATTGCTGATAGTAATACCAAGCATCGAAATGGATGTCTTCAAAGTTATGATTACTTCTGACAAGCATATGTTGGGCACAGTGAGATCGGCTTTTCAAGAGAAAAGGCATGCTTGTGTTTTGTTTGCATTGAAATCTATCAAGTTATTGGATCCTTATTCGAGAATTGTTGCCAAGTCCATATTTATGTTGTCAACATTTCCTTCTCGTTTGTTTCTGATTTGCCTGGCTGGTATTGGAGCCTGAAAGAGAAGGCGGTATGGAGGGTACTATCAAGTTGCTTCCAACAAATCGTTGATATGGAGTAGAAATACTGTTGGTGCTAGAAATGATCCTTGCGGAACACCAGCATTTATGATAAAGAGTGTCAGATGGAACTTCTTCGACCACTACATGGAGAGACCTGTTTGAGAGAAAACTAGCTAGCAGAGAATATAGCTGGGGAGGCAAGCCATAAGATGGAAGCCTATCTGATCCAACAAATCGTAAATTCCATCTTGATCTTTTTGCAATTCTAAATTCTTGGAATGCAGAACAGTTTTGACACACTGGAATGTATTATTCAAAATCGATATTGGTCATTGATCCGTTGCGGTACGCTTCCGGAGCACACAAATGTGATGTACACAAGTATGTCCTGAAATCTGATCCCGAAAAAAATTTTGGAAAAAGCCACTGTGAACCACCATGTTGAATCATGTTTTCATTTGCCATTCGATGCAAAAAATCATTCAAAATATCATATAAAGTTGATGTTTTCGATTCACTCACCTTCTGGAAACATCTTTCAGTCGAGACCAATTACACCACACAAAGATTTTTTTCTGCAACCGACACAGAAGTCGTCCATTTTGATACCAAAATTAGCTCTTAAATTGACGTTTCTATAACTGATACAAAAATAGGTATGTTGCTAGGCAACATATTTAGTTCCTAGGAGCTAAAGTTGAATTTTAGTTCCTAGGAGCTAAAGTTGAACTAAAAAGAATGTACTGGACGTCATCAAGGATAAACAACATTGTGACGGTTGGTTATTTGGGTTGAGACGCATACCTGATTTGTTTCCGATTTCAGCAGATTTGGCATTTCATACCCATGCTGGAGATATAAATACACCTTATTATAGTTTAGTATTGAAATTATAAACATCTCAGCTGAGTATTTTTGTATTAATCAGGGAAGCCTTCAAGATTCAAATACTTGCTTGATCTCGCTGTATTTCATTCGTTATTCTCGGGATGGATAACTTGTTTTTGAATAATCACGACAAGCAATAGTTTTTTGTCTCAAACAACGATATTGTTTAGCTTCATTTGATTATCAAGTCAAATACATGGAGAGGATAAATAATCACCATTATCATAGTTGATATGCTCACTAACCTAACATTTTCCACGTCTTGTTCCTGGCGCGGTATTTGCCATTAGAGCACCTGGTCCATACACAAATATGTCACTCTTTGGTTGTATTTATATTGAAACTACAATTCGAACATCCTTGAAAACCTAACCTGCTGTTAATGCAGGTAGAATATTCTTATACCACATGGATTATTTGTCAATATTTGTTGCATTGCATACATATGGCACGGCATTGGTGGTTACTTCACATGCATGTTTATTTGAGGTAATTGTTTCGGTTGCAGAAAAAATAGCATGTTTCATTCGGATCAAAAGTGACTTTGTTCGACTCGCAAATTTTGCTTTCACTTGTCAAACAAAGTGTCACTTTTGATCCTAATAAAACAATCTACTATTTTATACTGCCTGAAAATAAAATAAGCAGCAAATGCGGTTTGTTTCGTGCAAATAAAACACTCACAAACATAGTGGCTGGTTCTCGATCCAGCAGAATGATATTTTATCCCTTATAAATCACTTACCGTGTATGTACAATAGTGAGGGTACGGAGCAGAAGGGCTAGACGAATGCCCGGTTATTCATTTTTCAATAATCAGCAATCAAATCATATTTCCACCTTCACCACTCCCTGCCACTTTCTATATTATTTTGTATGTCTCCTCCACGTAACGACAAAAAGATGCCTCCAAAGACACCTCATCCGACGTCGTCTACAAACGCTAAGTTTTGTCGTACAGGTACGACAATCGTTAGCTACAGAATAACAAATATCGTTCCGTAACGATTATCGTTCGTTAACGATGTCGTTAAGCGTTACAGAATTGCCTCCTATAAGACGTGTGTGATAATGTCCAAAAAACTAAAATTTGCGATGCATTTTCCAGGGGAAGATTCTCGTTGGTATTGAAGGCTGTGGACAAGAAGAACGATAGCGTAGTGGTGGCGAAAATCCTGGAATACAACGAGAGCAGAAAAGAAGACGTCGACGGCGAATTCGCTGCTCTGAGGTCGCTGAGGCACGAAAGAATCGCCAGTCTTTTGTCCGCTTACCGCGTTAACGATACGGCTGTCTTCGTTCTGGAAAAGCTACAGGGCGCTGACATTCTGACGTACCTGTCGAACAAACACGAGTACACCGAACAGACTGTCGCCACGATTGTCAGCCAGGTGAGTTTCAAGACACTATTAGGCAAATTATATCACAATGCGTGATTGTTATACATCTAGAAATACTTATTGGAAAAGACCATATTCAATTTCATACTGCAACAAATATAATAATAATAATAATAAAAATAATAATAATAATAATAATAATAATAATAATAATAATAATAATAATAATAATAATAATAATAATAATAATAATAATAATAATAATAATAATAATAATAATAATAATAATTATGCTCCGGGAGATATTGAGTCCGTTGTGGAGAATGAAAGGTGCCGAATTTATTGGAACTTCTCATTCCCCACCCTCAGGCAGATACAAGCTAACAAGCCTGATGTAGTCCTCCTCGACCATCAAACCAAAGCGATGTTCGTGATCGAGTTTTCGGCGCCAGCCGAAACGAACATCGTTTTGAAGGAGGAGGAAAAACGGACTAAATATCGAGATCTTCTCTTCGAACTCCGCCGGCTCTATCCAGACCATTCTGTGGAATTGGTCATCCTGATTATCGGCTCCCTAGGAGGCACACGACACACGCTGCTCTCGGAGATCCAGAAAATCCCAGCGTGCCGTGATAAGGCACACATCCTGGCTGGTGGAATGCAGAAGGCCGTCATACTAGGATCATTGCGTCTACTCAGGGCACACGGTACTTGGTCCCAGTGATTACTCACCTCACAGGCTGTGAGGAGTAGTCACTGGATTTTATCCAGCACGACTCTGCGTGACGTCGGAGGCCGCAGGGTCGTGACTGGAATCATATAAACTCAAAAAATAATAATTATTATTATAATAATAATTTTATTGTTCCTAAAAACACAGAGTTTATAGACACGTCACGTTTGAGAGCAGTTACCTACAAGAGCAAAGTTCATAAAATTACGACAATAAAGTACATCAATTCGAAATATGAAATTCAAATACAGATACATGCTGAAATTCTTTGGCATTACTCAAATGGAATACCTCATTCAAGAAAATAATAAATTCAATGTTCAAGTTTGACACAAGTTTGACAATCATTAAAATCCAGAAAATATGTATGGAAAAAGTCATTCACGACACTCCAAAAGCATCCCTATCTCTCACAACTATTTCGGAAAATTCATGAATGTCATACAGTGGGTTTTCAATCAAGATATGCTTCATGACCTCCTCGAATTTTTTTATTGGAAATTCTCGGAAATCAGTTGGCAGTGTATTATATAGTTTGATGCCTATATTATCTGTTTTTCTCAGTCTATTTGCTTTCAGTACAAGGTCATTTTTGTTTCTTGTGTTATATTCGTGCACATCTGTGTGAGTGGAATATTTTATCAAATCCAATCGAATATTCAATAGATTTTCGTAGACAATAACTGAATATAATGTCATTACTTTGAGATTTTTGAATAGTCTGCACGTTTCATCAAGTATAGCTGATGCTATACTTCTCATGGCAAATTTTTGTAGCACAAATACTCTTTCTGAATGAATTTTTGATGCACAACCCCAGGATATTATTCCTTACCTAAGAACTGAATGGAATATTGAATGATAAGTCATAAGAGCTGCATTAATTTTCACAGATTTTTTTAATCAATCTGATTGCATATGTTGACCTGCTAAGTCTGGTACAAAGGTTATTTATGTGGTCTTTCCAGGTTAAATTTGAATCGATTTGCACACCCAAGAATTTAACAGCTGCTTGTTTCATTTGATCCATGTTTCTCGTTTCGAAAGTTAATGTTTTAGTTTTTTGTTCATTCAGTATCAGCTCATTTGCTGAACCAATTTCTTGCTTTCTCTACTACTGTATTCAAAATTTGCTGAGGAGTTACCAAATCGTCTAAAGCTATACTAAAAGTGACATCATCTGCATACATTGTAGTTTTTATATTAGATGAGTTTACGAAGTGTGGTAGATCCATTGATGTAAATAATAAAGAGGAGCGGTCCTAGTATGGAGCCCTGAGGGACACATCTCATCAATTCTTTTTCACCACGAGACTGACCAAATTCTACAACCTGGAGTCTTTTTTATAGATATGATTTTATCATTTTCCAGCAAACACCTCTGACACCATAGAAATGTAATTTATCAAGGAGGATTTGATGATTAACACAATCAAACGCTGAAGTAAGATCTGTGAAAACGCCGATATATTTTTCTCTATTTTCGAATGCATCTTCCATATAGCTGATGAGCGAATTTATTGCATCTGAGGTTGATTTACATCTTCTGAAGCCAAATCGATGTGGACTCAGGATATTATCCAATTCCATAAAATCCATTAGTTGTGAGTATATAGCATATTCGAAAATTTTTGCGAGAGATGGTAAAATAGACACTAGTCTGAAGTTAACAGCTTCAGAATAGTTACCCTTTTTGTGAATAAAGAGGACTTTGCCAATTTTCAGGTTATGTGGAAAATGTCCTTCGATAAAACATGAATTAATTATATCCGTCAGAGGATCCATTATGTGTGTTTCACAACTTTTGATAACGAAAGTATTCACTCCCTTTATGTCTTATGTTTTTTTGTTTTTCAGTTTATTTATTATTATTCTTACATCATCCCTGGTAACTGGTCTGAAGAACATTGAATGGTTTATTAGTTATACAACCAAAGATTGGATTATGACCTTGTTCTTGTTATAGCCCTGAGAAATACTTAAAACTGAGGTCCTGAACTGATATATCCTACACCCAATCGAATTCCACGGAACTACAAACTTGTTTCATGATGTATCATCAATAAAATACTTAGGGGTGTTCATCGACCAATTTCTGAAATGGCAAGTAGGTACACATTCAACATACAAACAGGAGCCGCTTCTTCTCGTGAAAAGATCTGTATTTTCATGATCCAAGATTAAGTTGTCGAAAACTATACATATATAAGAGTAATGGTAATATTGAATCTAGTCCCACCCTGTATTATACACTTCTGAATAGAATTTCGAAATAATTTCATCCTCAATGCATTGTGCATGGAAAGTTTCATCACATGGTATTTCGGAAATATTCAAGAAATATCATCTTCAGGAGTATCTTTTCAGGGAGTTGTAGCTCCCTTAGGAGATATTTCTCGACTCATGTTCATTGAAGTTTTTCTTCCTATTCTGGGTCGTAGAAGCCGCAGGTAGAGTTTGGCAGACTAATTTGGGGACACTCTGTATAAAGGGAGGAATTCAATTATGCATTAATCCATTGTCTGCTGGATATGAAGAAAAAAATCTAGTGAGCTGTAACTACTGGTCTTCCCAATAGCTCAGTTGAGTGTATGACCACCAGAGGATGTTACCGTGTCGGACGAAATGATTTTCACTTTTTTCTAGAAAATTTTCGATATTTGTGGTTATGTAAGTTGTCAGTGTCAAGAGCTGTCGTGTCATCGTGACTTGGCGTATTTTTGCCTAAAAAAATGTTTCTCTCTCAATTCACATTATTGTTCTAATATTCCTTTCGTTTATATATTTTTGTGTTGTGCTCCCAGTATTATAGTGGTTTATTCTGATTGATAATTTGTTTCAAACTCTGTCTCTCAATTGTGCCTACCAGAAAGTGTGAAACAGTCCCCATCCAAGGATTTCCAAGTGATATTTATTCGCAACATAGTCATATATTTGCTCATTACTGATGAAAAACTTAATTTCCACAATTTTTCAGAGCTGAGTGGGCACACCAAATAAAATGCACAACCATAAAATCGGAATCACTGCTCGAGCCAATGTTTTCCGAGCATTTTCACTATTCATGTTCCCACGCTTCACGCCATCATTATCATGATCAATATGCACAGAATTTCATATTTCGAGCCTTGAAGGAGTTACATGAACCATTTTTGAATTTTTGAGTGACTGCGTGACCGTGACCCGTGACTATGTCGTAACTGAACTCAAACTCGCTGAACAAACTACGCCGCCGGTCGAGACTGCCGAGAGCACCGCTGAAGATTCCACAACTCATTTACAATTTTCAAGGTTATGTAAGTTTGACAGGAAAACAATTGGAATAAGTGTTTCCTTGAGTTGACCGTATGGCGGTACTACTGTATCGGCCACAGAACCCTGTAGGTGATTTCCCTTGTTTGAGCAGACCAGATACTCCAGCTCACTAGATTTTTCCTCCATATTCAGCAGACAATTCATTAATCAATATAAGAAAACAATTTGACAGCCTGTGGAAAGCTATCCATTCGTATATAGAAAATAATGATATATATGAATAGTAATGACTTCTGATGCACTCTGTGGGTATATCTGGCTGCTTCGCCACTCTTGTCGCCATAGGCTGAATCCGTTCTGATAAGTTTTTTCTTTTCTTTCTTCTGTCCCTGATCAGTTGTTGAGTTGAGTTTTTCAACATTCTCTTCTCCTTTGGGCATCTGGATTGATTCAGTAAAATAAGACTCTCCGGTGGCCTGAACTATATCCAATGAAGCTAATATCCTGGCCTCCTGGAGTTGACTTATTGGGAGTTTCAGGTGCACTATTCGATATTGATATCCTAGTTTTAGGACTGCTTACTTCTCCATTTCCATTAAATCCATTCAACTGGCTGCCTGCATAAATGTCACCATCTATCTGAAGGTTCTTCTTTTTTCTATTGTGCATTCAGTTTCTTTGCTCTTGCGTCATTGCGATGTTTCAGTAATATTTCTTGATCACTCTGTCCTCCATGCAAAGATCTTATGCAATGTAAATTCCTTTTTCTTTGAGTTCATCAGAATTGGGGATGACGAGTTCTTTTATGAGGTTTCGAGTAAATTCAATTGTTATTGGAGGTATAGGATTCTCACTCCTTATATAGCTGATAAATGTCACCCACTTCATATCATCATTCTCGGTTAATTCTATTTGGATAAGCTCATGTAGATTTCAAGACCATACACTAGAATACAATGAAATATTACTTGACCTTGTTTTTTAATATTTCAGAATTCCATTCACAAAGTTGGAGAGAGCAGGAAAAAATAAGTAGGACTGAATGTATTCGGTGTGTCCGCATTCAACTCTTCCACTCATTAACTTGAGTCAAATCTAGATTTTTCGATAATGAGGCGGCACAAATTCTTGAAAAAAAATTGTTTTCGTCTCTGAATCCCTTGAGAGAGGAAAGGACATGTGCGTATCTCGGACAAATTATTATCATCAATGACTTTGTTCAAATGTATGACTTAAGAAAAAGTTGAATGCGGAGACACCAAATACATTTAGTCCCACATATTTTTCCTGCTCTCTCCAAATTTTTGAATGAAATTTTCAAATATTGATTTACCTCGACACGAATGCTGGACCTGGGAGAAAACTTTCATTCATTATGTCAATCAATATCACTGTGGGCAGAGGTAGGGGTGGGCGATAATGATTTTGAAATATCGATTATCGATATTCATAATGTATCGATATTATCGATTTATCGATAATTTTTCCCACCCCTAGTCGTGACAAGGGTATTTTTATTAAACTAATTTTTTATATTCACTTTCTGGTTTCTAGGTAGCTATAATAAACAAAGCTATTTTGTCATTACCTATGTTATTTTTCAAGAAATGAGCGATCGAATGATAAAATAAAAATATTCCATATAATTAGATAACTCACCTTACTTGATACTTGTTACTCGTTCAACATATAACTAAACAAAAAGTTTGCCACCACAACTAATAAGGATTGCCACGTTGCCAGATGTTATATATATAGCTTCAGGCAAGTTGCTGTGCTGGAGTCCTATGTTGCTTGAACAAGGCTAATGTACAGGGTGGTGTGTCTTATTATATTTTCATTCTTACCTCAATTTTTACCAACAGGTATCTGTTTTATACAGTGTGTTCAATATAAAAAACAAAAATACCTATTTTTCTGATGCTCATTCATTTTGATAATTTTGATATCATCGGTTATATCGATAATTTCGATAATTTCGATATCATCGATAATATTGATAATTTCGATAATATCGATAATTTCGATAATATCGATAATTTCGATTATTTCAATTATATCGATAATATCAATAATTCCGATAATATCGATAATTCCGATAATATCGATTATTCCGATAATATCGATAATATCGATAATATCGATAATATCGATAATATCGATAATATCGATAAATCGATAATTTTTCTCAAAATTATTATCGATAATTATCGATAATTATCGATATATCGATAATTTTTCCCACCCCTAGGCAGAGGACATACGAACCAAATATTACAAAAATGTATAAGATGGTTCATAAGCCATAATCGATTGAAAAAATCGGGAAAATTGATAAATCACCCTGTATCCTGGTTATAAAGAACGATAGATCCATGGAATATAGGTTTTTCAGGAGCACCTTGGTGTCCTCCATCTACCCTTACCGTATGCGCATTTCCCATTGAATCACCCTGTATCATTACGTTATCAGGTGACGGTCAAAATTTGCAGCCTCTTGGACTAAAAGTTACATGCATAGAAAATCGTGCCGACCGTGGCAAGTCGATTCGACCGATCCGAGTCGAGTCGAGCGATTCGAGTCGACTGTGTGCACGTGGTCCTTAGGACCATGTCATCAAAAGTTCTCTCTAGGTTCATTTGGGTTCCGATTTCAGAACTGTTCAAGAATCGTTCTTGAACTGCGTTGAACTAGTGCGCAGTCATTTCGAATCCTAAGACTGTTTCAGAACGGTTCACAAATTATGAAAACCCGACCGCAGCAGACGAGAACCTCTGAAAACATAACCTCTATTCAGAATTTGCGAAAATAACAATAGTTTGGAACCTGTATCTTTATTCAAAATATTCAAATAATATTCTGAAGCTTCGCACTCTCCTTTGAGTCTATTCACAATATCTCTGGAAACCCTCTGTAGAGGAATGGTGATTATATTCCATTATAGCATTCGTAGCTAGATTTTGAATGTATTATTGTCCCTTGTACCCACATAAATTTCGACACCCACCTGAAATGTTCAATGGAATTTGTATCTGAATATAATGGCAAAGTCTCCCCAACATAATCCTCCATTTTTTGGATCATCTAACAAAAGCAACTTCAGCAAGTAACTCCTTCACCACTGCTTCCTGAAGATGAAGAACTACTACTATCAAATGAATGTACTAGTGGTGCCCGCGAGAATCTCGTTTTCGAGAGTCTCGCATGGTCTCGTCTCGTTTTCGAGACAAGACTCGAAACGAGTCTCGGACAAGACGAGACGAGACTCTTATTGGTCCCGTCTCGAGTCTCGTACGAGACTTCTCGTCGGTGAATATTTCTGCGTGCCGACTGCAGACTTGAGAATTTCATTCATAATACAACATATTTAGAAAGTATTCAGACTTTTTATCACAGATAGACAAAACATTTCATTTATAAATACTTTAAAAACACAATCCATGATTGTTGTGAAACGACGTAATGCGTGAAAACTAAAACGGACTATTCTCTCTCTTACGGCGGCGGAATATGAAGGCAATTCTTCAATAACGAAAGATCGCAAATTGAATGACTACCTACCTGAAAATCTATAAATGAGTCATTCTGTGCTAAATAGTTCAAGATAAAGATGTATGATGTAACTATGTACCTAGTAGGTACTTACTTTTCAATAAATAATGTTATTTTTGTTGTCATTTTCTCTTCCTACTTCTACATTATATCTAAAAAGTAGGTAAAGGTAAATATCCCGTATTGAACTGCAACAAGATTATGCATGACAAAATTGCGATACATTTGCGAGACTCTCGTACGAGACGCGAGACAAGACGAGAGCCGAGGCTGCGAGACGAGACTCGAGACAAGACTTCATATTTCATCGACGAGACGAGACGAGACTTTATGAAAGTCTCGTCTCGTTGGTCTCGTGTGAATCACTAGAATGTACTAACTCCATAATATTGAGAAAATATTAAAAGTGCAATAAACAGTAGAATGAACAAAAATATATTATTATGACGTTACGCTACAACAGACAGAATCGAAAACTAAATGAAATGAAACAAAAATATTCCTAGAACGGTTCTAGTGTAGTAGATATGCGATAAAAAATGGTCTTAGGTGGAAATAATTCCCACGAAATTCATTTTTGCTTTTCTCAGTTCAGAATGCATAGATTGACACATATGAGAAAATATAGAATGATACTTTCCTGCAAAATAAAAATTCAGTGTTTCCAATATTCGTTTATTCGTTAATTCGTATAAATCATAAACCTAATAAAAATGGCATATCTGGAATATAACAGAAGTTTATTCATTATCTTCAACTTCCTTGATTGGAATATTGGTACCGTCTGGAACAATTATTGCACAATACTGTGCAAAAAATTCCGTATCGTCGACATTTACATCTGGTTCCACAAGGTTCATCTAATTCAGTTTCGCAAGTACTTCCGTACGTCATCATATGATACAGAAAACCCAAGCTTATGAAGTTCATCGACAAGTAACCGAGGTCGAAAATCTCGATGATACTGCACACCAACACCTAAACGAATTGAACTTATGATAGATCGTGGCCTTGCAGCTTGCATTAGTGCCTGTTCAATTGAATATTTCTTCAAACTTGAGTATTTTTTGTTGATTATTACATCCAAGAATGTTCTAAAAATGTCGGGTGGAAGCTTATTATTTTCCTGCTTGGAACTTTTTTCTTCTGGTGAAGGATAAAACTCTACGGATGTTCGCATCAACTTGATTGAATTCTTTTAATCAGTTTAGCTGTTGCTTCAACTATTCGAAATGTTTCAGCATCTGGATCTTCTGAACACTTTTGTCGCTGATAATCACAAATTATATTGGCAACTGTTTTCCCTGTTACGATCATATCAGCTCTACCTTTTTGTCTCAATATCATAATGTCATCCTAGAAATATTCTTCTAATTTTTTATGCATACGACGAACAGTGTAAGAATCGATATTTCCTGGCAGCAGCTCTGCCATTTTGTCTAGCAACTCCTGAACTGAAATTGATTCATCATTTTTCTTGAGCCACCTGCATATTTTGAAAAAGCATCTTTTTTTTATCAGAAGGACGTCCTGCTAACTCTGTCTGTTCATTGGGAATATCATGTTGATGTTTCTTAGGAATAGAGACGCCTTTTCCAAAATTCACACTACATTTCTGATTATACAGAGCATCTGCTGCTGGCAAGTATCGATAACGTAAAGAAGACGTGCAAGGACATTTGATTATCAAAAATCGTTTCTTGCATCACACACATCAATAATAGTTTGTCGAAACGCGAAAGTTCGTACTGGTAAAATTGCAGATTCAATTATTTTCTCAGTTTCCTTGATGAATTGGCCACAAAACAAGCAATTATGTGTGAATGTGAATGTCGGCAGCTCAGATCACAAAGCTCTGTTGCTGCTGCTGCTACTAGTTGATGCTTCTCGATCAGGAACTGATTTAAACTTGAAATCATTCTTCATCTTGTTCGGATTTACGTACAAACGACGACATTCGACGTGAACAATTAGAGGATGAATAGGCACTGGTTCCAAGAGTTCAATTATTTTGTCTTGCTGCTACTTGCTAGCATTCAATTCCTTGGACACCTTTAGCCCCGCCTTCAGCAGTCAATTTAACACAATTCGAACTATCATCAGTACTTAACGAAAATAATAAACATTTGTTATCTTTCATCGCTGCTTTCAATTCACTATATTTAGGTATACCTGGAATAATATATCAAATAATGGAACTTTTCATTCACGATCACAGAGAATAGTCTCAATCACATACCAAAATGATTTTTTCACACCTCGACACGAATTTTGAGATCTGCTAACCACATTATCATTTTTAGGAAGATTATGAAATTCGTTGGAATCTTATCATGAAGATCCTAACATAGGTAGTGGAACATGTGTTGAGTTGTGAAACAATCATTTCGGTTCCAGGCACCTAAAATATGAAAAGTTGCATAAAAACATTTTTGCATGAAAGAATGCATCTATATTTTTAATATAGTGTATGGGGTCGAATGGGGCATCAGAAAATGAAAATTGCGTTTTTGTGGAAATTATTTCCACCCCAATTCCTCCAACTGCTCTACTATTCATGCTCGAGAGCAGGTACTGGTTTCGGATAATTTTAAAGGTCCACAAAACCCGAACGCGACCGATTCTACTGCGCAAACTCCTGACAGTTCTAGAACAGTAATTGTTCGAACCCGAATGAACCTTCTGTTATGCACGGCGGTTCCACTGGAATCTCAACATTCAGGTTGTGAATAATAGATCTGGTTTTCCTCTAGATTCTGGACGGATTGCAATACCTGCATTGGAGGGGACTATGCCATCTGGATCTACAACCGGACAACGTAGTCATGTGCGGTGTGAGATCTGTGCAAGTGAAGCTGGTCGATCTGGGATCAGCTCACAGGGTCACGAAATTGGGAACGAAAGTCCCAGTTCTAGGCCATCCAGATTATATTGGTGAGTTGGTTAAAGTTGTGTATGTAATACAACAAGTGTATTGATGATTATGGAAATACAAATTCCTTTGATTAACGCAAGTGTGGTTGCCTAAAAGCAACATAATTTGTTGAGAAAAAGAGTAGGGACTTCCGATAATCTTCAATGGAACGAGTTGTATTTGTTAAGATTATTTCAGTCATTATTTCATGACTAAAACAATGATTGTATATACTATTTTCATTTGCAGTCGGTTATGCAACTATAACGATACATCGATTGCTATCTATAGTAGTTTAGAATATCATATAGAGACAGGCCGCACCAAATATTGCCGTGCGTCTCGGAATCGCTCGCAATATTCTATGCGTCCTGTCCCTAGAGTCTAGACGCTAGTGAGTTGTAAGAGGTTAGGTTGATAAAGAAAATGTTTGCTCAAATGCCGATCATACAAAGTTGGTCTAAAATTCGTTGATACAATAAAGTTCAGTGACTATCACCATTTTGTCTGAGGTTCAGTGTTAAGTGCTATTTATTCCTGAATACATGGTGAAAATTCCTATCGAGTGAAGCTTTCCGTTAAAATAGAAATGTACAATTAGTTTCGTCAAGAAATCAAATTTTGTTGAATTTCAGTCAAAATTGTGTACATAATTCTCATACTTCTTTTTTTGGCATTTTGTTTCATTATAATTCGAAGATCAACTATAAAATTGTTACACGATCTTGTGTGGACCTAGAATTGAAATCATCTCAAAATTTCTCACCGTGTATGACATCCATTTCCATGACAGTCTACGTTTTTATCACGAGAAGCGCACGAAAGGAAATTCCTATAATGTTCGTGAAAAATTGCACGTACCTAGGGAGAACAAATAGTTTTTGGAGGTTGTAAGTTCTTGGAAATACTTCCATTGGCATAAAATTCCGTAGCTTCGCCGTTCTATAGACGAACAAGTTTTGGTAGAGTGTTGTTCAACATTTTTCAAGGTCAACGACGAAGTGATTTGCTGACTGGACCTGTCGAGTTCGTCTGACTGGTATCAGTAGTGATGAAATTATAGCAGAAATTTCAGAGGATCATTTCCAATGGAAATATGTATAAAAAAGTGGAAGGTCGCCGACTTTACCAACGGTGTTCTAATAAGGTCAAAGAGTTGGTGAGTGTGACATCATCCGCCAGGCGAATGGCTCTTCTCTGGATGAAATCTAAGAGCATCAGCATATGATTGGGTGCTGAACCCCATACAGGAGAACAGCATCTTGAAACTGGCCGGATCTGGCAATTACAAGTCATCTTCTATATCTTAGTTCGTTTAACTACTAAAGCTGTTTTCTAGTTTTCTATATTTTTTGTAAGAACCGCTTCGAAGGCGCCCAAATTCCCTACATTTGGGCGCGTGTTGCCTTCCTCGGATTATGTTACCGTTTATCAGCCTTCCTCTCCGGAAACTTCATATCATACAATATATCACAGCAAACAACTTGTTATCGCCTTCACAACATGGTTACACTAAGAAAAAAAGCACTGATACGGCACTGTGTGAATATCAAAATCAAAGAGTAAGTGCTCTTGACAAAAAGAAATGTGGTTTAGGGTTATTTATTGACTTCTCACGGGCTTTCGACTGTGTTAACCTGTTAAGCATGATCTTCTGCTCGACAAAATCTCAAGATACGGTGTAAGAGGAATACCCCTATCTTTACTAAACTCATACTTAAATGAGAGAAGACAATAAGTCAAAGTTGGAAAAAGTCTAAGTACTGAAAGAAATATTGAGGATAGAGTACCATAGGGATCCATTTAGCTTCTGCCAATGACTTGTTAGGGTACCTGAATAAAAACTCGGCCATTCACTGTACATGTTATGCTGATGATACCAATATATTAATTATTGAAAACGATATGGAATCCGCTGTTGTTGTGGCAACCTACGAAAAAATTATTATGTGGTCGAAAAAAAACAATTTAATGCTGAATGAAGCTGAAACTAACGTGTTGAATTTCAAGATGAATACTGGACAACAATATATGTTGAACCAGTTTGTCAATACTGCTTTGGAACTGAACCTAACTTGTCTTTGATGACAAAATTCAATGGAGGAAGAAAAGTACCGTATCGTCTGCATAAATAGTGTAATTACATTCTGTATCAATTTTCGTTATATTTTGAATATATAATAAATATAAAATTGGTCCTAAAACAGATGGAGGGACACTTGAGGGACACCTTTAGTCATCGGTAGTCTATGAGACTCTGAGTTGGTAGATTTGGTACTAATTGTCCTATTTTGAAGATACGAATCTAAAAGGTTCCTTATCATGCTTCTGAGTCCCATTGATTCTAAATTTTCCAGAAGTGTTATGTGGTCTACTGTATCGAAAGCTTTCTTGAGATCAACAAAAATTGCTATCACATAATTTCCGGTATCAAGTCCTTTTTGTATTGCTTGTATTTTCTTCGGGTTGCCTTCAGAGTCTTCGAACTTTTTATTAATATATCGAGCCTTTGCTCGTTTGATCAAAGAATTCACTTAATTTCTTTGTATTTTATTATTAGCATATAGACTGTTGGCCCGCGACACAGGGTTTATCGATGTTCTAAGTCGGTATGCCATTTAAGGGACCCACTCACTTAGTCCAAGTTAACAGGAAGGAGTGCCTCGGAGAGTCGCAACCCAGTCCTTGCCCCGGCCCTGACCTCACTTTTCGGTTGGAAAAAAGTTCAAAATTTTGTTCAAGAAGAAGCTCGGCAATGAAGCGCAATGATCTTACCTCACGAAAATTGGGTCACTTGCCGGTTTGCATACGCCTAGGTCAGTCCCCAAGTGCGGCATACGAACCGGAAGTGGCAATTTTTTAATGTTATAGTCGATGATCGAAGAATATATGCCCTTTGCCAAAACAATGAATTCTGACCCATTAATCAGTTTCCCGACATTTGCATACGTTTCCGGAGAGGGGAGCTCGACTTATTCGAACATCAATTGACTAGACATCTTTCAAATAATCGATGATTCAAGTTCGTATGCAAATCTCTAGACCAATAAAGTAGGATATTCTTTATAACTGGATGCTATTTGCATACGAATTCAATGTGAGCATACGTTGTAATAATCGGGCAAACCCGCGCGTGCCTCGGTCCGGCGCGGCGCCCCGCACTGCAGGCCAGAGGTGCACCGAAAGCGAACTAGATAATCGGGAAGTCTCATAATCTCACTTCACATGAAACCGGGTCAAAGAAAAACTTCCTGGGAGTGATAGGGATATTCGAAGACGCAAATTGCAGATATATTTGTATTTATTCATCAGAAATTTACAGATCAACAAAATTACGTGTGAGAGGTTTAGCACCAAGAATTTTTTTGTGTGATTTTGATTTGAAAAACAGGGCTTCCAAAAGATGATGAAAAGAAATGACAACAAGATACTCGCAGGATGATCAAGAGGAATCGTACAGGGAGAAGAGGGGTGGATTATTGCTCATGATCGAAACTCACAATAAATCGAATTGAAATTCTTCACTGGGGCTTATGGGACTGCTTATCATAATACTGGTATCTGAGAAATATATAAAGAATGTACATTCAATTTGTTGAATGTTTTGGGTATAGTATGGGGTCTGTAACCTGAACTTTAATCTACATTTTTGTTTTTCACATAAAAAAAAATTATTTGAAAATGTAATTATATTAAATGAAGACAACATTATGTTTCAAAAGAAAAATTATACGTCGTCCTCTCTATCATTATCTTCAGATACATCTTCGCTCTCGCTGTCTGAAGATGATTCTCCAGAAATGTCATCAGTACCTGTTAGTGAGAATATTATTTAATTATTGAAAAATCTTGGCATGCTCGAAAGATATACCTGATACTTTCTCAGTTGATGTCTCAGAGATTATGATATCAGAGATTATGATATCACCAACCTCTGCTGGAAGAGCTTCACCAAGGTACCAATTGAAATCGTACCCAAAAAAAGTATCAAGAACGCCGCCCCTCCATTATTTTTTATATAACTGACAATGACATAACTTCATCAAACCCAGTATAGTTGACTGGCGTTTAGCGATAAGATTCACACGCTGCACTTATATACAGGGTTACTGGTAATCCGATTCATACCACTGGTAGGGGAGGCAGTAAGAAGTGAATAAATCTGGAATATACATTATACAAAAGTAAATGATTTTTCAGATATTTGAATATGGGATCTCCGATAAAAGGGAAGAACATTATTGAATGCCTAAATCATTACGTGCTACACTCTACCCGGCTGACGCAGCAAATCATTGTTCAGATATGAAAATTGTTTCAGCAAAAAAAAAGGAAATACTTCAACCCCGGGATTCATATTTCTGGCACGATTTGACAATTTGACGCATGATCGCTATGAGCATGTTCGGTGCTATAAGAGTGCTGCGTGTAAATGATATCGCTAGTTGCTGTAGAGCTGTATTCGTCATGATAATCTCAACTCGATAGTGAAATAAAATTAGTGTTCCAGTAAAAAAAAATCAACCACTATCCCATAGTTCATTTGTTATGAAATGCCTATGAATTTTTTGATAACAATGAAAAATCTCTTAGGACAATCATTTCAATTGGTTTTTGAAATTTTAAAATCGGTCCAGAAACAAATAAGTTACAATGGGAGATATTTATGGTGAAACACCCTGTACGGAATGTGCAAATTGTATGCAAACCATCATCTCATATATACTGTGTGGTCCACTAACCATTGTCAAAATTTGAACATTTCTTCGATCATCGATTATTTGAAGAATATCCAGTCAAATGATGTTCGAATAAATCGAGCTCCCCTCTCCGAAATCGTATGCAAATGTCGGAAAACTGATTAATGGGTCAGAATTCATTGTTTTGGCAACGGGCATACATTCTTCGATCATCGACTATAACATTAAAAAATTGCCATTTCCGGTTCGTATGCCGCCCTTGGGGACTGACCTAGGCGTATGCAAACCGGCAAGTGCCCCAATTTTCGTGAGATAAGATCATTGCGCTTCATTGCCGAGCTTCTTCTTAAACAAAATTTTGAACTTTTTTCCAACCGAAAAGTGAGGTCAGGGCCGGGGCAAGGACTGGGTTGCGACTCTCCGAGGCACTTCTTCCTGTTAACTTGGACTTAGTGAGTTGGTCCCTTAAATGGCATACCGACTTAGAACATCGATAAACCCTGTGTCGCGGGCCAACAGTCTAATACGAGTATACTTGGAACAGGACACTGCCGTGTATTGTCATCGGCCCTTGATAGGTGTACGAGGTTATAATTTGATTCGACATTCTGCAGTCACCCGTCTATCTATGTTACTATTCATGAGTACTTGGTTTAAGACACTGCAGTGTCTCTGGATAAGAAAAAAAGCATGTTATTCGAATTAAAAACGAACATTTGGTGGAGGAACATTTTGAATTTTTGGTGGCGGAGCAACATATTCACCATCATTCAACATCATTACATTACTTTTTCAATTGACTCGGCCGTTAATTGATGGAAATCCATAGCAAATGTAAAAACTTCACAAACGATGAGATTTTCACAAAATCCTTAATCAGACGAGATGTTTCGCTAACACAGTAGCTTCATCAGGTGAAATACTGGTACAATGAAATAAAATAACCTTGACTTATCTAAACTTATATATATCCTACTTTCCAAACCTGAAGGATTATAATTACCTGTGGAAAGGTTCGATTAACCTTCATATCCAGAAAACAGACACAATATCTAGATTAAAGTACGGTGTAACGAATTAACATAAAAGGGTTGATAGCAAATACATATTATCGTACTACCTACTAAGAAAACAAATTCAACAGGGTTGAACTATTGAGGTCTAGTTGATCGTTGAATAAAATGTCACAATTTTTGAGTTTGTTGATTGCTAATGATTCAAAATGATTTTAGTTTTACTCCTTTATTTTCTACGTGTGGAATTTCGAAATTATCATTAAAACTATGGTTTTCTTCTAATATATGGTTGGCGTGTGTTGGATTTGTTTTCTTTTTCAAAAAATTCATATCATGTTCATGAATGCGCTGATTAAACGTAAGACCTGTTTGACCGATAATAATATACACGGTAATGCAAATTTCATGGTACACTATTGTTAACTCGGAAACGGAGAGAGATGCGAACTACGTTAAATTACGAAAAAAATGCACAATTTCATGAACATTTCAAATATCGAAAGAAATCGAGGACATCCCTCTTATTTCCTGAAATATCCTGAAAAAACTGAAAATAGTCGATTTTTATTATAATCAATAACTTTTGAACTGTTTTTACTAGAGTCTCGAAATTTGGTACACTTACTGAAGGTCGCATGGCGAATTCAACGGTGATATGAAAAAAATTCTAGGCACACTAGATTCGAAGATATTGAAGCAAATTTTGATTTTTCTAATGGTCGCCATATTGGATTTTTGCACCATCCGATAGATCAAAAATTTACCAATTCATCGATGTATCACACTTCCATGTTTGATGATGGAATGACGAAAATACAGGAAAAATAGAAAATTAATAATTAAGTTAACGTATAAGATCTGCTATCAAGCTTACAATTTCAGAAATTTTCATTAAACGTAAGAATAATAATATTGAACTCAATTTCTGAGGTGCTCGAAGTGACCCCCTCCATTTTCAAGACAAAGTGCAGCTCGACTGCAAATGTCATTTGCTGCTCTCCGTATGGTTGCTTCCGGTATTGAATTAATTGTTTGTACAATTTGTTCTCGCAAATCTGCAGCGTCTCCTATTGTTCTGGCATAAACTGTATTTTTCAAATATCCCCATAGGTAATAGTCTAACGGATTTAGATCCGGAGATCTAGCGGGCCAGCGTACTGGACCGTTAGTGCCAATCCACTTCCGTGGAAACATTTGATGCAATGTCTGGGTAACCAATGCTGCATTGTGAGCAGGAGCACCGTCTTGCTGAAACCACATTTGGTGGATCTGATTAATGGGAAATCCATCCAATGAGGGTTCAACACTATCTTTCAACAGGTTCCTATAGTTTTCTCCGTTCAGGCGATCTTCAAGAAAAAATGGACCCAGAATTCGACCATTGAAGATGCCACACCAGACATTAACCGAGAATCTTATTTGATGACGTGATTCTTTCTTGAGCTTTGGATTCTCTGTGGACCAATAATGCTCATTGTGACGATTGAAAAGGCCATTATTTGTAAAAAGGCACTCATCTGACCACAGCACTTTCAATGGAAAATTTACATCATTGTTCACCCTATTCTGTAACCATTCACAAAAAAAGGATCGCCTGGCAAAATCTTCTCGACTGATTCCTTGTACTACATGATAATGATAAGGGTGGAATTTTTGCTTTTTGAGTATTCTACTAGCTGTAGATTGATGGACATTACACTGCCTTGCAATAGCATAAGTTGATATGTTTGGATTAATGTGCACTTGTGCTAGGATATTTATAACGTTAAGATTCAACCCTCTTCTCATTCCATACCTAGGTGAATCAGAAAGTTATTTATGGAAGAATACAAAAAATGTTAATACATATCTCACCTTGAACGCCTTGTTGCAAAAGTTCCATCTAGTCTGATCTTCTGTGCAATCTTTTGGAAATAATTTCGCGAAGGCTGAATCCGTTCAGGGTATAAATTTTCATACATTTCACTAGCTCGCGTCGAATTTCGAAAGCAGCGAATGTAAACATCATACATATCACTCCTTTCTTCAATGCTGTAAACATTCACCATCTCAATTTGGTTTCAGTAGAGATGTGAACAATTATAATTTTCAAATTCTCAGAATGACAGATGAATTTTTAATGTTCTAATATCCAGAACTGAAAACTGGACATTGTGACAGCCGCCTCCTTGACATTGATGAACTGGCTGGCACGTGTCGAATCTCGTAAACAGCGATGTACAGGATGTTTCTTAAGTATGTGTAGAAAATTCAGGAGCAGATTGTGATACGAAGCTCAAGAAAGAATCATGCCATCAAAATATTATCGGTCAATAGGTGATACGGCATCTCCAATAAACGAATTATGGGTCCATTTTTTCTTAAAGATTGCCTGGACAGAGAAAACTATGAGTTTCTTTTCAACCGAAATCACCAAATGTGGTGTTAACAAGATGGCGCTCCTGCCCACAATGCTGCATTTGGTTTCCCAGATGTTGCGTCAAATGTTGAACAAAGATGGATTGGTCCAGACGGTCCTGAGCGCTGGCTTGGCCTGCTAGATCTCCGGACCTGAATCCATTGAACTCTCGATTGAACTAGATCCTATGAAGATATTTGAAAAATACAGCATATTGCAGAACAATCAGAGACGCTGCAGATTTACGAGAACAAATCGTATAAACAATCGATTCAGTACAAGAGGCAACCATACGGAGAGCAACAAATTACATTATTTGCAGTCGAGTATCACGTCGAGCACCTCAGATATTGAGTTTCATATTATTTTCTTGACTTTCAGTGAAAATATCTGGAATAGTAAGCCTAATAGCAGATCTTATACGTTAACTTAATTATTAATTTTCTATTTTTCCTGTATTTTCGTCATTTCATCATCAAACATGGAAGTGTGATACATCGATGAATTGGTAATTTTTTGATCTATCGGATGGTGCAAAAATCCAATATGGCGACCATCAGAAAAATGAAAATTTGCTTCAATATCTTCGAATCTAGTGTGCCTAGAATTTTTTTCATATCACCGTTGAATTCGCCATGCGACCTTCAGTAAGTGTACCAAATTTCAAAACTCTAGTAAAAACAGTTCAAAAGTTATTGATTATATTAAAAATCGACTATTTTCAGTTTTTTCAGGATATTTCAGGAAATTAGAGGGATGTCCTCGATTTCTTTTGATATTTGAAATGGTCATGAAATTGTGCATTTTTTCGTAATTTAACGTAGTTCGCATCTCTCTCCGTTTCCGAGTTAACAATAGTGTACCATGAAATTTGCATTACCCTGTATACCTTAGGGCAAATCCACAGTTGAGTTTGTATACCCCTGATTTTTCGAATTTAGAAGTTTTGTCATTATTATTTTTAATGAACCTTCCCAACGTGTTATTCGTTCTATATGCCACTTTTAAGTCCTGTTTATGTAGAAATGCAGCTGATTCTCCAGGTGATGATCCGAAATAGATTGAATTTCTATAATTTTGATTATTATTTTTGATGGTAGGATGAACTTCTTCAATAGCTTTATTATGGAGTTCCTTATAAAGAATACTGTATATCAAATTAACGTTGTATCATTTGTTGACTACAATTATGATATTATTGAATTCCTTATTGAAATTCACTTCTGAAAGAGGGACATGTATATCATTCTATTAAATGTTGCAATTTTATGTTGATTAGGCTGTGTTCAATCATTATGAATAGTGATATCAATGTGGGAAGGTTTATGGAAAATTGAAAAATCAGTATCATTAATTTTGATTATTGTCAAATCTGAGGAATTGATTATTTTTTCTGTTCCTATTCCCATTGTGAATTTTATGTTTGGATAAATTTCATCAATATATTGGTGAAAAGTGTCTAATTGTCCAATGGTTCCTTCAAAGTATACTATATCGCTATCTACGTATCTATACCAATACAAACATTGTTTTATCAATAGATGTGTATGTATTATTTGCTCCAAGTTATCCATAAATGTTTCAGCAAGTAAAGGGCTCAACGGATCTCCCATAATCAATTCTTTTGACGCGGAATATATTCTGTTGTCAAATTGAAAGTAATTTTGTTTGAGACATATCGACAGAAGGTCTAAAATCTCTTGTTTGGTAATCGAATTCACATGGTTTTTACATCTTATTAATTCAATTCGTCAAACTCAATATAGATTAGATCACTCGTAGTGTGAGCACACTGGTCCATCGGATATTATCTTCCGACGAGGGCGAAATATTTAGATCAGTTTGAATCACGGCACGTTTTGTTATTTTCGCAAAGGCGACATTATTCCCTTTTGTTTGCTTCTTGTTTCAACTTGTCATCATATGACGGAAGTTTGCCCGGAATAGTAGGCAGCAAATTAATCGCTTTGCCGTGGATTTGGCTTAGACTGAGGGTTGGCACATGTCTGTTTTTGAGATCCACCATTCAATTGGTATCGAATGGCATAATTATCATCTCGTTATCAGTTCTCGAAATCTAGTGCGAATTTCCGCACAGGAAAGTGCAATTTTTTTATCATTCTGCTCAGGAAAGTGATTTGCATAGGTAGGTACCGTTTGATGAATTACATCATTCTCACTTTCCTGTGGGACATATGTACAGGGTGTGTATGTATAAGATATATGGAATTATCTAGGGTTTCACGAGACTCTCGAAATTCGAGATTTCTCGTCTCGTCTCGATTTCGAGATGAGATCGAGACGAGACTAACTTTTTTTTTCGAGACCAGATCGATAAAAGCACTTCGAGATTTTTCGAGATCGAGAAACTATTTCGAGATTTCTCGATCTCGAACTGCAGACTGCAACTTGCAATATATCAATTCAATTAGTTAGTTCTATTACGGCTTCGTTTCTTTCATGAATAACATGAAAACGCAGTGCCCCAACACGGCACGGACTCTACTGAGTGTACTGACGGATTCCCGATTCATCACACAATTCCAAATATTAGTAAACAAACAACCCTCCTGTATCCTGCTTCTCACAATGCCCGGTCAGTGTTGCCAGGTCGAAACACAAGGGAGAAATGAGAATGAGATCAATGATTATCATTATATTTTTATTAGATTCAAACAAAAATTTTAAAGTTTTGTAAAATGCTATTTCATATTTCTTCATTACAATAATTAAAAGATAATTATTATTAGTCTGGCCTTTCAGGGTAAAAAAATGCCATGAAGGGAAAGGGCCATAAATTCAACTTTATTTCTATTGTATTCTTTAAAAATGTCAGTCCAAGCTTATTACCATATCACTTCAAAGGATATTCTTATGGCAGAATTATAACACCATTTTTGCATAAATTTCACTATGCAGTACTTCGACCCCTACTATTGAGATAAAATAATTTGCTCAATAATTTATTTTGCGAGAGACGACTGTTTCGATTATAAAAAATGAGTTTGTTGCTGTTACATTCTTCCACGAACGAAGAATAGTTATTTATGTATCAAGGGCGTAAAGTAGGCGTTTATGGCCTGTGGCGTGAATAATGGCCCGATGGCGCTAGCCGAGGGCCATTACACGCTCAAGGCCATAAACGCATTTCACGCACGTGATACATACAAAATTTTATGCACTAGTGGTTCATTTTCTGACTCAAAAGTGATGACTATAGATTTCGATAAACTAATATTTCCCCGAATTTGATTTGTTGCGTATAAATTCAGTAATCAAGAGAAGCGTTATGTTCATGGATGATTTACATATGAAAATTATCGTACGAATATTGCAATTATCTTGATAGTTAAACTCTTTGATCTCTAGGAGAGATTCATTCTTCAGAATTTTACAATATGCATACCCAGTATATATACACCTAACTAATTTTGACGTTGTCAATCAAGCTGATGGTTGTTGTCTATATCAATACATCCAATAAACGAGCTGAATTGTCATTCTTTGACTGAAAAGTAAAAATTAGTGATAATAATAATAGCAATAGATATGGAATCGGATAAAGAAGAAGTTTATGATATACCGCTAGATATATTAGAATCTAGGAAAATGATCATAGGTTTTTCATGAAATGATATGTGGATATAAGGTAACTGAGAACAGCGGGCGGTAAAGTGCACTTTACGGCCCGTGGGCCATAATGAGCCCGTGGGCGGTAAAGTGCGACTCAACGCCCGCAATACCGGGCGGTAAATTGCACTTTACGGCCCGCTAGTGCATAAACAATTTTAAACTTCCACCTTTCATACCTAGGTAAATTTAAAAGTATGGATAGAAGATTAGGTAAATTGAAACATCAAGGATTCGTTAAATTTTCATTTTTTGGTACAATATTCTTTATTTTTGTGCTGATACTCGGCATTTTCTTTTATATGTGGCTATTACTTCATAGCATATAGCCTCTGTATTTTGACGTAATTTTTTTATCTCGAAATTTCGAGAGTCTCGAATCGAGATCGAGAAATTGTCTTCGAGTAAAACATCGAGACGAGAGGTTGTTTATTTCTCGTCTCGATGATCGAGACGAGACGAGAAAGTGCCTTCGAGACGAGATTTCTAGTCTCGATGAAACCCTAGAATTATCAAATTTGCTAGTGTGAAAAAAAGGAGAAAAGTCTATTGTGAGGCAAGAATTTTGAAGAAATTTCAGTCTTCTGAATTGATTAAGCATTCCAATAGTGTGTTTTCCGGAAACTTCCGTCTTTGGTTCACTGTTGCATCTCTCTGTGAACACTGGAATTGGATAATTTGGAGATTGGATTCGTTTTTGGAAAACTTCAACGTTAGCTTTTTCAGTCTCTCAGAAATTGGTTGCACCCTGGTCAGCCTATATAGAAATTCGTTTGATGGATGGTGAAGGGGATTTTGAGGGTGCCGGATTTTGGTAATGGCTCTCAGGCTAGCTCTTTTTGCTACTTCCAAATTGTTCAGTGCCTTCTTACTCGTGTTTATGTTTATTGGGTAAGCATACTCAAGAATTGGACGGCGAATGGCTTTGTGAATATGTGCTGCAGTTCTTTTGTTTGTCCCTTTATTCTTGTGAGTCAGGCTTCAAAAATTTTAAGCTGTTGTGATGCACTTTTTTTCATCAACTGATCAGCTATGGATATGATGATCGAAGTTTAGTTCTTGATCTAAGTGCACTTTTGCTAATTACTTTATTCTTGTAGGTTAGGCTTCAAAAATGTTTAGCTCTTTTGATACAAGTCGAATGAAATAAAATGCAGAATGCAGATCAATTCCAAGAGATGTGTTCTGAAATGTTAGAATGGCATTCGAACATCGATTATACCATCGCTTGCAACAGAATGGAATGCATTCTGAACATCTAATCAAATAAAATATCCTTTTAACACAATTCATTTCATATAATTCGACTTTATGTTTTTCGTGAACCCTGTAGTGGGTGGAAAAAAGTCTTGTACAGGTGAATACTACCGACTGAGACCGTCCATTCGAGGTATCACAAAAGAGGTTCTTTTTATGTTCTGGTTCCCACGGAGGGGGATAACCTGTAATGTTCAGAGAACATCGTGAGAACCAAGGGAAATAAGGTAGGAATTGGTGTTCTTCTAGAATTTTGGAAAGAGATGTTCTGCAGGTCTCCGAATTGACCACGAAGGGGTGCGATTCCTCAGGTCGACGGGTCAATCTCGCGGGGACTGCCAAGGAACGAACAATTATTGATATTTCAGAAGAGCATCGTCCATGGAAATATCTATTGCCCTCATTTGGACAGAATCCAACAATTTTAGGGTATGTTTGGGTGCTGCACTCTAAATATAGAAACAGTATCCCAGAACAGGTCGAGTATGTGCCTTATAGATCATAATCAGCTGACTGAAGTGAAATAGCCCCTGACCCGAAACAGCAAACCAAGTTTTTGGGATGCACTTTTAACAATTGATCTCACGTGATTTTCCCAAGAAATGTTATTGGTGATAGTGATACCAAGCATCGAAATGGATGTCTTCAAAGGTATGGTTACTCCTGACCAGCTTATGTTGGGCACAGTGAGATCGGCTTTTCTAGAGAAAAGGCATAGTTGTGTTTTGTTTGCATTGAAATCTATCAAGTTATTGGATCCCCATTCGAGAATTGTTGCCAAGTCCATATTTAGGTTGTCAACATTCCTTCCTCGTTCGTTTCTGATTTGCCTGGCTGGTATTGGAGCCCTGGATGAGAAGGCGATATGGAGGGTACTATCATCCGCGAAGCTGTGTACTGGACATGAAGTTGCTTCCAACAAATTGTCGATATGGAGTAGAAATAGTGTTGGTGCTAGAATTGATCTCTGGTGGTAGTGTCATTTGACATTTTGGAGTTAGGGTGTGTCGCGCCGACGGGGTGACTCATCCCTTCACTGAAATATGGTGGTTCTAGTTCCCGCTAACTCTTTAGCATTTTTGCTAAACGGCGTTTCTTTAACTTCTTCATTTCGCGAGATATTCGCATTGAAGTTGTTCAAATTTACACGCTGTATATCATTTCGTTATCATATGACAGCTCTCCTACTATCTCTTCGTGGTGTCGTTACCTGCGTGCGACCCAAAAAGCAAAGAAAGCACCTGTTTGTGATTATAGCACTTAAAACTATTCGAATGATGAAATATAGGAAAATATTTGTGAGAAACTTCGTTTATGCGCTAAAATCTATCATGTTTGAAATCAAAAAGAACATTTGAATTTTTGGTAAAGGAACATTTCGAATTTTTTGTTGGCGCAACATCATTCACCATTTTATTTAAAAAAAGAGCCTCCTGGAGAATCTGATCAAGTATTGAACTAGGTCAAAATAACCCGTCTATCTACCTGGGTAGAGAAAAAAGCATTGTAAAGTTATTCGAACGAAAAACGAACATTTGAATTTTTGGTGGCGGAACATTCACAATTTTATTAAAAAAAACTCGCTCATCCTGATGAATCTGATCAGGGTATTGGGGCACAACTATAAAACAAGTAGAAGACCCAGCAAACGTTGGTTTTTCATAAATATTATTACTAGATAAACTTTCATTATTATAGTTCTACTTTCTTTCAGTTTAGCTATCCATAAAAGCAGGATTCTTCAGTTTTTCAAACTATTCTATTCATGTTCTACATCTTTTTAGTTCGGGACTCTATATCTCTTCATTTTCTCAAACAACTCTTTATGTTCTATTCCCTTCCTTTTTAGTTTGGTTCTCTTTGAAAACGTGTTTTATTATTTTTTCAAACTACTATTCATTACAATAGCTGATACCCGGAAAACGTTGTTTTGCTATATGTTTATTTTTGGAAAACATTTGTTCTTGCAAGTCAAATATGACACACTTCTAATCATCATGTGATTTTTGTAAGAGAAAAAAACAAAATGGCGGCTCCAAAATGGCGGCTCCAATATGGCGGACGAGTTTTGTAGTAATATCAATTCGAAATTGGTATCTGAGGGTAAATCATGATTCTTTTATCAAAATTGAACATAAAAAGAACAGCTTTCGTTGAAATGATGTTTTTGCCAGTTTTTTTTTTTAACTTTCAACACCCGGTATCTCTTGAAAGCCCATTCGGTACTGAAGATTTTTAACCCCCAAAACGATTCCACCGAATAAGGTATAACACACCTAGAAAATATCAACCTTGTTAAAATGACGTCTGGCGGTCGCTGGCTTTCAGTCTATAGAGAAAGATTTCTGAAATACAATAGATGCTTTCTGAAATTCAATTGACGCTTTCTAAAATTCAAATGATACTTTCTGAAATACAATTGACACTTTCTGAAATTCAAATGACTGTTCTGAAATACAATTGATGCTATCTGAAATTGAATTGACTATTCTGAAATACAATTCACGCTTCCTGAAATTGAATTGACTATTCTGAAATACAATTGATGCTTTCTGAAATACGATAGACTATTTATTCTGAGATCAAATTGAAAAATTACAATACCAGGAACCAAAACAAATTCCATTTGCCTACGACACGATTGTCTCTGTGTCTCAATTCTTTCGAATCTCTGGGACTCAGGGCATATAATGCTATTCCAGAAAATATAAAATGTTCAAGTAATGAGAAAGTGTTTAAATATAAATCGAAAAATCTCCTCTTTGAAATTAGCCCATATTAAGTCGATGAGTTTTTTACATTTTTGCATAACTGATGATTTTTGTATGTAATATTTTTATCTTATTTCAGTCATTTTACCTTATTGTCAATTATTTAAATGTTTATTTGTATATTTCATGTATTCTGACTTGTCCAATGGCTTTTGTAAGCTCGTTTTAATGGATCAATAAAACTACTACTACTAAGCTTTCTGAAATTGAATTGACAATTCTGATATTGAATCGAAGCTTTTTGAAATTCATCTGGAAAAGGTGTAGTAGCTCCAACTGGTGAGAGTGAAAATGTGCCTAATCGATTTTGTATTCCAGCTCCTGAGGTGTTGGCCGAAGAACCGGCATTCCCGCAATCTGACATCTGGTCGGTGGGCGTCCTGACCTACATCATGCTGTCTGGTACGGTGCCCTTCCGCGGGCAAGACGAGAACGAGAGCCGTCAAAATATTTTGTTCGTCCGCTACAGATTCGAACATTTGTACCAAGAGGTGTCGCAGGAGGCCACCAGGTTCCTGATGCTCCTCTTCAAACGCCACCCAAAGTGAGTGAAATCAAAAGATAGAACTTCTATTAGGGTACGTTCGATTATTACCTCTCAGAGTAGATTGAACCCAGTTGAAGGTTTTATCAGTTTACTCTGAGTTAATCAACTATTCCTGGCAGTATTCGAACGGAATTTTCAGTCTTTCGTCAACATCTGAGATTGACACAACTTGTTTTTCAAGTTGACAAGTTTAGTTCAGTCAGTTCAGGTTCAATTTGCCAACGGATGGCATAATTGCAAAATATAGCTTTGAAAAAACTTTTAAAATAAGTATAACGAACAGAGAAGCATGGACGGAAGGACCTCCTATCAATGCAGACATTGCTGTCTATACGGACGGCTCCAAAACTGAGGAAAGATCAGGAGCTGGTATTTATGGGGCCAAGCCAAAGACAAGAATCTCACTGAGCTTAGGCAAATACGCGACGGTGTTTCAGGCAGAAATTATTGCAATACATCATTGCGTGAAAGAATTGATAAGGCAAGAGTTTAAAGACAAAACCATTGCAATCTATTCAGATAGCCAGGCGGCAGTCAACTCTATGCAAGTTAACTCAAAACTAGTATGGGACTGCTTAGAAACCCTAAATGCACTGGGCAGTCAGAACAGATTGACTCTAGCATGGGTACCAGCACATACAGGGTACGAGGGCAATGAAGAGGCAGACTCACTTGCCCGAGCAGGAGCAAACAAAGCTCTGAATGGCCCAGAACCCTTCTGTGGTATTGCGAAAGCTATACAAAAGACTAGTATAAAATCATGGATGCAAACCAAATCTCAAGAATGGTGGAACAAATCACCAGGAATGAGACAGGCTAAAGAGTTTATTTAAAAACCATCGCCAACATTCACAGAATATATCTACTAAGCCAGAAACGAAGTTCAACTAGAATACTAGTGGGACTTCTCACGGGGCATTGTAGGCTCAACAAACACATGAGCATGATAGGTCTGACTGAAGAACTTCTGTACAGGTTCTGTCAAGAAGAGCAAGAAGAGGAAGAAACAGCAGTACACATACTTTGCCACTGTGAGGGCTCCTCAAGACTAAGGTTCCTTACGCTGGGTGAGGAAAAACCAGGAGCCCAGAGATACACAGGAGATCTGAAAGCTAGCCTATGGAGTCTCATAGAGGAGGCGGGGCTAGCCGAAGAACTCTAATCGATTTTGATGGCAGACACAATAGATCTGAAAAGGTCGCAGTGTGGAGGCAGATAGCCCGAAGGCCCCATTCCAAATCTAATCTAATCAGGTTCAATTCATACGGGAGAAGGTAGATCTTATATTCCAGTTGCAATCAAATAATGTCGATTGCCGCTTATCAATGTTGAAACTACGTCTAGGGTAGGTACTGTTATACTAATAAAGCATATATGCAATAAACCTCAATACAGGTACATATATGATTGATTTGATAGGTATTTGATGAATATCTCGTTATCAGAACAGAACAGTACATGCAACAAAACCTTTTAAGTGTCTTACTTTCTGAAGATTTCGTGATGTTTTTCAACATCGTAATATGATGTTAAAAAGTACTTACCAAGTTTGAATGAAGTTTTGAAGATATAAAAACAATCATATACTGCGTCGTTTCAAGTGGACATAACCTAACTTAAAACAAAAAAATAAACTCCTCCATGGGTTGTGTACAAGAACTGTCAGATGACCGACGATGGAGGCACAAAACATTGAAACACAACCTCACTTTTCTTATTTGTTTACAAGTGATGAAAATAGTTTTTCACAATTTTTTTGGCATACGAATCGTATTTTTCGGCTATTCATCAATTCGCTCATGCCATCACATTGTGCTGTTGTAAAATGCACAAAAACTGCAGCGGAAGGCGAAGGAATCCGGTTGGTACATTATGATCTTAAAGTAAGTACCTAGTATAGTCACTCACATATAGTTTTCATTTTTGAAATTTGGTAATTTCTCTGATTTATTATCGGAATTCCTTCTGCAATAGGAAATAATAGAAATACACATCAAATTTCTAATATACCTAAGCGAAGAAGATTAGATTCATGCAATCAATCGGGAGGACTGGTCTGGCATGCTGACGATATCGTGTGTGTTGTAGACATTTTCAATCTATTAGCAGTATTAGCTTGTATTGCAGAAGTGGCAGAAAGCAGAAGGAATTTTGATGAGGAATGACAACATATCATAATGATAACTATGTGAGATTACTATTTACCTGAAAAATCATATTCCTTCGTCTCTCGCTGCATTTTCTGTGCATTGTTCAACAGCACAATGCGCAGGCATACTTGAATTAATGAATGGCGCAAAAAACACGATTCGTATGCCAAAATATTGTGAAAAACTATTTCAATCCTTTGATTCCTCTGTAAACAAATAAAAAAGTGAGGTTGTGTTTCAATAATTCACAGAAGAGTGAGGTTGTGTTTCAATATTTTGCCTCTATGGTCGGTCATCGTGCACGCGACCTATTCTTGTTCGCCCTATTCTTGTCAAATCTGTGGAGTGAAATTTAGATACTTTCTACACCACCGCCGCGGCGGTTGGATACTGATTCATTAACGACCGCCGACGATATCTCTTCCCCCTTCATAGAGAGTACTGAGATGTTTGTATAGTTTATCCAAAAACAATTGCAGAATCCTATGCCGCACCTGCAGTCACTTCAAAGGAAACTTCAAACACGCCGACGCCGCACAGTGCGGGATATTCTGCAATTGATATTGGATATACTATAATTCCTATTCCGAGCAAAGCGATTGCTCAGATGACAGTGTACCTGACCACCACGGGGGTGACTCCGATTCATCCCCTGCGAGGCCTAACTTTTTTAAACTTTTTCTCACGAATAATATTTCGAAAAATATACTTCTCAGGAGAAAGGTTTGTTTAGACGAGTTAGGTTAGTTTGTTTGAAAAAAGTTGTCTCCTTTTTCATGCAGAAACGATATTTCCCTGTTTCGTTGAAAAATTTTGTTGCCAGAAGATTCGAATTTACTACTCCGAAATACGTATGGAACGAAATATATCCATACTACCTCATTACCTACTTTCCTATTCAAAATACAATTCAACTGGATTATCAGGAAATCTACACCATTCTTATCAATATTTTCAGTAAGAGGCCTTCCCCAGAAGAATGCCATGAAAACCGCTGGCTACTACCCACCGACTTCATGATCAAAAAGCGCGAACGCACCGTTTTCTTGGGACACCGACTCAAAGACTACGCAGACGAGTATCACGGGGAAAAAGAACAATTATCGCAGAAATCAAAGAGTTTGTTGGGCATCAAGGTAATCAGGTCGCAGAGCATACAAGAGGAGTTGTTGACTGCTCCCTAATTGTTTAATGAAAATGCTTGAAGATTGTAAATAATGAATGGAAGATTATTACTCTTTTTTAGTAGATGTGTGGTGAATGCATGTGCGATTCGAAGTAGCCCAACTTGAGAATTAGCGCGAATAATGAATGGATTCAAAGTTTAAATATCTTAAATTAACCATATAGTCATCGCCCATTTTCCTTGGGTTGGGAGACATTCAAGTTATGCATCATGAATCCACCAATAATAATATACAGAATCGTTTGTTTACTTCGAATTTATCAACTATGTGATCACTTCTAGTTAGAATAAATGATAAGTGTTACGATTTTTTGAGATTCTTATTAGTTATCCTCAGAGTTTTGTTTGAGATATGTTCCAAATCACTTACATTGTAATGTTATGTTATTATGTACACAAACATTTTTGGCATATCTATATAGTATTATAAATAAAAGTAACTTCAGAATTGTTGGATGTTGTCTGAATCTCTCTAGTTCCATCCCACTTGTTTATAAGGCAGATGGGGCACATTCTGCTGACAAACGACGATTCCCCCTACGATTATTACTCGTCTTCTACGAAACTTTAAACGCAGGGTGGCCATCAGATTAGGGTATTTTCCTCAAAAATGAGAGGTTTTTGTTGCTTTGGGTATTTTTTTTTGGGGGATTTCTTTTTCTGGGGATTTTTCCTGAGGAAAATTTTTTATTGGGGTTTGCGGGAAATGTATTCTTATATTAATTCACCTCACCAAGGAATTCGTAATCTGCATTCTGTTACCCTTAAGCGTGTAACGGTCTTTATTCTGTGGCCCTTACTTTGACGCTCTGTTCAGGACAGGAGACTACCTACTCTGGTATTTGACAGGGGGGGGGGATTCTCGAGCGCCAGATTTTTTTTTTGAGGTAGTTTAATCCACCTGCTCTGCACAAAATATTTTCGTACAGAAGCCCAAAGTAGCAACGACAGTGGAGAAAGGTACAGGAGGTATATACCTACCTCGGTACCTACAGTATAAACCAGGGGTCAATATGTTATTGAATCGACCTGGAATCAATAAGGAGCCAAGGGAATGTATAGGCTTAAATTACAAACCCTGGGTGTATCCTGGAATACTGTTTTTTTTTATCGCTTGGAGCGCACGAAAGGGAATCCCTATAGTCGGTATAATTACAGGAATCAAAGCAAATATCTTTCGGGACTCTGGTATCTTGAGGTTAAGCCGGGAAAATTATTTATTCAAACTATTTCGTCATTTCTATCTGGAGAATCGGAAACACAGTTCCAAACGAATTAAACAGATTCAATTCTTCTTTATCTTTCTTTCCCCTTCGGTTTTCTAATTTTTCAATCTCGGGATTTTAGTGAGGTTAATTATATTTTCCATTCATGCATTCATGACAAAATGTCATGAAACATAGATCACCGCCAGACGGGACACAAAGCACAGAGACCCGGATGCACATATCTTACTTCCATCATTGTTTTGTTAGTTATGCATTGAGTTATCTCGAATAGAACTCGATCCTAAACGAAAATATCATTGAAAGAATGAACCACTATCGGCTACATTCAATGATACCTACTATTGATAATAATATAATCCTTCCTAATTCACTGCCATCGGTTAAAACAGAATGAAGCCGACACCCATGGCTTCTTCCTCTTGTTGTGCCTGTCAGAGTATTCGAGTGGTGTGGACGGACCATATACTATATATAGTTAAATGGGAAGGACTCGAAGTATTAGGCGCTGTTGCAAGATATAATTTTCAACTTTCCCAGGAAATAGATCCGTTTTATTAAGGAACCAATTCGTTAGTAAAAAAATGACTGACAAGAAAGTTATCAATAACATTTTCTAATATAATGATAGTGAAAAAATTATAGATACTATCGCAAAATATCATAATTTATCTTCATTAGTATATCAACTTAATTCAGCCAATGAGAGATTTATGAGAATAATTCATAATACTTGACAAAGTAGGATTGAAGAACCTATTACATATCATTGCTGTTATGACATGGTTATTACCCAGCCAACCATAAGATGTATAAGTGATGTATACGCCACATCACTTTGTGACATGCGATATCGCATTTGAAGTCACAAACATGTTACCGATACAACGTGGCGATGTGAAAATGTCCGACTCAAGCAACATCACTGTGACGTCGTTCAGTCATGAAATGCGACTTCACATGAAAAATCACTACCAGGTCACATACAAGTGTACAAATACATCACACTGCGACATCGATGATGTGGTCGCCGTACCTGTGATATTCGTGGGATATATAATAATAATAATTATTCAACTTTACGAAGAAAATGTTTATTTCCCGAAAAAAAAACAGAAAAACTAACCGTCGTTCCTAAATGATTGTATACCTCCAATTTGAAGCTGCTATAATATGTGCTATAGATATGCTATAGATGTAGATATTTCAACAGAGAATTTGGAAGGAAATAGTCTGTACGGAGTCGGACTCACTCACTGACTGACTGACTGACTGACATGGCCATGCACAGCTCAACATGGCGTCTGGCGTGTGCGTTCGTTTAGCGCATGTCTGCGTCACACTCACAGGTCTCAAAGATATCTCATGAGGATATAAATGTGAATTATTTAGTTAACGTCGAAGAGATGAGTTTTAAGAAGTCGCTGCCACATTACATAGTTTCCTGGTTGCGATGACACCTTGCGACGTTGATATCGAATCTACGTCGATAAGATGTGTTAACGAGATATTGCATTTATGCAAGGTTGTAACATCACACAAATGTTGATGTCACACGATGGTTGGCTGGGTATGCATTCAAAGAATAATTTCTGGAAATCTATACATATTGATGATGTCGGTAACGTCGTACTGGCACAGGGAATCGTATGAGGAGCCAAGTTCCTTTTTTATTTATTTTTTTCTGTAGTGAAATTTGATCATAGGAAAAAAAGAAAAATTACATATTATATATTTTTATACGTAAATCAGTTCTTTGGACAAAAATAATAATAATCTTCGATCACTTGGATGAACAAGTGTTGGGATCCCCCATAAAGCCCCCTTTGGGCCTTGGGCCATTTGCCCTTCATTATCATAAGAATTTAAATCATATCATGTACCTAATAATTTTATTATCTTCTCCTTTTTTCATTTCCACAAAATTGTCAATCAGAATATGCGTCTGCTGATGATGATGGACTATTGATAGTCCGAAACATGTACAGATACTGATTATTCAGTCAATCAATTTGTGGAGATGACTTCATGTGTTTTGTTTATGAAAAATAATAAAAATATTGATGAGTAGTTAGACTTGAGTTTTAATTCACTTCAGTATCAAAAAGGTACAGCACATCACAATGAATCATTATATTTTTGCAAGATTTTTTTACAAAAACAAAATTTGCATTATTTCTTCACATTTGTTTTTAAATGCACAATAGACTGAATATGATTTGAAATAGTCTCAAAAGGGTTAGCTTTGAAAGTTTTATCTCTCAATGCCCTCTTGAAAATCTCAACATCTTTCATAGTTTGCTTTTTCCTCTTCCTAGCTGTCTCAACTCCCTTCTTATTCTTACTATGCTCTTCAGCTTTAATGCAAGTAGCATGTTTCATTTTCAACAATGGTTCTAATGATGGTAAAGCATCATGAAGGGGATTAGTATCCCCAATAAGAGCTGTATTTTTTCTCTTTTCTCTCACTTGAAGTTCCTTCTTCAATTCCCTAACAATATCAATTTTTTTTAGTAGGAGTTTTTTCTTCATGTTCAATCTATCTTTTTTCTTGATTTTGTTCACACCATGTGACTTTGTTGATGATTTGTAAGTTGTACTTTTAACATCCCTTGACTCGTCCCTTGATGAGTTTTTTTGTACTCCAAGTGAAGATTCGGAGAAACTTTGTTTGGAGAATGATGATATACCTTTAGATAATATGCCATTTTCCCTCTCCCGAGGCTTCTCTGGTGATTTCCTACCATGTTTTGGTAATTTCTTCTTCAAGGGTACTTCAACATTTGATTTCGGTTTTGCAATTTTTCCCATTTCCACTCGATGAAATTTTATTCGTCTGGTATGGTATCGTATATTTTTCGTTTTCAATTAAAGTTAATAATTGATGATAAATCTGTAAAAACAAATAACAAATACATAACCTAGTTTCCTTAAACTTCTTCCTTCTCTTTCTTCAGCATTCTCCTCTCTCTTATCACAGTCTCTTATTTAACGCCAGGCAACTCGTGCACGAATTCAATCTGACCTGACCTTAAATGAAGCATCTAGAGACATAACGCGAAGAGACAGGGCGCTACAAATCCGTGCGGAAACAAGTTTACAGCAGAAAATTTGAAGCTGAAATCCATATTATATCATAATAGTGATAATATAATGATCAAAGAATTCTCCAGTCTCCTCTTTGTAATGATCTTGGCTACAGAAAAGGTGGATATATGTATCATCATGGCTACAGATACCGACGTAGGGAAAAAGTTATACGAAACTTGTCAAAAAGTAATTCTCATTTTGGTCCTATTTTTGTTGAGATATCGTATAGGCGATGAGCCATATATAGAAATAGTACATATTATATGGTCTGCTCACAAGCATCTGTCACTTTCAGTAATTTTTTTGATTTCGCAATGAAAAATCAACAGATTCAGTGCTGTCAGTTGAATCCGGAATAATAGAATCAAGAAGTCAGTGAATGACGACGACACCGATTCAACACTATGGATTATGGATTCAACGGTCCTGACTGGCCCAAGACTCGCGTTCAAATTAAACTTTTATTGTGACAGTTCTTTAGTGACAGTTCAGTCGAAGAATAGTAGGTTTTCAGTTGTCAACTTCACAACTTGTCTACTAACCTAAAAAAATTCATTTCGAGAGAAAATTCCACTTGTCATTGCTAATTAATTGTAAACTTTGTATCAATTCGTTATTTCTGTTTGCACTTTCATTTGTAAATCCGAAAAATGTTTGCAACTGAGAATGCCTACTATCCTGACTACTCAACGAAGCCAATTCAGCATTCTTTTAGTCCTTATGCTGACAATGGGGGGTACGAAAACTCACTTTTTAAAGACTTCTCATGAATATTAAAAATTAATACATTTAATTCCAGGAGCGTGGTGGCTATAGCTGGAGACGATTTCGTGGTTGTAGGAGCAGACACTCGTTTAAGTGCTGGCTTCTCTATCTATACCAGAGAGCAGAACAAACTCTTCCCTCTTTCCAACACAACTGTCCTAGGTTGCTCTGGTTGTTGGTGTGACACCCTAACACTCACTCGTATCCTTAAGTCTCGCATGCAGATGTACCACCAAGAGCACAATAAGGTTATGTCCACCACTGCCTGTGCTCAAATGTTGTCCACAATGCTCTATTACAAACGTTTCTTCCCTTACTACATTTCCAACATACTAGTTGGGCTAGACAATGAGGGCAAAGGTTGCATTTATAGTTATGATCCAATTGGTCACTGTGAAAAGACAACTTATAGAGCAGGTGGATCTGCAGGTGCTTTGCTGCAGCCTCTGCTGGATAACCAAATAGGTCAGAAGAATCTTACTAAGGTTTCTGCTGAGTCTATTACACAGGAAAAAGCACTGGCTATTTTGAAGGATGTATTCATTTCTGCTGCTGAAAGGGATATTTACACAGGAGATAATGTAATGATCAATATCATCACCAAAGATGGAATTAAGGAAGATAACTTTGAACTAAGGAAGGATTGAAATATTCTACTGTATTTTGTTTTTTCTACTGTATCAATAATTCTATCAAAATAAATGTATTGAAAAATATATTAACATTCACTCCAAGCCTGTTCTGGGTAGGTAGGTGGCATTGGTATTGATTTTGTTAACTAGGCTTTTGCTCTTTTCAAAATATAATCCTAGTTTGAGAAATCTTTGAACCACAAGCAATGAAACTTTCTTTGGTTCCAACAGTTTATGACTCAGCAATATTCCTAACTTCCATATTAAACTATTCCATGGTCATGACTTTTTACTTTACCTTGTATAACACTGATATTTTCAAGTAAATTTAATCATGATTCATTCTTTTTATTGAGTTTGGATAGATTTTTTGTATTTAGAGTATTACATTCTTACTAGCATCCTCAACCCATACAGATTATTTTATGATTTTAGTACTGATCTTTTATCTAACAACTCAATTTATAATATTGAAAAGTCCACACCTTCATTTATTTTCTCAATCCAGAATTTCAAAATAACCATCAATTTTCAACAAATGAAAACTAGGGAAAAATCAGTCCAAATATCACTTAATATTTTCAAATCACAATAAAATTGAGGAATATTGTTCCTCAATTTTTTCTTTCAATCATATTTTTGTGGTTCGAAACATTTTCATGAATGTTCAAGGAATGAATATAAATGATTTTGAAATTTTTCTGTGGGTAAAACTATATAAGCTCTGATCTGGAAGACCTTCTCTGTTATCATCTGAAAGAGGAAGAAACCTTTTTCTTCTTATTTCCAGAGGAACATTGAAATACAAAAATAAAGAATAAATCATCCACCAATAATTTTATTGAAACAAATCTAACATTAGTACCATAGTCCCATATATACTCACTATCTACTTACCTAACATATGCATAAAAGAATATGACATAGGAAGCAATTAGATGTTTAGTATTTCCAGTTTTACAAAAATAAAAAAAATACTGTTCATTTTCGATTTCTAGCTGGAACAAAATATGCATCAAGTAATAAAGGTGAATTCCCCAAGCCCATTTTTGCTTATTGCTCAACTGACTATATGACTATATATGTAACAATTGATGATGGGTTTGTAAAAAAAATCCAGTGCTGAAATAACAAAAAATTACCTATGACATTTAACCATTTTCCATAGGAATAACTAAAAAAAAATTACTGCATCCATGCCATGGGGATTGGAATTTTTGTATACAGATATATGCTGAAACGAAATTTGTGAAATGTGGATGTAGATTTCATAAAAACCCCCACAACTATAGTGTTCTTTGACAAGTTACAGGGCATTGAAGTGCATCCAGGGCAATATAAGTTCATCAATATACTTTGGGGAGTACTTCAAAACTTTTTCTCATTTAGACCTCACATTCTTTTATTCCTTGAAGCACAGAGAATTTATTACAAATTAGTATAATTGCATCTTACACTCGATCTTGCATATTAATTTTTTTGTAGAATTCATATCATTTGAATTGCCCTTTTAGAATTCATAAGAATTCTGTCCGAAAATTCGCAGAGGAGAATGTGAACCTGTGTATGTTTAATTCTAGAGGTACAGGGTGATTCGCCATAAATGTCCCCATCCTCTACCTCAGTTCATCTAAAATGATTTTCGATCAAGTTTTTTTCCGCTACATCAGAAAATACAAGGTGCTCGGAACAAACGATCTACACGACTATCTACAGGGTACTATTTGATTTTTTTAATGGAATGCCCTATTTTTCATTGTATTTTTAGATTCTCCCTGAGGAGCTGATTTCATCAATGCATCACACTTCGGTTCTAGTGAAAATGATTACAGAGATATAGGGTGTTCAAAATCGAGATTTTTCAACTTTAGGATTTTTCTGTGATGAAACTATTCATTATCGGTCAAAACAGCTTTCATGTCCGTATCCAAACTTTCGATTTACTATCTACTGACATTTAATAATTGGAACAGATACAGGGTGATCAGAATTCTGAATCTTGAACCACACTGTATATGTTCCAATTAAATGTCAGTATATAGCAAATCAAAAGTTGAGATAGGTACATTAGAGCCGTTTTAACCAATAATGAATAGTTTCGACACAAAAAAATACTAAAGTTGAAAAATCTCGATTTTGAACACCCTATATCTCTGTAATCATTCCCGCTAGACCCTAATTATGAAATATTGATGAAATCAGCTCTTCAGGGAGAATCTAAAAATACAATGAAATACAGGGTGTTCCATTTGAAAAAATCAAGTAGTACTCTGTAGATCGTTTGTTCCGAACACCCTGTATTTTCGGGAACGGGAAATTTTTTTTCTAAAAAATCAATTCAGATTTTTAAAATTTTCAATCGGCTAGAAAATAAGTGAGCTAAAAGGGGGGCATTTATGGTGAATCACCCTGTACATATTATTTAAATTGGGAAAATATGCACATACTTCCCAATGAGAAAAAAGTACATCAGTCTGATGAATGTTAATGCACTGTAGCTCCTCAATGAATCCTATTAAAAAAGGTATCATCCTATATAACACATGCCACTGCAAAATAACCCCTTGTATATATTATAGGTTTCCAGGGACCATTTGCATGGACTGAGATGTCATGCACAAATTCACCTTAACAAGATTACAAGATAAATATAACTGAACATACTTAAATCTTTCAATTTGTGATTTGTCCAAATAGAAATACTCACAAGTTCTTTTGTTGTATGGAGAAAATTGATTTCAATAAAAACAAGAATCATTCAAATTATGACTTTATTCAAATTATTTAAATCATGTTAACCCTGTCCCTGGGTCACCCTGTATAGGTTGCACATTTCAAATCTAAAACCCTTTATTCAAATCACTGTGTTTTTCAACCAAACTACAGGATATTATATAAGTAGGTAGTAGAGATAAACAGCAAAAATAGGCACATTGGGAAATCCCTTTTGTGCTGAAATAAAAGACACCAAACATTTATTCATAAACATGTGTTAGAAGGGTCAGAAGTAATGATTTTTCATGGGGTTTCAAATATAGAATATAAGTTAAGATTCACCTCAAACTGCCATGCAGGAACACATCCTACAAACACTACTTTAATAGAAAATAACCAAATTCACCATCCAAGCCTATTTCTTCCCTCCAGGAAGCACAAGTGCATGGCCACGATCTTTACCTCTCAACTTGATGCCAATAACCCTCTCAATTTTACCAATGATCACATTATTGGGGATACCTCTTCCTGCCTCATAATCAGTGATTATTTGTGGTTTTTCATTGATTTTTGTGGCAAGGTCTTTCTGGCTGAGGCCCTTTGCTTGTCTCCCTTGTTGTATAAGTTTCCCCACATCCAAAGATATCGTTTCATGGTTGAGTTCTTCAGTCTCGCGATCCAATTTTGCTGTGTTTTTTGTGGTGACATGCTGTTTGTTGCTGCCTGCGCCCCCTTAAAAAACAATATCAAAATTTAGCGGAACCTATATCAACATTGAGGACTCTGGGAACGACTCATCTTACATTTGAGTTGTGTGTCCACTGCGACCCCTTGTCTACGTGCGGCATTGACAGCTTGCTCGCTCTTCATTGTTGAAGCCTTCGGGGCCCTCTTTTTTAGGACGGTCACTGTATCCCAGTCAGACATATTTGAATAATTATTTGTATTCCTGATTTCTGTTTGAAACACCTCTTCTAGAAAGTCTTCTGGAAATTTCCACTCTTCACCTAATTTGAAAGGTTATATGAAAAATTGTTGTAGTTGTGATGTTGTGACAATGTGATGTGAAAGTAGTGGCACAGTGGCTGCTACACCGTCGTGCTGTTTTTTAGGTCGTTAGACTCGTAGACGAATTCAAAACTACCTGAATTCTGAATCGATACAACTAGATCGCAAAGAGACAAATAATCCTGTGGGATCGAAGCATGTATCTACTACTCATATATGAAGCATAGCTGTCCCCACAGTGGGACCAACTTCTCTCTCTATAGGTAACGAAATCGACCAATACGCGTTAATGCCGACGTAGGGAAAGAATAATACGAAACTTGTCAAAGCAATAGCAATTGACCATTCTAGAACACGTGATTTTGACATGGTTTATTGAGGGGCACACAAACCTTTGATGAGCATAGCCTTGGCCATTCCTGCCACATCCACAATATAATAACAGTTTCACCAAACAAAATTATTAATTTTTTTCTGGTTCCAACTCGGATTCCAAGGAGAACGATCCTACTAATTCTGGTTCTACATGACAAATCTTGACAAAATACAATGTTCGCCCCTCAGCAACCTGTCAAATGACACAATTCTGGAATGATTATCCTTCACTTTCCGTCCTTATAGATTCAAAAAGCAGTACCTCTTATTTTGGTCCCATTTTTGTTGAAATATCGTATAGGCGATGCGCTATATATAGAAATAGTACATATATGAATCTAATGCCTCCACAGTATTTTTTTCGGTTAATCACTAAAAAGAAAAAAGTAGGTCCGTCTGGGATTCGAACTAGGACCTTCGCTGTCTTATCAGGCATGAACCATTATGGCCATTATGTTTTCTGTGAATTTATGTACCAAACAGATTTATTGTGGGAGGATTATCCTCACCACATGAATTATTTAATATTATTTATTGTTTTATCGCATTGACACGGTGGACCGCACTAATAGCGGTTTCCATTGGGAATAAACTGGTGGAGTATTTATGCACTGATTGTATATCTATCCTTCTTTTTGACGTGTAGCAGAAAGAGAAATTTATACACTGAGTGCGCACTAGTATCACCAACGGAATATGCTATAATTCAATCTGCACTGAAAATGAAACATCTAGATAGGAGGCAAAGAGATTAATCCTTGCCACAACTTCCACAAGGACTATTTGTTGAAAGAATGGTTGTAGCACGGTGCTTCTTCTTCAGGTCAATAGGTCACGTGGCGCGTGCACGATGACCGACCCTGGATGTAAAACATTGAAACACAACCTAACTTTTCTCATTTGCTTACAAAGGAATCATAGGATTGAAATAGTTTTTCACAATATTTTGGCATACGATTCGTGTTTTTTGGGCTATTTATTAATTCAAGGAAGCCATCACATTGTGCTGTTGTACAATGCACCAAAAATGCAGCAAGAGACATCTTGTCTCTGATCTGATACCTTAGGTGTGCAAATATTGTGCAATGAGCTCAGAGCTGTTCCAGTCAGTACTTTAGTACCAGATTCAGTACTATTCGAAGATGTTCAGTACCAAATTACTTTTTGATGAAATCTAGCACTAAATGAGTTTTGAGATCCTTGGGTTCACATTGTTCACCAAGTGGATGAAAATGAATGAGGGCTAACATGCTCACTCTCACCAGTTGGCGCTACTGAAACGTGAGGTCAGTGTCAAAGTGAAAAGCCCAAAAATTTCGCCGGATAGTCATATAGACTATGGCGTGTATCATCGAGAATTCTCGAAAAAAACTATTTGAACAAATAGAAAACCCCATGACTTGAGCCGAATTATGTTTTTTTACTCTCAATGTGGAACTTTACGATCAATTCTTACATCAACGGAGAAGAAGATATCGTAGGAACATGCCAAATGACATGTAAATAAGAAATTCATTCATCAGTTCCACCAACCCTCACCCTGTTGTTCCAGTTCATATTTCTCATGAGTTTCGTAAATTTTTTCCAATTTGAAAATATTTTAATTACTTTGATCAATTGAATTCCATTTTTCATTTCGCTATTTTCATAAGGTGAAATTATTTCACTCATATTTGTTTTTTGCTGTCTTGAGTTTGTGAATAAAAACTAAAAGAAAATTGAAACTCAGTACTAGATTCCCAATTCTAGTACGTTTTCGAAATGTGATCTAGTACTATATATTTTCGGTCAGGAACAGCCCTGATTGTACTACTGATTTTCCAGTTAGTTCTACAAGGTGTCTCCAGTGAAGAGAATTATATCAAAAAAAAGTACCTATCTTGAATTTTACAGGGTGAAATGAAAACCAAAATAATCCGGTGAAATCGAACTATCTCTACGAAAATACACCGTGAGTTTGCATTGAAGAAATAATTAATTTAAAGATTTTCTTGAATATTTAAAATACATATTGAAATGTACTGCACTAAAATTCGTTGGGAACTTTATACTATCGCGAATGTGCATGACAATATGTCATACCAATTCAGTCAAATTCCTCTTTGAGGAAAATTTATGTAACTTTTTTGGAGTACCTACGCTACTAAAAAAATTTCGACAATTCAATTAATGACAAAATCAGCGTAGAACGGCCACTACAAGAGATATTTCTATATATAGTTAAATAAAAGTCAGAATCAGAATTATTGTAACTCGGAGATAGGAGTCCGAATTTTTCTATAATTTGGAGATATAAAAGGATTTTTTTTATCGATTGGAGCGCACGAAAGGGAATCCCTATAATGTTCAAAGAACATCGTGCGTTCCTAGGGAGGATAGGGACAGGAGGTAGGTATTGGAATTTTTACAATGAATTCCAGAGCCTAGCCGTTGTATGGATTATGGATGGATTATGATAATTTGGACAAAGAAGTCAGAATTTGCTTTTGGGTGTATGATAAATTGACATTCATCATACTGGGCGTGGAAATGAATTCTGAATTGAGACTCTATCACGAATCTGCGCGATTAGAGGTCTATAAAAATCACAAGTTTCCATCGTTCAAGTTTGAACCCCCTGATCATTATTCATCATATTATTCATCCGATTTGAAGAAGAATGTCAATTCTCAATTTCGGAGGATTTTATTCTTTATTTTTCATGTTCCCCTTTTGAATGTTCATCAGATATAATTCAATGTTCGACGTGGCAAATAGCCAGGAAAGTAGTTGTTTTCTGTTGAATATTCAGAATGATGTGTGTATATACATATTTTTGTCTGAAGGAGAATGGAAATTCTCAATTTCAAAAATTTTTATATTTTATTTTCAAACTCTTATCGTGTGTGTTCAATAGATATAATTCAATGTTCGTCGTGGCATATAGCCAGGAAAGTAGTTGTTTTCTATTGAATTAACTGAAAAAGAGTAAATATTCTCATCACATAGAGAATGCGAATTCTCAATGTATTGCTTTATATAAATATATATCCATTTTTGTATGTTCATAATTTATCTGAGAATATTCCTTTTCAACAAAGTCAGAATTATTCTAATTCTGTTATCAGTTATTTCTCTCGAAAAAACTGCGACACCTACGGTCTCAAGATTTTTGCATGTCAGTTTTTCTCGTAAAATTACTTATCGGCAAATGTTTTTCGTTACCAAGAGAAATTTATCCGATAGAAAAAAAGCTCTTGTGTTTTTACTGTTGATAAAATAATAATATTAGTAATAATAATATGAATGTAGAATCAATAGTAATACTGATAATGATAATGACAAAAACGATAATAATAATAAAGATCTAATAGAAAAAAAAGCAGAAAAGTAGGGAACTTGATGAGTCTATTGCTGTTTATCCAGGAAATGATGTTGCTTGAGTTTACGTATGAAATTTATAAGGCATATAAATGAATCTATTATACAGGACGAAATGGTAGGAGAAAGATCATATGAAGAAAACGGTCCGCGGTGCTAGGGATTGACAAATTATCAGTACAGAGCCGGATTTTAAGAGGCTGGAGACCCTGGGGCAACAAAATAGCGGAGGCCCCATGGCCTCGAAATTGTTTTTCATATAAAATAAACAAATTTCTCGGTCAATGATTTTTTGCGAAACCAACTGAATCATTTTAACATATACAGGGTGTTTCTTAGGTACTCGATCGTTAGGAGCATGTTGCTGACGTTCAAATAGGAAGAGAAGTTTGTACAAACATAATATATCTGCAAGTTATATTATTCATTCTCAGATACAGAGTGTCAAATTTTGATTGTTATTGTTTCTGTTTTCCCTGAAATACAATTACTCTATCACTTTCATTTCTGAATTTACTCACAAAAAAATCATGAAAAATAATCAAACTTTGACACTTTGTATTTCAGAAATGAATAACTTACGGACATATATGTTATTTATACAAACTTTTTTTCTTATTTTGACGTCAGCAACATTCTCCTGTAATGTTTACGCGTACTTAAGAAACACCCAGTATAGAAATTATAATATTGTCAAAAACAAGAATTATCTGAAAGAAGGTTTTGTCCCATCAAAACCTATTTTTTATATAATTTTCATTTTTGAAAATGAGCGTTCTCCAGTGCAATTCGATGTTATCAAAACCAAATACAGGGTGATTCACCATAATTGTCCCCCCCTCAAGCTCACTTATTTTTGACCTGATTTAAAAATTTGAAGGATGATCTAAAATGATTTCTCAGAATTTTTTTCCCGTTGCATCAGGAAATACAGGGTGCTCGGGACAAATAATGATCTACAGAGTACTACTCGATTTTTCCAAATGGAACACCCTGTATTTCATTGTATTTTTAGATTCTTCCTGAAGAGCTGATTTCATCAATGCATCACACTTGGGGTCTAGCGGGAATGATAACAGAGATATAGGGTGTTCAAAATCGAGATTTTTCAAGTTTAGGATTTTTTTGTCTCGAAACTATTCATTATTGGTCGAAACGGCTCCTATGTTTCCATCTTAATTTTTGATTAACTGTCTATTGAGATTTGATTGGAACATTTACAGGGTGGTTCAAGATTGAGAATTCTGATCACCCTGTATCTGTTCCAATTATTAAATGTCAGTAGATAATAAATCAAAAGTTGAGATATGGACATGAAAGCCGTTTTGACCGATGATGAATAGTTTCGTCTCAAAAGAATCCTAAAAAGTTGAACAATCTCGATTTTGAACACCCTATATCTCTGTAATCCCGATAGACCCCAAGTGTGATGCATTGAGCAAATCAGCTTTTCAGGGAGAATCTAAAAATACAATGAAAAATAGGGTGTTATTCCATATAAAAAAATCAAATGGTACCCTGTAGATCGTTCCCAGACAGCACTGGATATTCATAGAATATTCTTCAAATATGCTAAAAAGGAGGAGTATATTCCGAAAATTCATCGATTATTCCTAGAATATATACATGCCTCTGGAACATCTAAAAGGAATATTCCCAACTGAATATTCTCTGTTGTATATTCATGAAATATACCCAACTGAATATTCTTTGGGGTATATCCATGAAATATACCCAACTGAATATTCTGTGCGGTATATACATGAAATATTCTCAACTGAATATTCTGTGGTGTATATTCATGAAATATTCCATGAATATTCCTATGTTTCTCAACACATAAATATCATTTATTATTTCAGAGATGTGAGTATCGAACATAAATTAGATGTAAGGGGATTTTGAAACAAAAAGTGTTTATGATCCGATTTCGAACAATGCTCTCACAAGAACTTGATATGTATAACATTATTCAATTCGATTACTGGCCTAGTGGTCAATGCGTTGCTCTGATAGTCTAGAGGTCACGAGTTCGATCCCTACTTGGGTCACTTTTTTTATTTTAGAATATGTTTATTGGAATATTCCAGGAACATTCAACATAGAATATTCTTTTGGGTATATTCTATGATTATCTGAGGAATTCCCATTCGCATATTTAAAGAATATTCCTCAGATATTCCAGAATATTCCAGATTATTTCTAGAATATTCCAATATTCCAGAAGGAATATGATAGGTAGATTCATGGAATATCTGGTGCTGTCTGGGTTTGTTCTAAGCACCCTGTATTTTCTGATGTAGCGGAAAAAAACTCAATCAAAAATCATTCAAGATGATATTTCAAATTTTGAAATCGGTTTAAAAATAACTGAGCTAGAGGGGGGGGCATTTATGGTGAATCACCCTGTACATTCTTAGTGTAATTTCAATGTTCGGGAATGTAATTCTTGAACTTCCATCTTCAAGAATTACGTATTAAAATACCTCAGTAAATTGGTATTTTCATAGTCCTCTTCAATGAAAACGCGGAAACGATCACCCATCACCCTCTGAGGCTACGGACAAGTACCTACTGCTCCACTCAGCTACTGTGATAGTTGTGATACTCTATCAAAAGATGGGTATTAAATGACAATAGCTGCTTATCAGGGCCATTCTGACAAATTGATATTATCAGATTGGGGTGAACAATAGTATATTGTTTAACGAGCACGGAATGATAGTGATTTCTTACAGAAATGAAGTTAGCAGCATGAGTCATCATAGGCGAATGCTGCAATCATTCGAGTAGGAAATTAGCATTCCGTGCAAGTTATACACTATAATTTTTCTACGGCTATAATAGATAACAGCGGCATTTTCGATTTCTTCGTCTTGTATAGCCATCTGATTTCCTGTCAAGTAATGCTCATCTATTAGACAGAGCTCTGTCATTGCTAGAAATTTGACATTCCATGGCAGGCGATGAGTTTTTTTAAATGATAACACAATATGGAACCATTGTGATATCAGATACGGAAATAAAATTGATGACATACAAAGTACTTCATTATTTATGTATGGATATGGAACACAGTAAAACAAGAGTTGGTATAAATTTCATATTTTTTTCGAAATCACTTTGAAAAACTGCCATGAGAATGTGAAATTCCTATTTGAATATTTTCATAAATAAAGAAGTTACGGAGGAGACATGAAAATGATCAAAATATGTTTTTTGCGTATAAAACAAAAACGAATAGATTTTATCAAAATATTTCTTCACATTATAGTTGGCCTTGACAAACTCCACATTTGGTGTCATTTAACCGACCTCGTATCTCTCACCTTTAAAAGGATACCCATGGTGGACACACTGTAGATGTAGTTTTCATTAGGTATTAGATTAGTATAAAGGTCAGATAATTTATACGACGCTATAAAAGCAGATGATATTTTATCATTGCTCATGTAAGATGGAAGTAGAGGCCATGGCACCATATCATGAGCATATTTTTATATTGAAACTATCATTTGGCACCAAAGATGTGTATACGACGCTATGAAAGTTCAGAGAACTGGAGATTTTTCCCACAAACTACGTACTTAGCTCACTCGACTGTCTATGTTTTTCCACAGAAACTACGTACCTAGCCCACTCGACTGCCAATAGGGACTGAAAAAACTAAAACAAAAGAATGTTCAACAATCCCAACATATTTCTTCTTTGTGGGAAATCAAGACAGTCGAGTGAGCTATGTACGTAGTTTATTGGCGAAAAAAATCAAGACATTCGAGTGTGCTTTTTTCACTTTCTTTTGTTTTTTGTTTCGTTTTCTATTGGGAAGTGATAATCTAGGAACTTGTAAATTTTATAGTTTTTTCATCGTATCTCCCGAACTATTGAATTCAGAGAAAAATGTTATACGGAATTTTTGTAGATTCTATCAATATAAATAATTTTGGTTCCGTAACATTTTCAGATATTTCCAGTTGTTTTCGAGATATTTGGAATCATCTGAGAATAAAATTTTCAACACTTTTGTTTCATCTTCCAATCAACAAAAGGAGAAAATATTTCATGGTTCAGTGGAAGTCGATGATCTTCATCTATCGATAATCTTTTGTTTTTCAATATATCTTCATGATACCCTATGGGTTGTTAAATTTTTTTTACTTTATTTCCTGTACTATTGGGTTTACAGAAAAAAACTTAGGGTAATAATTTGTAGGAAATGTTCCAGTGGATAACTTTGCACTTCCGATAATTTTCGATTTTTCCATTTGTTTTCGATATATATTGAATTGACAGGATTTCAAATTTTGATGTTTTGATTTTCATTTGTTTTTCCATTTTCCGATGGATGCACGAAAAAATGGTGAAATAATAATTTGTTGCGTCATCAAAGAGGCATACGGTGCATTTTTCAAATTTGGATTTAGTCTATTGGTTCAGGAGATATGTCGTTTTAAAGCGAACCGTGTGTTTCGAAAAATCTCTTTGAAAAACCCACTTGGAATTTCCCGACTCTGCTCAATTTCAATTGGCTTCGTCTCTCCCTGATAGAGTTTTTTTTCACAAAAAATGAAATCGATCTGACCACTTTTGCGATTTGTAGAGTGGTCACAAGAAACTTCCGGTGAAAAATCGAAAAAAACCACCTTAGAGTTTTCCGGTTTCCTTCATATTTTAATGACATAATATTGTTTTGAGTACAATAAGATGGAAAAATTTCAAGTCGATATGTCAAAGGGTTCCGGAGATATATCGATTTATGATTACCACAGAGTACAGACAGACCACACACAAAAACCAAAGTTGCTCAAAATTCGATGGGGATCATTTTCTCCAAAGTAACTATACCTCTATCTCGCTTATTAGTTTCCGAGATAGCATTTTTGGCAAGGCCGTTAGTATACTCCACTAAGTATAGCGTCGTATAACAATAAGAGCAATCTCGTGTTATAGCCGTAGAAAAATATAATTAAATTATTTTTCAATATTCAAGAATAATATACCTAATCATGTTTCTACAAAGTACTAAGGATAACACAACGAACTTGACTTTTCCATAACAAAATATTGAAGGAAAAGTTGTTCACTATTGTTTACCCGCCGTCGAAAGTCGAAAGTTTTTTTTTTCTGTGGGGGCCCTTTTTTTGTGGAGGCCCCGGGGAAGTATATAGCCCCAGATGCCCTCCTGAATCCGGCACTGTATCAGTATATCAGAGGCAGAGACTAAATGTTGCCATCAGGAAAGCTTATAAAGGGTATAATCATGAAAAACAACAATCAATACTTCCAACTCCAACACCCTGTATGTTGAAAACAAAGCATTTCAGAACCTATGTTTACATGCACTTTTCGTCTCAGAAACACCCAAATAATCACCTGTTGAAGTTCGCCAACAGACTAAAATAACACCCTTTATACTATTATTGATAAGAGATAAGAGCACTCAATTTAATGGACACACTATACAAATTCGATGTGATATATTTTTGAATACAGCTTCTCATGGAAATTTCAAATGTTCAATATTATATATAGGGTGTTTGATTTGAAAAAATTGTCGACGTCATCATTACTCCTATGCAAATTGAATATGAAAATTAACCTGTCTCATTCCTCAGAAATCAAACAGTTTGGCTATGTTAATGAATGTATTTAGTACCGTCAAACGGGGTTTCTTGAGACACTAAGGATAACATGAGACAAACTGCAATGTTAACGAAATCGGTCTCCTAGTTCCATCTATGATGAATTTTCGGAACTTATTTTGCTGTATTCGTGTTCGCAATGTTCGCATAGATAGGATACACGGTATAGTAAGTTGGTTATTGCGATAGAAAATTCAGAATTCAGTTAGTATGTAACCGTATATTTCATGGTTATAGAAACAACGAAGTTGTCTCAGGTACGGTGAGAAAACGAATTAATTTATTCATAAAATGAAAGTCCCGTTTTCTCAATCAATATCTGTTTAATAAGATGATGTGGAAAAATAACCTCAAAACAGTTTCTTAAAGGTACGGGTATTTATGGAAAATTCGACTTTTTCAGGGTAAATTGAAACATGCCTTGTAAATATAGAAGACAACTTGGGGCTAGAAAATACGTGGATTATACTGATGCAAACCTACAATTTAGGTTGTTAGTTTTTCAGTCATTATTAATGTTCACTATTTCTCTAAGGAAATAAAAACCTCATTTTTCTTTTTTTTATTGGTAAATTAAAGGTCAATTTGTTATGTAACTTGTTCACTACCTTTTCTCAGCCCAATTGATCTTTTTTTTTTCCAGAAATTTTTCAGAATATGTATAAGGATAACTTCACTTTGTCTCAACTTACCCTGGGTGAAGTATTACTTGCAATTTTCGCCTTTTTGTATGCCTGTCTCAAGTTACCCCATTCGGCTAAATTATTGAGACACTTATAAAATAAATTATAACAGAAAAATTATTTTTTCTACAAACGTCAAAAAATGACAAGGTTTGCGCATTGATAACAAATTGCGAAGTGACACTTTTTTCAGTTTCCTACGTTACCATGATACCTTGCAGAAAACAATGCGCGAAGTAAAACAGTGCGCGAAGTACCTACTTCGCGCATTGTTATGTAAAATATATGAGATATTTATATTTCAACTTTATGGTTCTCAATCGAGCAAACATCCACGGAATCATTTATTTCTAAATGTTCAACAATAACTCTGTTTCATCTCTTGGAGCGCACGAAATGAAATTCCTATTATGTTCGTGGAACATCGTGCGTACCTAGGGAGGATGGGGAAAGGCCTTTCAGGCCAGTTCAACAATATTTTTTATATCAAGCTAAGCATATATTTTTACTTTAGAACTATATTTTTTTAAGTTTGTAGAAAAAATGTTGTTTGCAACTCGAGCGCGAAATACTTTGGTCATCTCGACTATTTTTTTAACTCGGCTACGCCTCGTTAAAAAAATCAGATCTCGATCACCAAAGTAGCATTTCGCGCTCTAGATACAAAAATAACTATTTATTTCGATTTCTCAAGAACGGTAGGCCCTACCTAATAATAAGACGCTCTTGTAAAAAAAGCGAATTCTTATCTTGATTTTTGTGAAAATCATGCGTAAAAATGTCTGAATAGTGTCTCAAGTAACCCCGTTTGACGGTACTTCATGAAAGCACGGCAATCTGTATATAATAGCAATTTGTGATAATGAATAAAAAATGGTAATAAAAATGATGTAAAAATAAAACTACAGAAAATTATAGGGTAGATTGGTTGTTATTCCCACCCCAAAAAAAAACACCTTAAGGATGTGTTTAGGTGATAACATTTTCATCTAGGACTTCAAAATCTTGTAATCTGTGTGGAATTTTGTGTATCAAAATTCTCCTTCTCATTGTGCAGAGACTCAGAATATATGCAGGATTACCCCCTACAAACTCTAATAGAAATAAATATTCTAGCATAATTTGTTAATATTTGTCTTCCCCCAGGAATTATTTTATTTTTTTGCTCCTGGGGGTACCACTGCTAGGCCACGATCTTTTCCTCTAAGCTTTATGCCAATGACCCTTTCAATTTTACCAATAATCACATTATTGGGAATCCCTCTTCCTGCTTCATAATCAGTGATGACTTGTGGTTTTTCATTGATTTTAGTGGCAAGATCTTTCTGACTGAGACCTTTTGATTGGCGACCTTGTTGAATGAGCTTTCCAACATCTAAAGATATTGCTTCATGTTTCAGTTCTTCAGTCTCGCGATCCAATTTCGCAGTGTTTTTTGTGGTGACATGCTGTTTGTTACTGCCGGCACCCCCTGAATCAACGAAATTAGAGGAGATCTAATAAGATTCCAAAAGTTTCATTGATCTTACATTTGAGTTGCGTGTCCACAGCGACTCCCTGTCTTCGTGCGGCATTGACAGCTTGTTCGCTCTTCATTGCCGAAGCCTTGGGGGCCCTTTTCTTCAACACGGTCACCGTATCCCAATCAGACATACTTTATTTATTTACTTATACTTGTTTACAAATAATAACCTCACACACAGCACAGTTTATTTTGTTTTTGTTGTGACAGTTGTGACTTCTGCCCAGTGTTGCCAGAATAAAAAACTAATTGTACTGAAATCACAATAGAGTTGTACTAGAACTACGTGAAATGTACCAGACATGGAATTTAGAAGAACTCGGTTCATTCCCTCATCTCATTCTCAGAAATAACTACATCATATGGTGGGTTTATACAGTACGTAAAATAAAATATGAAGTAATAGTAAGTAAAATAAAAAGATGAAACTGCACAATTCCACCAACAGGTTCATACACAAATAAAACAAAATAAGGAGCAAAATAAAATAAGAAGGAAAATAAAAGCTGACTATCTTTTATTTTATTTGGTTGTTTCGCACATGCGCATTTTATACAAATCGATCAGATGACTGCTGCGGATTTGTTTTCCTAACCTATAAAATCTGAATTAAGTGTCCTTTCGTATTTTGATTATTTGTTATTATTTTGAATATAAAATTATATGCGGAAAAATGGATGTTGACCACTGGAGCTCATCTTTTATTAAAACACACCATGGAATGATAGTATAAAAAATATCACATTCAATAATTGACAAAAACAAAATATTAGGTTCATTATCATCCATAAAAAATGACTACGTCGAATATACAGCGTGTCTCACTTTAAACGACTCCCCTCTATATCTCAGTTATTAGTCATGCGATTCCAACAAAATTTGGTGTGGTATGAATAACCATCAATATGATCAGTTCTACAGAGATGCTCATTATTTTGGACACTGCCGTGCGTTTTTATTGAACTAAAAAGCGGTTGATTTTTCATGAAATCATATTTGGCATTTTTTTAAAGGAAATCTAACCTCATATTATTGTTCCCCATGCTCTCGAACCCCAATATGCAAAAAATCACCCAGTTCCGAATCAACAGGATTGGATAAATTTTTTTTCATTGTCCATCTCGAATAAATAGTGACTTCAAATCAACTACGAATTTTAGAACGTTCAATGGGTCGGGTAGGTGGAAAATCATGATTTGGAAGGAAAAACGAGTTATACTTTCTTATGTTGACCTCACCGTTTCCGAGTAAATAATTATTACGTTCGCAAAAATGCTGTTTAGATGTGCCTGATTTTCTGAAACCCTTTATAGACATCCTATGAAAATCCACATTGTGTGGTTTTGAACCCATAAAGAACAATATTATGAGGTTAGTTTTCCTGTGAAAAAATGCCTAATACGATTTAATAAAAAACTGACCCCTATTCATTTCAATAAAAATGCACGGCATTGTCTAAAATGATGTTTGTCTTCGAAGAACTGGTCATATTGATGATTATTCATACCGATACAAATTTGGTAAAGATCGCACGACTGATACCTGAGATATAGAGGGGGGCCGTTTGAAATGAGACACGCTGTATATAAAAAAACCTCCGAAACAAACGAAATGATAAAATGATGCAATAATAAGAACAAGAACAAAAAGAAACAATACATTATACAGTATCATCCAAAGAAACACAACTGGTCAGTAGGTACTGTTAGTAAATCCACTGGCTCTGCTGAAACTCTGCGTTCCGAAATATAAAATCAGTAATCAACAGCAGCTGATCAGCTGATGAAATTTTACTATTATTCTTATCGTTAATTATTTTAATAACAGGCATCAAATATGATATTATTAATTTATTATTGATAAGACGAGACTCAATGTTTGGAACATCGGAAATAAATACCCCTCTGAAATGATGACAGTTCGCTGAAACCACACTACCTTTTGATAGTCAGCAATTTCAGTTAAATGTTGAGTCGAAATATTTGTCTGCTCACGAGGATCTGTCACTTTGAGTGTTTTATTTTTATGATTTCGGAATGAAAAATCAGCAGATTCAGTACTGTCAGTTGAATTCGAAATGAAGCCTCAGTATATTCCGAGTCAGTACTGTCAGTAGATCCACAGACTCTGCTGAAGATATGCGATCCGAAATATACTTCTTCTTTTGGGTTTATTGGATTTCTGTCACCTTTCGGTAACAATTTCTCCAGATCAGGTAATTAATTTTTTCAAGAATATATATAATATATGGTTATGTAATAATATTGTCACTCGACTCGAGCACTAAAGACACCGTAGTCCGTCACCATGCCCGGCAGCCGAGTTCATCAATGTCCAAAGATTCTATCGTATGTGCTCATGCTGAGCACGTTTGATTTCAAGTATGGCCCCTTTATCCGGTGAATCCGTCACCATCCGGCCTCTATACCGGCGTAGAGATAAAAGGGCTTTATAATTTTCACACACACTTATTAAACTTCACAATAAATATTGGATTTTAATCCAGATCAGGTGATTAGAAAAATTAAAGACTTGCACACACATTAACCTGACTTTTGACCTGGAGACGCCATGTGTCTCCTCCCATGGTCAAAAGGCGAATCCAAATCCATCCGAAATATAAAATAAAAAATACAGTGTTGTAATTCGGAATTCTTGATAGTTGCGTTTTATTTGTTCCATTCTGGTAGCGGTGGTGGGAACAGAATGACGTTTACAAATAAAACGAGAAACTTCATAACCTTGCTTGAGAGAATTTACATAATAAGAGGTTATATTTGTATATGGAAGATCCAAATAATTTCAAAAGCATAATACTAGAGTTAAGAATCTAGGAAATGAATCAACTAATATTTGAAGCAGTGATTGTGGTGATTGGAGAAACTTCTCTGAGATCGACAGAGTTTATTTTATCTGAGAATGAACATATGAAATTTGTCTTACTTGAAAGAATCATGAACTAGTGGAACTCACGCTGAAAATGTCTTCTTAATGTTTTTTACTCTCAAAAAGGTTCGTTTTTCGTCAATCTAATTTGATTTTTTGACACCTGTCAACAGTCACTCCACATCATTCCTTGTTGTGAATGGAAAGTAGCAACCGGAATCGGAAAAGTTGCAAATAAAACGACACATCAAACCGATTCCGGTGGCGGAATCGGATAAATAAAACGCAACTAATGATTAAAAAACAACGGAAATAAATCTGACATTCTTTCCACCTCTTAAATAATGACATTTCACTGAAGCCACACTCTCTTGATAGTCAGCAATTTCAGCAGAATGTTGAGTCGAAATATTTGAAATGAATAGAATGTCTACTCACAAGTATCTGACACTTTCAGTGATTTTTTTTTATTTCGGAATGAAAAATCAGGAGATTCAGTAACGAATTCAAAATATAGCTAGAGTCCTGTCTCATCAATTATAAATTGATAATATCATATTCAATATCACAAAATGTCTGTTATTAAAATAATTGATGCTGAGAATGATATTCAAATTTCACCAGTTGATCAACTGCTATTAACCATAAAAAAGTGTTTCAAATTACAGCACTGTATTCTTGATTTTATATTTCAAGACACAGATTTTCAGCAGAGTCAGTGGATCTCTTGGTTTTAGTAGTATCATGGATCTACAGACAGTACTGACCACGGTGTCTCGGCTCGGGGAAGGGCTGTAAATGGTTGTTGGCTTCATTCTGACAGGAAATGAAAGAATTAGTTTTGTTTTATCTTTATACATTGAAATATATTGAAGAGGGCTTGATCTCAAACGAAAACATCTTGGATCAGTGAATCATTCGCCCACATTCAAGTTTCCATCCTGATTTACCTCAGAGAGAAAAAAAAAACAATATGCGGAAGTTTACCCAGTTTTGTTCATAAATCTTCGAAAATATAGTTTCCCTGAATATTTTTCAACATTTATGGTTTCTCATCAAATCTGATTAAAATGTTAATAACTTGACAACGTCGCATCTGATCTTCAAAAACAGAATAGGTTTGTGAAGCCCACATGAGAGAGATTCCGAAATTGAAATAATATACAGGGTGTGCCATTTAAAAAAGCGATCGATTCTTTCACCCCAGATTCATGGTGCACCCTGTATACTAGAAAATAATTTTGAAGAGTAGCTTATGAACTCTCCAATAACTTTCAATGAATTTTTTTCTTCTATCTCTATCAGCCGAGCAGCTATTGGCAAGGTGACAATTCCGATACGGCACCTGGTGGGCAAATTTGAACCAGTTTAGGACGTAATTCAAGGTCATGTTTGTTATTGTGTTCACTGTTCAGTAGGTTTCGTATTTTATGAATACCATTCAACAAATTACGTTAATTTTCTCTTTTTCCTTCTCTTGAGTACAAGACATGAACTTTATATCAATTGCCAAATCAATTCTATATAATTTTATAAATGAGTATCAACAAATCTCTGATAATACGCGAAATCAACTGTGTTTGGTTGCTGTTTGAACTAGTAGAAGGTTCCAATGGAAAAATGTAGGACCTAATATCAATTTCCTGCACTCAAAAAGTCTTTTCTGATGATGAAAAATCAGTTCAGTTGAATGGAAAAAATGCATAAACGTTGAGAATCCAATATGAGTTTGAAAACTGGATGTATGCAGCTCCAACAAAAACTTCCTACCTTTCTTCACTTCATTGGTCCAATGATGATAACAATAAGGTAAATTTGTGATTCATTGATATATTCATTACTGATGAATAACTCTCATTTGCAGTGCCTATCTGAGAGAGAACATGATTGAAATAATCAACAGTTCATACCTATTTCGTTTATGGGGAAATGTCTCCAGAAACTAGGACTTGGAAAAATAAGTATGGTTGTTTTTATTTCGAATATTTTCATAAGAAAAATGAAGCAAATTCAATGCCTTTGACTTTTGAACTGCAATACACAAAGCTGAGCAAGAAAAAAGACATTATGAACATGTGCAGGTGGGTAATTTATAGTTTTATTTGTAATGCTTGTCTCATATAAAAATCTTGTTCATGACATCCTGCCTAGGCCTGCCTGCCATAGATTCCTATTTTTTTTAGTATCATCTTTGTAGTAAAATCGCCAATGCAGATTGCATGTACTTCCAAAACGATTAAGTTAAAATACAGCTCCAATTACATTCATATGAGCAAAAACAGTAGCATATTTTATAACTATATAATACTCCATATAATAACCCTGCTACAAGCAGGTCATTGTAGGTAGCTAATTACTTCATAGCTTGAATTGAATCTTTGAACATACATTGAAGTGACACAATCAATTTCTATTTACATATTCAGATTGTGTAACAGCTAATAGATATGGTTTGTTCATAGTAGGTACTAATATTTCTTCAATTTTTCAGCAGGGGAGGAGTTGCAATCCAGAGTATCTTGCAATGGAGTGCAATTAGTTACACAAATTGAAACCAAAACCCAGATTCCTTGAAGTTGAATTCAAGTTTTTAAGGATATATCACTGATTATTTGGGTACTTGAACATATCCATGACATTTCAAATTGTATCTTGGAAAAATATATTCATAATTTTACTGCTTGTATGTTATTATTAAACTGTATTTATTCATAAGTAAATGTTCTACTTTTTTTCCTGTTTTGTAATGTTTTATTGTAGGTTTTCAAAATTCATATTTCAATTCCACAACTACCTCAATCAACACCTCATTCTTTTTTGATGCAATTTCAAAGTTTCACTTTATAATCTTTACTGATTCCTTTTAAAATAGGTACCTACCAGAAAGATACTTACTTTTGCTCATTGTTAATTTATTTCTACATACATAAAAGTCCTGGATTTCAAATTCATTTATGATTGTAAATTTTTATGAAGGTATCTTGTAAAATAATTCAGGGGAAAACAGTATACATGAGCACTGAGGGAAGGAGTATACTGGACTATCCTTCTATTTGTAGGTACTTCTTTCTGGACTTCTTTGGAGTGGCATAAGTACAGTAAAACACATGTTATGTCAATGAACTTTCATTTTCAAAGATTATTATTAATTCAGTTCCAAAATATACAAAACATAATGAACTAAACAGATTGATGATAGATATTTTCTTTAGGATTACAAAATGATATCAAATCACAAAATTTATGATAATATACTGTGTAAATACATTAACTGAAATCCTATGTCATTTGATCAATGTTTTCCTCAAAGCCTGGAAGTAATATTGTTGTATCTACTATTAAATCCACAGTAATATCAGGATGCCTTTGGTGTTGAATTATTTCTTGGTTTAGACTCATTAGAGCTGGTTGCTGCTGATTTCTATTGTATGGATCAATTGCACATGATTCTGATGGCTATAATATTCAACACAAAATAGTCGAATAGGTTAACACATTGTTCAGGGATGGTTTTCAATATGTTCACAGAAGGCTGTTCACTGTTGAAAAACTTCACTCCTGGTATCACCATTTGTGGTCTGTAGGATCCTTTTGCTTGAAGAGTGGAGTTATAGAAATATGATGGTGAATATATCAGCTTCTGATGATAGTGGATATGCTTGTATTTTTGATATCCCATAAAGCTGTCCCACAGAAATGCACTGGTTTGAAGAAATTTGGTCCACGATTCAGTCAGTAGGTAACAGTAATTTTCCTCACATAACGATGAAACAGTAAGATCCAACAAATATAATTATGATTTCAGTTGAAAGTTCAACAATTAACACAAATAACACGATGGAATATCAAGAAGAAAATGTATGCAAAACTCAAGAAATTTTGTAAACAAACTACACACTCTTTGCCGCCATCTTGTTTTGAAACAGCGCCCCCAACGGTCGATCACCTTGCCAATGGTCCGAGCGAGTAGAATTGGGCCAACCTGTATGAAGAAGGTTCATTTAGGCCGAGCTAGGTTAGATTGTTATGCAAAAGTAGTCTCGTTATTAGCTTGTTTAAGAAAAGTAGTTTCTTTTTTCCTTTAAAGTTGCTCATAAGTAATATTTCGGAAAATATAATTTTTAGAAAGAAGATTCAGTGGGGTCGAGTTATGTTCAATTATTTAAAAATTACGTTAAATTTTGAGAGCCAAAATATTGGATGATGGTGTGGGGAACTGTCTGCAGGCACACGTGAAGAATATATTGATACCGGAAGTCATGTCTAATTGAATTCATGCCATCATAATGGCAGCTTGGCAGCTATTTGGCAGCACTGATTATTTCCGATTTCCTGTCGGCCTTCCTTCTTCCTACGCCATTTTGATACTTCTCAAGCGGTGAAGACAACTCAGTTACGCAGATTACATTTTTTCTTATTAGTCGGGACTGTTAATACTGTTTTGGGTTTTGGTAGTTTTTGATAGCACCTTTCAGTGATTTAATCGAAAGTGAACGTATAGTGCATCATTCATTATCGCATTCATCGATTAACTAGGTAAGAAACTAAAGTCTTCCAGTGGTTTGCCTTTGATTGTATAGCGGCGTCATCCGCCATCTTCCATTTAGTTCTCCACCCGAATTAATACTACTTTATTGGTATATCTAGTTGAAAGTTATCATGGCGAATCGAAGAATGGGCGGTATGGGCGGCGGCCTTCGGGGCAATCGCTCCCAGCAGTCCTTTGGAGGCGGCGGGGTCAACCCCTGGCAGGGGGGCATGTCTTCGGGCATGTCCCATAATTCCATGGGACAGGGCCTACTTTCCCAATTAACTTCCAACCCTCAGCAACTTGCTCTCGCTCTCACGAGCTTGCTTCAACCTCAGCAACAACATCCGCCGTCATTACTTTCTTTGAATACGTCTCCTGCTTTTTCTAATCAGACCAGAGATTTCAATCGGTTTGGTCCTAACAACCGAGGCCGTGATTTCAGGCGACATGAGCCTTACAACAAGGTATGATTTTATTAATATTTCTTCTAATGGTTTTCGCTGGACAGTTCTGTCCCTTACAATCATAAATATTTAGGTTTAGAGTTCCTGAGTACCTACATTGGGTGCTTATCAAACAGGAATATGGTGAATGCATTATCCTTTACCTACTGGTATACTTCCAAACTTAGGTTTCCCATGAGGATCAAGAAAACAAGGCTCAGATGTTTAAAAACCAGTTGCCTCAAGTGTTGTGCAGGTACAGCTTCCATATTTCAAAACCTGCATGTAGTTTAAATGGCTTATGGGATATCCAGAACCTAATATAGGTGTTATATTAAAACTTGGGGTAACATTGAGATTGAGTCAACTTAGATTTGATATGGAATATAATTATTCCCAATTATTTCCACTACATTATAGTAGCTAGTATTGTTTCCCTGTATTTTCTCTAAAATACCAATGTTTTCAGTCCCATAATGGCCAAGTTTGCAATTTTCATTGATTGTATTGCCATTTTGGTTAATGATTCCAATGATTTATCTAACAGAAGATGACAAATTAGAAATGAATTATAAGTTTCCTGATTAATAGAATTTGTCGATTTGGAATTCTCTGTAATCTGTTAATGATTCACAAGGCCAACACATTTCCATCAATAGACTTCTGGAGCAATGATACCATTGAAAATTTGTTTCATGATAATTATGTAGACCAATTCATATTTCATGAAGTCAGGCTTGTTATCATTCCAATGAGCCTATTTTATGATTTTAACAACACTTCCTGATTTTTGATGGATAATCTATTTAGGTTTTGAATTCCTAAGTATGTCAAGTGCTCATCAAACAAAATTATTATGAATAATATATCCTTTACATACTGCTATTAGTACTTCAAATTTAGTTTCCCTATGAAAATCAAGTGATCATTTTCTGTTGCCTCAAGTGTTGTGTAGGTATGTCCTCAAGAGTTTCGATTATTTCAAAACCTGCAGTAAGTCATGGTTCATCTAGAACCCAAAATATCTAGGGAATATTTTATCATTCAACAATTGAGGCAACTTGGGTTTGACATCAAAAGTTTTACATCATGGTAGGCAATGATATTTTCACATATGGAAATTCACATATTCTGCCAGTTATATTCAGTTCCAGGCAAAATGGCCAGACTTGTATTTTCCATGGAAACAATTATGATTTTTGTTTCAGAATTTCTAAATTCTCATTGAATAGTAGGTGGCCAAGTAGATAATAGATCCAGAATATTTTTCTGGCCTATTGAGTGAGAGGCTAGTTCTGAAATGGAATTACTTCTTTGAAATTCCATAATCTGAACACCAAATTCAAATCATCAATTAACTTTCTGGCTGAAAATTATATGTCCATGTATCAATTCATACTTGTTTTCCTAATGTCCAATGGGCCAATTATATGATTTTAGCAATACTTCCTATTTTTTGCTGAATTATAGGTGATTATCTTGCATGTAGATTCAGAGTACCTAAATAAGTGCTCATTTAATAAAATGTAAATGTATTTATCCTTCACTTACTGGTACTTGTACTTCTAATTTAGGTTCTCCATGAATTCAGAAAAAATTCCAACATTGTTTATTTACCAGTTGCCTCAAGTGTTGTGCAGTACCTACTCACAGCTTTTTTCCTTACTGCAAAACTTGCAATTAGTTGAAAATTTGTGCTTATAGTTCATCTGGAACTAATATCTAGACTATTACAATTTTTTAACAATTGAGGCAACTTGGATTTGATTTGAAATTATATTATTCCCAATCATGTTTACTACATAGAATGTAGTATACATTTCCCCTGTATATTATTCCAGACAAAATGGTTATTTTTATAAAGGATTTTTCTGATGACAATAAAACTTGTGCTTTAATAATCCAAAATTGCACAAAATTTCACTCTTCATAGATCTATTTTTCAAATAATAATCTGGCTGTCCAGCCAGTAAACAATGCAATTCAGTCTTGATTCCATTCAATCATCATCCCAATGAGCATATTAGATGTGTTGAGCAATGCTTTCTGGTTTTTGATTTCCTAGGTCAATTATTTAACAACAAAGTGTTGTGAATAGTGAATGTATTTTTCATTTTGTACTACCTAATTGGTACCATCCGAAGATTAAGTCAACAGTGATGTTCAGGTCTTCACAACTTCCAGTCAAAGATAATTCTATTTGTAATGGTGATTTGAATCCTGATGCAACTTTGGTTTGATTCAAGTGATATGGCTAACCATTTCTACTTTATTATAGAAATGACTCCTTATCTTACATTACCTCTAAATATATTATATTTTCTATAAATGTATAATGTAGCATAATTATAGCATTTTGTATTGTATTATCAACTGCTCCAGTCCCTGAAAACTTCATTTCAGATAAGGAAAACCAGGTTTTATATGTAATCTGTAACTGTTTTCATTTCATACTTTCCAAATTCCTATATGGGAAGATTATTATTAGTAGATAATGTATCCAAAACATCCCTTTGAGCTCAAGAGGCTATGTATTAATTCATCAAGTGGGTTTCTGAGCAATAATCTGGTTGTACATTACCCCTATCAATGAAAAGACAATGTCTTGGGTGCTTTTCAGGCTGAACTAGATAAAATAATGTCCCACTTTTTTTGTTGAAATGTTTTTTCATCTTCCCTAAACCAGTTTTTGTGTATTGAGTGAATTGTAAATATTCAATGAACATTATATTATAAAAATATATTTTCACCCTTAGGTTTCCCCTACATATTCAGCAATATTTTCTACCACATACTGTATTCAATTGCCCCAAGTATTTCTTTCTGTGATAAAAATTAAGCATCCTACTCCAGTATCATCATATTGACACATGCTCCTAACTATATTTTCATTTCAGACGAAAGAGCCAGGTTTGTATATTCCATGAATTCAATTTCAACAATTACAACTTTTAACATTACCATCTCCATCAGTTAGTGTTTTGAAAACCTTTCATAAAATCACCAAACAATCCCGATATACATGATTGTGATTCAAATTACAGTGAAAAGACCAAGGAAAAGACATTCAATAATTATTTCAATGCCCAGATTGATGTTTCAAATGTTCTTCTAGTTTTTGCTAGACGATTTTTCTCTCATCCTCATTTATTTAGGTAGAGTTCTAGAGAGAGTAATCTTATCAGAACTAAACAGCCCAACATTTGAAATGAGACAAGCAAACATTTCTTTCAAGATTCTAATAATTCATTTCATTGAGTACAACGTAAGTATTTTTTGTTATTCCACCTTTCCGACATGATAATTTTTGAGAAGTTTGAGATCACCCCCTTTGGTAGGGATGATTTTTTTATGTTTCATTGGGGGCCATAGGATGGAGCATAATGTTTTTATTTGAAATGGTTTCGGATTCAGAAATCAAGAAGATTCATACAGGAAGTTTTCAATGTATGGATTTTGTTACAATATATTGCTTTCTGGTATGCATTTGGTAGAACCATAGGCAGAACTAACATAAACTCAACTTCATCAGAATTTCAGATTAGCTCATCTTCAACGCTAACACCATACAATCTTGTTAATTTTCAACCATGGAGAATGTTAAAATGAACAATACCACTACGGAAAAAAATGCAGATAACAATTGACACAATATTTTTAATGGGCATAAGATATCCACATTATTATACAAACATCAATTAGCTACTAACGACTTCAATTTTTACTGTCAATTGTCAATATGTTGTTCTTCTTGGCATACCAGTTATATCAACCTATTGATGAAATATTGGGGAATAGCTGTCCACTCTTTCAGTATCGCATTCTCTGATTGGTCAAAATACATCATTTCAACTTCTCTATGTCGAAGACGAGGTTTTTGTTATTTCTTGGAGCGCACGAAAGGGAATAACTCGAATGTTGGAGAAACATCCTGCATACCTAGGAAGGATAGGGAGAAATATTAGGAATTATTATCTTGTGAAACTTCAGTAACAATTCTCGCCCGATGTGATTGTTCATTATCATCAAACAGTATAAAATTAAAAATTATCACCAAAAGTTTTGGGCAACTGGAACAACTACCTTATTACAATGCATGCGTTGATACTGAAGAGCATTCATACTAATCAAACTCTCTCAAAATAACTGTGGAGCGACGATTCGTCCCATGTCGAATTTTCATATATTTGGATTTTTTTCCTAGTATTTCCATTTATTTTAACATTCACTATATTGGAAAACCTACCACATATTGTACAGTAATGGCGTTGAAGATATGCCAATTTAAATTCTGTCCAGGTGGAGTTAATGGTGTTTGAACATATCAGAATGCAATATGTTGTCAAAAAATCCATATATTGAAACATCCAGTATGAATTCTCTTGAATCCAAAACCATTTCGAGAAAACTCATTATCCTTCATCTTATCGCCCTCAGTAAAACATAAAAAAATTCCCTGTCAAAGGAGATTATCCCAAACTTTTAGATTATTATTACATATTCAGATATCAACCTGTAAGTCATCGGAAAGGTCGAATAACGAAAAAATACTGAACTTGTACTCAATGAAATGAGCTATTAGAATCTTGAAATGAATTGAAAATTAGATGATCCAATCAGAAGTTATGATAAAAATTTTTGCGTGTTAGTTTATTTTATACATGATTGGTGGCGCTCGGAAGACTCATGAATTTGAAAATAATGAAAAAATAACGCTGACACATGATTCATTGAAGATGTGAACGAAACTCACATTTTGTACGGAGAATGGATTTTGGCAAATTTTTCAGAAAATTGTATGTCTTGGGATGACCTCATTATGTTCTCCCAGTCGTCATTGATCTGCCTTAGAAATAAACTCCACGTCCAAATGTTACCTCATGAATCCCTCTATTTGAATGGAAAATGATATCAAAAACAGGATATTGCAATTTGAGTTATAAATAATACCACTGGGAAGCATTCTTATCAAGCATTACAATGAGTTATCACAATTAGGGATTGCTATTGAAATTAGCTACATATCAGTTCTGAGCTTTCAAACTGTCATCACCCTGTATATGAAAAATTGTACATTATGTTGGAGACAATCATATGAACACTCATGGTGATGAATGACACCCATAGTGTGTCAAATAATAGGCAGTTTGTTTTCTTGTTTTCATGAATTGAGTAGAAATATCCTGTGATATTATTTTTCATTCAAATAGAGATAATCATGACAGTGAGGTAGAGCATTTTTCTAGGAGAGATTGATTACTACCTAGAACTCATAATTCTAATAAATGCAAGATATTTTAAATGTGAAAAACTCCACAAACGATAAAATTTCCACAACATTTTTATTCTCAGGACATGTTTTGCTAACATAGTAGCTTCTTCAGGTAAAATACTTGAACAATAAACTAAACTTGTATTTTCTCTCCTACATCCTTTTTAATTCCTAGGAGCTAAAGTTCAACTTTAACTTTAGCTCCTAGGAACTAAAAGTGTGGCCTAGCAACATACCTATGTTTTTGTCAATAATAGAAACGTCAATTCAAGAGCTAATTTTGGTATTAAAATAGACGACTTTTGTGTCGGTTGTAAAATTTTTGTTTACATTTACTATGGATTTTCATCAAGTAACGGCCGAGTCAATTCAAAAGTCACTATCAAATATTTGACCCCCTGTAGCTTGAAAACTGGTCATAGGATCGTTGTAAATCAGAATGTACAGGGTGGCTGAAATTCGAGTCTCGTCATTGGGATCTTGTAAACCTAATGAGATACTGGGTCGGTTGAATTATAGCAAAGTTGTGCAATTTTATGTCTACCAAAATACTGTTTTGAAATTTGAAAGATTCCGGAAACATTTTAGAAAAACCGAATATTTGCGATTTGATCTTTATTTTTTTATGACATCTATTTGTAACAAAATCAAATAACACATCCAACGAACAGCGAGGCTCTGGAACACATTGCCAAGGGAGGTTTTCCCGAGGCATATAACCTCCAGAAATTTAAGAAGAACACCAATTCCTACCTTATTTCCCCCTGGTTCTCACGATGTTCTTTGAACACTACAGGATATCCCTTTTCGTGGGAACCAGAACATAAAAAAAAATTCTTATTGCTACTTTTTCTGTTCTTGTCGAGGTTCTTGTTCTACAAAATGGTGTAATCAGAGTTTCGAAGGAGCGATCTTTGAGCTGCTGATTTTTTATTAAGAATTTCAAGAGCTTTTGATCTCCTTAAATCAACGGTGTATCGCACTTGTTTGAACATTTTATATTAATGGCATGTTCCATAACAACCATGCGAGGGGTGTCTCACTATGACAATCTGGTGTACACTTCCTTTCCAATCCGCTTCGAATCTTGGAAATCTCACCAATCCAAGCTTCAATCTTGGAAATCCACAAATATCTCTTCGAATCCCTAAATGTCTCTTCAAATATGACAATCCACGAAAATAATGTGTCAATCTTTGGAAATCACAGCTCGATTCTTGAGATTTCATAAATCTCTTATCGAATCTCTCAATCTTTCTTCGAATACTACCAATCCCGAAAATACCGTGAAAATCTCTCAATCCCAAGCAAGAATCTCCGAAGAAAAGGGTGGGGGTAAGGGTCCGTTCTCGAGTCCGCTGCTGATCGCTGATCTCATTTCCATAATAAACAAAACAAAAACAACTTGCTCTCATTAAATGATATGACGTCATAACTGATGCAGTACCTATACCTATTCGCCGCAAAGACACTTTGGTAATATCTTTAACAGATTCTCGAACATATTATTCGAATAGCAATAATTGTGAATTACTGTGTGAATGCTTATCTACTGTTCCATTTGGAGTAACAAAGTGATGACCATTGAAAACAGTCTACATTGGCAGTTTATTATAAACACTCCACATCCGATATTTTGAAATAACTCTAATTAATTTGGCAACGGCGCGAAAGTTTTGCAACATGGTTGTGTAAACAAGATAACGACATAGTATATTGTTAAGCGAGCATGGACTGAGTCATTTTCCACGAGAATGAAGTTTGCAGCATGAGCAGGCGAAATCATACGAGTTTTAATTAGCATTCCGTGCGAGTTATACACTATACTATGTCTACGGCTGTAAGGCTGTAACAGATAACAGTGAGTAACAGTAATTCCTCCAGTACTGCCATTGAGACTAGTGTATATAATCAAGGGTAATACTCTATTAATCTCTTGGGGCGCTCGAAAGTGATTGCCTATAATGTTCGGAAAACATCGTGCCGAGCATCGTGCTAACCGAGGGATGTAGATATTAGATTTTTTTGAACTTTCGGAGATTATATAAGTTCTTGGTAATATTTCCCTTCGCAAAGAATTCCAAAGCTTTGCCGTTTTATTAGATAGAGCTGTCATTGCTTTAAATTTGACATTTCATGAGAGATGCCATTTATGGTGAAATACTAACATGCACAATGAAGTCATTGTGTAGGTCTCTTATATCGATGGACTTATAGAGCTTTTCCACACTATACGTGGAGACCCGGTAAAAGAAGAGCGATTGCTTATTTGAATGAAAATGTCACGAGATTCAATTTTTTTAAATTTTACCTCGACCAGTTGGAGTCAGTGGCAGTGACATTGAAATTAAACGAGGATTCGCTTTCATTTTGTCAGAGAGGTATACTTTCTGATGAAGGTTATTAGCATTTCTCTTTTCTGGAACTATTGTTTCTCATAACAGTGTATTTTATTCTTGAAAGAACATAATCATTGTCAACCATTATGACCAGAAAAATTCTTTCAGATCTTGAAGACTCTAGCAAATGTTGAAGAAATCCGTTCAAATTTGATGAACCTTGTAAAACATTCGACAGTCTCATGTATACTGAAAATCACCAGAAATTTCTCAATCCTTGATAAATCTCGTAAATCCTTGAGAAATCCTTAGGAATCCGAGAAATCTTGAAAATCTCGGAGATTTTTGGGAAATCCCAGGAACTCGAGGAATCTTGATAAATATTCAGGAATCTCTCAATCTTTGATAAATCCAAAAAATCCTAAGAAAATCCCTAGAAATCTGGAGAAATCTTGGAAATCTTGCAAATCTTAAGGGATTGCTACAAATCTAATCAATATTGCTTCGAATCTCACAATATCCAATATGGTGTACACATTTTGTTGAAGTGAGACACCCCTCGCAACCATGTGTTGAGAGAGAAAAAGATAATATCAATTAATCAATCCTTTATTGTTCTTCAGAACATTGAAGTTTCATAACAATGTGAGTTCAGGAAGCAATACGAGACGTGAAAGATAATATATTTTTAATAGGATTAAAATATGAATAAGTGCAATACACTGTTGATTTAAGGAGATTGAAAGCTCTTGAAATCCATAATAAAAAATCCAGGACTGTATTAAAAAAAAAAAACTAAGTTGATGATGGCAGCTCAAAGACAAATTGTTGGTTTGAAAGTCTGATATCATCTTGTAGAACACGAAAAGTAGCAATAAAAATGTGTTATTTGTTTTGTTACATCTATTCAGATAGTCATAGAAAAATGAAAATGAAATCGCGAATATTCGTTCTCTTCCAAAAATCTTTGGAAGCATTCGGAATTCTCCAAAATGCACACCAGAATTATGTTTAACCTTTTCACTGCGGGAACCGGATATCTACGTAAAATAATATGGTGTCCGTATGGCGGGAACCGGATAAATACGCACCAAGTTTTCTGGGACCGAACACGCGATTATAAATGTATTTTGTGTTGCCTATAGATGGTACTCTGTCGCTAGCCGAGACGTTTACAAAAAGTTTCGATACCCTGACCCTTCACTGCGGGAACCGTATTAATCAGCGCCTTTTTTACCAGGAACGACCTTGGAGGACGTGTTCGTTCTTGAAAACTCGAATTCTTGTTAGTTCGGGTCGTGACTCGTGGCACCAGTACATGTGACATGAAGACTGCATGCACAGTAATCCAGTTTTCTATGGTTTTCGGGGAAACAGTGTTATTCACATGAAAAAATGGCTCGCAAAACTGAATATTTGAAGGATTCGGAACTTTATGAAAAATTTTTAACTCTGTCTTTTAGTTTTGTGAGAATAATGTAGTCAACCAGAATAGGTAATTCATTTTTGTAACTTTGGTATGTTCTTATTATTATTATTATTATTATTATAACTTCATTGATTGAGTTAATTCAATATTCCATTAGGAAATTATGAGAGAGTTAACTCTAAGTATCAATCTCATTTTCGAAAAAAAATGTTGATCGATATGTAAAAAACAAGTGGAATTAACTTTCTCGTAAATTCCGAGTTCCCTAGATAATTCTGAGTACGGCTCTGGATCAATTTATCGGTTCACTGCTGGAACCTTATATATTCGCGAGATTACTTCTAGACATTACTGCGGGAACCGTGTTGATCAGCACCAGCCCAAAACAGCCGTACAAGAGACCAGAATTCAAAAAAAGCTATCCGCAGTGAAAAGGTTGAAAAGAAAACATTAAGTGAATATTTTCTCTCCCTGCACCCCAGTAAAATGAAATTTATCAATCAATCAATCAATCAAACTTTTATTAAATAAGTTTTCATCTACAATAAAAATTAGGAAAGAATCATAACATCATTGTAGAATACTAACTAATTCAACAGGTCATACAATGAAAAATGAATATATTTATTAAAAAAGTTAAAACAATACTTAATATAAACACTAACCATCAACTTGAAAAAAAAAGAAATTGAGAATGTGTATAAAACATCAATGATGTACTAGACAAATATATTTACAAACAACATTAAACATTAAAATATCATTAAAATAATCTGATCATTAGAATATTTACTCACATCATGATTCCAGGAGAAATTCATCGACTGAGTAATATGCTTTTCGCAATAAAAATGATTTAAGTTGCCTTTTGAACACATTAAGATTTGTAGACAATTTAATGTCTTCACTGAGATTATTATATAGCTTAACTCCATAGTACATGGGATGATTCTGTGCTACTGACAATCTACTACGAGGTGGATGCAATTGATTACAATTCCTAGTGAAATGATCATGAATTTGTTTATTTTTGGGTATACTTGAAAAATGATTCCTGATATATATCAAAGTTTGATAGATATACAAACTGGGCATTGTTAAAATATCATACTGTATGAATAATGGCCTGCAATGATCTCTGGATGATGCACCTGCCATAATTCTTATTGCTTTTTTCTGTATAATAAATACTTCGGAAGATTTGGCAGATAAACCCCATTGTTCTAGACCATAAGCTATGACAGATTGAATCAAACTGTGATATAGAAGTTTAAGAACATCGAAAGAAACTGTTATTGCATCAGATAAATTATTATATAAAAATAATTGATATGATTTTCTCATAGGTTTCCTGAAAATGAAGAATATTTTCTGAATTATTTCAATGTTGTCTACTCGGATAGCTGTCATGTGCCAGAAAATTATCACTTATTAATTTTACGTCTGCATGCTCATGTGGATGAAAAATTTCTAAAAAAAAATGCTGGTTAACATTGTAACAATGTGGAAAAAAATTAGCCGAAAGCCATTTTCCGTACAAAATGTGCGAGGTCGAAAATTATGTACTAAAGTCTGAACCACCTTGATTTTCTGGTAAAAGAAAATAAATTGGCATTAGAAATTGTAAGACGGCAATTCACGAGAACATTGGAAAACCGTTCTGTTTGTGGTCTATAGAACCAGAATCGCAATTCGGGCAACCAACAAAACCGCAACAATAACAGACGCCGCTCGGGCAATAATGGGGAAGACCACTGAGGGAAGAAATCCGTGCAAACCTCTTTCAATCGATGAATCATGATTTACGTTTGATCTACAATCAATATTATGAGTTGAAGTGAAAGGGAATCGAATTTATATCATTTTGATATCAGCATATTTCATTCGTTATTTCGAAAAGCCAAATATGATGGTGGAGCCGTGACGTATTAGTCCCGCACTGTAGCTATCTCTATCTGACACCTCGTCATTCTGCAGTGTTGCAGCGTTTACCGTTCAAGCGTAATATATCAATCAACGGTTGCAGTGTGATTGGTGAGTTCAAGGACAATAGGCGTGTTGGGACTAAGACGTCGTACCAGTCACACCAATGAATTGACAATATTTCAAATGGCGCAGGAATTGTGTGTTTTGAAATGGACATATTCTAATTTATTTTTTTCATCGTCTTAGCATGAATGAAAAAAATCAAAATTAATTCACTGGTAGTTTTTCAGTATAGAGTTCACGATAATGTCGTTTCAAAAAATCAGTGGTCTCCCCCATCAGAACAAGCGCACGGCAAGAAGAACGATCGATTCTGAGAAAGAAGAAAAGAAATAGGTGAAGAAAGAGGAAGGTGAACGTGTCGAGTAGTTGCATTTTTGATGAAACTAGTTGAAATAAAAAAAAATCACGTTCATAAAAAAAAATGCAAGAAGCATTCAAAATAAAAATATGATTATCAGAGCCTACTCATAGTATCTGATGACTCATTTCAATTGCGTTTATGTTTTTCGAAATCGTATGTATAATTGATAGCAGCCCCTATGGCTTGTCAGTCTGTACATAGATTATTGGTTTGTTCAATCTATGGTCTGTATAACCATAGTATGGGTGCCTGTGAATTCCTGTTACTATTTTTGACCTGTTGAAATCTTTCCATGTTCTCAGATATGGAATAGTAAAGTTTTTTGTATTCAACTTCAATACACTAATCAATCAATGTTATGATGCATTTCTGGAGGGATGTTCCTCATATATCTCGAGTTTCTATAACCTCTCTGCCTCACTGTATACAGGTTGTTATTTAAGTACGTGGCCAAACTTGAAGGGGTGATTCTTTGAGTGATTCTAAGACGAAAAGTTCATATAAATATAGGTCCGGTAAGCATTTAAACATTCCGGTATAGGATTCGGCACCTGCTTAAATTCTATTGGCGGATTTTGATTTGTCTGACCAATTAAAGGCGAAGTGCCGAAATCCGTACCAGAATGTTGAGCGGTGCTGAAAAGCAGGTCAGAATGTTGCCCTGCATTTAGCGCGGTTTTTGTTTACACCCTCGCATTTACCTAACCTGCGTATTTTTTGATTATACCGTCGTTCCCATGCTAACAACAAACCTGCAATCTTGTTATTATAGTTAAGTGCAATCATCAATTAGTGAAGTATACCATAAATCACTAATTATGGAAAGATTAATAAAAGTTTCAGAAATTTTGGCAATATGAAGAATGAAACAGAAGTTGTGCAATGGATGAATGATTATGAAGCTCATCATGGCGTTTCAAATCAGGCCCTACAAATATTAAAAGATTCTTGTACAGGTAACAATTTTATGTTTTTTAAATATTTTTTTATTTGCTCATGAAATGTATTCGACGAAGACGAAGACGCAGTTTGGCAGGTAACGTGGCGAGAAATCAACCAAACGCTAAGTCCCATCCCATGGAATAGGACATAAACAGACATTAAGTGTTCTAATGATTGTTATTTCGAATTTATTATCTCATTTTATTACATATAATCATTCATTTTAAACTTTTATACCGAATAATCATCATGAATATAAATGAAAATTTCTAAAGTTATTGCAAAATGCGTTCATTACACATTATCTCGAGCTTTCATTTCATCAACATTCCGACCTGTGTTTCAGCACCGCTCAACATTCTGATACGAATTTCGGCACTCCGCCTTCAATTGGTCAGATAAATCAAAATCGGCCAATAGAATTTAAGCAGGTGCCGAATCCTATACCGGAATGTTTAAATGCGTCCGGTAATGCTTCGTTTTCAAGATACAGGGTGTCAAAATTTTTAAAAGAAATCGTTTTTTCGTAAATATCTTATTAACACTTCAACCGATTTTATTGAAATTTGGCAGTGTTATTCAAGGTCGTAAAGGGCTAATTTAACCCTAACTATATCAAAATTATCATGTCCAGTGGCGTCCCGGAAGGCACTGTAACCAATATTTTTGACAGAAAAAATGTGCGCCACTGATTTTTTTGCAATTTTTGTATTTGTTTCACATTGAGCAACTAAAATTACAACTTTTTTATATCTAGAATTTTTTTCGTATCTTGCTTTGTTTTTGAGAAAAAACATAAAAATCACTTCATTGCACATCCCTCTGTGAAGAGCCGAAGGCAAGTGCTGCAATTCATACATACATATTTTTTGTTTTTTCATTGCATCAATTTTGATAGAAAATTCCGAGACTAGAATAGAATATTAATATGAAAAAATATTAGTAAGACCCCAGTTTTTGATGATTTAGTAGTTGAAATGTTTTATTGTGTTGTCACAGGGATGTGCAATGAAGCGATTTTTATGTTTTTTCTCAAAAACTAAGCAAGATACGAAAAAATTTCTAGATATAAAAAAGTTGTAATTTTAGTTGCTCAATGTGAAACAAATACAAAAATTGCAAAAAAATCAGTGGCGCACATTTTTTCTGTCAAAAATATTGGTTACAGTGCCTTCCGGGACGCAACTGGACATGATAATTTTGATATAGTTAGGGTTAAATTAGCCCTTTACGACCTTGAATAACACTGCCAAATTTCAATAAAATCGGTTGAAGGTATTAAGATATTTACGAAAAAACTATTTCTTTTAAAAATTTTGACACCCTGTATCTTGAAAACGAAGCATTACCGGACCTATGTTTATATGAACTTTTCGTCTTAGAATCACTCAAAGAATCACCCCTTCAAGTTTGGCCACGTACTTGAATAACACCCTGTATAAACAGCTTCTACAGGGTTTATCATTGGGGATAGGAAAAAACTCCAGAAAATTGTACAAGGTGAAACGAATGAATATCGCTGATATAATTTAAGATTTGTCTTGTTTGATTTAAAAAATACACTGCTCCAAGAAATTAACGCACCACCAAAAAGTAGCCAAAAGTTTAGGAAACATTTTCGTCAAAAATACTTGGCCGGTTTGTCCGTTTTTTGTTTTGAATGACTGGTTATTTACTTCTGAACATTAGTGTGCAAGTGTATTCGCATAAAAACCTCTTTTTTTATACATACCGGGTGTAGCAATCACATCGTGTTTTTTTCATGAAATTTGTAATACCCTGTAGAGTTTAATAGTTACACAATCAAAATCGAATTCAAAACTCACTTTAGCCTTTTTTTTTTCAACATCTTTTTTGGTTCACTTCATTATCTTTCCAATTACTCGAGAAACACCATTTTATAGGGTAACATTATTTTACGGAAAATTGATATCCAAATTAAACAACGAAAAAATGAAACATAATGCGAAGTCACAAGTATAAGGAAAAGTTCTGTAGCGAGTATTCCGCCGCGGGCACGAATCTTGTCAAAGACGGCCCATACCCAAAATAAGATACCTAATGTCATGTTGGTTCAGGTATTTCCAAATTTGCATCATCAGTCTCTTCCGTGCGTTTTCCAAGGTATTCAAGTTACGTTCCTCTTGTAATCTCGTCCCAAGAATGTCCCAGAGATCCTCAATGGGTTTAAAACCTGGGCTCCGAGCTGGCCATGCCATTAGCGATACAGACTTCCTCTAGATGATTTCTCACAACTAGGACGACGCGAGGCATTGCATCATCTTGCTTCAACAAACATGCTGACACTATATGTTCTAAAATCACCAATATGTATCTTTCAGCTGTGATACTTCCATTTATGATCACTAGTTCCATACAGCCAGCCAGTCAAAGAAATGCCTTCCCAGACCAAAGCCTGCTATTTTCGCGCTTATAATGCCAATTGAATTGAATAAAATCATACTATCCTATAAAATGGTGTTGAAAAAGGATAAGGCTTGAGTGTGTTTTCAATTTGAAATTGATCACGTATCTGTTACACTCCACAGGGTATACAAATTTCATGAAAAATGAAACATTCTATAACTGCTACACCTGATATTCATAAAAAAGAGGTTCTTATGCGAATACAGTTTGCATGCAACTATTCAGAAGAAGATGATCTAATCATTCAAAACAAAAATCGTCCGAATTGGACTAGTAGTTACGACAAAAATGTATCTCTAAACTTTTGGTTACTTTTTGGTGGTGCGATAATTTTTTGGGGAAGTGTATATTGGGGCCGTCATCCATGCATAAAATAAAGCAGCAAGTTCCTATTAATATGGGCCCAAAATCTTCCTAAGGGACCTACGCCCCTTTGAATACGACTCCTTAATGACGAATTTTTCTCCCGTAACTTTGAAACCCTTCACAATTAAATTTTGAACATTGGGGTGTGCGGAATAAACATTTTTTGATGGTCAATAAGATTCTAAATTCAAAATTATTGATGAAAATTATTCTGCATCACCTTAAAAAAACAACCCTTTTTAACTAACTATTATTTACCATCAACTGTCTATACCGTACACAAATTTTCAAAATTTAATATTTAAGGGTTTTAGAGTTATAGAGGAAGAACTCTATTTAACCTGTCCTATTGATTCAAAGGGGCGTATCTTCCTCAGAAAGCATTCCCGGACCCATGTTAATAGGAACTTTTTGCCTTATTTTTATGCAAGGACTACGCTCCCGAAAGGATGCCGCTTACTTTTGAGTCACCATGTATTTTATTGGAATTCGGTTCAACCGTTTTCGTAATATTTGAGGTTGAAAATTTTTGCCTCGCTCACAAACTCACTCACTTCTCTGGAACACCGTAGAAAAGTTGGCGGTCTGGCTCTATTTTATAATATATATATTTTCATGGACGATCTGAAATATCAACAATTGTTCCTCCCTTGGCAGTCCCCGCGTGATAAACCCGTCGAGTTGAGGCTTCGCACCCCTTCGTGGTCACTTTGGAGACCTGCAGAACATCTCTTTCCAAAGACTCGTTCATCCAACGAACAGTAAGGCTCTGGAACGAATTGCCAAGTGAGGTGTTCCCCGAGGCATATAACCTCCAGAAATTTAAGAACACCAATTCCTACCTTATTTACCTTGGTTCTCATGATGTTCTCTGAACATTACAGGATATCTCTTTTCGTAGGAACCAGAACATAAAATAAATAATATAATATAAATTCTTATGTTTGAAATGCATTTTCAAACACAAGGTTTTTTTGAAATAATGTCCAATGAACTGTTCCTGCATTTTTTTGATCAATACACATTAAAACAAATGTGTATTGATTTCGATATTCGCAGGTTAGAATGGTCGATATTGGTTAATTTCATCCATCCTGCATTTCATTTATTGAAAATGAAAACGCCAGCAAAATACATTCAGTGTAAATGTAATAACTTCACAAACAATAAGATTTCCACAAAATTCTCAAACACACATATGTTTCGCTAAACACAAAAGTTTCGTCAGGTGAACTTCAGTTCGTTATACCAGTATATCACCTGAAGAAGCTACTGTGTTAGCGAAACATGTCATGTGTTTGAGAATTTTGTGGAAATATCGTTTGTGAAGTTTTTACATTCGCCATGGATTTCCATCAAGTAACGGCAGAGTCAATTCAAAACATTGAGTATATACATTTTGTCTGAACAAGTAAATTTTCCAGCAAATTAATAATAATGAAGGCTCACTTCAGAGTGGAGTCTTTTCATATCTGTATACAGGGGTTGCGGTGTTGATGATGAACCCTGTAGAAGCTGTTTGAATATTCGCAATGACCCCTCTACAAAAATCTGTTCCACCTTGAATTTTTTCGTGAACGAAAATGACTCGGAATATTTAGTCCAGTAACTTTGTCGCCTGAACATTGGGGGGTAGTATGCGTTATGCGTTCATGATGTTGGCCTAATGAATAATCCAAGTTTGTGACCTCGAGCACCAAACGCAACTTTGTCAGAAATCGAAAAAACCGCGAAAAAATCGTAATTTTTTCAAATTTTGGCGATTATAACCCTGAAGGGCTAGTTTTTGAACAAAAATCTCTCAGGACGTTTTTAAAGCAGATCAAATTTGCTACAATATGATATGAAAACTGTCTTTGTAGACCCAATAGTTTTCGAGATTAAGCCTTTCAAAGTTTATCATTTTTTTCGAACTCCGCAACTTTTTGCAATGTTTTAGGATGAAGTTTCAATTACCTCCGACGGAGTGTGCTAGTACTTTTCGCGTGAAGTCACGAATGCGACCCACCTGTAGCACGTTCTCAAACTTTCTAGGCAATCTAAACCACGGGACTTTTAAGCTGTCAAGATGGCGCATGGTTGTAGGGCCATCACATATAATAAGTATTGGTTTTCTCTCAGGTACCTGCTACACATCTCTTTGATTCTGTTGTTAGATCCTTTCTCTTGATGGCTGCTTTCCACATTTCTCTTATTTTTGATAGATCTTTTATCTGTGGATAATGCACAGAGTTTTTCACAGAATCACAGTAGGAATGTGAAAAAACTAAGCAAATTTTCCCGATTTGCACGGCATCCACTATCCACCACAATACCCGTTACCTCATTTTTCCTTTAAAATCATATTGAGTTCATTATTCACAATAAATCTAAGTAAAACTGAATAAAATAATACTCTGAAAGGTTTCCAAAATCCACCAAGTCACGCCACGAGGCCTCAATCCCAAAATGATGAGCTGAGATGCAGCTCCACAACATCTCTTACGGATGATTTCTTGTGGCTGCATGAAGGGTTGTGGGAACGCGTGCAGCTGCAGAAAGTCAGGATTTAAATGCTCATCAGTCTGCAGGCACTGCAGTGGGGCCTCTTGTGACAATATACCTGATGTTGTAGTAGTAGAAGAAGGCGACGATCTGTCCGATGTTGAAATGGAGGATGACTTGTGGGCAAAAGACGTCGACGATTCATCACCATTCCCTTATGGGGATATGCCATCCCAATACGTCGATCCAGATCCAAACGAACCTCAAATGGGACCTTCCAAGAAGGTTAAATTAATCTAATTTTTTGATCTTTAATATTACTCTATCTCCCAACAAATAAACTCATTCACTTTTGTTGTACTCATCTTTTTTATTTCATTATACGTAGCTCAGCTTGAACATCCTCATTCACACTCCTTATTTCCTTTCGTATCATCTCATCATGAAATTACAGGGCTTCGATTGTATGATCAGGGTCAAAATTCAATCAGAATGACAGGATTGCAAAAAAATTGCGAAGTTTGAAAAAGATGATAAACTTTTTATATCAATTTGGTCTACTTTAAAAACGTTCTGAAAGAGTTTTTTTTTCAAAAACTAGTCCATTAGGGATTTTTTCGCAGTGTTTTCGATTTTTGACAAAGTTGCGTTCGGCGCTCAAGGTCACAAACTTGGATTATTCATTAGGTCAACATCATGAACAAGTCTGCAAAAAATCAGAACTACCGGATTTGACGCATACTGTGATGTATAAAGTTACTGGATTAATTGGAAAACCGTTCTTTTTGTGGTCTATAGAACCAGAATCGCAATTCGGGCAACCAACACAACCGCAACAATGACAGACGCCGTTCGGGCAACAACCAGAACAAGCGCGACGACAAGAAGAGCGACGCCAAGAAAGAGGAAAAGAAAGAGGTGAAGAAGGAGAAGGTGGACGTATCGATAGACGACGCGAACGAGGAGAGCGGCGACACGAAGAGGGACTGGAAGGACGAGAAGAACAACGCCGAGGAGAAGAAGGAGGAGGGTGGGGAGAAGGAGAAGAAGGGCGGCAAGGACAAGTCGGGGCCCTATTTCGACATTCCGGCCAAGTTTCTGCGGTGCTTCGTGTGCAACAAGGTCATGTGGGACGGGGAGTCCATGCAGAAGCACGTTAGAGGTTGGTAAATAATGTCGCTTCTAGAATTAGTTATTTATACAGGGTATATCTAAATCCAGGGGCAAACAACTCTCCATAAAAGTGTACACCATATTGAAAATATGTGATTTTTGTAAGTAATGAAAATATTTAGAAAATATTTCAAAGTAATTAATATAATTGAGAAGTACTGAAGATTTGAGAATTAATCAGAATACTTAAGATTCAAGATACTTTGAGTGGAATTGAAAAGAATCTAGTGATATTATGAAGTAATTTGAATTATACAGTGTGTTTTTTATATATTGCGACAAAACTCAGGAACGTGTTCTTTTGACAAAAATTCGCAAAGAAGTTCCTATAAACATAGGTCCTAAACCTTTTAGATTTTGAGCTACAGGGTGGTAAAGTTTTAACAAAAAAATGATTTTTTTTCGATAACTTAAATACCCCTGTAGATATTTGTCCAAAGATTGGTATGCAGGGTCTGTGTATCCAGAGCCATTTACCAACATACTTTTAACATTTTTATGTTCTCCAGTGGCGTGTGTGCGGGTTTTCCGCTGAATACTTTTATAAAGAAAAATGGTACGCCACTGGTTTTTCTTGTATTAAAAAATATTTTTAAATTCCCCGTTTTATTTGCAACATTTTTGATCCCTTGGACTTTGTCCGTTAGATGCACGGTTTTCGCACAAAAAATTAGAAACCATGGACATGTTGCTCAGATTTGATTAGACTTTCTTTATTCTAGTAATTATTCTTTTTTTTTAGTTTATTGCAATTTTAATAATAAATAATGAAATTTTTATTAATCAATTTAGTACAAAAGCCAGCCCAATTTAATGAAATTGTAATTGAGGATTTAAAACTTTTGCTTCTACAATCTTTAATTTAAAATACAAGTTTTTAAGTGATAAAAAATATTTCATTTTTTATTATTTATTTAAGTAATATTATTATTTTTACAAAAGTTGTTCAAAGTGTGCTCCTCCAACATCAATACAATCATCTAATCGACGTCGCATTGATTGGCGGACACGTTCAAAAATTCCTGGTGTCTGCCGAATTATGTCACAAGACGTTATAATACGATTACGCGATTCCTCCACATTATCAATTGGATTTTTATAAACCAGTGATTTAAGGTGTCCCCACAAAAAAAAATCCAGCGGATTTAAGTCGGGAGACCGTGGGGGCCAAGGGTTAATACCTCCCCGACCTATCCAACGATTTGGATACGTAATATCCAAATACTGCCGAGCCACTAAACTAAAATGGGCTGGAGCACCGTCATGTAAAAATGACATTTGCTGTCTCAGCTGAATGGGGACATCTTCTAGCATCACTGGTAATTCATTTTCAAGAAATTCTTGATACACTTGTCCAGTCAACCTTGCTGGTAAAAAAAATGGACCGATGAGAAAGTTTTCAATAATGCCGACCCATATATTAAGTGAAAACTGGTGCTGATGACGGTTTTCTGCCACAGCATGTGAGTTCTCATAATGCCATATGTGGTTATTGTGGAAGTTCATAATTGCGTCCCTGGAGAAATTAGCCTCATCGGTGAAAAGTATTTTTCTTATAAACGGTGCATCTTGCCTTATGCGTTCTTGCATCCAACGACACAAAGCCGTTCTTTTCGGAAAATCGCCTGGCAAAAGTGCCTGCACCCGCTGAATATGATACGGGTATAAAAGGTTTCTTTTAAGAATATTCCAAACTGTAAAGTCACTAATGTGTACCGTCTGAGCAATTTTCCTAGTGCTTGTGGTGGGATCTTCCTCGAATTCATTGAGCACTTGTTCTTCAATTTGAGGAGTAACTGTTCGGGGATGTCCGTTTTCAGCAGTGAGTTTTTTAAAGCTGCCGGTTTCACTTAGACGTTGGTGTAAACGCGTAAACATGGAGTGATGAGGAATAACACGATTCGGGTAACGTTCAGCATAAATACGCAAGGCTTCTCGTGCGTTTCCGTTAGCCAGTCTATAAATGAAGTGCATATCGCACATTTCATTATTTGTGTAATTGTTAGCCATTTTTTTAACAAATTAATCTTGTCAACTTGTACTTAAATTATTTACTTTGACATTAATTTTGACGTCTTAAACAAGAATGTGATTATCGTTGCGGCGGCGTTGTCTAGTGTTGCCGTCTAGACTTATACGTTCTAGACTCTTGTCTTGTCTAGAATATCAAGACAAGATCATCAATATGTCTTGTCTAGATTATCTATATAAGACAAGACTTTTCATTTTCCATACAAGACTTTGATTCAAAACTCTTGATTATTTTCAAATCTATATTACAAATACGTCGTTTCGCAGGTGCGGCTATGATTTGTTTTGATTGGTTCCCAGAGAGCGGGAGTTTGCATGCACTTGACTGTTTCTACGCAATTTAAGCTAAGCGTCTTATCTAGAGTCTTAAATAATAATCTAGACTTCCGTTATCTAGACAAGACCGCACTTAGCTTATTTAATCAAGACTTACGCGTATACAACTCTTGTCTTGAAATTTCAAGACAAGACAAGAGTAGGTAAACTCTTGTCTTGTCTTGTCTAGATGGCAACACGTCCGTAGTTACGTTAAAAAAATTATGTTCACAGGCGATTTTGGAAGCGTGAAATATTAATACGTTACTCATATGTCACTTTTTTAACATGTTACATATTATGAACTACAATGAAATTTTCAATATAATTTAAAAAAAAACTTACTTTTTATAACGATCATAGAAAAAATAAATTTTTGCGATCAGTCAAAGTAGATGTTTTTTATTTTTTTGTGCGAAAACCGTGCATCTAACGGACAAAGTCCAAGGGATCAAAAATGTTGCAAATAAAACAAGGAATTTAAAAATATTTTTTAATACAAGAAAAACCAGTGGCGTACCATTTTTCTTTATAAAAGTATTCAGCGGAAAACCCGCACACACGCCACTGAATTTTGTCGCAATATATAAAAAACACCCTGTATAATGAAGGAAACTCACAGTTCAACATAGAATAGTATATCTTGATTTTTCTTTCAAATCTTTTTTTTATATCTACTGGAGCTATTGAACGGTCCAAAATTTGCAGTTAATTTTAATTAACTGTTTTTTCCAGGCTGAAAATAAAAAAAAACGAGCCAATTCCGTTAATTCGGAATGAGGTAATTTTGTGCATATGGAGGGTTGAAAGCATGACGAACAATATTTTGGAGTTAGTTTTCTTGCAAGAAAATCCTAATATGATTTCATACGAAACGACCCCTTTATATTTCAATAAAAAAGGAGGGCACAGTCCAAAAGGCTGTTAGTCCATGTAAACCTGATCATATTGATGGTTATTCATATCGGAATCGCACGACTATAATTGAGCTCTTTTCTTCCTCCAACTAGAGAGAGGAAAGTTCTCTCCTTCCATCTTTCTCTTCAGTGCTACCAACGTGGCCGCATTGAAATGTAGAGAGATCCGATAAATCTTTCCTTGTCTAACGGCTACTCTGAACTCTGCGCCACTGAACTATTTTTGATGTTATAATGATGTGACATGTCTATGTCATAAATGTCATTGACTAATAACCTTTCGAATTTCTTAAATGAAATTTTGAATTAAATAATTCGTATTTTGACCTCATTTGTTGATATCGTTAAATTTGACACTCTGCTGAGTTGAAAAATAGTTCAGTGGCACAAACTAGATGTTAGACAAGGACAGATTTATCGGACCTCTCTATATTTCAATGGTTGCGTTGGTATCATTGAAGAGAAAGATGGAAGAGGAGATAACTTTCCTCTCGCTCGTTAAAGATAGAAAAGACCCCAATAGCTGAGATATAGAGGGGGGCGTTTAAAGAGGCATGCTGTATAAAATAGATTTCATTTTTTTTCATCAGTATTTTAGAGTTAATTTAGATAAATATTCATCAGTGAAGAAACATCTGTAGAAACGAAATTTTTATAAAACGGAATTTTTTGAAAACTGAATTTTTGAAATTCCCAAGAAATTTGTTTCCTTTCTCTATGAAAGAAAATGCGCTGGAATTTATTGCGCCACTGCAAACCACTACTGTAATGTCTGTAACAGAGACTAGTAGTCGGTAAGCCAGTTCAGAGAGTACATCTCCCGTAAACTCAAAAACTCAAACACACCGTTTCTAATTCTCATTTGCCCATCGGGATTTTGGGATTCACTCAGTTACTATCGCGAACTTAGGCAGACGAGAAATGTGAACAACGCTGAGTCTCCTCAATACGAACTTGAAAATAATGTCAGGAGACTTCAGAAGTATTTGAAGAAATGAAAAATAGAATTACTGTACTGAAAAAGTAATTGAAATATTGTGAAAGTAACTAAAATATTTAAAAAGTAATTATAGTTTTAGGTATTTAAAATACTCAAAAAGTAATTAGAATACTGAAAAGGTAATGAAAATATTTAATGAATAATCGACTGAAGACAACACAAAATATTATTAATACCATCATTCAACTTACATCTCTCACAGCTGTCAGTGGAAGTAATGATCCATCTTTATCACGTTCATTTTCGAAATATTGTATCAATGATACCACCATCTTCTGCGCTTCCGCACTCAATGGTTTGGGCATTTTGAATTAATCAAATCTCACCAATTATCCACAAATAACAAACAATTCCTTGAAAGTACAAATTGTCAGTAATGAATAATTCGCAGAGATCACCTGATCACAACAAATCGTTTCTAGAAATGTCAAATGAATCTGGCATCGGTGAACAGTTTTGCCAACTTGAATCGATAACGCGGTTCGACCATTTCGAAAGTTACTAGTATTTTTCGATGTGCAGTTTTGGCACAACATTGTTACCAAGTATTGTGCAACTGTCAACCTAGCGTGAAAGCCCTTTAACACCGAAAAAATTCAAGGGGTGTTTCCTTGTGACATTCTAGCAAATAAACTTCATATACCCGTATGGAACGCCACTTTACTTTTTATTACCAATTCGTTGTAAATTATAAATCACACATTTAAAATGTTTCATATTTATTCCCGGTGCAATTAAAACTATTGTTGATTTAATATTGTACATTAATTTGTTAGATGCACACAAGAGTTGCAAGAGTTGCATTGGTTTATAAATAATTTCCACCAAACATTTAAATACCTATAATTCTGAGGACCAACATCAAAATAGCATCAATCATAATAATTCATGTAACATTTGTATTCATCAATCGAAAAAATTTGTATTCAGAATTAAAATGATTGTTGAATTTAATTGTTTGTCGGTTATAATGTTGTCCACAAATAATTTTATTCGTTTGTCGTTTATATTTCAATCATGAATAGAATTGTTTGATGATTTTTTTACAACAATCTTTTTAAATCGTTCATCTATTTAAAACGATTGTTGCAAAAATATCATCAATCGTTCAAATTCATGTAACATTTCAATTCATCAATCAAAAGAATACATACCTTCGAAGTTGTGCAACTGAATGGATGGAAGAATTAAATTGTTTGTTGTGAATAGAAATTTCTGAATTTAAGTGATTGTTGGAATTATACCAACAATCATAAAAATAGAGAACAATTAAATTCATCAATCTTCAAAATTGAACAATTCTGGTGACAGGTATTTTTTTGATTGTTGAATATTACTGAGAGCCTATTATTATGAATGATTTGAAATGTTCGATGAAAAATATTCGTCAAACATTTTATTTCGTTCAAAAACAATCATCAATCGTATAAATTCATGTAACATAATAATTCATCCATAAGAAAGACCAGCAATAGAGTTGATGAATTAAATTGTTTGAATTTATTTGTTTGAATTCATTTGTTTGACAATAATTACATGAACATCAAATTAGTGAATTAAATTGTTTGATGATTATTACATGAACACCATTTATAGATTGGTGAATTAAATTGTTTGAATTGTTTTGTTGGAATTTATTTGTTTGATGATAATTTCATGCACCATATAGATTGGTGAATTAAATTGTTTGAATTGTTTTGTTTGAATTTATTTGTTTGATGATAATTTTTTGCACCATATAGATTGGTGAATTAAATTGTTTGAATTGTTTTGTTTGAATTGTTTTGATTGAATTGTTTTGTTTGAATTGTTTTGTTTGAATTGTTTTGTTTGATGATAATAACAATTCAGTTCGGCGCGCGCAACTAGTAGGAGGCGCCTGGGCGCTCCTGGCCAATGGAAAACGGAGAAGTGAACTAAATTTTGGCAACAGTGTATTTGCTTTCATTTGTCATTTGTATTTTGTTTACGTTTTTATATAATTTCTATTTCCAATCATCAATAACCTGAAACAAATTAATCTTCGGAAATCTGAATGTTCTTCCAGTTTTCGAACTGTGAGGTAGTTATTTCTATTTCCAAGCCGAATAGCAAATAAACAAAATAGTTGAAATGATATAGATGGAGGATTGATCTGAGGTAATAAAAGTGCCCTTTCGATGTTAATTTCTCCTGGATTTTTGACAAAATTTCTCTTATGGCTGAAATGAGGAGAAAAATGTTCAATATCCTGCTCAAAATTGGGAAACACATAACGCAGTAGGTCATCTAGGTATGTTTGTGAAGAATCTTTTTGGTTATGACAGCTTGTAGGTTCTGATTTTAGGGCTAGCAAAACGGTTCACTATAAATATATTAAATATATATGGAAAAGACAGCAATACTTCCAGTGTACAGTTCAAAAACATGACAAGTGAGCTAAGAAAGAAAATAAATATGTTCATGATGGAACACTGCAGCCAGCACAGGTTTTATCCTATTCAACACCTAAGTCAGCACTTCTTATGTACATACAGAAATGCTGATTGTTATTTCAGCAATGCCAATGCATAGTACTTCCACAGAAATGACTATTTAGTGGCCAAGCATAAGGTTCAAGGATTAAAAGGTGAATTCAACAGTTTAGTTTCCTGATCTGATACCTATTTTGTAATTCTCAGCTACTTATTGATATTTTCAAGTCAAATAGCAGAGTTACTATTATGGCCTTGCTTATGGCAAAAGGGTAATGGAAAATATTTTGATTTTAGAGCTATCAAAAAGGATTTACAATGAATATATAATATCTACCTATACCAAAGGTCAGATTACAACTAGTGAAGAGTATGGAAACACTACATGATATTATGAGAACACAAATGAGTGGGCCTCCAAGTGATCTCAAAAAGGAAATATATTCATGATGGAACACTTGTCTAACCCTTATTATAGACATACTGATTCATAAATATAATAGGCACTGTTATTTTTCCTCAATAAAAACATTCTAGTGTTGTATTTTTTTATGTCTTTGTGGTCTTATTGTTTGTTACTTGTATTTTCACTGGGTGTTTCATAGTTTATCTATTTGCACAATCTTCAGCAATTAGCTTGATCATCCAGATAAGTAGAAAACTTTTTTTGTGAAAAAAAAAGGATTACTTATTTTGATGGGTATACCTAACTGATGGAATATGTGGAATTATTCATTAGATACCCTGTGAAAATTTGACCAATATTATCTAATCATAAAAACAAATAGTTTCCAACATTATATTTAGACTATAGATTTTTTTTATAATATAATTTACTACAATCATTCCAAGGTGAGTATCAATGTTTTACATTGTAATATTCTTGCACCTTCACATGAAATTTGACCAAAGATATTTCATTAGGTACCTAGTTACTCCTTTGGTAAATTTTCAGGGTTTGTAGGTCTCCCTTTGTTTATCAATCCTCATTTTCAGAATTTCCAAATCGAAGGCAGAATTCAGGATTTCTTGGTTTCACTTTGAGTACCTGAAATCAACTCTAATTAACTTTAAAATTAATACAATTCCAATTTATCTATTTCACCTGTGGCAATAATTAATAGGCTTCAGTTGCGAAAAGAGGCATGACAGTCTCCGATCTGAGAATTGAGTTAAGTAGGTACCTATGTTCAATGCATTTTGCCCAGCCTTCTTCAACTGTGGTTTGTTTTACTCACATCATTGAGAATTCTGATGGAACCTGGAGAGAAATAGATAAGGTATATACATAATTAACATAATTTCATTCTAGCTGATCGATTTTCAAGTTAGTTTTGATTTCTGTATGTTTTTTCTACTAACTGGATATCAGGCAAGTATGTAGGTACAGCATTCCTTTCTTGGAACAAACGTTCTTCGAGACTTTTGAATCATGGTGAATAATCCAAATGCAAGCAATTTTGATGTGTGCAAATCAAACTGATTAATGAGATTTTGAAATAATTAATAATTGTCGATTCATATTTTCACTTCACAATTTTAAAAAAAGCAGGCAAACTCGCAAGTAAAGAGAATTCATTTTTGACGCAAGTGCAAGATAGTCAAACGTCAATCGTCAAACTGTCACGCTCGTGAACCTGGAGACTCTCTCACCAGTTATGGAACTAGAAGCATGCTGCTGTGCTGCTTGTGTTGTGAGCACTAGTTGTAATATGGTTGTTATGGGTGCGTTTTTCATTGCAACATTTTGTTATGCGCATGAATCCAAGAAACCATCAAACTGTTGCAAAATTCCGCTGGAATGTAGATGGAAATCCATCAAATTGTTGTAATAAAATGCGCACCTTCAAATCGCTTTTTGAGAATCCAGCGGTTTGGAGTAGATTGACATGACAATTGACACATCTCACTATTGTTTTTTTTTTGTAGTATGGGTGCGTTTTTCATTCCAACATTTTATCATGCGCATGAATCGAAGAAACCATCAAACTGTTGCAAAATTCCGCTGGAATGTAGATGGAAATCCATCAAATTGTTGTAATAAAATGCGCACCTTCAAATCGCTTTTTGAGAATCCAGCGGTTTGGAGTAGATTGACATGACAATTGACACATCTCACTATTGTTTTTTTTTTGTAGGGTGCGTTTTTCATTCCAACATTTTATCATGCGCATGAATCGAAGAAACCATCAAACTGTTGCAAAATTCCGCTGGAATGTTGATGGACATCCATCAAACTGTTGTAATAAAATGCGCACTTTTAAATCGCATTTCGAGAATCCAGCAGTTTGGAGGAGATTGACATGACAGTTGACACATTTTAGTGTTGTTTTTTGTTATGATTTGATAGAAAACAATTAATATTGAGGATTTTTGAGATTTTTGAGAGATTTTAGAAGAAAGAGTCAGTGTTAATCAATGAAGTCGAATTAGCCTTTTCTGATTCTCAAGATACGTGATGACTGACACACAACAAAATCCGTGTTTCCATCAATGTGTTGTATAAACCATTGTTCAATCCTTCCAACATAAATTCCAACAGAACAATTGGTGACGTCACGACAAAAAACCGCATCTATCAGTGCGCACTTTCTTCGATGGAATGAAAAACACGCCCTAAAACAATGACTATTGAGGATTTCTGAGAGATTTTAGAAAATAGAGTTAGTGTCAATCAATAAAATTGTATCAGCCTCTTTTGATTCTTAAGATAAATGTTGACTGACACACAAAGAAATGCGTTTATCCATCAATGTGTTGTATAATCCATTGTTCCATCGTTCCAACATAAATTCCATCAGACAATTGGTGACGTCACGACAAAATAGCGCATCTATAAGTGCTCACTTTCTTCGATGGAATGGAAAACATGGTTGTCGATGTGATAAACAAGCCAATACACGATATTTTTTCTTTTTTTATAGTAATAGTATATGATCCGAAGTAAGGTCGACCTTCATCAAATCGTGGAAAGAAATTCTGAATTGAGAAAACCCAATCACGATTCTGAGAATATTCCTTTTCAAGAAAGAATTCAGTCGACACAAGCAGTTACCTGGACATGGTTTATTTGTTAATTCGTTGCATGTTTGTTGCGCAATAGACGTTTCTCAACACGCAGGCGCATCTCGGATTGTTCTGATTGGTCTAAAGGAATCGCCTATGCATATGTTTGGGACGAAATTTTCACAAGAAGAACAAAATGAAGACAATTAATCAGTCAAGAAAATGAGAACCCTATTACCACTCCTAAGAGTGTTATGAAAAATATGTCAGGGGGTGATGGTGGTTTCAACCCTTATACAATATCTTCCATGATTCTTCGATTACTGAAAGAAAAGTTATTATCATCTGAAATGCACTACTGTCAAATTTCGTCCAATTTGTTTCACTCATTTTCGAACAGTATACAAAAAGGTGTTTTTTTATGTAAACTTTGAACTCGTCTCACGGACAAACGGTACATTTCTTCATATAAATGAGTTGAGTCCAATAGACTTATTTTGAACTGAATTACACATGGTAGCTCCGTTTCTCAGCAATTTTGAATAAATACAAACATGAAAGGTAGGAATACGATTCCAATAACGATATGAGTTGAAGTTATTTTTCAGAGAATAACTTTTCTTCAACGTTACCATGTGCCATTAAGCCAATTGGTAGGCACCTGTTGGAGAATATTTAGTTATATACTCTGTATATTCTGTATCAATTGAGGTTCCTCAAGGGTCAACTCTTGCGCCACTTCTTTTTATAATATGCATGAGTGACATAGAACTCGCGAGTATGGTCCAGCAAAAAACGATAATCTATGCAGATGATACAAGTAAAATACTGGCAGAGAATAAACTGTCGCTCTCTATAAAATCAGCAAACTCAGCTGCAGAAGAATTCGCCAGATGGTGTGAAAATAATGGATTAATAATCAATAATTGTAAAACGGTCTTCATGGTTTTCCAACAAAAAAACATTTCGTATGATCCAACTCCATAGAGCAAGTGAGTCAGTTTGAGTATTTACGCCTGACTGTAGATCAGAAATTAACATGGGAAGTACATATAGAAGTGAGCAGTATTTGCTTTGTAATAAAACAATTACGAGAAACAGTCTCGCTACATGTACAGGGTGGGCAAAATTGGGCGTTTTCACCGTCTATCTCAATAACTAGAGGAGTTATCGAAAAACCGATATACATGTTCCGGGTTCACTTTTGGAGAAACCTCGAATGGCACAATGAAAATTTCGATATCTTCATTCGTTTTAGAGATACAGGGGGAAATTGAAAATTTGCCGATTTCGATTTTATTTTCTGACTACTTTACGGTGAGAGGTATCAAGAAATTTCAAACGTATATTTATACAGTATGATGCGTGGAATCCATTGGCATCATCAGAAATTTTATACAGGGTGACGTTGAAAAGATACGGCAGCCAATTATGTTTTTTCTAATGGAACACCCCGTATATTTTGGCACAGTTGAATAGTTCCAGGCGTTTTCATTGCACCTATATATATATATAACCTTACCTTTTCCTTCCACAATTTCAGATATATTCGCAAAAATATATTCAGTGTGTCACATTTCTCATGGTTACACCCCCGTATCTTCTGTAAAAATAATTGAGGTAGGATTCAAAAATTCGCCTGCGAGTTATCAAGGTATCATTTGCTATAACCATGCACTCAAACTATTTGAAAACGCATGTAGCTTAGGAAGTTTCAAATCAGCTCTATACAATCATCTAGTCCAAAATATGCATTCTACCCTGTTGAGGAATTTTTACAATCTAAATGAGTATTCAATATTATAAAACTTTAATCCTTCAACTTCTATTTTAAAATGTTTGTGTCTGTTCAAATGTTTTTATTCCTGTTCTTGACTAGTCTGATAAAATTTTATAAATGTATGTAATTCAGATGTAGAATTTTCAATGATGAATAAATTTCTATTCTGTTCTATTCTATTCTATTTTATTCTATTCTGTAGTTATCACCATGTAGATAGTTGTTTAATTTGGGACAGTATTAGTTGTCAATATTATTGGAAATAGAGTGAAAGTCAGTCAAAAGCAGAGTCGTTTTAATGCAAAAATCTGACTAATTATAAGCCACATCTAAGCCAAACTATTAGTCAAAACAGCACCTAATTCCTGTTCATTCACCTGCCGTGTTTGATGTTTCCTTTAAAAGGCAGAATACATTCTATACGAATTTTATTTGAGTTTTCGAATTTGAATTTGAATTGACATTTTCTTGACTTGACAACACCATACGCGTGAATCCGTTTTGCCCAAACATATGCATAGGCGATTCCTTTAGACCAATCAGAACAATCCGAGAGGCGCCTGCGTGTTGAGAAACGTCTATTGCGCAACAAACATGCAACAAATTAACAAATAAACCATGTCCAGGTAACTGCTTGTGTCGACTAAATTCTTTCTTGAAAAGGAATATTCTCAGAATCGTGATTGGGTTTTCGCAATTCAGAATTTCTTTCCACGATTTGATGAAGGTCGACCTTGCTTCGGATCCTATACTATTACTATAAAAAAAAAAATATCGTGTATTGGCTTGTTTATCACATCGACAACCATGTTTTCCATTCCATCGAAGAAAGTGAGCACTTATAGATGCGCTATTTTGTCGTGACGTCACCAATTGTCTGATGGAACTTATGTTGGAACGATGGAACAATGGATTATACAACACATTGATGGATAAACGCATTTCTTTGTGTGTCAGTCAACATGTATCTTAAGAATCAAAAGAGGCTGATACAATTTTATTGATTGACACTAACTCTATTTTCTGAAATCTCTCAGAAATCCTCAATAATCATTGTTTTCTATAAAAAAAAAAACAATACTAAGATGTGTCAATTGTCATGTCAATCTACTCCAAACCGCTGGATTCTCAAAAAGCGATTTGAAGGTGCGCATTTTATTACAACAATTTGATGGATTTCCATCTACATTCCAGCGGAATTTTGCAACAGTTTGATGGTTTCTTGGATTCATGCGCATAACAAAATGTTGCAATGAAAAACGCACCCATAACAACCATATTACAACTAGTGCTCACAACACAAGCAGCACAGCAGCATGCTTCTAGTTCCATAACTGGTGAGAGAGTCTCCAGGTTCACGAGCGTGACAGTTTGACGATTGACGTTTGACTATCTTGCACTTGCGTCAAAAATGAATTCTCTTTACTTGCGAGTTTGCCTGCTTTTTTTAAAATTGTGAAGTGAAAATATGAATCGACAATTATTAATTATTTCAAAATCTCATTAATCAGTTTGATTTGCACACATCAAAATTGCTTGCATTTGGATTATTCACCATGATTCAAAAGTCTCGAAGAACGTTTGTTCCAAGAAAGGAATGCTGTACCTACATACTTGCCTGATATCCAGTTAGTAGAAAAAACATACAGAAATCAAAACTAACTTGAAAATCGATCAGCTAGAATAAAATTATGTTAATTATGTATATACCTTATCTATTTCTCTCCAGGTTCCATCAGAATTCTCAATGATGTGAGTAAAACAAACTACAGTTGAAGAAGGCTGAGCAAAATGCATTGAACATAGGTACCTACTTAACCCAATTCTCAGATCGGAGACTTTCATGTCTCTTTTCACAACTGAAGCCTATTAATTATTGCCACAGGTGAAATAGATAAATTGGAATTGTATTAATTTTAAAGTTAATTAGAGTTGATTTCAGGTACTCAAAGTGAAACCAAGAAATCCTAAATTCTGCCTTCGATTTGGAAATTCTGAAAATGAGGATTGATAAACAAAGGGAGACCTACAAACCCTGAAAATTTACCAAAGGAGTAACTAGGTACCTAATGAAATATCTTTGGTCAAATTTCATGTGAAGGTGCAAGAATATTACAATGTAAAACATTGATACTCACCTTGGAATAATTGTAGTAAATTATATTATAAAAAAATCTATAGTCTAAATATAATGTTGGAAACTATTTGTTTTTATGATTAGATAATATTGGTCATATTTTCACAGGGTATCTAATGAATAATTCCACATATTCCATCAGTTAGGTATACCCAGCAAAATAAGTAATCTTTTTTTTTCACAAAAAAAGTTCTACTTATCTGGATGATAAAGCTAATTGCTGAAGATTGTGCAAATAGATAAACTATGAAACACCCAGTGAAAATACAAGTAACAAACAATAAGACCACAAAGACATAAAAAAATACAACACTAGAATGTTTTTATTGAGGAAAAATAACAGTGCCTATTATATTTATGAATCAGTATGTCTATAATAAGGGTTAGACAAGTGTTCCATCATGAATATATTTCCTTTTTGAGATCACTTGGAGGCCCACTCATTTGTGTTCTCATAATATCATGTAGTGTTTCCATACTCTTCACTAGTTGTAATCTGACCTTTGGTATAGGTAGATATTATATATTCATTGTAAATCCTTTTTGATAGCTCTAAAATCAAAATATTTCCCATTACCCTTTAGCCATAAGCAAGGCCATAATAGTAACTCTGCTATTTGACTTGAAAATATCAATAAGTAGCTGAGAATTACAAAATAGGTATCAGATCAGGAAACTAAACTGTTGAATTCACCTTTTAATCCTTGAACCTTATGCTTGGCCACTAAATAGTCATTTCTGTGGAAGTACTATGCATTGGCATTGCTGAAATAACAATCAGCATTTCTGTATGTACATAAGAAGTGCTGACTTAGGTGTCGAATAGGATAAAACCTGTGCTGGCTGCAGTGTTCCATCATGAACATATTTATTTTCTTTCTTAGCTCACTTGTCATGTTTTTGAACTGTACACTGGAAGTATTGCTGTCTTTTCCATATATATATATAATATATTTATAGTGAACCGTTTTGCTAGCCCTAAAATCAGAACCTACAAGCTGTCATAACCAAAAAGATTCTTCACAAACATACCTAGATGACCTACTGCGTTATGTGTTTCCCAATTTTGAGCAGGATATTGAACATTTTTCTCCTCATTTCAGCCATAAGAGAAATTTTGTCAAAAATCCAGGAGAAATGAACATCGAAAGGGCACTTTTATTACCTCAGATCAATCCTCCATCTATATCATTTCAACTATTTTGTTTATTTGCTATTCGGCTTGGAAATAGAAATAACTACCTCACAGTTCGAAAACTGGAAGAACATTCAGATTTCCGAAGATTAATTTGTTTCAGGTTATTGATGATTGGAAATAGAAATTATATAAAAACGTAAGCAAAATACAAATGACAAATGAAAGCAAATACACTGTTGCCAAAATTTAGTTCACTTCTCCGTTTTCCATTGGCCAGGAGCGCCCAGGCGCCTCCTACTAGTTGCGCGCGCCGAACTGAATTGTTATTATCATCAAACAAAACAATTCAAACAAAACAATTCAAACAAAACAATTCAATCAAAACAATTCAAACAAAACAATTCAAACAATTTAATTCACCAATCTATATGGTGCAAAAAATTATCATCAAACAAATAAATTCAAACAAAACAATTCAAACAATTTAATTCACCAATCTATATGGTGCATGAAATTATCATCAAACAAATAAATTCCAACAAAACAATTCAAACAATTTAATTCACCAATCTATAAATGGTGTTCATGTAATAATCATCAAACAATTTAATTCACTAATTTGATGTTCAAGTAATTATTGTCAAACAAATGAATTCAAACAAATAAATTCAAACAATTTAATTCATCAACTCTATTGCTGGTCTTTCTTATGGATGAATTATTATGTTACATGAATTTATACGATTGATGATTGTTTTTGAACGAAATAAAATGTTTGACGAATATTTTTCATCGAACATTTCAAATCATTCATAATAATAGGCTCTCAGTAATATTCAACAATCAAAAAAATACCTGTCACCAGAATTGTTCAATTTTGAAGATTGATGAATTTAATTGTTCTCTATTTTTATGATTGTTGGTATAATTCCAACAATCACTTAAATTCAGAAATTTCTATTCACAACAAACAATTTAATTCTTCCATCCATTCAGTTGCACAACTTCGAAGGTATGTATTCTTTTGATTGATGAATTAAAATGTTACATGAATATGAACGATTGATGATATTTTTGCAACAATCGTTTTAAATAGATGAACGATTTAAAAAGATTGTTGTAAAAAAATCATCAAACAATTCTATTCATGATTGAAATATAAACGACAAACGAATACAATTATTTGTGGACAACATTATAACCGTCAAACAATTAAATTCAACAATCATTTTAATTCTGAATACAATTTTTTTGATTGATGAATACAAATGTTACATGAATTATTATGATTGATGCTATTTTGATGTTGGTCCTCAGAATTATAGGTATTCAAATGTTTGGTGGAAAAATTTCATGAAACAATTTAATTCATGAAACATGTGAAATGAACAAACAAATAAATCGAAATTTTTTTATCATGAATCATTAATATTTCCTTCAATGATTCATTCAATCAATTTTATTCAAGAATAAGATTCGTTCTCAACTCAAAGAAAATTACCAAAAAGAAGTATTTATTGTTTGAACCAAAAAATAAATTCATTTTAAATGTTATATGAAAATTTCCATGAAACATATTAATTCATGTTGCTATTTTATTTGGTCATTAATATTAATAGAAATCATTTAAGAGGAGTAATTAAATTGATTGTTGATTTCAAATGTTTATTGATAATTTTATTCGCCTTTCTCCATGATAAAGGATAGCATTTCACTTTAATATTAACCAAAATATTTATTATATAATTTTATTTCACCAAAACAGTTATTATCTGAATTTAAATGATTGTTATTTTTATGAATGATGAAAACAAAATCTTCCACATTAAATTTCTTCGTAACAAAATTTTGCCCAATCATTCTAGAAGTATAATGATTTAGTCATGTAATAAAAAGTAAAACGGCGTTCCATATACCCGCGATATTCGGCCCTGTTGTGGTTTGACTCCAAATGATCCTAGAAAGTTAAGGGCGATATATCTCCTGAACTTCAACAAAGATTCGGCGCCTGGTTCAGTAGACTTGAGTTTTTTCATTAGGATCCAACCATTCACTACCGATACATCTAACATACATGCCACCAAAGGCCAGTTCCATTTTCTCTGCCTGATACGTGTTCTGTACACAGCAACCAAAGAGTAGCTTATCAACCCCACCCATACTTTTATTGTAGCTTGATATCATTTTCAGCTGGGGAATATTTTTTTTGACTTTGAATGTCTATACCAATGAGAAGCACTTACAATATCATTTCCTTCAAAATTAGAGGCCACTTTATTGTCCTTTCATTGCACTAACAGTGAGATCGTTTTTGAAAAAACTATATTTACCTCTTTGGGCCTTTTTCTATGTCTTCTTATCAGATACTGGACACTGCTCTAATCTGTTTTTTTTGCGCAATATTTCTTGTTTGCTAAATGTGATAAGAGACGCAAACTAGTGAAGTAGTTGTCAAAATATAACTTGTGACCTTGATTTGGAGGTACTTCAACCCTTTGTAACAAAGACATTACTACATCACCTCCAATACCAAATTTTTTCTCTTGGGAAATATCTTTTCCTGTGTAGATTTCAAATCCATACATATATCCGCTACTTGAACAAAGTGCCCAGTTCTTGTATCCGAATCGGATCGGCTTACCACGAATGAATTGAGCTTAATGCTTTCCGTAGTAAGGCACCATGCTCTTATCAATCGAAATATTTTCGTCTAAACCACCATATTTCTTGAAATTGTGATTCAATTGGTTAATGAGCGGTCAGCTTGTAAAGTTGATCTTCTCTTATTATCTTACTATTATCGTTGAAATGTATAAATTTCAGGACTTTTTCAAATCTTTTCAATCTCATACTATTTTGGACGATTTTGGGAACGTCATTCTCACCTGACCAATACAGTCTTTTATTCGGATATTTACCATATCCCGATAATAATAGAATACCGAAAAATACATATAGTTCGTCAATTGTCATTTTGAGTTCTATATTTTTCTGCTATGCAAATCTGTTGCTCTCCTCTATTATCATCTCCAACAATTAATCGTCAAGCGAAAAAAATGTGATAACAAGCTTCTGTAACTCGAATAAGGGCAACAAGTCTTCGGGATCGGAGTCTTCTTGACTATCTAGCTCCAACGGAACAATTTGACACTGCTGACTCAGATTACCCCGTGGAAGGTGGTTGATATTATCAACATGTTCGTCATCCGAATCATTACTATCTACTCCTGTAGCATTTTCATCTTCAGGTGGTAGTATGTATACATTTGATTGAGGAATATCATCGCCTTCTTCTTCCAAAATGTCTACTAGTTCAGCCAGAGACAACCTAAAATATTCGAAAATATGAATATACCATAACGGGCAGCGTCCCTTCTGGGGGACGTGACATATATATCGACATAAGAGTGCTACTATTAGAAATGGAATGTGTGTATCAGGTTTTTTATATGTATAAGGACCTTCACCAAATGTCTACACTGAAATACAGATAAAAAGATAGCACTACTTTACATGAAAATACAATACCATTGCCATTGCTGGTAGACTATAAAGATGGATCCATTTTGTGTCTGCTGGAAAACAAAGTACTAGTCTGCTGAACGACTAATCGGCGAGACAGCGTTATACCCCCTCCAACTTGTTATGGCGCTACTTTCTAATTGGTCCCTTCAAAAGGACGCAGTCCACTAATGGGTTGAAAAACAAATTATGGAAACTTCTAGTTAACCTGGAGCCCTACTCCATAAGTGATTACCTTGAGGCAAACTTAGAATAAATTGTTTAGTCATTATTTTTATCTATTTTCATGTTTCTATATGTACTATATATTTTTGTGATGGTTTTAGAAGCCTATATTGTGTGACGCTCGTTTGTTTCTACAACCTTTTACAGGTCTAGTGTTTGTACTTTTCAAATAAAGATTATTATTATTATTATTAAAAAACGATAAAATTTCCAGGGCGCGCGCACAAGGAGATGTTGGGCACATTGGAGGAAAGCGTCCACATCACCGTAAACATCCTGCGCGAGAACATGCGCCTGATGGAGGAGCGCAAAGTGATCGAGATGCAGCGTGTGCAGCGCGGTTCCAAGCGGTTCAAGCCGTCCAACGAGATCGAGAGCAGCTGCAACATGTGCGATTTGAAGTTTTACGGCAAAATCCTCAGCCATCGCAGGTAAGAAGAATATACCGGGTAATTCAAATTCGAGGGCCGAAAATGGTATCCCGAAAACTATAGGAGATACGAATACACCCTTACGGAAAACAGTAATTTCTGTCACCACTTTTTGTGTCATAAAAGTCGCAGTGCGCATGTCCACGCGTGATTTGTATGCGCAGTTGCTCTGCTAGTAGGGCAGGTGTTTTGTTTACACTCCTTCGTTCTGTGATAGGAACACGGAGTATCACGATTTATTTATTGTGTCTAGTATTATTATTAAATTTTAAACAACTTATTTTTGATTGGTGGTATAATTATTGTGCTTCATAAACTTTACATGTGAGGTCATTGATTTCTCGCAGCTTCTGGTGATCCGTTTCACTTTTGAGTGCTATTGATATTACTGTAGAGAGGATAATGGCTGCCTACTGTTTTATTTGTAGCAAAAATTGTAGGACAGAGTACTTTTTTTTCAGATTTCCAAAAGATGAGCCAAGGTAAGAAAACGTGTATCCACAAATATCTATGATCTGTTTGTTATCCATTAACATTATTTATTTATTAGCATAGTATAAACACAGTGTGGTATGAACCCTGATGTTTAAATGTAAATTTCAATGTTTTCACTAGTGGTAGATGAGCTATGTATTTATTTATTTGAAGCCGGATCTATTCACATAAAATGCAGGGACTTCACAGCATTCCTGAGTGATGACGAGCGAGTGGTCATTGGCTTGTCATTGGCTCGTCCAAGCCTGAAACGCGCAAGTCTATGGGCATAATCTGTTTGTTATCCATTAACATTGATTATTTATTAGCATAGAATAGACACAGTCTGGTATGAACCCTGATGTTTAAATGTAAAAAATGTTTTTACGAGTGGTATAGTGTTGAGTGCATAGACAGGCTATTTATTTATTGTGAGCCGGACCTGTTCACATAAAATTCAGGGACTTCACAGCATTCCTCAGTGATGACAAGCGAGTCGTCATTGGCTTGACCAAGCCTGAAATGCGCAACTCTGTGTGTGGTGATATGTGCACTGGTCTGACAAAAAATAAACCTTGTGGACACCAACATCAAGCGTTCCGACACTAAGTGAAGTTACTGTTTTCCGTAAAGCTGTATACTGTGCTGAAATGCCGTCGAGAGAATGTTCAAATTCCGAGTATTTCCTAAGATAAAGGAAAAAAGAAAAAATTTGATGAATCCTATTTTATTTTTTCTGGCGTTATTTCTTGATGGATATCAAAATAGAGAGGACATCCATATTGCCACATATCCCTGCTATAAACATTTTCAGATTCACCATGCTATTATTATTAATGAAACTCCAATGTGGCGCCCATTAGAAGAAAAAATGGTGGCGTGAAGAAGATACGTCGGATAATGAATCTGAAAGTGTCATAGCATAGCAGGGAAAAAGTGTAGATGTAAAGGTGCTCTCAATTCTGATATTCTCCAACAAATAACGCAAGAAACGATTTACCAAAATTTCTGTTTTGTTTTCGTATATCTCCAGAAATGCTCGGAATTTGAAAAGCAGCATATTTGATCTCATAAATGCGCAACTTTTCCCGAATTCAGCCATCTTCGTAACTCCTATATTTTCTGGTGGCCATCAAATTGGAATAATTACCCTAATTGTCTTTCTTTTCCATGAGGTAAAAGTTTCCAAACTTCCTCGTTCTTTCTCAAACTGTCCACTTCAAAAAAACTGAAACAATTACTTTATTATTATTTGAATTTCCCCGGACTTTCTCGAACTATCTCAAACTGTCCACGTCAAAAATTCGAGGGGAATCATTGGCATCTTGGTAACCATAACAGATACAGTGTGTCCCAAAGTCTATTCTCACCATTGGGATTTCGGTAACTATGAGAGATAGAGAGTCTGTTAAATTACGAAAGTTTCAGCAAATTCAATGTTGATTCAGAATCCGTTAAGACCGACGATTCACGACAATCGCTATGCAGACCTATTTTCCAGCCCCATTTTCTGCCAAACGAAAAGTCCAAATGAAAAACGGTTTGGATGATCGTAAGGACGAAAGCTCAAGCTAGGAGTTAAAGTAATTTTCGAAATCAAACTCGTTTGTTGAAGAAAGCAGGCGATGACTGAAAAATGTAAACATTGGGAAATTTTGTGTCACAGATTTTAATGAAAATTGGTTTAACTCCTAGATACACTAAAATGCCATACCCTGCCCAAATTCTGGCTTCCAAAATCACACCGTTCCAAAGAAAACGGGAAAAAATCCAAAATTAACAATATGGCGTCGATAATTGGTGGCGACCTACATAAATCGTGTCTGAATTCAGGCCTATTCAGGGGTACATTAGTTCAGCTTTTGTCTTATAGATGGCGTTGCAAAATTTTGATTCTAATTATCATTATTAGATGGCGCTCAGAATAAAGAAGAATACAATGAAACATGTTGAGAATTTCACATTACGGAAAAATAATCACAGTCTTCTACCTGTTACTGGGTAACTCACTATAATTATGGTAAAAAAGTAATTAGTGCGATCACCTGAGGAATGAGGTGCGAGAGGGTGACGGCGGTAGGCAGAGAATTCAGAACCCCTTCCACGGCGAATCCGCAAGCATGTACCTATACGGGTGTTGATTTGGCCCGCTGGTTATTTTCATTTTACTTATCTCATCTTATCTATTTTTAGAACCACTTGGGCGCGGTGGTCAGGGTCAGTACGGGTGGTACGGTTATAAAATTGAAAGCATAGGGCATTTTAGGGTGAAATGAAACGCTATTTATATTCCAGGCAAACGTTGTTTTGCTATACACTTTGTCCCAGATTGGTGCTGTATGTATTGCTATCTCGGTTATTATAAGAGCTACACAGTCGTTCAAATGAGCAATGTTTCTCAGAATTCTATTACTATTTCAGAATTGCCATCAGATTTTTTCGATCATTTTCTGTTTTTGAAATAATTGCGAAAAACCAAAGTGGTGCGTTTTTGACAATCCCCTGTATCTCTCTGTTATTTGAAAACTTACGGCATTCTGGCTCAGACATTTCGTGAGCACTTTTTCAAGAACTTTTGAATAAAAAATAGAACAATGAAATATCTTCCTGCGTTTTCGAGATAATGACAGTAGCATTGTTTTTTCTTATGGAAATTTTCAGATTCGTTTATTTCTGATGTATTCGTTCAGAAGAATATGGTATGTTATAGTGATACATTTTTGAAAGGAGGATTGAAATTTCTATTTAATGCAATAAAAATACAATATGGTGCCCATATTATGAATGTCGTGAGCTCGGTCGTGAGTTTTCAAATAACGGAGATACAGGGGATGGTCAAAACGCAACATATTGGTTTTTCTCGATTATTTGAAAAACAAAATACTATCGAAAAAATCTGATGGTAGTTCTGAGATGGTTTCCTCAAAAAAATCGTATATCGACTATTATATCTTTATCACACAGCACACCCGCAACGGTAGGTAGTTTTCTATACCTAAATCATCGTCCACCAATATTCTAATATTGGTGGACGATGCCTAAATCATCTTATTATCTTCCATCATGATATAGTGTGAAAAAGCAGATAGAAAAATTTGGTTCAATATCATTTATTTTGAAATATGGAAGTATGGGAGATCGTGACATAAAAGTTCATAGACATATGAAGTATTAAAGAAATTCATAATTTTCAGAGTTTTAGATTCTGGATATTCATCTTTGGAAATGTCGGTATAGTAAAAACATTAATTATCGTTATTGAAGCGCTTTTGTCAGATTAAATGAAAAAAAAAATATCATTATGATTTTAATAACAACAAAATCTGCACGTTGTTACACATAACATTATGACAAAATTCAAGCAAACATTTCTCTCAAGCAAATAAAAAGGAGGCATTCAGCTCAGAAAAATAGTGGTGGAACATATTCTTCGAATCTGATACTCATCCGGTGCTTATGACACCTTTTGATAGATAAAACAAATTCTGATCATTTTGTTATTTCAATAGAACTTATCAAATATCAAGACAATCGAAGGAATTTTTTTTTCGAGAGGTGAATGATATCGAATTCATATTTTTTCAAGTCTTCAATATCCTGAATCTCTACTACGGTTCTTTGGAAAAATATACACAAGACCTCATTTTATATATCTTATCACTCCAATTTTTCAACATGAGGCTCTGCAATGATCATTAATTGATTAACTGGCGATTAATTACTGAGATTTATATATTGTAGGGTTCTTTTGAAAACATGGACCAATACTTTGAGTATTTTTTTGTAGGCCGACGGCGTTTTACTAATGACAATTTCAAGAGATATCTATCAATCAAATAAATAGGTGAATCATCAGATACTGTTATTTATATTTTTATTGATTTATTGATAAATTTTGCTGAGGTGACACTCTTCATATCCGAGCAAATATTTCGTAAACACTATATTGAATGAAAAAATATTCAATTTGATATTATATTATGATGAACAGTGCTTGTACAGAAAAAAAAAAATACTGATGATGTGCTACTGATTTGGAGTAGCAGATCATGATATCAGAATTATTTGCCTCCATAAGATGATATTTTCTGACGGAATAACTGAGACGACATCAATTGAAGAAAATTCGAAGAAAATCTGTTCAAAGTAAATAAATATTTCTCTAATCAATAATTTGTAGAGAAACATAATGGTGAATCCATTTTAATAGAAAACAAACGGGGAATTGGTGTGAAAATATATAAGTATTATTTTAGTCTTTGCAAATTCACTCTAGACATATACAGCAAAAAAACATCGCCGCGGCACGCGTTCGGTGTTCAGTCATTGGGGATCCAAAATAAGGCTTACCTGGAAAAAAGTCCGGAAGTTTTGAAACTTCGTAGGATTATAGTTTTGGGTGTCCAGAACTAAAATTCACAAAATGCACATTCCGGGACATGCCGCCGGCGCCGCCATCTTGCCAAGATGGCGCTCAAAAACGGTTTTTTGAAAATATCTCCAAAACGGTGCGTTTTCAGAAAAAATATGAGGGCATAAAAATTTAAGATGAAGAAATTTTCTACAAGAAATGTTCCGAGCATATTTCTGCTAAAGAGAGCCGTTTAGGCTCAAGAGCTGATTGAATGACAACATATTCTGTTAAATTCTATAAACTGCCCCTAACTATCTCCATATATTCTTGCTATTCAATTTGTTCCTCGTTGTATTGGACGATTTTCAGATCAATTATGCGACAAAAATTTTGCATTTGTGAAATTGCATTTATCGACGAATCTGGCGACTTTGCTCCAGAAGTATGTGGGTGCAGTATGGTTATGAGTAAATTTCGTACCTATACGATGTATCCGTAGATATAGGTACCTTCTCGTACTGTAAAACCGCCCATAAATTCATAGAAATTTGAAATTTTGCTTTCTTGTCTTTACCGCACTCCATCCCAATATGAGTAAATACACAAAATATATATTTCAGATGAGATATTTTTATAAACGGTAAAAACACAAGAACTTTTTCATCAACTAAATTACCTTTCCAAACGAACACAATTTGCCAATCAGTAATTTTACGAGAAAAACGGACAAGAAAAAATTGCGAGACCGTAGGTCGAGTAATTTTGATGTGCTGAATATATGTACTTATTTAAAAAAAAACTCATATGAATAGCAAAAAAAAATTAGTTTCATTAGACTCCTTGAAAGAATAATAACATCACACAAATTGGGCAATATTTTTTGGGCGGTTCATTTTTCAAATTTGGCGCGCTCGGGTTTCAAAAAGTTGGTAGCTCTGCGGGCGCTGGCTATTTACCTCAGTCATCTGTTTGTTAGTTGAAGACGGCTGTGGTACAAGGCGCTTCCAAGCAGATCCGTTTCATTATAAAAGATAAATTTATACGCATATTTGGAGATAGTTAGGGGCAGTTTATTGAAATTAACAGAATATGATGTCATTCAATCAGCTCTTGGGCCTAAACGGCTCACTTCAGCAAAAATATACTGAGGACATTTCTTGTAGAAAATTTCTTCATCTTAAATTTTTATGTCTTCACATTTTTTTTAAAAACGCATCGTTTTGGAGGTATTTTCAAAAAACCGTTTTTGAGCGCCATCTTGGCAAGATGGCGGCGCCGGCGGCATGTCCCAGAATGTGCATTTCGTGAATTTTAGTTCTGGACACCCAAAACTATAATCCTACAAAGTTTCAAAACTTCCGGACTTTTTTCCAGGTAAAAATCCCCAATGACTGGCCTATATAACTTTTTAAAGGAACCGACGGTCGTGATGGCGGATCTCTTCTGATCAAGTTGTCTCAAGAGACTTTGCAAAGACTATATTATCATTTCATTTTCGAGAAGAAACTAGAAATATTGCTTGAACTAAAAATGTAACCTGCCTAACCCTTTCTATAGGTAGACAATTTCCTAACGCAAATTTTCTGCGAATCAAAATATTTCCATTGTTCTATCTGAAAATAAAATTGCGGACCATAGGTCTTTTCATGCACAGTGGAACAGATCAAATATGAAAGATTTTACGCGATGAATATAAGCAAGTTTAGCAAGTATCATTGCAAGTATTCAACTAGACGACGCTGAGCCACAGTCCCGTAGAGTGGTCTAGTCTCTAGTTGAATACTTGATTATCCATCGCGTATAATATTTCATATTTGAGCTGTTCCACTGTCGCACGCAAAATCCTATGGTCCGCAATTTTATTTCCAGATATCCACACATTGGGCATCCAAATAATATTCGAAGGATATATCCTGTCGAGGCATGTCCAGTGGAAATATTCAGAGTACCCGCCGTTTCACCCAGATATCTAAAATATGGATATCCAGGAAAATATCAATACCTATTTGGAATATTTTATATTATATATTGATATTGTGATTTCTTCACTCATATCGACATGTGAAATACGGTAAGAAGATGGTTTATAGGTAGGAGTTCCGATGTCTCTCTCGACCTTGATATCAAGAATAATATTTATTGAATATTAGAATTTCGAAGTAATGATATATTAAGAGTCCATCACCGCAGTGGCATTTATACGTATAACACGGTCACGCAAATTCGAAATTTCTCGAAAACGGTTGAACATATCGATTTGAAACAAAAACAGGCCATTAGATCACACCTGAATCTATGTACGTCCTGTAATGGAATTTTGAATTTCCTCAAATTTTTTCCATTATGATTCGAAACATTCCACCAAAATCAAGCTACTTCGAGGCCGATTTTTGAAATTTGGGTAGGAAATTTAAAAAAAGCCTTACAGCACGTACGTAGATTGGACTTTTATCTTTCATTTGATACCATAATCATTGAAATTGGACGAAGGATGCTTTTGAATCTATGTTGAATGAAAAAGCCCTGCAGCTTCCTAAATGACTTCAGAACGGCATTGGGGAGTGCTGCCGCCGCGGTCATTTCAAGTATTAGCTGTCCCACCACAAGCAAAATTGAATAGACAGGTTCGAACGCGCCTAATCGGTATCCAGGTATAAATTCCTTCATCCATTATTCCATGGTTACCTAATATCACTAAGAGACAGTTTCTTCCAAAGTTGATAGTTGTGCATAGCTCGTGTTTATAGTTCTCCTTGAGATAAGTGGACAATTATTGTGATAAGTGAAAATGGAAAGTAGAAAGGCACAGAAATGCCATTTTTGATTATAATAATAATAATAATAATAATAATGAAAATAATAATGATAAAAAAATTATCTGACCGACAGAGAACACAAAAAAAAACATGTTGAAATAGAAAATAAATAGAAGTTTGGAAAACTGCAGAAAAACGCTTTTATTATAATACGATATATATATATTGAACATTTTCAGTTATACTGAGGTTGGCAACCTAGTTGCCGGAATATGTTTTAGGCTTTACTAAATATCGATGTGGTATTTTGGATATATTTTTTATTTGGTTGAATTGATGAAGTTCTATTTCGCCTATAGGAAAGCCTATAAAATTCATCCATTTTATATCCACCTTCTATTGTTATTTAATTTTTTAGCTTTTTCTAGAATAATATTTTTCAAATAAAATAAAAAATTGACTTTCCTTTATCAGTCCTTCGAATAGCAAGGATTACGAAGATATAATTGACAACGTGATTATTGAACCGGCAACATCTAGCCAATTGATGAGTAAAAGAACGTGATGGATATAAAATTGATTAATTTTATTGGCTTCTCTATTGGCGAAATAGTACTTCATCAATTCAACCAAATACAAAATATATCCAGAATACCACATCAATATTTAGTAAAGCCTGAAACATATTTCAACAAATGAGTTACCTTTTTCAGTATGACTGAAAATGTTTAATATATCGTATCATAATAAAACCGTGTTTCTGCAGTTTTTCAAACCACTATTCATTTTCTACTCCTCTTTAGTTTGCTTGAATTCCCAAATTTTGACGAAAGGATCATAACCTCCGACCCCAAAAAGCTACAGGTAAAAATTTTGAATGAAATCGTATCATAATTACAAAACTGGTCCGCCATATTGGATCCGCTATCTTGAGTTTCCTAATTTTGACAAATGAATCCTAATCTCCGACTTCGAAAACCTCCTTCAGATACAGATTTTGAATAGAATCGGACCATAATTACAAAACTCGTCCGCCATCTTGAATTTTCAATTTTTGACGAGAGAATCATAATCTCCGTCCCCGAAACCCTCAGATATCAATTCAAAGTGGCGGACAGACGGGACCAATATGGCGGACGAGTTATGTAATCATGATCCTGTTCTATTTAAAATTTGTACCTGTGGTTTTCGGGATCGGAGATTTTTTTTCATCTTTTGGAGCGCACGAAAGGAATAATATAATACTCGTGGAACATCGTGCGTACCTAGGGAGGATAGGGAGAGGATGTAGGTGTTGGATTTTTTCGAACTTTTGTGATTAGTGTGAAAACAGCAGCCGCAGTTGGCAGCCACTTCGCCATAGATGCGCGATTATATACCTCACGCCCAAAGAAAGAAGATGCACGAAGGAATGATAACAGCCATTTTAATCCTATAAAAACGATCGTATACACGAGAATTCTTGTAATATTTTCAACCATATTATATCGAATTACAATACATATCGATCGGAGAGACATAATGTGATATACTGCCTGATATGAACTCATTAACCCCCCGTCAAAATGATGAAAAAATATTGAAAATCATTACTTTTTCGATTATTTGTTGTATAACTCAGAAAGGAGTTCTCTTTCTCAAATCGATCAGGGAAAGGATGAGAACTATATTTCCTGATCCGAAACTCATTGGCCCCCCGTCAAAATGATGAGAAAATATTAAAAATCATAATTTTTTCTATAATTTGTTGTATAACTCAGAAAGGCTATCGTGTGAACATAGTTCTCTTTCTCAAATCGATCAAGGATGGGATAGAGAATATATTGCTTGATTCGAACTCATTGGCCCCCTGTCAAAATGATAGAAAAATATTGAAAATCATTATTTTTGCGAATATTTGTTGCATAACTCAGAAAGGCTATCTTGTGCACAAAGTTTCCTTTCTCAAATCGATCAGGGAGGGGATAGAGAATATATTTTTTGAATCGAAAATCATTGGCCCTCCGTCAAAATGATGTAAAAATATTAGAAATCATTATTTTTCATTATTATTATTAAGAAAACTTCGTGCACACGATATTCTTTCTGAGTTATACAACAAATATTCGCAACAATGATGATTTTTTATATTTTTTCATCATTTCGACAGGGGGCCAATGAGTTTCGATTCAAAAAATATATTCTCTATTCCATCCTTGATCGATTTGAGAAAGGAAACTTTGTGCACACGATATCCTTTCTGTGTTATATAACAAATAATCGAAAAAATAATGATTTTTAATATTTTTTCATCATTTTGACGGGGGGCCGATGGGTTTGAAATCAAGAAATATATTCTCTATCCTCTCCTTGACCGATTTGAGAAAAAAAATTTTGTGCACGCGATAGCCTTCCTGAGTTATACAACAAATAATCGAAAAAATAATGATTTTCAATATTTTTTCATCATTTACGACGGGGGGCCAATGAGTTTCGATTTAATAAAAATTTTTTTTTTTTTTTTTTTTTATCGATTGGAGCGCACGAAAGGGAATCCCTATAATGTTCAAAGAACATCGTGCGTTCCTAAGGAGGATAGGGACAGGAGGTAGGTATTGGAATTTTTTTTGAATTTTTGGAGATTATATGTTGTTGGGAATACTTCCACAGGCAATGAATTCCAGAGTCTAGCCGTTCTATGGATGAAGGAGTCTTGATAAAGTGCTGTTCGACATCTTTCGAGGTTGACAACGAAAGGATGTGCTGACTGGGCTTGTCTAGTTCGTCTGATTGGTATTGCTAGTGAAGGGATGATTGCAGAGATTTCCGAAGAACATTTCCCGTGGAAGTATCGATAGAAAAGTGAAAGGTCGCCGACCTTTCTACGGTGTTCCAATGATGTCAAAGAGTGAGTGAGTGTGGCGTCACCCACCAGGCGAATGGCTCTTCTCTGGATGGAATCTAACAGCATCAGCGTATGTTTTGGAGCTGAACCCCATATGTGGGAACAGTATTCTAGAACAGGCCGTATCTGCGCTTTGTAGATCATGAGAAGCTGTTGAGGTGTAAAGTAGCTTTTCGCACGGAACAAGAATCCGAGTTTTTGTGAAGCAGCTTTTGCGATGGATCTGACATGATTATCCCATGAAAGAGTGTTGCTGATGGAAATACCGAGCATAGATATGGTGGGCTTGGTGGGGATGGTGGAGCCAGACATAACAATATCGGGCATACTGAGTTCCGCCTTTCTAGAGAAAATGCAGGCTTGAGTTTTGGTGGCGTTGAATTCAACTAGGTTGTTCGTTCCCCAGGCTGTGATTTCAGCAAGATCTTCATTGACAGCATTGACCTGCCTGCGCCGTGAGTTCTTAGTTTCCTGGGAAGAAATGGGAATTCTGGAAGAGAACGCAGTATGGAGGGTACTATCATCTGCAAAGCTGTGGATGGGGCAAGTTGTTACTCCCAACAGATCATTGATATGAAGCAGGAATAATGTTGGTGCCAAAATTGATCCTTGTGGAACACCGGAATTGATGCCAATGGTATCAGACGATACACCGTCCACCACCACGTGAAGCGATCTGCCTGAAAGAAAACTCGATAAGAGATGGCATAGCTGAGGTGGTAAGCCGTATGATGGTAGTTTGTGGAGGAGTCCTTCGTGCCAAACACGGTCGAATGCTTTCGATATGTCCAACGCGACAGCTAGAGATTCCCCGTGTTTTTCTATTGAAGATTGCCATAAATGGGTGACGTAGGCAAGTAGATCTCCAGTGGATCTTCGGTGGCGAAAGCCGTATTGTCTATCATTGATGATTCCTGAGCTCTCCAGATATTTGATAAGCTCAATATTGATGGCTTTCTCCATCACTTTGGAGATTACTGATAACAGGGCAATGGGCCTGTAGTTGTTGGGCAGGTTCTTGTTTCCTTTTTTGGGGATTGGTTGGACTCTAGCTGTCTTCCAGCATGATGGAAAATTACCCGACCTGTAAGAGATGGTAAACAACTTGCAGAGAATCGGTGTTAATTCTGGTGCACATTTTTTGAGGATAATGGGTGGAATTCCATCTCTATCCCCTCCTTGACCGATTTAGGAAAGAACACTTTGTGCACACGATAGCCTTTCTGAGTTATACAACAAATAATCGAAAAAATAATGATTTTCAATATTTTTTCATCATTTTGACGGGGGGCCAATGAGTTTCGATTCAATAAAAATATTCTCTATCCCCTCCTTGATCGATTTGAGAAAGAAAACTTTGTGCACACTATAGCCTTTCTGAGTTATACAACAAATAATCGAAAAAATAATGATTCCTAATATTTTTCTAAAATCTAAAAATTTCCATAAGAAAAAACAAAGTTATTCAAATTATCTCGAAAACGTAGGAAGATATATTTCATTGTTCTATTTTTTATTCAAAAGTTCTTGAAAAAGTGCTCAGGAAATATCAAAGCCAGAATGCCGTAAGTTTTCAGATAACGGAGATACAGGGGATTGTCTAAAACGCACCATTTTGGTTTTTAGCAATTATTTCAAAAACATAAAACGATCGAAAAAATGTGATGGCAATTCTGAGATAGTAATAGAATTCTGAGAAACATTGCTCATTCGAACGTTTGCCGGGTCAGTTATAAATTATAAATGAATGGCTGAGTTTCTGAAATAATACAATTGTATCCAATATCCGAATGAATATAAATAACGTTTCATTCATTTCATCCTAAAATGCCCTATGCTTTCAATTTTATAACCGTACTGCGCCAAGCTGTTCTAAAAATAGATAAGATGAGACAAGTAAAATGAAAATAATGAAATGTTTGAGTATTCTGTGGCAGTGGCCAGCGGGCGAAATTACCACCTGAATACATGCTTGCAAATTCGCCGTGGAAGGGGTTGTGATGTCTCCGCCTACCGCCGTCACCCTCTCGCACCTCATTCCTCAGGTGATCCCCTAGCAGAATGAGTGAAATGGACTCTTAAATTATAATAGTATTGAATATTTTTTGTTCAATTTTATTATTTAATTTTAAATAATACATTGAATAATCAAACTTTCTATTATATACCAAAAAGGTATTTGATGATCCTATCTACTTATGTTCTATCATATCTACGATTATTTTTCATATCCGAATAAGATTCAAAGCAATTTCAATTTCCTACCTGCTCTCCCTTTCTACCCCATGCACGTGCGCTCTTCCTTGAACATTTCCTTTCGAGCGTTCCGAAAGATAAAAAAAATATTTCAAGAAGCTACCATCAGCCACGCCTAGACCAACCCTGTAAAGTATTCTTTACTTGCCGTAATAGTGCCTCAGTGCCTATACAATAGTCATCACACTTACTTCCAGCTTCATAACATAATATATTTATATCTTCTAACTAACCGGTCGCTCGATCGGTGCCTTCCGCGATAAAAAACAAAGCCCATAAAGAAGTAAATACAGGTTCGTGGAAAGAATGCGCTTCGTATTTGAACCCAAAATGGAAGGAGCATCCGAAAATTCGACACTCAATCAAATCGAATGTAATTTAGGATTATATTAGATTGAAAACTCATTTGCATAATTTTATTAATGTGGAAATAATTATGTATCAGGGCGCTATAAATATTTGAAGCGACACCTGTTGAAAATCTTTATAATACTAACATCGTCAACATGAAGAAACAAGAGAATTCTACATCGGTTTCTCGATGTTGGATTTTTATTCATGTGTATCACAGTTTTTCAACCGTAGCGACATCTCTTAGAAACGCCAGGCGAGTGCGGTGAATCGTTCGTCTTAAAAAAATCTTGAATAGCTTCAGTAATTTTTGAGCTATCAGGAAAAACTGAAATTTTGTATCTTCGTTTTTTCTCGAATATCTTGAAAATTATTGATTGTATGATAAAACGAATTCAATTTAGTAATTTACATAAGCGCGAAGTCGAGTGAAAGATAAAAGGACTTGCAGTTCTTTCTCGGAGACGGTGTTATTGGCTTATTTTTCGGAACTATTGCACAACAAATGCCATCAACAGTGTATATATATGTGTTATATTTCCGGAAAAAAAATAACACTTTTTCCCACTGGAAAAAGTAGTATATGAAAAGTGACATTTTATGACCTGTCAACAGAGATGAAATTTCAAACTTCCTTTTCGTCACAGAGAAAAAGACTTATTTTGACCTGCAAAATGAGTCCTAAAAATCTTGATACTGAATTTTGAAAAACCCTGTATATTTTTTTCAAGGAATGAAGGGCACCAACGTCTGAAGCGTTACTTACATCCGGTGTGCAGGATGTGCGACAAAGAGTTTCCCTCCAGGATGGAGTGGATCGAGCACTGTCTGACGCCCGAACATTTGAGGAAATTGAACGAGGTGCTCAATGCGAAAACAGGAAGTGCAGGTTAGTGCATCTTATTTTTCACTGGTTTTGTTATTCACCAACCGTTTTTTTTTTTTCAACACTTATATTTAGCTTGGTATGTATGTAACACGGAATCTTTGAACGTGATTTTGACCCATTTCAAAACGACAAATTGAATTGAAACTTTGCATACCTATCAAGAACCGATGACAATAGCATAATTTAATAGTTTTGTACTATTATCCTGATCAGGATATTCAGGCTCAGCTTTTTTTTTATTCAATAAACTGGTGAATGACGTTCCGCCACCAAAATTTCAATATGTTCTTTCATCAAAAATTCAAATTTTCCTTTGTTTGACTCGCAAATTTTGTTTTTTGTTTTTTCTCGGCTTCGCTAAATAATCACAATGTTCTTTCATCCAAAAACACAGCAGTACTTTATGAGTAGTTACATTCAGAGAGGCAAGTGATTTTGACCCACTTCAAAACGTCATTTAAATTCAAAATTTCCCACACTTTTCAAAGACTGATGACAATAACATAATTTAATAGTTTTATTTTTCACTTGTCCATTACTGCTTATAATACCTTGGCAACAGTTTCTATCAACAGACCCATAAAGTCTGGGGCGTTATGGAGGGCATTATGAATCATAACGCCCGCTAATTGTTTTTTTCTGTACATAAAATTACATACACTTGAAATTCTTGAAAGTACAATAATCCTTGTCGTATATACACGAGTCTGGATTTCTTCAACATTATTATGAATTGACTCGGCCGTTACTTGGTGGCAATCCATAGCAAATGTGAAAAACTTCACAAACGATGAGATTTCCAACGCTAATACAGTAGCTTTATCAGGTGAAATACTGGTACAATGAAATGAACTAACCTTGGTTTGCCTAAACATATATCCTACTTTCCCAACCTGAAGGATTAGAATTACTTGTGGAAAGATTCGATAAACCTTTATTTTTGGAAATTAGGCACAATATCTACATTAATATATGGTGTAACTGATTAACTTGAAAGGGTTGATAGCAAATACATATTATTACCTACTAAGAAAACAAATTCAACAGTGGTGAACTATTGAGGTCTAGTTGATCTTTAAGTGAAATGTTTGAATTCTTGAGTCAGTTGATTTCTAATGATTCAAAATGATTGAGTTTTATTCCTTTACTTTCTACGTGTAGAATTTCGAAATCATCATCAAAACTTTGGTTTTGATGATAATTCATCTAATGTTCATGACTGCGCTGATTAAACGTACGACCTGTCTGATAGATATATACCTTAGTGCAAGATCCACAGTTGTATACCCCTGATTTTTCGAATTTAAAAGTGTGGTCTTTATAATTTTTGATGAACCCTCAAGGTTCAAATTCAATAAATCAGGGGTATACAAACTCAACTGTGGATCTTGCCCTAAGGTATATATCGGTCAGACAGGTCGTACGTGTAAACAGCGCATTCCTGAACATGATATGAACTCTCTTGGACTAAATCCGGTTCGAAGGACCAAAATGTGCGATGCTTGATAGCTAGTGGACTGTATCTGTATGGTTATATTATGATATGTGATAATGAAATAAAGGTTGATATGCAAGTCGGATTTCATTGATCAATCTTCATATACAGGGTGTTATTTAAGTACGTGGCCAAACTTGAAGGGGTGATTCTTTGAGTGATTCTAAGACGAAAAGTTCATATAAACATAGGTCCGGTAATGCTTCGTTTTCAAGATAAAGGGTGTCAAAATTTTTAAAAGAAATCGTTTTTTTCGTTAATATGAGTGAAAGAATTGAAATATGACTTCCATGTAATATTAATTGTTCAATCATAAATAAAAATGTCTTTATTGCATGTCCATGGACAACAATGAGCCCATTTTGCAGCACGAGTCGAAGCCAAGAGCCGAAGGCAAGTGCTGCAATACATACATATTTTTTGTTTTTTCATTGCATTAATTTTGATAGGAAATTCTAAGACTAGAATAGAGTATTAATATGAAAAAATATTAGTAAGACCCCAGTTTTTGATGGTTTAGTAGTTGAAATGTTTTATTGTGTTGTGCCAGGGACGTGCCATGAAGTGATTTTTATGTTTTTTCTCAAAAACAAAGCAAGATACGAAAAAAATTCTAGATATAAAAAAGTTGTAATTTTGGTTTCTCAATGTGAAACCATTGTCGATCTAAATGAAAACCTAGTAGGCGACCTAGTGCGAGGAGGTATAATATTGTCTGTTCATTCAATCAAAATATGTCTGTCTGTCAAGTGGCGCTGAGGCAGAGAAATTGGAAAGAGCTCATTTGTTTATGTCAAAATAGACCATATTAGGTTGATATTCTCTTCTTCTATTTTTCTCCAATGATGTGTTGAACTTTGATTTCCTTTCTTGGAAATAACAATTATACCTAATCATTTCTTGTAGTATTGGTTTTCTATCAAAGTTTGTTGATTGGTTTGTGAGTGCGATTGTGTTATTTTGCAATGTCATCTGAAAACTGCGCACTCCAGAAGGTGAAGGTGTAATTGAATTATCAAGACATGGTTTCTCCAATCCCCATTGTTGTGAATTTGAGCCTCAAATCCCGAGGCATCAATGGGTTCACGCCATATTCATTGGATATCAAGGTGAACTTTTTTTCTTGAATCGCATAATATTTGAAACTTAATGATATTTATATTTCAGGAATGTGAGTTTTTGAAGTAAACGACCATGATACTATATGTTTCCAACATTTTAAGGGAACTGTTTCTTGCCAATGAAGAATATAGGAAACGATTTTGGAAAGAGAGTATGGTTCCAAGTTTGTTCAAGGTAGGAATATATAAATAAAATGGTATTTAACAAGTTTGTACCTATACTAACTAACTAATTATTAGTTTTGGTATGAAATTTACCAAGAACTTTGATTCCTCTAAAAGTTGTTCCATAGTCAAAAGTCATTAAATTCATTTCAGAATGGTACAGGACATTGAAACTAGGGACAATATTTTTATATTTTCAGACTCATCAATGTTGTTTGGAATATGATGCTGAAGAGGAATTCCTGCCTTAAGGAACACGACCTGATGATGAAGAAGCATCTGAGGAGGAAACGGGCATTTGAACAGATATTATAGAATGATAATGAATAATAATAAAGTTCATTCAAAATGTTGACTTGAATATAAATTAAAAAGATACATATTGGTATTGAATATTCCTGTGGTTCAATTTGTGGCAATAATAGACACATCTTGGCATATTTAGTGAAGTTCGTAGCTTCAAAAAGATGATTTAATAAAAAATAATCATTGTTTTACTTCAAATATACTTTACTTTACTTTATATTGGCACAATATATATAGTGTTTTCAAACTTACCTGCCAATACATCTGTACAAGAATAAACAGGGTATCAGAAGAGAACAAACTATATAGTAGAATGAAAATTGAAATAATTCTTCATAATTATGTACAAATCATTAAAAAAGTTATATTGCCATTCATATACATACAAGTTATATTCCAATAAAAAATTCTAAATATCCCAGCATCTTGACAAAGAACCACGAACAATAGAATACCATATATCTGAGGATGATTCCTATATCTTGAAATCACTTTACTCTAGTGAAATTCTGAGTGGCTCACTACGAAAATGGTCCTGAGTGTGCTGGAGTGGAATATCACAATCATGTTCCTCATCATCTAATTGATTGCTTGAAAAATAGATGAATTGAATATACATTGGGGTGTGTATAATTTGCAGCCTAGAATGAAATGCTAGGGACTGGCAATTTCCAGCAAACAAATCGTTGTTCTTACTGCTTATCTGGATTCTGCTCATCGAACTGCAGGATGAAAAGTTTATGATTTTATTCACTGCCCCATTTTCTTGTGTGTTTTTTCATAAAATCTTGTGAACTGGATATTTTTGCAGCTCGACTTTCAAGGAGGTACCAATCTATAAAAAACATAATGATATTTTGTGTTTGGAGCCGAATATCCATAAGACATTGATGAAATAACCAGATTGAGTCTAACCTTAGTGCTTCTATATTTATTTCAGATGGTAAATTTTCCATTCTGTTCTCGAACATCATCATATCCTTCTGGTACATTCCTTCTGAACATTACTCACAAAATGATTTCTAATGTGATACTTCCACATCACTCATAGTTTTTTGTTTTTCAACTGAAAAGCTATTAATGTAAGTACTCTTCGCTGTAGGTAGGTACCTGAAATTTTCAAGTATATAGTGATTCCGATTTACATCACTAAAGACATGTGTTCACTGCAAATAATGGAATTTCATGAATTATATAGTAACTTATCAAAAATATAGAAGGAAATAAGCAGCCCCTACCTTTCTGCTTGGCTTGCATGTCGAAAAAGTGTAATAGCACTATTGAGTTTCCGAAGTTTCCACAGTTCCACACTTAATTTCAAGTTGCATCATAAATCATACTAATACAGCATTGCCTAGACATCTTCCTGCTTCCATTCAAGTATAGGTAGATGGTTTTCATACTTGATAATATCCTTCGTGATAATGTTTCATTTTCGGGATTCCACATGACAGATTTTTATTTACAAACTTGACAGGACCATGAAAAATGTTACGGTTAGGAATAAAAAATGAATAACTTAGTTTACTTAATTCACGTAGATGTCTCTGAACTACATATTTTCTTCATTTGTCTTTTCAATGAACAGACAATATTATAGCTCCTGCCTACTAACTACCTAACTAGGTTGTCATCCAGAACGACAATGGTGAAACAAATACAAAAATTGCAAAAAAATCAGTGGCGCACATTTTTTCTGTCAAAAATATTGGTTACAGTGCCTTCCGGGACGCCACTGGACATGATAATTTTGATATAGTTAGGGTTAAATTAGCCTTTCACGACCTTGAATAACACTGCCAAATTTCAATAAAATCGGTTGAAGGGTTATTAAGATATTTACGAAATAAACGATTTCTTTTGAAAATTTTGACACCCTGTATCTTGAAAACGAAGCATTACCGGACCTATGTTTATATAAACTTTTCGTCTTAGAATCACTCAAAGAATCACCCCTTCAAGTTTGGCCACGTACTTAAATAACACCCTGTATATACTATACATGGTAATACAGGTATAGTTTATGCAAAGTCAGTTGGAAAAACACATCATCGCAAGCCGTCGGTCCCTTTGAAAGTTCAAAGAGTGCGGCAGCGCGGCCCGACATTCCTTTGATGATCTGTTCAACTGACTGCATAAACTATACCAAACTATAATATTGGGACATACGAGTACTAAATAAAATCGACCAAAAAAATCTGAAAAAAAAAAAAATTGAATTGAAAGACGATGATTCCATTTTCGTTTGGTGTCGTTAGATGGCGACATAATTCTCACCGAGGACGACAACGAGCTCAACCTCGAGCCGCTGCTCGAGGAATCGCTGCAAGTTGAAATCGAGAATCCCGTGTTGGAACTCACCGACGACCTCAACGGCCTGCAGAACCTGATGCCCGCCTACAAACCGGACAGGGCCATATCGACGCAGAGCCTCAAACCTTTTACCGGGTTCAGGTGCGAGTTGTGCAACAGGAGTTTCGAGAGGGAGGAATTGGGGCAGGTGGGTGTCGTCTTTTTTTTATATTGCAATTTAGAGTTGTTTTGGTTTTGAAAATATATTTTGTTCCTTTATCTTTTTTATACTGATCTTCATGTGTTCATTTGTTGTTTTTGGTTTGTATAATAGATTCGAGAGTGAAGGAAAGTTATAATGTTTGATAATTTTTTCATGTTTTTGTAACATTCTAATTTTTTGCTTCCTTGTTACATTTATTTGTTTCTTCATTTCTATCCCTTTTTTCCTTTGTTTCTTCATTACGTTTTTCAATTTGTTTCTGTTTCTTTGTTGCTTTGGTTGCTTTGTTGTGTGACCAAATTTCAATCAATTCAAAATATAGTGTAGGTATTGTGATTCTTCTAATACGCAAAAAACGTGCGATCGAGTGACTGCCGAGATAGGTACGCGGTACCAGAGAAAAATAATTTATTTTTTCTACAAACGTCAAAAAATGACAAGGTTTGCGCATTGATAACATATTGCAAAGTGACACTTTTTTTCAGTTTCCTACGTCACCATGATACCTTGCACCAAACAATGCGCGAAGTAAAACAGTGCGCGAAGTACCTACTTCGCGCATTGTTATATATGTAAAATAAGTGAGATATTCATAGTTCAACTTCATGGTCCTCAATCGAGCAAACGACCACGAAATCATTTATTTCTGAATGTTCAACAATAACCTTGTTTCATCTCTTGGAGCGCACGAAAAGAAATTCCTATTATGTTCGTGAAACATCGTCCATACCTAGGGAGGATAGGGGGAGGCCTCTTAGGTCAGTTCAACACTATTTTTCATATGAAGCCAAGCATATTTTTACTCAAGAACTATATTTTTTGACGTTTGTTGAAAAAATATAGTTTGCAACTCGAGCGCGAAATACTTTGGTCATCTCGACTATTTTTTCAACTCGGCTACGCCTCGTTAAAAAATCAGATCTCGATCACCAAAGTAGCATTTCGCGCTCTAGATACAAAAATAACTATGTGGCGAGAACGATGGTGATCTGAGAAATATTTTACAAGTATCGTTTTACGGATTTCTTCGCATTGTTCGCTGAATGAGACAAATTTTTTGGGATATACGTTATTATATTATGGAAATTGATTTGTCTTGATGCCTTGATGAAGAAGGATTTATAAGTTGATAGCATAATCAAAACGTCTCTGAATGCTTGGGTTATCTGCTTTGGAGACGTTTTCGCATGGTGTCGTATAACAAATATAATGTATAGAGTGAACTAAAATATGAATGATAATACTGGATGATATTTACTTATGGTCCGAAACATCGTTGGTTGTTTGAGGATATGGAAATCGTAGAGATACTCATCTACAATCTGATGAAGTCATCCTTAACTTCGCTAGAGCAGTGATAAGTACCACCTAGTGGATTTTTATATTCGTTTACCGGGGTCATGACGAGAGATTGATTGATATTGATGAACTTATGTTTGTGAGACTATTGATTCAGTTTACTCAGTGAATGGTGACTATCACGTTGTAGTTCACAGCTAGGTTCATTGTTCTTTTCTTCCATGGATATAATAATTAGAATTATAAATATTCCTCTCGAGAGTTAGGTAGGTCACAAATTGAAATTTGAATTCAATTATATTCCCCTCCCACCTGGAATTCGTTTTTTTTTATTGAGTTCAACCTATAGGCTAATTCTTGGGGTCTTTTTAGTGGTTTTTACAAGACGGAGAAAACTTTCCGAATTTGGAGGTGTGATTTTAAGAAATCACTTGGCGCTCAACAGTTTTTTTCATTATTTTCTTCACCTACTCCCGGCTCCACTGAGTATTGGTCGGGGCACACCCGAATTATTGTCTTCCATGGCGAAGTTCGAAGTTTACCTAACAGTTGCTTTGTTGTTTTGTTGCTTTGTTCCTTCATTCCTTTGTTGCTCTGTTTATATGTTTGTTCTTTTGTTTCTGTTTTTCTTGTTCCTCTATTTCTGTTTGTTGGTTTTTTGTTCTTTTATTTGTTGTTTTTTTGTCCTTTTGATATTTTGAACTTCTATTGTGTCATTCTTCTTATTGTTTTGTTCCTTTGTTTTCTTGTCTCTTTGTTTCTTCGGTTCCTTTGTTACTTGCAACTTTGAATTTTTTATTGTTCCATTGTTTCTGTTTCTGCTTCTTCATCTTTTGATTTTCATCACTTTTTCATGAGTTCTTCTCTTGATTTTCTTTGCGGCAACAATAGGTTGCAGGAGTTTGCATTCAATTTTTCATCTTTTGTTTCTTTGTCCCTCAATTTTCATTTTTCTCATTTTCAATTATTTCAATTGTTCTTCTTTTGCTTTTGTTCTTGATTATCTATTCCCTTTTTTCACTTTTTTCTCTCGTTTTATCCCCTCTCTCTTCTCTTTTTTCTTTCTTTCCTCTTTAACTAATTTTTTTCTTTATCGTCTGTTATTTTATTTTATCTATTTTGTTGTTGTTTTCTTTTTTCTCCTCTTCAACATATTATCTCTCTGTAAGTTCCATATTTTCTCCTACTAAATCCTCGTTTTCCCTTTCATTTTTGATCTTCTTATGTTCGTTTTTCTTCTCATACAGTGAGAATCAAAAGTCCGTCGCCCCTATCGTAACTTCTTTATTCTATATATTACAAAAAAAATGTTGCACGTAGAGTTCCATTTTATATATTCAATGGTTCATGTTCCATTTATAGTTAGAACATTTGTTTTTAATGATTGTATAATTTGATTCTACCTTAAAGTTTGAATAAAGTTTATGGATTTTTTCAAATCACAGAAGTCGATAGTTTTGGAATTATGAACAATTGTAAATTATTCTGGACTAATTGTCCGTTATTTTCTGTTTTTACATTGTCCTTACTATTTTCTTTATTCGTCAATTTGCAATAAAAACTCAATATTTATTATTAATGATGTATATTTTCCAGAATTTGGACAGCAAGCTTGTTATCTAAAATTTGAAAAAAAAAAATCATGATGCAACGAGAAAAATGGGAAATGATGAATACTTAACTGATATCAATAATGATGATTTTTCAAGTGGACGTAATTCTGATCCCAGCTAGCAGACTCAATATTCAACGCATTATGTATAATATGTTTTTGAGTGATTGAAATTTGCTTATCCAATTTATACTCTGATGTAATCAAACTACATATTAATAAAGGGACTTGATCAATTTCAAGTTGATTTACAAGTGAAAAAGCAACTAATTCATCGAAAAAATGAATCTGATACAGTTGAACATTTTGTAATGCTTATTTTCACATTTCAGAGACATCTTAAAACGAAATTGCACTATCACCAGTTCATCGGGGCTTGTAAAAAGGCGTTGAAGGACCGACAGAGGAAAGAGAGGGAAGAGAAAGAGGCGAAAAAGTCGGGCGACGCGAAAAAACAGAATGAAAGCCAGGATTCACAGGCTGAAGGGGAAGCTGACGGTAAGTCAGGGTTGAAAGGACTCAAATAAATAACTTGAATCGCGAGGATTTTTTCAATTTCGATCATATTTCCCTTGGTACTCACGATGTTCTCTGAACATTATAGGATATCCCTTTTTGTGGGAACCAGAAAATGAAAAGAAAAAAGATTGAAATAACAATTTCTGATGAGATATATTGAAGAGAATATCAAGACTTCTTCTACAGTTCCATAGTTTTGATGAATTACTAGGCAACATGGAGTCCAAACAATCGAACATGTATTAGAAAGAGAAATTCACGTCATCCTATTTGCGTAAAACGGGCTATCAGGAATGATTGTTCACCAAATGTTGACAGCTGTCAAATAAGACAATTTAGTTACATAGATCATTTAGTTAGCTAGTTATTGACATGCCCACGAAGGGCAGAAGTGTGTTATATCAAATTACTTTTGTACCTATTATTAGAGGTATCCCTATGTAACACTGTGTATTTTGGGATGAAATAAACGCTAAAAAAAAATATCCCCATTTTTAACAACATTCAAATTGTACAGAAAAGTAACTACAGCACTAGTGCGGAAAAGTAACTTTTTCGCACGATTTTATCGTCGATTCCACTCAAATAGGAACAGAAATGAAAAAATCCCATGAATTATATTACCATAGCAACGCTAGCATTTACGGTTCGTTTATCAAGTGTTGCACGTCTCATCAGTTTGACAATGGTAAATGTCAAAAACAGAATTAAGCAGCAAATGATATTCCAGTAAGTATGTGAAGATTTGCAAATATCTGCGAGGCAGAAATAGACGAGGAGATTGACAAGTCAACTCCAGATGATACAAAAAAAAGTAGCTCCTCCATTTGGAACAAATCTATCGAATTTTGTAAACAATGAAACGACTTTGTGAAAATAAACATTCACTATTTATCTCTATTTCTATTAATGTTGAAATTCAGTGCACAATGGTATATGATATGTGTGTGCACTAGTGCATTCATGTTTCAGTGACTTGATAATGAAAAGGATTTCAACCCTTACACAATGTTTTTGAACCCATTTACGGAACATGAATTACTCTCATTGTTAAAAAACAAACTAAAGAATAAAAAATCGTCTGGTCCAGATGAAATACCGATGTTTATATTGAAAAGAGTTCTTCCTTTGATAATATTACCATTAACACATCTGGTAAATATGTCATTTGTGAAAGGTGATTTTCCAAACAAGTTAAAAACTGGTAAAGTCACTCCTATTTTCAAAAAAAAAGACACAACCCTTATGGGAAATTATCGTCCTGTAACAGTCCCTTGTGGTCTCTCGAAAGTTTTCGAATATGCCTTTTTGGAACGTCTTAATTCGTTTCTTGATAAACATTCTGTCTTGAGTAATAGGCAGCATGGATTTCGTTCTGAAAAATCTACGAACACAGCTATGTTCTCATTACTGAACAAAACCATAGAATACGTTGATTCAGGTGAATGTCCAGCGGTAATTCTTTGTGATCTTAGTCGAGCTTTCGACTGCGTCAACCATCAAAAACTGAGGTCGAAATTAGAAATGTATGGAATAAGAGGCGTATGTCTTAATTGGTTGTCGTCATTTCTTCACAATCGAAAACAATTTGTTTCCTTACATGTGAATGATGAACATGAAACGTGTAGAGTTAATTCTGAGCCGTTGAGCATAAACATGGGAGTACCACAGGGCTCTGTATTGGGTCCCGTTCTGTTCATTTTATATGTTAATAGTATAGACAGTGTTATAAAAGAAAGTCATTATACTGCATACGCCGATGATTTTTCATTTGTGATCTCTGCGCGTGATTCCAAAATCTTAGAAAATAAATGTGCTGGCTCAGTAAGTCAGGTATCAGATTTCCTGAACAACCATGATTTATTTTTTAATGTCGACAAGACAGAGATTCTTCTTATCCACAATATTCAAAACAAAATAGAAGGTATTAGTTTCACTGTTGATAGCATGACGTTAAGGAACACTAATCAGAGTGTGAGATTCTTGGGTATTTTTCTGGATGAGTTCCTTAACTGGAAGGCTCATTGTCAGCAATTAACTTCTAAGCTCAACTCTCTGAAGTTCCTTTTCATCAATCTCCGATCAGTTTTCAGTAAGGATCAATTACTAAACATATATTTTGCTCAAGTAGAATCTAGATTGAGGTATGGTGTTAGTTTCTGGGGTGGATCAACTGCTACAATGGAAGTGTTCATTGCCCAGAAGCGAATAATACGGTGCATAGCAAATGTTTCATCTAGAGAATCATGTAGAAGACTCTTCAAGGAATATAAAGTTTTGACATTGACATCTCTTTATATCTTTGAATTATGTGTATATGTTTTCAAAAATAAATCAACTTTCACAATGAATCAGAATCTACATAACCATAACACAAGAATTAAGAATCACTTTCATTTGTCGTTAGCAAGGTGTAAAGTGAGTTCATCTACCCCGGACTGCATTGGACCTAAAGTATTCAATAAACTTCCTGAAGATTTGAGGTCTGTGAAACACATCATTATGTTCAAAAAGATGTTGAAACACTATTTATTGGAAGCATGTTTTTATACAATTTCAGAATTTTTAGAATAAGATTAGTTTTAGGTATTATCGATTCTATTCTATCACTATTTTCTCTTCTCTATCTAGCTCTTTCATCATTTTCTACTACTGATTTATATCTTATATCATATTGACAATTCCCATACAATGTTATTTGTCGAAGTGGAAATAAAGTATTATTATTATTATTACTGAGAGGAAGGAACAAAAACTGAAACTTCAATTAACCATTTACTTGAAGTATAATTCATTTTTGTAGTTTTTATTCATGTACCTTTATGTAGGTATGTTTGAATTGAATTATATCTATTGAACACACATACAATAAGAATTTGAAAACAAAATCTTCTAAAGTAGTAAACTTGAATTCTCCTTCATATAAAGATATCCACATAATACAATAGCGAAAAGAAATGTCGATTTTGTCATTCATCCCAAGTTCCTTGTAATTTTTCTCTTTTCTGCAACACCTCTTCCGTCCTTGCAGGCGACCAAGAGATGTACGATCCGGAAGAGGCGACCGCCGAAGAGGAATCCTCCGTGATGGAGGTGTCCCAAGAAGATGAGGAAGGCGGCGACCCGTCGGTCATCAACAACGCCGATCTCATCGAGATGGTGGATGAGGAGGAGGAAGAGGAGGAAGGCGCAGGGGCGGCGGAGGGAGAGAAGGCCGTCGAGGAGGAGGAGGAAGCGGTTGTGGAAGAGGAGGAGGAAGAGGCGGTGGTGGAGGCACCGCCGCCGCCGCAGATCAAGCCGGAGCCGGTGAAGAAGGAGGCGGTCAAGAAGGTGGGTGTGTGGTCGGTGTGATCGTCGGTGTGATTGGTTGGATATACAGGATGTCTGTAAAAGGTTGGGACATGGCTCGGCTGTGCACTCCTGGGATGGAAACAAGTTGTTTTGGGCCAACTTACCTATATCCAAAATCATGTCGAGTTGGTACAAGGCTTCGAAGTTTTTTTTGAAAAAAAAATAATTTTGCTCATGACATGGCTCGGCTGTGGACTCCTGGGATAAAAACAAGTTGATTTGGGCCAACTTACCTATATCCAAAATCGTCTCGTTGTTCTGTGACTGTAAGTCACGTTTTGAAATGTTTTTGATCATGATCAGTTACCTGCAAGTGTTTCAAACAACCATGTTGCCGTACCAATTTGTTGATAAATTTTCAGTGGTCAGACTGGATACTTCCAATGTTTTTTCCAAAAAGATATTTCTTTCAGAAAATATTTTTTGTGCTATTAATTTTTGATAAGTCTCGAAGTTCATTTGCAAATGAATATTCTGATCTGAGGTGTCTTATGCATTTTTCAGAAAAAAAATCTGGTTGGGACATGGCTTGACTGTAGACTCCTGGGATAAAAATAAGTTGATTTTAGCCAACTTACCTATATCCGAAATTGTTTCGTTGAGTTGGTAAAAGGCGCTAAAGTGCTCACATTAGGTACTGAATAGTTATAACTAAATTTGTAACGCGAGAATTCATGTAAAGCCCGCAAGGACCAGCAACATATCAGTTTGTTTACAAGAATACATTGTAGCCATGATTAATAGTCCGACTAATAAGATTGATTTTCAAAAATGCGCAGGATGCATCATATCAGAAATTATTCATTTGCAAATGAGCCTCGAGACTCATCAGAAATTAACATGATACAAAAAATATTTCTGAAGGGAATATCTTTCTGAAAAAAAAAAAACTGGAAGTTCCCATTCCAACCTCTGAGAAGTTATCACCAAATTTGTAGGGCAACATGGTTGTTTAAAACACTTTCAGGTCACTAATGATGATCAAAAACATCTCAAAACGTGACTTACAGTCACAGAACATGCCATGCCAAAAATTATGAAAATCGATCTCGGCCTACTCTTTTTATGAGTAAAATAATGTTTTTCCAAAAAAACTTCCAACGCCTTTTTACCTGATTTTGGATATAGGTAAGTTGTCCCAAATCAACTTGTTTTCATCCGAGCCATGTCCCAACCTTTTACAGACACCTTGTATTGTTGTTGTGTTGGCTTTTTATTATTTATTCAATTATTGATTTGTTTGTTGGTTCATTCATTTATTTATTAACTAGCAGACCTCGCAAATGTTTTTTCCCTATATACATTATTTCTTTAATATACTTTTTCATTTCAATATTCATCAAGACACTAATATTATTTCATTTTCTATTTCTTTTTAGTTTCGCTATCTATAAAAGCGTGTTTCTTTAGTTTTTCTAACTACCATTCATTTCAACTTCTTTTTACTTCACTGGAATTTCACAATTTCGAATATCCGACTCCTAAAATCCCAGATGAAGATTTTGAATAGAATCAGAGCATAATTACAAAACTCGTCCGCAACTAGTCAGCTATGAGAAATGCGCTATATTTCATAGCATTAGTAGAAAAAGTAATTTATGAAAAGTGACATTTTATAACCTGCCAACAGAGATGAAATGCCAAACTTTTTTCCCGTCACAGCAAAAATATCATTATCATTCCAGGAGGTGGGCAAGCCGACGCAGACGTCGACGCCTCAGCGGCAGACGGCGACGCGGGCGGCGGCCGCCGGAGCGGTGCGAAACGGCGCCGGGCCCAAGAGCAAGAAGGTGGCGGCGCGCAAGCAGTAAGAGACGGGGGGAAACCGCCTCCGGTGCGACTGGTGTGAGAAAATCGGAATCGCTTTACACTTTCGCAATTTCACATGGTGTGTTTGCTGCAATTTTCACTGGTAATAAATACCATTTGACGTTAGGGTTGAAATAAGGCATGACTTTATATGAAAAAAAGTAAAAAAAGCCAGGCTTTCTTAGTTGTTTATTTTGTTGAACCGTTTTCAGTATGATAATATGAATTCTAGCGTTTTTCTTGTGTAAGTTATGATGTCACCAAATAATACTGTTCATTCCTGCTATGAACCGTTTCACTCACAAAAACGAGTGAAAGACTAGGAAAACATTGGGAAAACGTTGTTTGACAAATTTCTAATGGCCGCCGGTAGGCACACAAGTCTTTTTTGTTGATTTACGTAGCAGCAGTATAATCTTTGATAGATATATCAAATAATAATAATGGTTGTTTTGAATAAAAGTAGATATTTATTATCCTTGGACCGCTATAACAAAGATATTGCGATACGAAAGTATGTGTGCCTACAGTCGGCCATATTGATTTAGATGGTTTGACAGCATCTTGGATAGGTCAATTGTTTTGGATGAATATTTGGTCAAGATCAATTAAAACTTACACTGGTGATTCCATTACAATTACATTTCACACTCCTCAGAGCAATTCGTCAATTTGAAAAGTTATATAACATCTCCAGGCCAAAAGTTAGGTTAATGTGTGTGCAAGTCCAAAATTTTCTGATTGCCTGATCTGGATTGAAATCCAATATTTAATGTGAAGTTTAATTAGTGTGTGTGAGAAATATCATGCTCTTTCATCTCTACGCCGGTATAGAGGCCGGATGATGACGGATTCATTGGATAAGGGGGCCATACTTGAAGTCAAACGTGTTCCATTATGTTTACGCCGGTAGCCAGGCCGGATCAGCAACGGATTTGGCTGGATAAGAAGAGTACATACGATCGAATCTTATGAACACTGATGATAGGCAATCGGTGTTTTATGTTGCGAGTCTGAGTGATAATGTTATTACATAACCAAGTATTTATTCTTGAAAAAAATTAATTATTTGATCTGGAGAAATTCCTACCGTGAGGAGACAGAACTCCAATAAACTCAGAGAGAGGAAGATATTAATTACTACGTCACGCTTGAAAACGGTGCAAAATCAATCTAGAACACTGTTCAACAAGAAGAAACAACTTTGAATTAATTCAGACTTTTTTTTTTTAATCAATTCACAAAATCAAATTCCATCTACCTAAACAAAATATAAAAATCGCAACAAAGAGACTAAATTTTCATCTGTTAAAGCTAAACATGACAACGTCAAAAAATTCATTTGAATTAATTCCAGATGTGAATTACTTAAATCAGTAATTCATATGAATTAATTGGTGCCCCTGCTAAAGGTGTTACATTATTTCTGCTAAAAATCAAGATATAAGACAATTTCAAAATACGCTCTATTCATTCAAAATATTATAAGCAATGCAGTGTTGCCGCTTCTATCAAAAAGTAGCAACAACTTTGTTATTTCCAATAGAATACCCTGTATTTTATTGAATTTGTAGATTCTCCCTGAAGGGCTGATTTCATCAATTCACACTTGGGGTCTATCGGAAATGATTACAGTGATATAAGGTGTTCAAAATCGAGATTTTTCAACTTGAGGATTTTTATGTGTCGAAACTATTCATTATCGGCCAAAACGGATTTCATGTCCCTATCTTGACTTTTGATTTACTATCTACTGACATTGAATTGGTACAAATACAAGGTGATTCAAGATTCAGAATTCTGATCACCCTGTATCTGTTCCAATTAAATGTCGGTAGATAGTAAATCAAAAGTCAAGATAGGGACATGATAATGAATAGTTTCTACACAAAAAAATCCTTAAGTTGAAAAATCTCGATTTTGAATACCCTATATCATTTTCGATAGACCCCAAGTGTGATATATCGATGAAATCAGCTCTCCAGGAAGAATCTGAAAATGCAATGACATACAGGGTGTTCTATTTGAAATATTAATGTTGCTACTACTTTCTAGTAGAAGTGGCAATACTGCATTGTAAAGTTGGTGTAAGCTCGTCGTGACATACCCTGTATATTCATGGAACATGAGAAACTTTGCAGCTAACCAATAATAATTATTATGAAATCAAACTGGTTGGCAGAATGTACAAAAACGTTCAGCTCTTTTCAAAATCTCAGACGACATTGTAGCCCCAACGAAAAATAGTGAAAAAAAAAGTGTTTTTCTGTGATTGATGCGGGGACGGCAGTTCAACTATCAGAAATTGAACAATTAACCTGCAAATGATAAAGTGAAATCAGTTGAAAACAATTTGAGAAACAATCGAGAGAATTCGTATGACTTACCGTTTGTTAAGGAAAATCTTGAAATTCCATCTTATTAACAATTTATCGATTGGAAAAACGATATTGAACAGAAAGAAGGAACTTATTTTATCAAGATTCTAGGAACAATAAGAACGTCCAGATTAGAGATACTATATTTTCATTGTCATCGCTCGGGAAGTTTTCAGTCGACGAGCACTGGAAAGAGTCAAGTTGGAATACAGGGCAGCAAGAAAATTAATTCAAATTGTCCTGCTTCCATTAAAGTGACTATGGATAGTATTACTGGTACAGTCGGATGCAATGAACATATCGCAGATTGGCGGTGATGACACCTGAAATTTTCTTTGCATCTGACTGTACATTCAAAATTGTTTACATAAAAACTAAAAACGCATATTGGACATAAGAACGAACTATGTTACCTGTTGCTAACATTGACAAGAAAATACCCTTTAGTGACAATTTGGATGAAGTAAATCAACACAGTAATAATATTATTACTGTTGAATCTATTCTCCTTGCAATAAAATGAAAAAGTTATGGTGATGGTACTTTATAACGTGTCACCGAATACAGGGCAATCCATTTGAATTTCACTCTTGATTATCTCCGTCATATCGGCATACATTTTGAGTTTTTTCGTTTCTACTTGGGAATCGTCTTATTCCTTAAAAGCAAACTCGTACTTTCTACACTCAGTAGAACTATTTTCGCAGGTCAGAGATTCCAATTCCAATAAAAAACTAGAAAGACTCCACTTGTTGACCAGAAAAGATTATTAAATATTGAAAGAGTTTTCAGTTTGAACAATGACGCTTGTAAACATGAAAATGATAGCATAGAAGTTTGGGTAACCGTTATGATGGATTCCTGTGTTCGTTCTTACAAACCACAAAATCACACTTCGGAGTTATATCCTAGCCTGAAGAATGGAAGTTTCCTGCCAATCATGATGGAAAGTCAAATGTGAAATTCCGAAGAAATTTGGTACCGATTGTATATACCGGGCGTGTTTTTCATTCCATCGAAGAAAGTGCGCACTGATAGATGCGGTTTTTTGTCGTGACGTCACCAATTGTTCTGTTGGAATTTATGCTGGAAGGATTGAACAATGGTTTATACAACACATTGATGGAAACACGGATTTTGTTGTGTGTCAGTCATCATGTACAGGGTGGGCAAAATTGGGCGTTTTCACCGTCTATCTCAATAACTAGAGGAGTTATCGAAAAACCGATATACATGTTCTGGGTTCGATTTTGGAGAAACCTCGAATGGCACAATCAAAATTTCGATATCTTCATTCGTTTTAGAGATACAGGGGGAAATTGAAAATTTGCCGATTTCGATTTTATTTTCTGACTACTTTACGGTGACAGGTATCATAAAATTTCAAACGTATATTTATACAGTATGATGCGTGGAATTCATTGGCATCATCAGAAATTTTATACAGGGTGACGTTGAAAAGATACGGCAGCCAATTATGTTTTTTCTAATGGAACACCCCGTATATTTTGGCACAGTTGAATAGTCCCAGGCGTTCTCATTACAAATATATATATATAACCCTACCTTTTCCTTCCACAATTTCAGATATATTCGCAAAAATACATTCAGTGTGTCACATTTCTTATGGTTACACCCCCGTATCTTCTGTATCTGGAATTTGGACATCTTCTATAAGGCTATATTTTTCAACGCAACCTACTGATTTCCTAATTGAGTAAATTATTGGTCTTATTTCTGTATCTCAAATGTCTTGATAACAATGATATCAAATCGAATAATTTCCCATTTTATTTCTCACCAAATATCCATTTGTCTGGAAATAACATTCCCTATGATATTCATTTTCCACCTTTGGTGAATATATACAGAGTGTCATTTTCAACCTCGATTCTGCCTGTTGATAGCATTATCCAGAAATATAGATGATTTCATAGCTGCTGGCGAGCAGTGTTATCATTGGAGATGATCCCACTTAGTCCATGACTCCATGAGTGTATCATTTGTATCTTTCTGACAGTTGCGAATTTTTGAATCCTACCTCAATTATTTTTACAGAAGATACGGGGGTGTAACCATAAGAAATGTGACACACTGAATATATTGTTGCGAATATATCTGAAATTGTGAAAGGAAAAGGTAGGGTTATATATATATTTGTAACGAGAACGCCTGGGACTATTCAACTGTGCCAAAATATACGGGGTGTTCCATTAGAAAAAACATAATTGGCTGCCGTATCTTTTCAACGTCACCCTGTATAAAATTTCTGATGATGCCAATGGACTCCACGCATCATACTGTATAAATATACGTTCGAAATTTTTTGATACCTCTCACCGTAAAGTAGTCAGAAAATAAAATCGAAATCGGCAAATTTTCAATTTCCTCCTGTATCTCTAAAACGGATGAAGATATCGAAATTTTGATTGTGCCATTCGAGGTTTCTCCAAAATCGAACCCGGAACATGTATATCGGTTTTTCGATAACTCCTCTAGTTATTGAGATAGACGGCGAAAACGCCCAATTTTGCCCACCCTGTACCTTGAGAATCAGAAAAGGCTAATTCGACTTTATTGATTAACACTGACTCTTTCTTCTAAAATCTCTCAAGAATCTCAAAAATCCTCAATATTAATTGTTTTCTATCAAATCAAAACAAAAAACAACACTAAAATGTGTCAACTGTCATGTCAATCTCCTTCAAACTGCTGGATTCTCAAAAAGCGATTTGAAAGTGCGCATTTTATTACAACAGTTTGATGGATGTCCATCAACATTCCAGCGGAATTTTGCAACAGTTTGATGTTTTCTTCGATTCATGCGCATGATAAAATGTTGGAATGAAAAACGCACCCACCCATTTGGTATCGATTTTGTTATCGATTTGGAATCGATCTGGACATATGAACGATCCATGCTACCTAAAAAATACTGAGAATTGAGCAACGTGAAGCTTTGGCTGCTAAAATCGCCCAGAAAAATCCTTTAGTGATATTTTGAATGAAGTAAACCTTATAAGGTGTCACCGAATCCATTTAAACAAAATCCATCTCCAATGGACAACTAGAAAGGCTCCACTTCTTGACAAGAGAAGATTTGTTGAATATTGAGAGTGCTTTCAGTTTGACTCTTGTAAACATGCGCATAGATGTTTGGGTATCCAGTATGAAGGAGTCCTGTGTTCGTTTTTGCAAACCACAAAATAGCATTTCGGAGTTATATCCTAGTCTAAAGATTGAGGATTTCTTGCTAATCATAATGAATTGAAGTCAATGTGAAATTCTGAAGAAATTTGTTACCGACTGTATATGTATACACATGGATTGAATTCATACGGTTTTGAAGTTGTTACTCTGATGGATATCGACGATATGCGACAAGGATTTTCCCGTGCTTTTCTAATCTGCAATAAAACAGATTAAGACGCCATTTCAAATTCTATGAAAATATAAAAATATACACTGGCTCACTGAAACTGGATGTTTTCATGTCCGATATGGCGGATTCGTTTCATAATTCGTGGATAACAGTTATGGACCTGCTCCTCTAGAGGGAAAAATCTGAATAAAGTCAAAACCAAGAAAAACAAACTTGGGTCTTATCACGGACGTTGTTGCTACAAGAAAGGGACATTCCCTCTTTTGAAATTATGTTGGATCCGACATAGACGCTCATTGGAGATTCCTGTACTCAAGAATTTGGAAAAAACTTCAAAGAAAACTATTCAAGAAATACTTCTAGTTGGGTATATTGCTATCAAATGCATGCTGGTCTAAATACTATAATGCATTTAGAAAGGGTGCAGAAAATTTACATCTACAGGGGCGTAATATAAAACAATTGGATGAATGTATACATATCCTTATACACACAAGGGTAAAATTACAAGCAGAATACAAACTTTGAGAAGAAAGCATAGAGCAAGTATGCAGCTCGAATCAGATTAATAATAGGATAAAAATGTGGCAAAAATATATTCGACTACGAATTCAAGAAAACATGGTTGAATGCACGTGTAATATCGTTTGTAAAGATTGTAATACATGCATTCATAGATATATATGCACATGTGTTGATAATAGTATTAAATGGAATATGTGCAAACACATACGCCTACTTTGCATGAAGGAAATTGAAGCCCAACAACCAATAGCACCGGAAATACCAACAAGTACGTCATCAAACGATGAAGATCCAAATCGTTGATACATCTGAAGATAATTTCAAAAAGCAATTATTGTTTGCAGCGGAAGCGAGTAGGAAACATACAGAAGAACATTAATTGATGAAAGGAATAAAGACAATGGACCTGTTTCAGTGAACAATTTTACTAACCCTTAATAGTTCACTGTCGCAAACCGTTTTTCCCCAGAGCTCTGTAGATTCTTTAAATACTTATTGAAATACACGATATTTCATGACATGAAAAACGCGGGATAAGGCGTGACGTAATCAGCCGGTGAACAAATAATAGACAAAATTCTAATACTCTATAATATGTGAAATTGATAAATAAAGGCTTATCTCCACCCATTTCATATCAAATGTTATGAAAATACCTAAACCATAAAAAAATTGAAATATAAAGTTACTTTATTGAAAAAAGCAATATCATCATTTAAAAAAGATTGAATATCCAATTCTGATGAAGTATGAAAAATTCTTTTGGAAAATCCATGAATGTAATTACAAAACCCACGAATGTAATTACAAAACCCACCCCAATAATTAACGGGATCTAATATTTCCTTTTTACCCTACCATATACCACAAATACACACCCTACCTGATCTGTTGAAATTGGCACCCTAGGGAGTCAGAAAACCAAGAAACACAACAAAAGAAGAAGAACCAACATAATTCGACATACGTACCATTCTCTCTCTCTCTCTGAGACAAGTGCAAAAATATTTCTGATTGTCATTTATCATAATATAAGAAATGAATATTTTGTTTGATTACTTTGAAAATAATATGACTCAATGATCAATACCAAAGATAAGCTATTGATTTTGGAGTTAGTATTAACAATATCCAAAGAATGTTTACCAAAGATGGCAAATGTATTGCAGAATTTTGTATTTTGGCCTGACACTAGGTACAGTAATGTTCAGAGCATAATAGACTGTTTTGAAGTTGAAATTGAGAAGCCATCAGATCCAGTTATACAGGCAAATACCTGGTCTGAAAAAGCTGTAATACAGTAAAATTCCTTTTATCATGTACTCCAAATGGATTCATCAATTCCATAATATCTAAAGCATATGGAGGATAGAAGAGTATGTGAATTTTCTATACTTGAACCACACTCTTGTATTCACCACAGTTTAGTGTCACTATTATCATTTTTTGTACTCATAGTATGTGCTCTTGTTAATATGCAGGAATCTATAATGAATTAAATTTCAGAGATTCACCCTGTATAACAGGGTGAGTCATTTTTTGTAGCAGGATATAACTTCAGATTTAACAGCTTGAAGAACAGATGTTTTCAAGATAAAAAGTTCATGTGAACATTATGGGAGCTTTGTTTCCAATATACAGGGAGTCGAAGTTTGGGATTTTCTCATGTTTTTCAAGTTTTCTCCTACAATGTTTCAAATGATGAATTGGAATTTGGTACACCTATTACATACTATTACATACTGTCTGTTAATCAGGAAGGTGGTATATTCATTATTCCAGATTTTTTGGGAATATTTTAAAAAGCAGTGACATCTTGGGGCAATCATCTTATTATTTTATGAACACATCGTATTTGAGATATCTCAATAATCTACTACAAGACCTGGAATGAAGATGTGGTAATGAAACTTTGTGGCAAAACTTGAAGAGCACAAAAAAATACATAATCAGAATTATCACAATATATCTGGAAAAGAGCTCCTTCGCATATATGATTTCATGAGACTTTCCTATTGAATAGTATCTTTGAGCTGTTGAAGTCCTGCTACAAAAAACGGACTCACTCTGTATTACCTGAATAAGAGTTCTTGGAACATTGTCAGTGACCTTGGAATGAAAGGGCGTTTGGTATGAACTAAAACACTGATATATCCATTTCAACTAACTTTTATTATAAATATTGGCCATAAAATGAAATATAAAACTATTATTGTTTCGCTGCATCGTTTCTCCCGCCCAGCTATGCAAGATTATTACCTCGAAAACTGAAAAATTTGAAGGTATTTATTCTTGAGCAAAACATTTTCTATGCAATTGCATCTATTTATATTGTGCGCTTGCGCCCTAATAACATTATTAAATGCACCTTAAATAATTTGGGGATGGATTCTTCAACATAACTTCAAAGATAGATAGATATAAATCTTTATTGAACCACGGAAAATTACATTTTCATAGAGGTTTTTGCTCTGAAAAAGCACAACAGATTGAAAAAAGTCGTTGCACAGTCATTCCATTGGTTTGTAAAATAGCTTATTGCTAAGTGAATTGCAGCAAACGAATGTATTCAATGAAGAATTGAGAGCTGTGAAGCGATTCACAGAGACAATTGATGTGTGAGGTGAAATTTCCCGCGGGTCGTTTTCCCACAAACGATTGTGCGTATTATTTTTGATACTTTTTCATTTTAGTTTTGGGTCGCCTTTATGTGTATGATTACGGGGGATTTTAATAATCATTGATGTGACATCAAGTTGGATTTTATGTATATTTGTTGCCTCTGACGTTGTAATGTGTAATAATGATACATCTGCTGAAATTCGTGGGTATGTTCTGATGTTTTCCAGAAAAAACCGTAATTTTTTCAAACCATTAACACAGTATATTGATGAGTGTTGCTGTTGTTGCTGCTGCAGATTTTTGCCGCAAAAAACACCGGTTTGCTTATTAAATCTGACATAAGAAGTTTTCATCAAAGTCTTGTTTACAAATGCAAAAACTTGTTTATGGGCATACGATGATTGGAATTGATGCAAAACCATCTAGTTTACTTTTCACTTAGCTGTTGATTTTTCTCACAAGGTTTTAGAATTCAGTAAGTTCAAAGAATACAACATCTTACAGTTGATCTAGAGGTCCAAAAGAAAGATTTCTGTGTTTTAAGAGGTAGAAAGACATATTTCAATCTTCTGGAGAAAATGGAAATAATTTTTCCCAGACAATGTGTACTTGAATGTTTCATCAATTTCTCGTAATCCTTATCTGCCTCATTTGACATGAAAAGAGTTAGTCAAAATCTTTTTCCATAAAAATAATATGAAACGGTCTCAGTTTCTGTGAAGCGAATCATGTCATTTTCTATAATGATAATTGATGAAATATTTCAAGTTTACTACCTTGTGAATTATTATCATTTTGATGAACATTAAGTTTTTCTTATAGCTGAATCTGCTGTCTCTCTCTTGAATTTCACCTTGTTGAATTTCACTTTTCACCTCCATAACATTATCCTAGTAATAGAACAATCATCAAATCAGTAATCTTAGCTATTTCTCGCTATATTATGGTTGCGCACAAAATAAGAGAGTGAGTGAGAGAGAGTGATTGAGTGAAACAAGAAGGAAAGAGATGAAGTTTTCCAATATTTATGGATCAGCATATTGTTTTTTCTATTGAAAATACGAATGTCAGATACCCATGAATTTGATCAAATTGATACCCTATTCATTCTGGAATGCAAAACATTTTCAAATGTTGAATGGCGAATCGAGTAATAATCGAAAATGACTCGCGGAATATTCAATTTGAGCACCGCTTGAGCACTTTGCCTGTTGAATAAATTGAAAATTCCTTCGCATTCTAATGCATAAATTATAGGTAAAATTAAATAGTGATTTACGTGAATATTGTTTTTACCAAATGATTGATCGGTATATTACATGATGAGAACATTAGTGATTGGTATTAGAGGCTCTAACTTTAGCGAAAAATCTGGAGCTGTTTTACTATATATTATATGATGCGAATAGACCAATAGTGCGGAAATCTTTTGGTATACTACATATTTTCCAGTTGTATTTCAGGTAACGTCAAGTTTCAGAAAGTGTCAATCGTATTTCAGAATAGTTGATTCGATTTCAGAAAGCGTCATTTACATTTCAGAATAGTCAATTGAATTTCAAAGTAATTCGAATTTCAATTGATATTATCTGAAATTACTCTGAAATACATTTGACGCTTTCTGAAATTGAATTAACTATTCTGATATACGAGTGTACAGATGATGCTTTCTGAAATATAACTTGAAAAAGTGAAGATATAATGATTTGTAATGAAAATATTATTATGATTTTTGAATGTGGTGTAGAAATGTAGATTGTGTATGTAAAATTTCGTTTTTTATATTAATCACTTTTAGTGTTATTGATTTGAGTTCTTTACATAAATAAATATGTACCTTATCATCTCTGCCTTTATCTTTGAAACCGAAACAGGATTTATATTTCTGGGAAAAATACGCAAAATATATCTCATTATTGTGACTATTGTGCTAACAATACTGGAATTCGAATTATTAACCCTTTCAGAAAAACCATACTTGCACTTATTTAATAATAATAAAAATGTTTATGAAATGTTAATTTATCAGCATTGCATAAACAAAGAAAACCTGACGAAGTTAGAGTTGTGAGGAATGACAGATGTGGTTTTGAAATATCAGATATGTACAGTCGTATTCAATAAAAAAGCGTACACGTAAAAAAGAGCGGATTTCGGGATCAGAGTTCTAATGTAAAACTGGCTCAGCCAATGCTTTGTGTTTTCGAGAACCTATGACAACTTTACTGTCAACATTTGGTGAACAATCATTTCCGATAGCCCGTTTTATGCAGAATAAGATGACGTTAATTTCTCTCTGTAATATACTTGTACGCTTTTTTTTTAATGCGACTGTACCTTTACCTTGAGCAAAAAATTAAAACATGAAGAAATGCATTGAGAATCTGCATTTTCTATCTGATGAACTGACAAAACATAAGTAGTAGTTCAAGTACAGATACCTTAAACTGTACCTATTATGTTATCCCTCTCAATTATTGAATATACATAATTATTCAATACTGTTCCAAAATTCAGGGATGCCACTGTGTAATCACAACCGAAGCAGTATAGTGGCAACACTGTCCTGAAGTCTCACAATGCAATTCGCAATAGAAAATATGCGTACTCCACCCATACTCCACCTATCGGTGTTGTTGAAAGCTGTCAAAGCGGCATGTTTAGTTTTGTTTTCATTGGTTCACATTTGTTTTTTGTTTGTGCTTATTGGTAACATAAAGGTGGATGGTAACATCATCAAAGCAAACCGCTCAGAAGTGTTCCAAGTTGTTGCCGTCAGGTAGGGCAACGTTTTGTGAATATGCAGTGAAATGAATTTTGTAAGTTTTCAAAAGTAAATTGAAGTGTTGTTCCTCATTCGATGTGAAATATTCTTGAGAGTTAGTGAACAGTGTAAGAAATAATCTAGTGATCGAGATTTAAGTGAAAGTGTGTTCCAAGTCCAACAAAAATATAATCGTTTTTGAATCAAGGTTATGTTTTCTAATTTCAGCGTTCGTAAATGCCGAATCGTTTTTGTGTGACAGGGTTAAGGTAAGTCAAATTGCGCTTCGGAAAAAGAATATACATTTCCTAAATTGAACTGCAATATCTAGCAATCATTAGACTCCTCAACATTATGCAGTGTGCTGTTTATTTCGTTGAAACAGATATTGGATAATTGATAGATTTCCTCGTCCAGATGGATCAATTTGAAAAATTTTGCCTAGATACCCCTCCCAATTTGTCGGAATTGTTGTACCTTTTAAAACCTGTTACATGATTCAATATTTACTCATGCACAATTATAGAATAGTTGACTCGATGTTATTTTCGTTTAGATACAAATTGAAAAAATACCGAAAAACTGAGAATTTTATGCACTTTAGGGAATAAAACTGTACTTTGAATCCCTTGTTTAAATAACTGAAGTCGCATTCTCAACCCCTCAGGAATTGAGAGTAGATGCGCTGGAATTTTTTTTCAACGGCCATTGCAACACTTACAAGGCAAGATCACTTTCCGATGTCAACTATGATAGGACTTGTTTATACGTCCATGGATCATGGATAGGACTATTTCACTCATCTTAAAATTTTCCCATGATCTGACCAATCATAAATCAATGGAAACTAAAATCAATCACAGAACTCATAGACCTAGAAATAGGCTAATGCAAGTGTAACTGAATAATCAACAGCTTTACAAAAATCATATGAAATTTACACGACAAAATTCATAGACTGATATCAATAAAATTGAATGGCTAACAAGAGATCAATGCATTATTATACACTTCAAATTCCTTACGAGATCATCTGATGGCAACTGTGTGAGAATGAGCCTGTGTCATTTTGTCTGACGTAGACTCGGAAATCTAATACAAAATACAACCAGTGTGCTAATGTTCTTACATGGCTTACGGCAATGGTGATCATGCGCACATTGTCGAACATTGTCAGTTATATATGAGTATATTTCCATACGCAAATCTTATTTAAATGCCAATCATATTTCTTACGAAACTTCTTGTAACTGGATTAACAACAGCTTTACAAAAATCATGAAATTTTCACTTTCACGACAAAATTCATAGACTCATTGATATCAATTGAATTGCTTACAAGAGATCAATGAATTATTATAAACTTCAAATTCCTTACGAGATCATCTGGCAACTGTGTGCTGTGTGAAAATGAGCCTGTGTCATTTTGTCTGACGTAGACTCAAGACAGAGCCGGATTAATTTTAAGTTTTTAAGTGTTTTGCTTTGCGTTCAACGTCTTCTATTAGTGAATTTGAGATTATTGAAGTGTTTTGGTATTTCACTCAAGTTAGTATGCCAGTATGGGTAATGAGTGTGGTCATAGTCACAAGAACAGTACCTATTTGATTCGACATTCATTGACTGATTTGTGTACAGTGAACAAAATTAATGATTTGATGACAAGATAAAGAGCAAATTCCAGGAAATGTCTTACCTCAGGTAAATTTATATCGTCTACAAGCTGCCTATTGTTTTACTTTGTTTGATAAATAAATGAGGAACTTTGTACGCCATTAATGATATTTCCGTATCTGATATCACAATGACATTCGCGTGTTATTATTTCACAAAATCTCATCTATGAAATGTCATATTTCGAGCCATGACACCTCTGGCTAATAGAAGAGTATTACTTGAGAGAAAGTGCTAATTTCTCACTCATATGATTTACAGCATACGCCTGCTGTCATGATTATGGTAATTATGTTACCAAAACTAAAATACATATCTGCCAAGAAGTTTCGGATCTTTGTGCTTGGATGATTGCATTGGTTCTAGATTCCAGATGCCACTATTGAGAAGTTTGTGTCCTGTTTTTTTCAAAACAAGCGAACTATCCAATTTTAGCGAGGTCTCGTTTTATTTTCAAATTCAATTAACTCGTAAATGAAACCCCAATTCGAAATTCCACAAAAGTGCATTTCTTTCTGAATTGAACAGGGAATTTGGGAAAATATCTCAATTCAGAAAAATTTTCAATGGTTTTAAAAATATGGCAGCAAAAGGAAAACAACTCTCTACTCTACTGGACAATTTTGACAAAACCTAGTTGCGTCAAACAACGATGACGCTAACCATTTCATAAGTATTTGCACCAAATTTTGTTTCATGTCCTAAGAATTATCGAGAATTATAGCGAGAAAAAGATTTTTAAAACTGGACTTCAGAGGGATGTATCTCCTTGAAGAGCTTTTTAAAAAATTATATATTTTTTTTTATCGCCTGTATATTAGCGCCCATTTCTATCCAAATGAACACTTTAGTTGATGGAAAATACATCTAAACATTATTCCCTCGATTATTCCTTATAACATAACGGAATTCATCATAACAAATATTTTATGAATGTTTAGAAATGTTTTGCTCTTTCAAGAAAGCCACAAAAACCTGGTAATAAAATAATTCTGAATCCGCCTCTGGCATGGTCGCGTCTTTACTGCGCATGCTCACATTTGTCGTTCGAGCCCCGCCAGGGAACACTCGTAGAACTATATAAATGTGAAAACACTAGCTGTCAATGCTGTCATTCAATTCTGATTGGTCTATCAGCGTTGGTGTTTTAACGATGTAAGTCTATTTTCATCATGGATGTAACCATGGATGGCAAAACAAAATTCGGTAGTAACATAAAATTAAAATAATCAGTCACATTGATAGTTACTTCACATATTTATTTCAGTTAATTCTAAATAGCATGTTTCATACGGATCAAAAGTGACTTGTCAAACAAAAGTGCCACTTTTGATCCTTAATAAAACAATCTGCTAATTTGCACTAGCGAAAACACAAAAATTAGGAAAGAATAAAAACTGATACTTATGAAAACAGCTTGGAAAATGGTTAACGGTTACGGAAGAAGAAATCGAGGAAGTACGACCCCAAAAAATTATTGCTACTGCTTCTGTGATTCTCAATTTATTGCTACCAGTGAAATACATAAATCTGTATGATGCAGATTATAGTCACCTCAGAGAATGTTGTTGAGAAAAGAAATCGCAGAACTATGCGGAAAAACTCCATAGGGAAAAAATATGTCACATTATCTTCCTAGGGAGTAATATGCCACTTCTGCATCTCTTTTATTACCAGGAAAACTATCATCTACTCCCGCAGGCGTAAAAAGTTATTTATAATCCCTTAGCGAAATGTCCTCCTCTGGTCGGGATAAAAAGTTTTCGCATCGGGATTAAAAATGTCACTTTCAGTCCCTGGGTTTTAATATACTATTATGCACCTCTGGGAATTAAGGGGTGGGTACGTACCCTCAATCCTTATTAATTAGAACGCATTTGAATCATTAGAAATAAAATAATTCTCTTAACAAGACTTCGCAGAAATATGCGGAAAAAGTAATGTTGGTATAAACTTCCTGGAAAGAAAATATGTCACATTGACGGTGGAAAAGCAATAACACGTATCTACACTTTTTTTTGAAAATCCGACTAGTTGGCGCGTATACCAGAGCATTATGTCTTCTCGATTATTAGTTCATCCGCTAGTCCAGTGATGGATGCTTAATCGATGCAGAAATCTATTTCTTGTCTGCAATAGCACGTAAAGTGCACGTAACTTCGAAAAACATGGCTGACACTGACATCACATAATATTCAGGTGGGTGCCTTCACAATGTTCATATTTTGAATAGATTTCATGTCGATTTCGATCGAGGGGTGGCTCACTATGGTAATATGGTGTACATCATGCCAGTAATATATTACCAGTACAGTATTATACTTCTAGTATTACCGGTATTACTTGTATTATCAAGTAATATTTGGTAATATTTCATATGACAGGTATTATTGGTAATATCAGTTAGTAATATTGGAATATTGGTAATATCTGCTTGTAATATAGTAATATAAGTAATATCTTCCAATACTATGGTAATATTAGTAATATCTGTCAATAATATGGTAATATTGGTATTATTTTATAGTAATATAGTATTATTGGTGATATTCCAAGTAATATAAGTATAACGCATCAAGTAATACATTGGTAGTATTTCTAGTAATATTATGAAAATGAGTATTATACGTTCTAATGTTATATGAGTCAATTATACCAGATGTCGCAATGAGAAATAAGCGTTCGCCACCTAGCGAGATTTTTGAAAGCTGTCTGTCAGGTGCAGCAACATGTTATTTTCTATGCCTACCTGATCTCTATGAATAGAATGAGTATCAAAATACCATTTCTTTATTCTAATTTATTGATGGTTCAGTATGTATTTGCATGAACTCAGTGTTTGAAGACTAATGGTTGAGTAATCGGCGACTAGGAACACCCAAACAACCTCAAAGGTATTGAGGAATGTCTAACTATATTTCAGCAACTAATTTGCCAAATTGAGTAGACCTAAATAGTTATTTGCCTCACATGGGAGAAAATCACAAGATATAAAGCTACCCAGGCAGTTAAAGTGCACCTTCTATACCTGTTGTGACATTAAAGAGCCATGTTTATCGTCATGTGGATGAAATAACTATTCATTTTTATGTTGGCAATACCATGCAATACTGAGTATTATTCGAAATATGTCTTTGTCAGCTAAAATGGAATACTTTCTAGATCTATACTGAAGAATAGCAACTCATCTGAACTCACGGGATATTACAATAAACTAGGTAATATCTAATAATACCAATACTTAATACACAAGATATAACTAAATATTACTGATCCTTCAAAATATCACCAAATATTTCCAAGTAATGCCAAATATTACCAAATACTACTGAATATTACCGAATATTCCCAAATATTCCCAAATATTACCAATTATTACCAAATATTATCAAATATCTAATATTACCGAATATTACTGAATACTACCAAATATTACTAAATATTACCAAATATTACCAAATATTACCAAATATTACCAAATATTACCAAATATTACCAAATATTTCCGAATATTACCAAATATTACGAAATATTCGGGAATGTTACAAAATATTACCAATATCACCTTCCAAATAATGTTCAGGAACCTGATAAACCACATTAATTATTACTAGTTCATACAGGTAACCACCATTATCACTATCATTAATTCATCTATTATCAGTAGGAATATCTATACATATTTGGACAATTAAACTTAGGTCGAATTTTAAATCGATTTACTCATAGATCCAATTATAAATTTCTAATTGGTTCTCATTCTTGGTTAGCCCCATCATTCAGTTACTCTCCAGAGCAATATGACACTATACACACAAATTTCTGGAGAACAGGATGATAATTGAAGTAGTGTAAAATTGCAGCTTTGTCGTTATGATTCCGCGTGATTCCGTTTGAGCAATTTTGTTTTTTTCGACCTTGTTCTATACGGTTCTATATCGTTTCGAATTTTTCGAAATTCTTTCTTGGACCATGCTCGAAAAAAAAATTATGAAAGTATTTGAAGTTTATTTCGTTTATCAGTTTAGTTGTTGAAATATATAGACATTTCTGATGATAATAGTTGAATTGATGATAGTGGTGAGTGAGGTTACCTGTATACATTGGTAATTAACGAGGTAATTAATGTCATTCATCAGGTACCCATCATTATTTGGAAGGTTATATTGGTGGTATATTTCGTGATATCTGGTAATATTAGGTAATATTTGGTAATATTAGGTAATATTTGGTAATATTTGGTAATATTTGGTAATATCTGGTAATATTTGGTAATATTTGGTAATATTTGGTAATATTTGGTAATATTTGATAATATTTTGTGGAATTTGGTCTTACTTGGTAATATTTGGTAATATCTCACATAATCAGTAATATTTAGTAATATCTTGAGTATTATTGGTATTATGGTAATATCTCCTAAATATTACTGATATTACCTGATTTGGTAATATGGTGTACAAAATTTAGGCAAGTGAGCCACCCCTCGATTTCGATCAATCATTTTTGTATAGTAATAAGCTTATTGTTCAACAAAATATCCACTGGTATTTGATTTTTGTATTTGTTTCATCATAACTTGTTTGTGAGTCTTTGAATTATCACTATATGTATAGTTACGTGGCATTGCAAATTCCCGTTTTCACTGACCTGGAATATCTGAACGTAGATACCAGGAAAATTGAATAGATATCATCGTAACCAGTTAGAAAACGCGTAATTTTGTATGACGTTGGGACTTACGTGCTATATATTTTTTCTGAATTTGCAGAAACATTTCGCTTGAACGGAAAAAACTCAGGAAAAAATGACCGGTTCTACATGAGTTTTACCGATTATGTTCAAAATATAGTAGGCAAGTTGACTTCCTAAGTCACTTTGAGTATTCCTCAAACAATAATAGTCACAAATCAGCGACAAAATTTACGGAATAAATTCGTTCGATATTTTCATTAGTGGAAAATGCTTATTTAAGTTCAGATTTCTCAAGTGATAGCTATATCGAGGAAGCAGCACAAAAAGCATGTACTATTCTCTTCGCCCATCCATATTTTTATGTCCTCACTGGTGTTGAAACATTAATGTTTGACATTTTATGATAATGTGCCATAAAAATGAACACGTTATGCATGTTGAATTATATTTCCTTGTATTATATTTGTTCAGATTTGATTTTTCATGAGTTTCCCTTTTTGATTTCATTCAAGAACTGAGTATCGTCTTGGTTTCATTCACTAAGTGCAATAACACGTATGTGCAATAATGTCACTTCGTCCTGAATCTCATTGTTTCTTCATTTGCAATAATATTCCTGATATGAAATAACATCCCAGTTGACCAAAACATGCCGCAGCTCTATCCCTCTGCTGCATTTCAAATGTTCCATGTTTCATCACAGAGATGTTCCTATCAGAGATATAGCATAGATGAATGTCCGCCTCAAATGAAATCACAGACTTATATCAGTGATGCAACATCAGACTTGAAACAGAGATGCTCCTGTGAGATCACAGTGATGACTATGTATCTACATAGCTCTCTCCATGAGCATGCCAGAGACGTTTCTGATAAATCTGTGCTCTGCATTAGCTCCATCTCAAATCATCCATAAATTTATACTGGTTCCACCAGTATTTGAATCAGTTTCGAATGCAACACCATAATGTTTAGGATATATTCTTGGATTTTCAGATGTTGAAATCAAAAAATCCATGAATATACCCCTAAACACATGGAGTGGCATTCAAAACAGTGAAACAAAAAGAGTAAAAAATGTAAACTTTATTCCAATCCATTGACAAATTACTAAACAAACCTCAAAATATATGTAAAATAAAAATATGAAATAGAATATACAGGGCGTTCCCAGTTATCATGATGATCACAGCATGGTTTTCTTCCATAACTCCTTCATTTATTTCCTTTTTACCTGCAGATTCCATCTCTTGGAAGTGATGCATAGAAAAGTTATCATTCATTTTCATGGGAGATCATTGTTTTGTTTTTACTGTTCTCTCCAATAACCATTTTTCCATCAAAATCGAGATCAAAATCTTTAGTTGAGCTGACTACAACTAGAATAAATAATATTTCAGTGCAAATAAAAGTATACAAAACAAGTGTTCACCTGTCATTATTGCGAAAACTCTCAGATTGGCCTAACCAGCTGGTCTTCGCTACAGGGGAATCAAAACCTGGTCTCTTCGTCAGTATATTTTTGTACCTAGTATGCTTTTGAAATCAAAATTGATGATTTTCCTCTCTTGGAGTCCAGCTGGAATAAAAATTCAATTTCAAACTACAAACTATAGTAGCATACCTATATTAATAATAAAAATATGACACAAAACACAGGATACATTTACAAATATTGTCACTAAAATTGCAGAGTTGAATGCTTGTTGGATACAAAGAATCACAAGTACTTAAAAAACTGAAAAATAGCCTCAAACCTAGCTAGAATAAAGAACCAAAACATCATCATCTATTTGCAGATATCTATTTCATGTGGTCAATGATTTATGAATGATTATTCAATGATTATAAATTTAATTGGTATACAATTGAAATGAATTCCACCGAGACATGTGGGTAGGCAAATCATATCTGAAACTTACTTACCTTGGAAGGTACTGACATCGTATAGAAGTATACGGTCCCAGTTAACACAAACATCTATGAGATGTCGCATTCATGGCAGTTGATGTCACAGAAGCGAATCACAATATTGCATCGCTGATATCTACAAGGAATTCCTTGTGTGACAGATAGTTCACAAATTTCATCACATTCTGTTGAATCTGAGACCAATATGGATATAATATTTATGACGCCCCTCAACTTCACAAAGACTATAATTTGAGAATCTGAAATTTCAGTAGTTGAGAGTCACAATTTGATGTATCTGAAACGACAAACTGATTCACATTGTGCGGAATGAAAAAACGAAGATATGCTTCAATTTGTGAATCTCTCTCACATCTCAAGAAAATTCATTTATGAATGTAATATCCAACGATACTTGGAAATCTCAGTGTACTCACATACTCATGAATGTAGCGCACAATGTGACTTATGTTAAGATTCGTACACACTCGGCCGGTGTCGGTCTGACTGATGTACACTCGTCTTCAGATAACATGTCGCATTTGGACGGTATGAGCGCTCTTATTGCAACGGTGATTAAGAGAGCTGACACCGTCCATGTGCGACATGACCTCTGAAGACGACTGTACACGTGTCTGTGAATTCTTTAGCGACGGCATGCTTTTGTCTCATCCATTTCGTTTCAGTTCATTCGGTGTCAGGGTGTTAGTATGCAGTTCGTGTTTGGTATTATTGCTCATACTGAAGCATCTCTTTCTAATCGTAAATCATGATTGTGATTAAAGATACTGTGTGTTTCTCATCTAAGTTACAGGGTAAGTAACTATACAATGTGCATAACTTGTTATAATAATATACCTATACTGGTTGACAATGAAGACAGGGTAGACGACACTACGTCGCCATTTCAAGACTTTATGATGATACTTACAATGATACCTAGGGATATATCATTTTGGCATCAGGGTATAAGTGAAAATGCCTCGGAAAATGAATATTCTTATTGTATATTAGGGAAGTCTGATAGACAACAAAATTAGTGCGAAATATTATGAATGGAAGGAAAAAATTCGCCGCAGCTATTCTCTATCTTCTTTGTCACCCGGTATAAAACAGTAGGTATGCAGTGTGATTCCATCCTTTCATAAACAAATTCAATCTCACACGACTCCATGTAGATATGAAAGTGACTCGAACATTTTTCAATACTCTCATTATGGTTCTCTATACTCACTCTCTATTAGATATTCCCAGCAGGAAATGGGCAGAAGAAAATCAATTGATCGTTTCCATATTATTCATTTTCAGATGCCAAATCACAAGACATCTGGACGACCTTGGAACAATTTGAAATTCTGAGCAGGGATTGGTTACCATGCTACAACGGAAGGCGCGATGGGGAGCAAATATTGGATTCTTTTGGCTACATTATGTGTTCTCATATTTGGATTGATATCAATCAAGTTAATTTTGTTGACTATTATACAGGGTATATCTCCATGAGTTAACGCGATCTATATATGGAGAAATAAAAGTATCACGATTCTGAAAAATTGTAGGTATGGTAAAAGAAACATGGAGAATCCGCATCTAAAATATTGTCGTTATTGTCAGGCTTCTGATTTTTCCGGAAGTGACGTCATCTTTGTTATTTTCAATGGAACACCCTGTATTGTTCAACATTTTTGAATTCCTCCCAAGATTTTGATTCAAGTTATCGTATCATACCCTATACAGTGTGTCCCACTTACCATGCTCACCATGGGTATCTTTTTAACGTTGAGAGATACCTGAAATGAACTGTTTTTGAATTATTCGAGTTTTTCCTGAAAAACTGACAAACGCAGCCTATCGAACAGAGGCAATTTTTATATGAATTGAAAGTTTCAGTGTTATGCCATGATTAATTCGAGAATATTGAAGGTTGAACGGATAACTGACCGAGATCACCACCACCGAAGAATTTACATGGTGCGCAGAAAAGTGGATCCAAAAAGTGAATCTGAAACATTGAACATTTTTTCGAATGAAAACCCCATTTCTTCTTAGCATAATCACAGAATCAATTCTATAATGAAAATAAGCCCTAGTTTGAATTACCCTCCCTATTGAAATTTTCAATTCAATGTTTCACATTCACTTTCTGGACCCACTTTTCTGCGCACCCTGTAAATTATTATGATCATTGTGGGTGATCCGTTCAACCTTCAATATTCACGATTCAATCACTGCATATCACTAGAAATTTATTTTCGATTTTCCAGAAAAACTCTAATAACTCAGAAACGCCTCATTTCAGGTAGAGGGTATGATACATAAATTTGAATCAAAATCATGAGAGGAATACAAAAATGTTGAGAAATTCACGGTGTTCCATGGAAAATAACAGAAGATAGCGTCACTTCCGGTGAAACGTACCGAGAGCTTCACAATAACGAAAATATCTTGGTTGAATTCTTCATGTTTCCTCCACCGATTCTACGAATTTTCAGAATTGTGGCACTTTCAGTTCTCCATATACATCGCGTTAACTCATGGAGATTTATACCCTGTATAATTATTCGATAAAGTCTAGGCCTGCGCTGTTTTTCCTATTTCAATCATTGTTATATCTAGGTAGATTTGCTCGATTCAACATGTAGGTAGGTACATACTAAGCTATTCTGATGTGTAATGAGATTGATTTTCAATAAAATCGAGTTGCCTTGTGAAACCTCTGATTGATCTAATTGACAGAGATTCGAGACCGATAAGTCCTCTCATTGAATACCTTCATCAATCTAGATGTGATTTCACTTGAGATATCAACAATAAATGTGTATGTAGCATTTCTGGAACGCACAATATGATTCTTCCAGGGACGCTACGATACCAGTATAATAATCGAAAAGAACCTCACATTCAGAAATGGTCGATGGTCTTCTGAACCTCACATTCTGATTATAATGTAACCTCTATGTGAGTCTAATTTCAACGTGAAATCTGGAGTCACATTCAGCTAACTTTTGAGGCCCATTCAGCATCTAAATGTGAAGCTAAAAATGACCAAAAGGGTCCGAAATAGAGGATCTGGAGATGTCGGTGGAATTCACAAAACGAATCACAGGTGTGATATCAGTCATGAATGTGAAGCGTACTGACATCTCTGAGATCAATTTGTGTTTACTGGGGTGGTACTGTTGACTACATCAGCAGAGGGCTTCGAATCACACAAGTGGCTTACTTGGAATGAAATTCATTTCAATATCCCAATGAAACAATAAGAGTCATCTTGGTGATTTTGGTGAATGGCAGATCATTGTTGTTCTGGTCATTTAGTGAAATAAGAAATACATTACTTTTGTTTTGTAAACAACGAGGTATCCTTTTGTGCTGCTAATTTCGTTTCGTTACCGAATTTCTTGAAAATCCAGGAAAATGTGAGGTTAGGAAAGCCCAGTAAACACAAAGCACATTCTTCGTCTTCGTGATTGTTAAACAAACCACATTAACCACAACCACAGTGAATTTCACGTACTCAAATCTGCTCAAATGATCACTATTAAACCTACAATACAAGAAAGAATTATATTTTGGATGCAATTTGCATCAGTTCAATTTCAGAACGTTGTGGAATGTGATGCCACAAATTTCTTTAATTGATCTATATTGTGATGACGCCTGTGATGCCTAAATTTTATCACGTTGATAGAACGTGTGATGAAACAAAGTTCTTCAATTGATCTGCTTCGTGATGACGCCTGGGATGCCTCAATTTTATCACGTTGATAGAACGTGTGATGAAACAAAGTTCTTTAATTGATCTCCTTTGTGATGACGCCTGAGATGCCTCAATTTTATCACGTTGATAGAACGCGTGATGAAACAGAGTTCTTTAATTGATCTGATGCTTTGTGATGACGCCTGGGATGCCTCAATTTTATCACGTTGATAGAACGTGTGATGAAACAAAGTTCTTCGATTGATCTCTTGTGTGATGACGCCTAGGGTGTCTCAATTTTATCACATTGATAGAACGTGTGATGAAACACTGATTTGTAGCAGTAGCATGTTATATTTTAGATGCAAGTTGCATATGTTTCAGAACGGTGTGATGAAACAAAGTTCTTTGACTGATCTCTCTTGTGATAGAGAGCTCAGACATGTGTGGTTAACTGGGATTCTTGAAACAACTTCGGTAAGTATCGAAATATCGCTAAACTTCCCGCCAGGTGGTTTTTGGTTGTTCCTATAAAATTCTTGGGATAGTAGATACGTGTTATTGCATTTCCACCGTCGACATTATATCCCTAGGGAATGATACGCCACTTCTGTCTCTCTCTTGTTACCAGAGGAATTATCTTCTACTCCCGCAGGCGTAAAAAGTTCTTTTTAATATCTCAACGAACTATTGCCCTCCTCCGGTCGGGATTAAAAGTTTTCATATCAGGATTAAAAATGTCACTCAGTCCCTGGGTTTTAATATACTATTATGCACCTCTGGGAATTAAGGAGAGAGAAAGAAAGATATAGAATATGCTTTATTGTCTAAAGATGTGAAATCTTATTGACAAAGTAAGTCAAAATAATAACCTTAGAAAAATTAAATAGAACTAGAGGAAATCGCTATTATAACACCACAATTTAAAATCTATTTGAAATTTAAACACTCTTATGAGCTAGTTAATCATAAGAGACACATTATTACATATTAAAATATTCCTTTTAGAAATGATTTTATGGTTGAAATGTATCATTGTAAAACTTTCGTAAACTATAATAGGGTTTATCTGAAAAGAGTGTTTTTATTCTCTGTTTGAATTTTTTATTGGATCCAACTTCTTTGATATCTTTTGGCGAATGATTGAACATCTTATACAGCCTACATGAATTATGGAAGTGTATTGGGGTCCGAGCGTTCGGATCCGCGGTCTTTTTGTTTTGGAGTCCGAGCATCTCGGATTCGCGGCTTGATCCGAGTATTTCTGCAGATGATATTCCAAGTATTCCAACTGAAAAAAGGAGACTACTTTTTTCAAACAAATTAACCTTACACGGCCAAAGAGAACCTTCAATGGGAATAATTTGTTGAGACAAAAAAATAATAAAAGGTTAATCTCGCGAGACCTGAACTCGCGTCCTCGGGGATGCCAGACGGCTCTGCTTACTGTGGCACGCAGTCACCTAAAAACGCTACCATGAAGAGAAATACCAATAAGCAGCGGATCCGAGTGCTCTGACCTCAAAACACTTTCATAAATAAATTATTGAATCTCTAACTAGAGCCGATGATGGAATTGGTAACTTGATGTTACCAGCTTGTCGGGTGGCATGGTGTGCATGGGTAGTGTCAAATTTTCCTAGATTTTTTTTTATCGCTTTGCACATATTATATTTTACTGCGCGTTTTCGCAATATAAAAACTGAGATAATGAGAGATGATTATTACACACCGCCCAAAACGGAATTTCAAAATGAGATTCAACTGAAGAGTGATGAACAACCTTAGAAGAAGAAAATCCTAGTTCATTTGATTTGACTCTCACTTTTTGAACGCATTTGAGGCCCTAAAGTAGCACTTTCATTCTCTTTGGGATGCTGCAGGGTAGGGAATCATTAGAAATAAAATAATTCTCTGGAGTAAACAAGACTTACCTTTATTCGAAATAGAAATAAATAATGTGACACAATGATAAGAGATTTTTCAATAATATATATTTGATAAAGAACACAAAACGAAAATATCCAGTACAATTGAAATGTAGAATCATGTAATATCCTAGAACCCAACGTGTATATGGATGTGTGTGTCAGAAAGGGTACCTTATATTATCAATATTCGAATTCAGTAACGCAAGGCGATCACAGATAAACAACTGTCAAATGTAACATGCATAACGTTAGAAATTTTCCCATCTCAAAATTGCACATTTCGATTGATATGAATTATATCAACGCATTTTATAATATGTATATAATGTATATTCAATTATTTAAAAACATTCATAGCTAATTCTAAATGTACTGGAATTACACTAAACGAAACGTATATATCCCTAATTCCTTTTTAATACAGGCAAATGGTAGTTGAACCTTGCAAAAACAGTATTCGGTTTCATTGTCGTTCCCTCTAGTTTTTCGGTGTGCTGAATCCATATCTGGAGTTCTCCAACAAATTTTCCTGGTCCGTTTTGAGATATTCGTGAAAACAGCCAAATTTTCCCTTTCTTGGTTTTTATTCTTGATTCCAAAATGTGTGTATGGTAGCAACTAAAATAACAACCCAGACCTTCCTTGAAGTAGACTAAATTTGCACAATTTGAAACCAAATGGTGTATGCACTGATGTAAGTCTAACAGTGTCGGAGTTATTTACAGCACAATATTAGAAAAAATGCTAATCCTATAAGAAAAATTTGAGAAAAATGATCAGAAGTTGTATAAAATATTTTTAACTCAATTCAGACTCAGAACGACAGGAGTAGATTGAATACCCCGACTCATAAATTGCAAAAAAAACATGAAACGAGGAAATTGGAAATTGGTAATATACGATCTGAACTCTTTCCATGACTTGAAAACTTGGCAATTCTTCCATGAATTAATATTCGTTTTGTATATGTAAGATGATTATATTTATGAAATAGTAATGACTGTTAACAAAATTATGCCCAAAAAACTTTGTTTAAAAAAGTCTTGTTTGAATGCGCCTTTTGGTATGGAAGGGCAATGCATTCCAGAAGTCTCATCTGATCATTAGGCAGTGGCTGTTGTAGGGAAGGATTTTAATCTCCTTGTATTGCTAATAATAGGCTTGTCAACTTCAGTCTTCAGTCAACGTCTATTTCCTCAAACCATAGGAATAAGGGATAGCCCTTTCTATACGTGATTTCATCTAAATACAGCAATGAATCAATGGCTGTTTCAACACATTCTCTTTTGAGCACGTTGCTGTGATAATACATCCGCCTTATTCAACCAAGGAAATGCGGAAACCTCTAAATTTTGAACAAAAACCCTGTTGAAGATGCTTTGTATGGTGGAAACAAGTAAGTGCCCCTAGATGAGCTACGGTACATGATATGTTCTAAGTCTGCACCCTGATGTTAATAAATCCTCAGGAGACGGAGAAGTTTGGGTGGAGCCAAACAAGCCACAGCCTACAGCCCATAACTTCTAGCCAACTTTCTGTACCTGCAAAAAAGTTGCACAACGACAGGAAGTATTCTGAATTGTAAAACATTATGATATAATATACAAACAACAATTTCGAGATATTCACAACATGATAAACACATAACATTAATATAAAGAATATGTAAAATAGATGATGAACATCAGCAACCGGTTCAAGGTGAACTTGATTAACTGTTCTAGCATCTCACAATTTTTTGGCATTTTTTTCTTGAAGTTATTCTGGAGGTGGAGAAGCAACCAGGACCTTCTGGACCAGGGCATCTCGATACTTGAGCGGGTCGTAACAAGAACGTTTAAAATCAAAGTTTCTTGCGACTAATTATGTTCATAATTATTGATATTTTCCCAATATAATCATAATCTTGCTTATAAGACAAAAGTGAAGTGAAACCATGTAAGAAACGCGAGGTTTGCAAGTCATGAAAGGAAAGGGTTCAGATTGAATCTTATCGAAATCCAATTTCTTAATTTTTTATATTTTGCAAAATAAATGATTGAAGATCGAAAGTATTCCTACAACTTCATATTGCAAGTGCAAAAAAGTTTGCACAACGGCAGAAAGTATCCTGCAGCAATGAGCATCGCTATTATCTCAAAGAAGAAGAAGATCTAAATGATAAACATCAGCAACCAGTTGAAGGTAAACTTGATTAACTGTTATAGTATCTCACACTTTTTTGGCATTTTTTTCAAAGATATTCTAGAGGTGGAGACGCACCACGACCTTCTGGAGTACAGTGCCTTTCGATACTGAAGCGCGTCATATAACAAGAACTTTTAAAATCGAAGTTCCTTGGGCCTAATTATGTTGATAATTATTGATATTTTCTCAATTTAATCATAAACTTACATATAAGACACAAGTGAAGTGAAACCATGGAAGAAACGCGAGATTTGCAAGTCATGGAAGGAAAGGGTTGAGATTGAATCTTATCAAAATCCAAATTCTTAATTTTTTATATTTTGCAAATTTAATGATTGGAGTTTTACTACAACTTCATATACTTCTGAAAAATTTCCTCGTGTAGTCTCACTGCTATTTATTTCTCCCATTATTCAGCGCAAAATTTGACCCAAAACATAAAATATCAGTTTTTGGACAAATTAACCCATTTTTGAAGTGGTGTAAATCTCGAACACCGTTCGACTTACAGTACTGTGGTTGGATTCAAATTGTGGCAAATTCAGTCTTCCTTGAAAACGATGTCGTGATTTGATTTTTCGCTACAACACATACTTTTCGAAATTTTAAGCAAAAACAAGAATGAGCGAGAATTTCCCTATTTTTTACGAATGTTTCAAAACGCACTAATAAATTTTGTAGAATACCTCCAGATCCCGATTGAGCGCCCCAAAGAACTTACGATATGATGATAAAACAGACCACTGGATTTTTTGCACGGATAGGGCGTATTTTGAAACCGTTTGCCTGGGTTATTTTGTAATAATAACTATCATAAATTATATTCGTGTAGGTAGTATCAAAGTTTTGGCAAAATATTTTTCGTCCAGATTTATTTGAGAAGTTATTCAAAATGAATGCAGTTACTCATGTTCATGTAGTTATAGAGGTATTGATAAATGTGTTGTCACAGAGTATGTCTATAATAACGCACGTGCAATAACATATTTTCACTGTTTTATCAAAAATGTCTTATAATATGGTGCTTATAAGTCACACTTATGAGTTCATATATTAGGTACTTCATATAATGCCAAAAAACACTCCCACCATATATTTCGAACGACTGATGTTAAAAATTTGATTTCAGTTGCGAACAAAATTTTTTATGCAACCGTCAAAAAATATTTTTTCTATAATAAGTAATATGAACTTAATACATATGCTCAGCTTGATATGAAAAATAGTGTTGAACTGGATTATTGGATTTTTTATAATAGTTAACCGCACATGGTGTCATGGTACCGTAAGAGAAAAAAGGTTCACTTCGTAAATTGTTGTCATTTTTTGACGTTCGTAGAAAAAGTGGCATTCTGTACAAATAAAATATATATGGGTACGCACGATGTTCTTCAAACATAATAGGAATTCCTTTTCGTGCGCTCCAAGAGCGCATGTGTATAGTCTATGCAAAGTCAATTGGAGCATCTACCTTTTTTATAAACTACACCGTGTCCCAGCTAAAATATCCCCTCCTGTAAAAAATCAACCGCGCAATCGAATGACTTGAAATTTGGTAACCCAGTATATTTGATGATGCTCACTCGAAATATGCTATTAAATAATTCCGAGGTATACAGGGTCACATCGAAGTGCACCCGGACTTTCTTATTTGATTAGGGACACCCAGTATATTATTCCATATTCGAGTAGAGTTTATTATAACAAATTCAACAATGCCGGGTTTGATGGGATTTTTTCAAACGACTACGAAGATATGGCAAAAAATTAAACAATTCAATGAAAAATTTATATGATTAGATTTTATTAATATAACACGATTGAAATCGACTGATGGGTGTCCTGCACATAACTACATACCCGTAAAGCATTATCTTCGCCATCGGTTAGGAGAAAATCTAATAACCACCAATTGTCTTGATGGTGATAGCAACTTGCCAGCTCGGCTGCTAGACCTCACCCCACTTGATTTTTATTTGTGGGGCTACTTGAAACAAACAACAAACTTACAGCAGAATGGACGTCATATTGAGCAGTTGAGGTTTGAATTATTTTTTTTGTCATTCGATTTCAATCATGTTATAATAATAAAATCTAATCATGTAAATTTTTTATTTAATCGTTTTTTTTGGCATACCTTCGTAGTTGTTTGAAAAAATCCCATCAAACCCGGCATTGTTGAATTTGTAATAATGAACTCTACTTGAATATGGAATAATATACTGGATAAAAATAAGAATCTCTTCAAAAAAAATTGGTACCTACTTGGTAAACACCTTGATTGGGGTTGAGTTGAAAAACAGCTTTCTGCTGATACTCCGCCTATTCATCATTGCAGATAGGTATATAAGGTATGGAAAATTATATTTGTCTTTTGATTTTTATTTGTGCGATTTTTTCTGCAAATGATGAATAAAGACGATTTATTATTATTATTATTATTATTATTATAAACACAGTGTAGCACTTTTATTCAGACTATATTATAACAAATTGTGAAAAATATCGAAAATGGTTTTCTCGAAATTTTTGTTCGTCCCGTATTTCGAAAGAAAGGCTTTCAAAAATCAACGTAGGTGATCCATTCTTACAGTGGAGGTGATATAAATATATAAATGAAAGAACTTACAGTCACAACTCCACCACATAAAATTTTTTAATAATGACCATCAACGGTCATGGACATAAGTAAGGACATGTTTCGAAGGATTAATCCTTCATCATCAGCAAATGTGTCAAAAGAAAGCATTGTTTCTTCTTACAGATTTTCTTTTGACACATTTGCTGATGATGAAGGATTAATCCTTCGAAACATGTCCTTACTTATGTCCATGACCGTTGTGGTCATTATTAAAAATGTTTATGTGGTGGAGTTGTGACTGTAAGTTCTTTCACCCCTCCTGATTTTCAAAAATCATTCCTCAAATAGTCCATGAAGAAATCCCTTGAATTTTTGCTGCATGTTCTATAAGTACTTCTAGTTCTTCACAATGTTAAGTTCAATACTTGTAGGGCATACTATAAAACATACCATACAGACTCAAAAAATATTTTTGCCACTTTTCCACAGATGGAACTACTATGAATCGATCTCGCTATTGTTTTATCATTTATATACAATAAGCAGATGTGTACCGACAACAATATTCAATCAACAACAAATATTCAATTTATCCGTAAATATATCGTGATTCGGAATTCATATACCGGGTGTCCCGCAGTATACCTGTTCCAATAATGGATTCTCTCAGTCATTTCGAAAGTATGAAATTTTAAAATTTCATGATCTCCAATTCGTTCAAGGAACCTTCAACTGAGGAAAACGAGAATTGAAAGTCACTTCCGGTTTGACCGGAAGTGACTCTAACTTCTTCATTTCAAATAGCACCCTGTATATTTTTTGCAATTTTTGGTTTCTACTCAAAATAACCTTTCCAACGATGCATCACACTTTGCATTTTACAATTGATTTGATAGAGAAAACGAAAATTGAAATTTGAAATCGAAAGAATTGCAGTAGACTACGATATTTTGTGTACATAATGATTTGTTCCTCAATAATTGATGATTCATGAACAATTTTGCATTCGAGATGATGAAGAGAACGTCAAATTTCAAATTATTATATAGAAATATGTAGTAGAACTGGAAGAATTAATGATTCTTAAATGAAAACCTTAGTGTGCCATGGAAACATTCGAATACATTTGTTAGTATCTTTGACAGTTTATAATTCTCAATGGTTGTGTGCGAAATTTGAGAATAAATAACCGTGAAAACGATATGATAACTTCACAATTCAAGAGAAATTAGATATGATACTGATTTTTATTCCAAATTTCAATTTGTCGTTTTCTTCATCATATCAAATGTAAAATACAAAGTGTGATACATCGTTGGAAAGGCAATTTTGAGTAGAAAGCAAAAATTGCAAGAAATATACAGGGTGCTATTTGAAATTAAGAAGTTAGTTCAATTTTCGTTTTTCTCAGTTGAAGGTTCCTTGAACGAATTGGAGATCATGACATTTTCAAATCTGTTTCTTTCGAAATGACTGAGATAATCTATTGGAACAGGTATACTGGGACGCCCGGTATACTCTGTTTCCTAGATTTCTTTTGATACTTCTATTACTTTTGTGGCCATATGGCATTTTGGTACTAGTAGTTTTGAAATATTTCGACAGATGACACTTATACAAATGCTATTTTCATGAGAATTATTTGCTATTATAAATCGAAATGGAGGAGTTATGGATGCAATTGTTATTTGGTAGTACCTATCTGAAGAACACCATACAACTCAATTTTTTCAAATGGGTATATAGATTAACAAAAAAGTCAAGGGTTGATCGAAATATCACTGAAATATACTCTGCTATACACCTATACCTACACGTGGTTTGATATTAGATGATGAATTTTGTTGAGATATAATTTCAAATCCAGTTATGATCAATTTGAGGGATATAACTACCATAACCAAAAAATGTTTGGAAATTTTCGCAATTGAAAATGATACAAGAGATATTCCGGCTGATCATTCAATCCATCTGAGACAAATTGAAATCCGAGTTGAAATCAAAACAAAAATTGCAGATATTTGTTTGTGAAGTTCCAGTACCAATATTAATATTAAAATGGTCACATGGAGTGACACGTGATAGTACTAAAGTAAAAAGTCTAACATCCCAATACTTCAGTGCATTATTATATATATATTATATATATATTTATATGTAATTATAATAATCATAATAAGTTAGGAAGTATGAAGGCATATAGATAGTTTCATATTATTTATACATTTTTAAAAGATTCATTTCTCAAAAAAAAGTGTATCAGTACCTGATATTATTTTAGATTAGTATCAACATTCTGTATAATATCAAGTTAAGAATACAAAAAAGCTATTCAAAATTAACGATAGCTATCACAAATAATCGCTTATTATTGCTTGGAGAAGTCCAAGCTATATCGGAGGATGATCAACATTTACAATTGATACTCGGCAACAAATTATATGTATGTATATAGGGTGTTCCGAAATTTGAGTCCTATCATGCTGGTTTGCAAGTATTTGCCAAAACCCAGAGCGATATACTATACAGGGTGGCCCACGGTCGATGGTACCTTAGACGTATACGGAAAACGGTACATTGGATTATCCTGAAAATTTGGTTACTCTAATAAGCGTTTGTGGTCTAACGATTCAAAGTATTTTCAGCGATGCAGCGTTGCCACTTTTACCAAAAAGTAGCATCATCTTTGTTATTTCAAATGGAACACCCTGTATTTCATTGCGTTTTTAGATTCTCCTCGAAGAGCTGATTTCATCAATGCATCACACTTGGGGTCTAGCAGGAATAATTACAGAGATATAGGGTGTTCAAAATCGAGATTTTTCAATTTCAGGAATTTTTTGTGTCGAAACTATTCATTATCGATCAAAACGGCTTACATGTCCCTATCTTAACTTTTGATTCACTATCTACTGACATTTAATTGGAACAGATACAGGGTGATCAAAATTCTGAATCTTGGACCATCCTGTATTTTTTCCAATTGAATGTCGGTAGATAGGTAATCAAAAGTTAATATAGGGACATGTAAGCCGTTTTGATCGATAATGAATAGTTTCGACACAAAAAATTCCTGAAATTGAAAAATCTCGATTTTGAACACCCTATATCTCTGTAATTATTCCTGCTAGACCCCAAGTGTGATGCATTGATGAAATCAGCTCTTCGAGGAGAATCTAAAAACGCAATGAAATACAGGGTGTTCCATTTGAAATAACAAAGATGATGCTACTTTTTGGTAAAAGTGGCAACGCTGCATCGCTGAAAATATATTGAATCGTTAGATCACAAACGCTTATTAGAGTAACCAAATTTTCAGGATAATCCAATGTACCGTTTTCCGTATACGTCTAAGGTACCATAGACCGTGGGCCACCCTGTATAGGTCTCGGAATGAATTCGTTATAAACTTGATTTGTCTTATAATTCGGCACTTTCATTTTCCTCCTAAAATCCTCATATTTTGATCAGAAATTCAATGGACATTTCGTTTATGGTTTAATTTAAGGAATTCAGTGCCAAATGTTAACAAAAAAAGTAGTGGTTTACGAATCATTGCAACCCAATGTTTTTATTCAAATTTCGACACATTTTGTGTCCTGCTGTGAGGGAACACCCTTGTATTTTGGAATAGAAAGTGTTACCCAATTCAAAAATGTTTCCAAGATGTAGTAGTGAAAAATACGGGTGGTATATAAATTATTCATTTATTTCAACTTACTCTTCAAAAATAAAAAATCTTTATCTGGCTTAGCTTAGTTTTTTTTTGTCTGGAATACCCAACAGAGAATTTTAACAATATCCAATGTACTGGGCCGGTGTTTGTGAATCACAAATTACCACCCTTACTCCCTGACACGTTTTCAGAACATCCTTAGTGGTAATACGTTTCTCAAATTTTCTAAGCAATATGACTGATTAATTATGTTCATTTTGTTATTCTTGTGAAAATTTCGTATTCCGCATAGTTCCGAAGGAAAAAAATGTTTTCTCAAATAATGCTAACTGCTTTTCCTAATGAAAGTTCAATATCATTAGAACAAAACATTTAGTTGACAGTGGAAACAGAGGCTGAACGTTTTTTTTTTTAAATCAATGTTCGCTCATCTTCATCAATATATTACAATTTTATCAAACTTCTACTAGGAATATCTGTCAGCATTATTTAAGAAAACATTTTTTTGTTCGGAACTTAGCGGAATACAAAATTTCCACAAGAGTAACAAAATGGAGATAATTAATCAGTCCTCGTTCAAAACATTTGAGAACCCTATGGTTTCAACCTTTCTACAATTTCTTTCCTATTTCTTTGATTACTGAAAGAAGGGTTATACTCTAAAATGCACTTTTGTCGGATTTCATCCCATTTGTTTCACTCATTTTTGAACAGCTTACAAAAACGTGTTTTAATGTCAATAACTTTGATCTCGACTCACGGACAAATGGTAAATTTTTCAATATAAATAAGTTAGGTCCAAACAACTTATTTTGAACTGTACTTCACATGGTAGCAGCTTTATGTCACAGCAATTTTGTGACACCCTGTATTCGTTTTTTATACCATTGAATACTGTTGAAACTTCTCGAGTTTATCACATCGACATGATCACATAAAACAGCGCCAAAAAACAATAAAATAATAATTTTTGTATCTAGAGCGTGAAATGCCACTTTGGTGATCGAGATCTGATTTTTTTAACGAGGCGTAGCCAAGTTAAAAAAATAGTCGAGATGACCAAAGTATTTCGCGCTCGAATTGCAAACAACATTTTTTCTACAAACGTCAAAAATATAGTTCTGAAGTTAAAATATGCTTAGCTTGATATTAAAAATAGTGTTGAACTGGCTTAAAAGGCCTCCCCCTATCCTCCCTAGGTACGCACGATGTTCCACGAACATAATAGGAATTTCCTTTCGTGCGCTCCAAGAGATGAAACAAAGTTATTGTTGAACATTCGGAAATAAATGATTTCGTGGATGCTTGCTCGATCAAGGACCATAAAACTAAAATATAAATATCTCATATATTTTACATAACAATAATGCGCGAAGTAGATACTTCGCGCACTGTTTTACTTCGCGCATTGTTTTGTGCAAGGTATCATGGTAACGTAGGAAACTGAAAAAAAAGTGTCACTTCGCAATTTTTTATCGATGCGCGAACCTTGCCATTTTTTGATGTTTGTAGAAAAAACAATTTTTTCCTAGTTATCACTCCTTGAAATTAGTCGTCGGACTACAGTGATACAATATTAATACTCATCATAACATTGTTTTATTTATGCGCTACATCATTATGCAAAAAGGAGAAAAATAGGGTACAGAAAAACCAAGACTATATACAAATTTTTCGTTGAATAATGATAGCTATAGCTGAAATTAATTTGCCTTGGAGATAAAATTCCTGATGTTTCTACTTTTAACTCTGAAATCAAAGATGAGGATAAGTAAATTTATATACAGACCCATCAAATATCAAGAACGAATCAATGAACATTGATGAATCATTAATTCATCGTATAGACATAACTTAACTGAAACTCAAGTCAATACCAAGCCTAACACTGAATAAAAACCTTCAATAACAGTTATAGTATATCTTGATGATTTAACGAAAAATTTGTATTCTTGGTTTTTCTGTGCATTATATTTTGTTTGCTTTATTCATGGCCAACCACACTGAAAATGTATGACAATTAAATTTCAAGCAGTATAATAACCAGCAAAAAATGGTTCCCTCTGTTTTTTGGCGCCGTTTCATGTGATTTTCATGGGATTTGTTAGCCCATTCCCAAAATGATGATAACATAAAAAACGAATATGGCGCCCATAAGGAACATGAAAGTTGCATGGTAAATCTCTGACAATCTTAACTCCTTTGTTATAATCAATTCGCAAAATGTAAAATTTACCGTTTAGGAAATAGCAACACTGTCCCTATGGAATCCGAAATCCGGAATAACATTTTAGTTACGCAAATATGTGCAAATAATAGACAAATAAAAATTATTTTTTGAAGGATATGTTTCATCACAGTCGGCCGTGACATAATGATGACTCATAAATAATTTATATACCACCTGTTACGTACTTTCGAGTACAAAATCCTGAAAAAATATTTGAGCTCTTTCTACTCCAAAATATCGCGATGGCTACCGAACTTGAAGCCAGACACTCTGTATATCTTAGGTGCGTCGAAAACAATGGTATCGGACCTTTCAACTGCATTTGTTCGGAATGTTCACCCAAAATATACATTGAATTCAGTCAGAACAGAAACATATAAATCTTTATAAGTGTATATGTATATCAGCATACATTCAAATTAAAAATATATTTAGAACATGTCAACTAACCACTCATACACGATCATACGGTATATCTGGATTTCTTTCTGGATACACTGCAAGATCACGCTATATTTGTCATACAGGGTGTCTCGAAAAGAGTCAAAGTATATAAATTATTGCTTAGTCATACCACAATTTCATCACACCAGAATTGCTAGATTACATTACAACAAATAATATAATTTTATATAGAAACAATGATGAAATCCAAGAGAGAAAGCTACAGCTGCTTATATATACAAGAGAGAGGTAATTAGAGGTAGTGAATCAATCATGAAGTGCCCATATGCCAGTCCATGGAATGGACTCTGTGGACAGTAAAATTAGTGATTAGCCTAACACATCTAAATATAGTTTTAAATAAAGTAAACATTGTGTCCCAAACTTCAATACATTTCATTGCTTGTTATAGTGTTGGCAATCCAACGAATATCGCCTAGATGCATCGAGTTCTGAAATGTTTGCCGAATACCTACCGAATATTCGGAATTGTTCAATCAGTATTCAGCAATTGATATTTGGTTACTACCCCAGTAGCACAATTATGTCCCATGGACATCCTCAGGACGTCCATTGGACGTTTGAATTTGGAACCGTGGACGTCCATTGGATGTCTGTGAGACGCACTTGAGAACCAACTAGGGATGTCCAGGAACAACTATTGAATACTTAATCCTACAGTAATTCTCATCAAGCACTACGAAGGACATCTGTTGTACAACCTATCTGCAACGCTGAGGGATGTTGATTGAATATACATAGAATGTCCCAGAGACGTACGATTTATTCTTAAATTTGAATATATCTGGGTCTCCCTAGGACCAGATATTGCATAACTGATGAGATCCAGTTGAGATGATAGTCCATAGAAGGTCCCCAATAGATCCTGAAGAAGATTCTCATGGATGTCCAATGGACTTACGTAAAGGACATTTATGGGGAGAATTTATAACTCACGAGCAGTCGATCGTCGGCGAGGTGTAAGTTAACGACCTCGCAAGGACAATATATTGAACGTACCTGCCGGGACGTCTGAAGGACGTTATTTCTAGGACATTCGCTTACGTAAAGAACATTTATATAGAATATCTTTCCGAAGTCCTGATACCAATGTATACCACCGATGGATATATGTCCCTTAGGACACATTACAAATCGTATCCAGGTCGTTGTGAAGACGTCCTTGGGACGTCGATGAGACGTTGTACTCATGACGTCTCATGAAATTATATTTCCTAAAGAATATTCTTGTACTTATTACTTAGATGAACATTTAGATTATCAATAGGAGTTCCTTCCGGAGTCGAAAGAGTTCATGTACCAATTGGGATACGATACTCGAAATATTAAGGGCGCCGTGCAGAAAAGAAATGTACCCTCTGGGACATTTCATGGTTGTTCTAGACATTATATAAGATCTGAAGTCATGCCAGAATATTCACTACTTGGTACTGTACTACTGAAGTAACGTTCAATATTATATCCCATCAGGGCCATACCAAGGACGCCCTTTTATGGGCATTGTACAATATGTACCACGTCAGACGTCTGAAGGATGCAATTTCTAGGACATTTGAAATAATGCACCAGCTGGGACAGTCCATGGACGTCCTTGCTCGGACATTGCATGCGATGTACACGGGATGGGACGTCCCAAGGACAATTATTTCTGGTCTGGGCCATTCAGACTTGAATTGTACCGAATAAGGACTTCGTGAAATAGTCCAGCAAAATACCACTCTTCTGAAGAATCTTCTCATACAAGTCTGAGCTTATTATTGTTGGCCCAATCTTGTTGCCAGCAATACTTTTACATGAACAGCAAAACGACAGAATTATCTTAAATATTGCGAGAGAGACCATCGTGATAATACTATGGAAAACAACATCCGAAAACATTTTTGTCCAAATATCCCGTTGACATTGACAAGTTGCTCATTTCTCTTGTGCCAAACTCCTACTTCTCAAGGAGTGGGGTTCTTGTCAATTATCATGAAATACCCAGCAGACATATCTTGTGTGTGCTGGCGAACCAATGGCCCATTCATTTTGTCGATTGCATACTGTTGGCACAATTTATCGGTGATGAAAAAGTACTTATTCATTGCTCTGGTTTCATTATAGTGCTAATATATATAATAATGTTCTTCATGGAAAATCTAAAAATGCAATGAGATATTCTATTTGAAATACCTAAAAAAGTCCTTTCTACTTTTTGATAGAAGCGGCAACACTGCATTGCTGAAAATATTCCAAATGATGAGAGCGTATCCTAAAGTGTAAGCATGCATATTTCCATGGATTTCTCCCGACTGATTCTCGATATAAAGATAGTGTAAGCTCGTCGTGACATACCCTGTATATCATTGGCTTATCATTATAAACGAGAGTGGTTCACTGTGGAACAGATTTCACCCTACTTTTGTGCATGTGACTCCATTCATTGTCAGATATGTGAAGTGAACAAGTGAATAGGCAGGAACTTGTATGAGTGCATTGAATATTGATTTTGACATGACCTCAAATTATTTGTGTGAGAAAAAAACTACTCAATTTTCAACAGGGATACACTGAAAATATGCCTTTGTCATCAATGGGCCAGCAATGAATAAGCAATGAATGGGAAGTACAGCTTTGCCAATATTGGCGTTAAGTCGGCCATTGGTCAACTTTTATGATTTACCATTTAAAAATTCCAAACATTATGCCAATGATGATCCACTGCTTGGTTATGTATTGATGTTTGCTGGGTAATCTCATTATCAATGTCCTAGGGATGTATTCTAGCGATATTACACCTGATAATTTCACCATGAAGGAATCGGGATCAGCAAGAATGCGAACTTTCGATGGATTGGCACAAATAAATCGAATGCATACATTTCAGTTGACGTTCATAAGACTTGCATGATTTATTTCATTGTTTGCCAACACTATTCAGTTGAATGAAATTGTCACCAATGAAAATGACAAACATGTTGAAACGAAGCACATCCAAATTTTCAACAACATGATTCCATCGAATAGCTTTAAAGGGATAGAAGCAGCATCACTATAAGTTTTGTATAAAAGTTGAGGGACGTCATATGAAATTTTTGATATTCTCATAAATAAGTATATATCCGATAGTTGGTTGAGATATTCATCGAGTAATTAACTATACCATAGTATGTATATAATATATTGTAGAGTAGGTAAATTTACAGAATCCAATAAGATTAGTTAATATATAATTTAACACTGGCATACAAACAGAATCATTCACACAAACTCGGAGTCTGAGCGAGAGGATCGTTTTTTTCTTCACAAGTCGCTAAAAATCTATTGATTACAATAATGGTGCTGGAGATTCACGGTTTTCAATGCAAAGTTAGGTCGAAACACTGAATTGATTAACAAATATTTGTACATTTTTATTTACACATACACCACGCTTCTCTCTCAGACAAGGAGCACATCAACCATTTCAATATATTATAACACAATTTGTACAATGAAGAAAATACAAATAAGTACAACTCGTGGCAAAGATGTGGATTTTGTCATAATATTAAATCATATAATTTGTTTAATATTATTAATAGAGAGAAAAATGTACTTATTTTGCACAACTGTAGTCCGGAAGTCAGTTAACAGTAATGATTTCACATCATTCCAAGCAAGCTCAGCTCATGATCATTCTCGTTATAAAATCAACACAATGTCGAACCCAACAAAATTGACAAGATATATACCGGGTAGTCCGAAAAATTGGATTTTGACTTCCAACAAAAACTTTTCTATTCATGAATTTCTTCATAACTAGGTCTCAAAACTCTGTAGATATTCTAAAGCCGTTTGATAGAGAAAAATATTACCTTTTCAATGATATACAACAAGTGGACATTCATTTTCAAAATGGTGGTACAGGATATATTCCTTTTAAAATCAATATGGCGACACTGTGACCATGCGAACAGTTTTATTTATAGCCAATCAGGATTTCTTTCGAAAATTCTTTTAAATGACTTTCTAATCTATTGGCTTTTCTTCTACATTCTGAATAGAAAATGATTAATATTTATCATGAGTTAGTATTTACAAGATCTTGTCTTTGGGTTAGGTTTTGGAAATATATTTTTTTACTAGCGTGCGGAAAAATCCACTATCCCGCACTCATCTTAGTGTTGAAAGAGTCACTTATAAAGTAACGTTAAGTTTTTTGAGATTATACTGACATTTTGATATTTGATAATAATAAACGTTAATTAATGTTAACTTCTGTTTTTTTTCCGCACACTAGTAGATGAAATAGTGTACCTAACACGTGCGTAGTGACTTTTCCGCACGCGATTGCTGGTCGAACTCCGCTAAGCGTCGTTTGACCATCTGCAATCGCGTGCAGAAAAGCATCACTTTCCGCACTTGTTAGGTGAACTACTATTTTCTATTCGAGTAATGAGAAAGACAACTTTCAATGACTTTCTAATTGAAAATGAATTGAGAGCGTGGTGTCTCAAGCATTTATCTGTAGATGCTGACTCATACTTCAATATTAATTCAAAAAAAGTACCATTCTATATTTGAAATTTTCAAGATAAGAGAAAGAATGTCACGGATTACTAAAAAGAATGGATACAAACTCTTGCTCCATTTGCTATTTCATTAGGTCGCTTGACGAAAACTCGTCCGATGATGTCACAGTGTCGCCATATTGATTTTAGAACAAATGTCTACTACGTGGCCATTTTAAATCGAAATGAACACTTGTGATATGTCATCGAGAAGCGAATTTTTCGCTCTATATAAAGGCGTGAAAATATCTACATGGTTCCATCCAAAATTCTCAACCTAGGTTTATTCCCTTTTGAAAAATATGGATTTTGAGGAACCAAATCTTTTGGCCACCCGCTTTATCCGCCAGCATTGTTAATATTCCTAGAAGGAATATAATTATTCGAAGGAATCAAGAGATAACCAAAAAAATGTTGTGAAAATGTTTTGTTAGAAGATGAAAAACACCATACTTTCATTGTTGCTATAACCCATTGTTAGAGTATATATCTAATAGTTTTTGTTTCACCCTGAGCCTGCTTGAAACTCATTCAGTTTGACTGCCCCCCAGACCATTACATCAGCAATTGAATATTCAGCAAAATCGTTTCCTTTCATTAATTAATTTATTTTAAAATTACACACTTAGTGAAGATGACTTTTAGTGGACGATGAGACAATGGAGAACAAGGTATGGAGTGATAAGTGACAGTGGCGACAGGTTAATATAATATAATGTATTTATATGGCACGCTCATATCACTCAACGCGCGCTGTTTCACACTGCTGACCAATCAGATCGACGTTTAACTACGGTTCAGTTTAACAAGACGGCAAGTCATTACGGGATCCTGCGGTTCTTCAAACGACTAATGTTGGATTTATGCAACATTTGCATAGTCCTAATTATAGTCTTGGTCATGATTTTAAGCATAACTATACCTTTTCAATTTCTTTTTCGGGATCGGTAGGTTATATTTCGGAAAAAGTGATCTCGATATCAGAATTGGTTAGTTCGATTTCAGAAATGGTAAACTCAATTTCAGAATCGGTGAGATGAATTTCAGAAAAAGTCCATTGTATTTCAGAAATGGTAAGTTTTATTTCAGAATTATTGGTAAGTTCAATTTCAGAAAATGAATCCTTATATGTGTTTGAAATGTTTTTAATTGTAAAAGAGAAGATTGTTTACAGTGGGATGAAACGGTGTTTGGGAGCGTGCGTTCGAAATGGGCATTCTGCAGATACCATAGTGGTAGTTCTGGATGATGCACCTGCACATTCAAGAATAGAAGAGATATGCATGGAGGAAGAATTTCAAGATGTTATATTCTGCAGATTGGCACCTTACAGTCCTATGTTGAACTTGTTTGAACATATATGGAGTGCCTTCAAGTCAGAAGTGAAGAGATTTTTGCAAGAGCATTGCCAAAGGGTCATAGCCGGGGATCCAAACAGATTGCTCAACCAGATAGAATTCAGACTACGATGTCTTGAAGAATGTGCAGATCATTCAATGAGAATGATAACACCTCAAATGTGTTTGCATTCTTATAATCATGTGCAACGCCACTATCCTTCTGCGATTCGGATGGAAGATATGTCTGTGGATTAAATTGAGATTATAATTATGTTATTGAATTGTTTTTGAAAAGTTAAATATTGTAAATATAGTTTGTTAATTTCACATGCAATTGACAACATTTCAAACAAATATAAGGATTTATTTCCTGAAATTGAACCTACCAATTCTGAAATACAACTTACCATTTCTGAAATTGAATGGACTTTTTATGAAATTCATCCCACCGATTCTAAAATTGAGTTTACCATTGCTGATTCGAACTAACCAATTCTGAAATCGAGATTACTTTTTCCGAAATATAACTTACCGGCCGTTTACACACCAATTTTAGTCTTCAGCATAAGCACAAGCTTAATAAATGACCTTGAAAGTTATAATTTGAAATTTTATGCTTATGCCTATGTGGATTCGGCGCATGCTCCTTTGATAGAATTGTTGATGATTTAATTTTTACATGTTCCGAAAATGATATTATGAGAAAGCTCAGGTGTTGATGAGTTTGATTGATGATTTTCCTCATCTCTCATACAAAAAGAACCACAAATTCTCACATGAGTCTTATGCCTAAATCAAGTTTTAATGTCTCTGGATAAATACCTCAAATCTTCAGGAAAAAAATTAATACTGAGACTATGCTGAGAACCAAGGACTATGCAAATGTCGCATAAATCCGCCATAAATTGAAAGTGAAAATTGTGACCCAAACGTTTATTTGCTGTGTCACTACTTGTTTTGGTCATTTTTACCTATACATATAATTTCATTAAACAAGTTGAGGAGGCCAAAATTGAGCTCATACAAAAAAAAAAAACAAAATGCTCAAAAACAAATGGACCCCTCAGATGTTTGACGTGACTTTTTTCAAATTGCGATAATTTTTTGGGAATCAGATTTATTGTTCAATGCTCATCAAAGTTTCCCAGTCATGACATAATACAGGTTGTCAATAAAAGGTCTGTACAAAAACTCAGCACATACTCCTGAGGTCAAAATTCCCCGATATAAAGCAACTTACATTTGTCCAAAAATGCTCCGGTTATGAGATACGGTGTGGTGAAGTTTGAAACAAAAAAACGACAAGTACACTTCAAAATAGTATTTTGAAGAACCCATTTTTGCTATGCTGATTCAGGAAACTGATTGCATCCACGAAGATAACAGCAAACATTTTTTTATTCAAAATAATTTGAATATTCCGGTGCGGCGTCGAACACTAAATATCGGAATATCTCTAAAATATCTTACTTTAGCGGTTCTTCACAAGGGTGCATTTTTTGCTTGAAAATATTCAGGAAATCATTTCCTTTACAGAAAAAGTAGGAAGCTACACTGAGGAAAAAGTTATGGCCATTCTGAACCATAAGAAGTGCATTGCAGGGCGCCCTCTAATGGCCACAGTAAAAAGGTGCCCAGTATTCGGATTTCGCACTCCAAAAAAACCTCCACCTTTAAGATATGTTCATGAATTTTGAAGAATTATATGGTTATTTTTCAAATTTACCACCCCGTTTATCGGAAACGAAGCAATTTCGATATTTGAGATAGTTGCTTCAAATCGGCTTATTTTGACCTCAGGAATAGGTGCTGAGATTCTGTACAGACGTTTCGGGGACACCCTGTATAGTGTAACATAATAGAAAGAATTTTAAGAGCTCTCGTATTCCTCAGAAGATGTTTAATCCTTCTGCAAATCATATATCACAAATCTTCAAGTCAATATCTTGAAATGGTTTTGAAACTTTCGACCATTTCGAGATATTTCCTGAAAGATTTGAAGAATATGATTCGCAGAAGGATGAAAAAATTCCTGGAGAATACGGGAGCTCCAAAACTTTATCGATTATATAAAACAATTTCTGAAAGAAAGGACGCATCTTTTGAACACGCATTCCGATTGAGAATCGTCTAATACCAAAAAAAAGTTATGGCATATAGAGGAAGGTAAAAAATTTGAGTGGTCCACTTTTTTCTGTGAGCACTTTATTACCAGTTAGACGCACCCTGATGAAGTTCCTCCTATTATTCAATCTATCTTTCCAATCTCATTGTATTTTTTACACACATCTAGTGGTACCGTGCATAACTCTTTGATTTTTGACAGTAGAAAAATGTTTTTTTCTCAACTGATATATTTCTCTCAGAATACACAAGCAGGAAAAAATAAAATTTTTGATTGACCGCCTTTTATATTCCCTCACTAATATTTCGCTACCAATGCTATTCAATGGTGAGGAAATATTAAGGGTGTTCTTATGTATAATTGTTAGACTTTCTGCTGCTCCCTTTATATTTTTCCAGATGATAAAATATATCGGTTTATTCTAACAGAAATAGAAGAGTACTGCAGAAACTAGCCTAAAAATCACATTATATATATATACTGGATACTTTGAACAACATTTTGACTGCCTTCAAGCTTTCTTTATCATGATTCATATGCCATATCAGTCCTAAATCAAATTCGGTATCATCGTAGAACTATAAATAACTTCGTGACTCTGAATTCCGTTTGCCTCAAACATAAAGGGTTCAAGAAGAATTCCATCATTCCAAGATCATGGGTAGGATAGGACATACTACTTCGAGAATCTTTAAGAATAACGATTATAAAATATGAGAATTAAATAATTCGTTGAATGTTCATTCGTTATATCCATCTCTCAAATGAATATCAATTAATCTCTTGAATTGTCTACGTACGAACTGCTGTATTGCGAGCGATGAAAATTATTGGCGCAGTCATTAGGAATTGACTTGAAGGAGAAAATCTTGATTTATTTAAATCAATCCGATATGTTACATCCATCCTTATCGTGAAATTTGATGGCAAAGAAGAAGAAACAAAGTGGTCAACAAAAACCGAACAGGAGCTGATAACCTAAAAAACTTACTCGATTATTAGATTGTATCTCACGGTGGAGAATGAAGAAAAAGGATCCCGTAATGACCACGTTACATCACTCTAACTACCTATTCTACTGGTTACAATCAACAACACAATAAGACAAAAACACTGAATAATCAATAGTTTAGCCCAGGTGACTTAGTGGAATGTAGTCGGGCACCTTTTAGTACGTACCCCAAGCAACACAGAATAAATTGCCAGCGTTGGTGGCAAAACAATGATCAGACTCAGAATATATTTTTCGAGGGTATGGTAAGAATACATTGGTGCAAAAACGAACGGACCAAAAACATTGCAATTGACCGAACTTTTTCAATTCTCGTCCGATGTTGGTGAAATCTCGACCAAATCGTAGATTTATGTTTCGTTATGTCAACCTGAATTTTAGTGTCCGAGAAAAGCATATGGCTAGATTATTATACGGGGAAAAACAAAAAATACTCTTTCACCCTTAACTTCTTAGTGCCCTGTGGTGAAAGTGATCTGCAACATGTTTTGCATCGAAGTGTGATCTCTTCTACAAAATGGTTTATGATTCACGTCAATATCTTAATTTTGAGAGAAGATACAAGTGTTTCAAGACAGCATGGACATTTAAAATATTTTATCAACAGTATGAATGCTGAGCCAATAGGGTGGGAATATTGATTTTTAAATATTTTTCAAGTTAATTAATGAGTTCAGAATTATTATTCATTTAGATAACAAAACTCTATTCTTTCTCAAAACACTTGTATATTTCCTCACAAAGAAGATATCGATGTAAGGTATGCGAGTAATCCAAAACTTAATGAAACTAACTTTAACCACTTATTACTCTTGACGCAGTGCGTACAGAAGTTGATTAAAATGAAATAGTACTTTTGTTTTTCTCTGTATAATGATCAAGACAGCTCTTCTTGGGAATTACAATTCAGGATAACATTTCAGTGCTTTAATCTACGATTTAGTTGAAATTTCACGAATATCGGACAAGAATTAAATATGTTACGGGACAGGGCTATGAATTTAGCTTTTGTCACCGTTTTTTGCCAGTGATTGAATTTGGATTTCTGAAAATGGAGAAAGAATAATCTCGAGTGCTCCAAACATCTTTGACATTTCATGTTTGCTTAGGATTCAATTCTCAATTGTTTGCAGGATGATTAAGTGAAAATATAAAAAATGGATGATGAAAATCTTCTAGCGGTGTTATGAATCATCACTAAATAGAGATATTACATGAATTTGTCAACCTCACATTCACAAACATGAAGTAGCAGTGCCAGGAAAAAAAATTTGTTAGGTATGAATAACTTGGATTAGATGATTTCGCAATAGATTTTCTTTTTTCAGAAGCTTTCTGTAGACTTCAATGACTAGATTTTCATATCAGTCAATTAAGAGATAGACGAAAGTCCCAAACTAGAATATTCTGATGTATATATGCATAATGAAAATTGAAAATGCAATTACCTGTTGAGGTCTGGAGGATGGCAAAACTAAAAGAATTATAGATTTGAGTAGCAGGTTCTTTGGTCACTATATACTCAGTTATTTTTCCTCTCCATTAGGAATATCAGAAATAAAATAGCTGAACTACCGTTTAAAATTAATTTCATGCGAATGATTTTTGCAGCAAATTCAATATTTTTTTGTACCCTTCCAACTTACCAATAAGTGCTAACATCATTTAACTGAAAAAATAGATTTCCTGAAAAAAATACACAGTAAATATTCCAGTAAAGTTCTGAAATAGTGTGGAGAAACAATATTGTTTTATACTCTTTCCTGTTTTTGGGACATACAAAGTATCCTAAGAAGCAAAAAGTATAAAAGATGTTCGATCTAGCTTTTATCTATTCAGTTATGAGATAATTTAAAAAAAGAACTCGATCCGAGCATTGCCTTTCTCTCCAAATCATTCTCAGTTCCAAGATTCTTACCCACAATTCCGCCCACATAGTTTTTTTCTGACTACACTATATAGGGTGCCCGTAATTTGAGCTTGATCATGGGGATCTCGGTTATTTCGAGAGGTAGGATATATGTTGCTCAAAAAAGCGCAAAGTTGTGCATTCTGGCCCATCTTGCGGCTGAACAATCAACATGATTCTGACCTATCTTTCTTAGTTTTCAAGATATCATAAAAAATGGAGTTTTGCGATTTCCGTTTTTATTTTTTTCAATAGGACAACCGATCAAGTCCATTCTTAACCAAAATATTCTCAAAGCAATACTTTGCAAGGAATTCGAAATTTTTTGTAACACGAAGGAATAAACAAACGTCAGTAAATTTTTTTTCATGGACGTCAAATTGAATCTTCAGATTTGTGAATAGTTTTTTTCTCTGATTCTGGCGAAATATAATTTGATTTCATATCATGATCGAAATTTCCTAATGAACAATTTTTCGAATATTTCCGTGGACACAATAAATCGTCGGATTTGTTTAAGTCGAATTTTGACAGTTCAGTTGAGTATCCACGCTAGAAGTTTACTCTTTGAGATTGCAAAATCACATTTTTCAATGAAGAACAGTGAGGTATGTTGGAAATGTATTATGCTTGTCAAGACAGCACCCAAATATGGAATATCTCTTGAGTCTCCATAGAAATGTGGGTCAATATGGTTCATTTCGGCGACTCAGACATAAATATGGCGAAAGAGCCAATGAATATGAAGAAAACATATTATATCTTCGGAATCACAAAGAAGACTGTAGTCAGAAATACAAAAATTCAATATGGCGTCCGTAAGAAGAAAAAAGTTGACTGTCATTTGTTTCTTTCATTGTGTGTCGGGAAACATTTCGAATTCCTCGCTGTGAGAATAATCGGTTAGAATTTGTTAACTTGATCGCCTTATAAAAAAAATTCAAACGGAAATCGTAAAATTTTATTTTTCGTTGATATATTCAAAAACTGAGGAAGATTGATCAGTTTTCTTTTCAGACAATTGATCAGCACCAGATTGCGCAACTTTCTCCTAATTCGCATCTCTCAAGATAACCGTGATCCCCATGCATGAGCTCGACTCACGGACACCCTGTAAGTGAGATAGACAGTTTTTTGTTTTACCACCAATCCGAATACGGCTTATTTTTTTGAAGGATGCACGCGACCGTTGTGCAGTCAGTATGCAAGAGCGAGGCACGAACACAGCGAAAGAGGACAGAGATAGATAAAATGGAAGCAGACCAGCTACTTTTCGAAAAAAAAAATAGGTTTTTTGCTTTTTGTTTCGTCACAAACGAGCCTGTCGTCCTGATGAGATGCGTGACTATAATCTAGTAGAGATGTAAAATGTTCCGGGTGAAACGCCACTGCATGGGAATTGCTGATCCATCACAGGGAATTCTGGAAACGAACGAAAATTCATTTGAAGATTAACATTCATTGAGAGCACAATAGGTAGGATTGATAGTACAGAATCACAAAGAAACAATAACATAATAAATAATATCCAAAAGTGATTTGATCATGAAGAATATAGTCTAAATTGACACCTATTAATGCTGTTTATGCATCGCGTCATTCAGTTGTTTTTAAAGTAAGAATATTGAAATTTGGATCGATGATATATAGATCGTTATAACCCATATTTTCCGTGAAAAAAACTATTGAATATCACCTAAGGTTTCACCGGAAATTGACTTAGGTCAAGAATTTCAAATAGAAACCTATATTTATTTTTGCGCAATTTGATAGAACAAAAACATTTCGTTTCAGTGATATATCATCGTCAATCAGGATTCCTTTTAGTAATTCTTGGGGCAAATTGAAGAGAAAGAATATGTATATATTTGAAAGAATTACTAAAAGCATAACGACTTATTATCCCATATTCCAGATGAATACAATGAAAAATCAAATATCATGAAAATTTTTCCAGCCGTTGTTGAATTAAAAATGGTGTAACTAACACGAATTTGGACTTCCTTGTATATAGACAGATCTAAACTTTCTAAACAATCTAAATTCATCGACTGTTTACCCTAAAAACAGTGCCCCATATCCAAATGCATCTTCAGCTTCTAAACTCTGGAGTTCTCGATCAATAGAAACTTATATAATCTGCCATTAAGATATTCAACTTTGAATCTTTATGAGAATTACAATATTAGATCACTGGGAAGCTTATATACTTTTCAAGTGAATGTATTTATACATCAGATAGTAGATAGTGCTAGACATTCACAAATTACATTCCAAACTAGAGAGGAAATTCACAGATATAATACTCGAAACTGTAGAAATTTTCAAGTCCCAAGAGTAATGACAAACTATGGAATCAGTTCAATATTCTATAAAGGAGCTACAGAGTACAACAAAATACCACTAAATATAAGAAAAGAAAGTGTAAAAAAATTCAAATATTTGTTGAAGTCTCACATTCCACTTAAGTTATGATTTATGATTTGTACAGCTAGCATTAGGAGATTAGGAGTTTGGATTAGAAAGGAAAACAATTAGATACTTGTATATAGCATATTTTATAGTTCAGCGGAAAAGGTTACCCATATATTACTATTGTACCAACTACGGTATATTCACTAAATTGATAACAGGTTTTAATCAATAATTTAATTATTGTGTCAAATATTATGTAATATGTGAAACTGACTTGTAACTAGTAACAGAGGTGTTCCTAGATGACATTTTTATGTTTTTTGGAACGTAATAAATTCATTCATTCATTCAATTGAATTTCCAAAATTTCTACTTTCTCACACTCATGTCCATTTATTTATTGTCAACTCACGTTCTTGAATTTTCCAGCTTCACATAGGTAGGCACAATAACACATCATGAGTAATCATAATTCGAGCACAATGGAAAACTAATAAAATAACATAATACCATAGATTCATAGATTAAAGATTGAAATCTCTTATACATACCAAGGAAGTCTTATACTAAAAATAATTGTGGTTGCAGTATCGTAGATTAATAATAATCTACATGTGAATTGTTGTTTTTGTTGTAAAATTGTTCTATCCGTCATGTACCTACCAATATATTAGAAATCCAACAAAAACTAACATTTGACAACTCCGCTTCTATACGCTGAATGCCATGTTACAGAAATCTGTAAAAAATCGAATTTGCGACCACGCGCGGTAATTCGCAATAGCGGCGATAGATGGTGAAAATTCGGGGTCCCAACTAAATCCCAAACAAGCGTTACCGTCTGAATGCATGGGCGGTGTATATCTAGGGGAGTCGTTAATCTATGCTAAAAGGAATCCTAAGTGCTGATGAATACAAATTTTCCCATGTTCGTCTGAGGCCTTGTCTATTTGATATTTCATCATAGGTTTCTTGAAAAAAAAAATCGATCGATGACGTCACAGTGTCACCATATTAATTTTGGACAAAATGTCTCCTGGAAACGCCGATTTGTGATATATCCTTGAAGACATTTTTTGTCCCAGATCTTTTCATACGGCCTATAATAAGCAGTTGAGTCAAATTCAACTTCTGTCAAACTACCCCTGGAAAACCACCCCCAAGCTTCAATTTTCCAAATTATACCCAATACTTTGTTTTGTTGATTTATAAAGTGCAATCAATTCCAACTTCAACAATGTATCACATTTGATAATTTGACTGATTTCCAATTGACAGAATACTCATTTGGAGTAAACGTAAAAGGCATTGTCTTAGTTGGATTAACCTAAAAACTGACTAACAGAAGCGTGCACGAACAACTGTCAACAAATTCATGACAAAAGAAATAATCTAAACCTGATACTGTTTCCTTTGAATTTTGTGATTTTGGGAGTAAACATATTTCAAAATATCAAGTGAGAATTGATTGCACTTCAAAAACCAAGAAAAAAAATGTAAATGGTGAAATTGAAGTTGGGGATGGTTTTTCAAGGATAGTTTGACAAAAGTTAACTTTGACACAACGAGTTAAGGCATATGGGTTTGACAAAAGTGTAATTTTTCAATTTTTTTTTCAATCAGCGTAACTGATATATTGGCTCTATGAAAAGATCTGGGACACCCGGTATACAGGGATCCATTTGAAATTATTGACCTACGTCAATTTCCGGTGAAACCTTAGGTGATATTCAATTGTTTTTTCATAGGACATATGGGTGTCCTACCTTCGTTTTCGAGATACAGGGTATCAATATTTTCATGAAAAATCGTTTTTTTTATTCATTACTCAATTGTCTTTTCATCAATTTCAATAAAACGTTGTGGTATGGAGGTTTTGTTAATAATAATATGAAGCTTCTTCTAGTGGCGTCACAGTGAGTAAATTTGTCGATATTTATGGTGAATGTCATTGTACGGAGTTTCATATTTTTATTAGATTGAACTATTGAAATGACAACTTTTTTATCCTCTGTATGATTTTAGTATGAGGCTAAGTTTTTGAGGAAACTATAAAAATTCGATTTGACTCCAAATTTTGATGTAGGTGTTTTCAAGACTTCCATTGAGATAACTCTATAACCCCAATTACAATCATTTTGAAATTTTAGGGCTTCCTCAGTCTCTAAACATACTGCATTTTGGCACCGTGAGAGCTTATACAGATGGGTTATAAATAACAACAATTGATACTTCAATCTTCAACATCCTATATCTCGAAAACGGAGCAAAAGTTAGGACACATGTTTGCATGAACTTTATTTGTTAGAATAGCACAAGGAATCAGCCCTTGAATTTTTTCGGTGTTTTATAGATATTTTTCCATCGAAAATATGAGTTTTATGGAACAATACTATCAATACGAATTTCAAAATTCTAAGTTAAAAAACGATATGAATGACTCTAATGTCCAATGGTCTCGTTGTCATCCGGTATATCTATTGATATTCAGTCTGAGGAAAATCTCGACAAAAACTGTCCTTCATATGGCGGCTCACGAGGGCTCCTCAAGAATGTTAATTTTCTGGCAATGTATCCGCATAGTTATTTATCGGTTTTTGGCGTTAACTTTTCAATGATTCCAAATCTGGCGTTTTCAGGGTGAGTCAAAGCAATATTTGAACTTGATTTGCGATGTGTCGGAATTCTATCGTTTTTCACATTGTTCAAGCATTTTCGATTTCGGAAATAATGTTACAATGTCAGAAATCTAGCGCACATTTGTTGAAGTACATTTTTGATAATGTGAATCTGTGATCAATGTATATTGTATAGCCCTACGGCGGAGGCAACTAATTAGAGAGTTGAAGTGTTGTCATGAACGTTAACGTAAACGTAGAAATTGACAGCTACGCATGCGCATTTTCCAATTCTTCACGTTTGCGTTGTTAGTGGGCTTACGGGTGTACGTTATCTCACTTTCCTTCACGTATACCTTAAATATCAACGTACGTTAACCAAACTATACTCGAAATATGCCGATGAGTCAAAATTATCAAATTCGAGATCACCAACGAGTTCTGCATCGAGGAGTCCTCTAATTTTGACAGGAATAAATGTTCGAATCTAAACACACAACAAAAAATGATCAATACAAACCGAAAACAAAATGTATTATTACGTTATGATGACAATGACGACCAAAGTGGCGACTTCAACCAGGGCCTACTCTATCTCACCGGGCCGGAGCATCGCTTTCGTGACGTCACACTAGTAGGGACAAAATCAACGCAGTGGAAATTGTCTCTCCCGTTTCATTGATTTATCTCGGGAAAACGGTCACAGTTAGCGAAAAATATCAAGAGGTCAAATATGTACAGAAAAGAATTCTCCAGAAGATGAATCAAATTTCACTGATTTACGATCATTATTTTCAGAAATATGGCATATCAAAACTAATTGACGCCATTCAGAATTGTCCTTTTTCAAACAGCTACCAAAATTCCAATATTCAATTCACAGAAATAATTCAATCATGAAAAGATTTCGCATAGTATCTAGATTGACTGAGTTTTTTTCCGAAATTCCCAAAGGCCAACAAGAAACCGATATTTCAATTCAAGTAGAACGATGATTCAGGTGTTCATTACAGAATAGTTCAAAAAGTTCGGACGCCTCCCATGCTAATCCTATCAACTATGGATATATGCTGTCACTGACTTTTTTGTAGGAAATTTGATTGCCTACAAATCGGTATGATACACATCCACTTTATCTCGAAGGGTTTTAGCAGCGTTTATCTCTAAAGATGATGAGGACGCACTTTGATGACGTTAGAAATCCTATTACTCGAGTGTGTTATTATTACACAAAAACGCCTATTCGGTAACAATTATTTTCTGCTGAAGAGTATATATTCGAATGATAACGTTAAATTCGTGAAAAAAATTTGATTTGAATATATTTGATATATTTGCAAACTATCAGAATTAAAAAGAACAAAATATGTGGAGTTCATATGAACACAACCTAACAAAAATAATTGAAAAAATATGTATCTCAACAATGAGAGATATAAAAATGAATATAACGAACTGAATAACAAAATACCCAGAACAACGATATATGAATGAATAAGGAAAAAATGAAAAAAAAATGTTGAATCTTTATACACATACACAACCAAACAAAATAAACTGTAAAAATGATCAACATAACAAAATAAAAAAATTGATAGATATCACAAAATGAAATACACTAATAACAAAAAATATATATACATCATCTCAATCACAAACTAAAATTTTAAAACTGAACTATATATCTCATCCTGAAAGTTTAGTGATTTTTCTTTTTTAATTTTTTTTTATTTTGCAATAATTGTTCAACAGAATATTTGAAATGGTTTTAGAGAATGTTCTGCTGATTAAATCAAAAGACCCACAACTGCAACATTGATTCTCGGAATAATTGAGAAGGGAATTGATTTCAATTTCTGCTAAATTCTCCAAAACTTTATGTTGTGACTTACATTGTAGAAATATTGTTTCGAATTTTTCAGGCACCAATATTAGTTGGTCTGAACCATACGCCATTCAGAAATAAAATGAGTAATAAGAAGTATATCGCCCTTTACCAGTCCAAGGAATTACCGCGAAATTGTAATACAGCGAAATTTGAGTAGGTAGGTATAACGGCCCATTTTTTACTCGCTCTTTATATTTAATTTCTTTCGGACTCATTGTAGGTAACTCTACAATTTTTTCACTATTCAATTGATTCATTATCGTAGTTTGATATATTGAGTTAGTTTCATCTTATTCCAATTCCAAATTTGCAAAAAATAGTATTCTGTAGTACAACGTTCTGATTTTCAATAAAATGGAATTTCGTTACAACGCCATAACTCGGTATTGATTCATCCTATTGGATTCATTTTTTCACCAAAAGTTGAGGAATTTGTTGGGGATCATTTCGTCTCGATTGAGTGTGCTTCTAAAATCTATAGTAAATGAGCTATATCCTATCAATTACGAACGCATCAGTACGGACTGATGTGAAATCTCAACCTACTAGTGTGACGTCAGCGTCGAGAGAGAGGGGATAGACTACGGCCCGGTAAGATAGAGTAGGTCCTGCTTCAACTCAATTTAACGACAATACGTAAACGTTATTTTTCGTACGTTAACGTCTACGTGGAGGTCTACCTACAGTGATTACTTCAACTCTCTATTATTAATTGCGTACTATACCCAATGAACTCAATATAAACACCTGAAAGGGAGACTGCCGGTTTCTCGAATAGCACAGAGTGTGTCAGGGGCAGCTGCATCAAAGATAGCTTGTGTTACGGTAACCTGTCTCTCTCACACTCGTGTTGTTTAATGGCGGATTGGTGTATACATTTTCTTTTATGCAAAGTTTTATTATCATTGATAATTCTAATGAATATAGAGTGAATAATGAATATAAAAAAATTTGATGCTGAAAATGGACGTCCTTTAAACGTTTGCTCTGTACGTCCCGAAGACGTACGGGATGGTACGTTCATATTAGGTTCCGGGACGAACGGACTCAAATCGGACGTAATATGTACATACGTCCTCGGAACGTCGTGTGCTGTCTGGGAGAGGAGTCGTTATGTTAATTTTATGACATTGTGCTACTTGGGTTGACGGAAACTTACCTGCAGATGGCTCACGAGGGAGGTCGCCTACTTGACCGCTCCTCACGAGTGCGCGTTGGCCTGCGTGTGGTTGTGGTCCTGCGCAGTGGCCGGCGCAGCGGACGCCGGCTTCTCCTCCACGGAGGGGGAGGGGGGAGCGTCCTTGCGCGGCGGCATGCGCTCGTTGACGGCGTCGAGTCCCTTGGCCTCGGCGAAGCTGGTGATCTTGTGGTTGGGGGAGAAGCCTTGCAGCGCTGAGGAGGAGTGACAAGGAAGATTTTCAATGTAGTTAGTCGATTGGAATTATAATTTACTAATTATATGTTTTTTGTTCGTTTTTGTACATTTACGCAAAACACAAAGCTTGAACTATTTTTTAGAAGAAAAAGTGGTTGTTTATTGCAATATATTTATTTTCCGTCGACCTCGTATTAACTAGTAAGTTTAAAGTTCATGAAATAATCGTTCATTAATGACCCCTATTAATGATCAATTTGTCTATTATTGCACGATTGTTTTATAGGCAACCAAACAAACACCACGTGCATTCATTGTTTATGCTATAACTTACGAAATCTGCATTTAAATCGAAAATATGGATTTCATCGAAGATTTTACGTTAACGGGTTCGCCTTTCCCAAGTTTCTGAAACGATTTTGACGGGAAAATTTTGTAACCATCTCGTATATTAAAAGGCGATTAATGATCTCGAACATTAACGTTAACATTAAAATATCTCGATCATTAATCACCCTCATTAATACACTAGTTGGTTAAATAACTATATTGCTCCCATCTGTCATTTTACTACGAATGATTGCAGCATACTACGCGATACTACACTCACCAGCAAAATAAACCGGTCACTAAAAAATCTGCCCAAATTGTTCATCCTGTAACTTTTTAACTCCTTGTCCGATTTTCGTGAAATTTCGATCAAATCGTAAATTCATGTTCCGGAATGTTAGCCTGAATATTAGTTTTCCTGAAAAGCTGATGACTTGATCATTATACGGGGAAAACCCAAAGTTACTCTTTCACCCTATGATTCTCAACGCCCTGTGGCGAAATTGCGTGATTGAACATGGATATTCGGATTGAAGTGTGATCCCTTCTTGACACAAAAGTTTTTGATTCACGTCAATATCTTATTTTTAAGAGAAGATACGAGTGTTTTAAGGAAGTATGGCGTTTTTCAACTTTTTTTAGCAATAATCAGAACTTTTATGAACTTCAAGGATTAATATCACATATTTTTACCTCACTTTCTCAGCACTTACCGGAAAATTGATTACAAAAAACGAACAATAAGCAGACCTGTAGTCAGTGGCATCGAATTGATCAAATTACTCAAGTAGCCTTGAAGAATTGCCTAAAATCCTCCTTGAAGTGCGAATCGTAGCTCTTGAAGAGTATCTGACACGGCTGGGCCAAGGCGAATGAGCCTCTATAGAGGTCACCTCTAAGATAGGTATATAGGTTCTGAATTATTGTTATTGAGAATTAAAAAAATGTATACTTTCTTGAAACACTTGTATTTTCTCTCAAAAAGGAGATATATTGACGTTATTCAAGAACCGTTGTATGAAAGAAGGAACAAAAGAGGATCACACTTCAATTTGAAACATGATGAAACAGAAGGTTGGAGAATGGTTCTAAATTATTGTAAATAAAAATTTTAAAAATTCATACTCTCTTGAAACACTTGAATCTTCCTTTGAAAAGTGGTTATCGACGAGAATAAAAAACGATCATGTAGAGAAAATATCACTCTTCAATCTAAAACATAATGAAGCTACAGGGCGTTAAGAAGTTAGGGGTGAAAAGTAACTTCCGTTTTTTCCTGTATAATGATGGAGTCATCAGATTTTCTTAGGAACTAATATTCAGGATAACATTTGGAAACATGAATCTACGATTTTGGTCGGAATTTCACCAAAATCGGACCAGAATTGAAAACGTTACAGAGCAAACAATTCAGCTAAATCATTTGGTGGCCAGTTTGTTTTGCCAGTATGTATTTATCACGGAATGATCAATATAAAATAGCTATGTGGTGTGGCGTAAATTCGGCTAGTGCGTACAACCCACATATGAGTTCTGTGGTACAACCCCATTTCGATGAGTCGACCGGTAGCGGCTGTGCTCACGTAATTCGTCAATACATGTTTCTTATCAGAAAAGAACAGTCGGATTTCGATAGATTACTCATCAATAGTGTGATATAGATTCAAGAAACAGCAACATAAGAAATAATTATTGAAATACATTTCCAAAAAATCTAATACTGTAAGTACTATCTATTTTATACTTATTTTTATTTCGGCCTCGAGTTTGGCTATCCATGAAAGCGTGTTTCATTATAGTTTTTCAAAGTACTATCACAAATTTTTTCCGCCATATTAGCTCCGCCATCTTTAATTCCCTAATTTAGACGAAGGAATCATAATCTCCGATCACGAAAATCCTAAGATACCAATTTTGAATTGAATCGGGTCATGATTACAGAACTCGTTCGCCATATTGGATCCGCCATCTTGAATTCCCCAATTTTGATAACAGAATCATAATCTCCGACGGCCAAACCGTTTCGGAGGAGATTGGTGACAAAACCGTTACAATGACAGGTTGTGTTTATATATTAGATGTTCATATGTAGTCGTTACGTTATGCATACATACATCCATCAAAGAATTTAAGGCGTGATCCAATGATTGTCAGGTTTAAAATCATGTCATGATGGTTAGAAGGTTAGCAATTTACTCATGAGTTTATCAGGTTGATATTAAAATTGTTCGAAATGCGCCGATCATTCGAAATTCCAAAATTCTTGGATACAAATTGAAAGTGAGTGCGTATCACGTTGAGTTCCTGAATATGAAAATATCATGACATCCATGACAACCTGCTGCTGGTAAGTTATTTTTTTTTATTTCTGTTCAAACTACCAATAAGGAAGTGAAATACAAGATCAAAAACACAGCATACTTTTAATGAGTATCCAGTGTCCCATCAACTGCCGAAATACAAAACTGAAAAGATAATATTTTCGATGATCAACAAAGATATTTCAACCAAATAAAAACGTATATCTTGAAACGAGTGCAATAATCAGATAAATTTCATTTTAGAGTAGGTACCCCAATGTATTTGACAATTTTTTTTCGACGATCATGGATGTTTCAAATAGGTACACTCTGATAAGCATTGACAGTCAGACATAAACACAAATGAATAGATGAAAAAAGTCGGAACTGATAATACATGAACCTCGACATGAACGTACATGATGGTATCAATTTCGAACGTTTGAAAACATATTAGGAATATGAGATTAAAGTTTGTGGTGTTGCTAGGCTAACTGGTGAAAATAGTGAGTATCGATTTACTTTATTCGAATTTTCATCAAAAGAACAAGCACTCTCACAAAAATGAAAAGAAAACATGAAGAGGATGGCGTGGAATATAGGTTCAGCTAACGAAATTTCCGAGGTATTCAAAATTGTAAATATGTTTTAGAATATACTATTTATCGTATTTCTGAAAAGTGCAAGAAGATGCAGTAATGAAAAACAGTTTGATGATATTGAGAAAAGAAGCCGAACCTACAATTCAAAAAAAGAACGAATATCGAGAAGAAACCTATTCAAAACGAAAATGGAACGGGAAACTTGCAATTAATAATCGAAGATTCAGAGTAGGAATAGTGGAGAATTTAGGAAACGAATAGAGAATTGGATAATAAAATGAAACATAATATACCCAGAAGTTATTTGATATCTCAAACGAAATCTATCTGTTATATCTTCAGAAAATTGCAAGAAGAATAGATAAGAGCTCAAAAGTTTGATCTCTGAACGAGATTATTCTCTATATTTGAATTGATTGGCAATCACGCCTGCACTTTCATTCAGAAATGAGAATACATAGGGTGTATCTGAAAAACATCGAAAAAATTCAAGGGGTGTTTTCTTGTGACATTCTAGCAAATGAAGTTCATATACACATGTGTCCTAACTTGCTCCGTTTTTGAGATACAGGATGTTGAAGTTGGAAGTATTAACTGTTTTTATTTATAATATAATGTAATCTTGATGGAATTCTTGAAAACACCCCTAATAACACACTTATGTCCCATGGATATCCTTAGGACGTCCTGTCGGCATTCAGGACGTCCATTGGACGTTCGAATTGGGTACCGTGGACGTCCATTGGAGGACTGTGGGACGCACTAATGTCCCACTTGAGGACCAACTAGGAACGTCCTTGCGGGATGTCCTGGGACGACTATCGAATACCTGAATCCCACAGTATTTCTCATCAAGCACTACAGAGGACATCCTTAGGACATCCATAGGACAACCTATCACCAACGCTGAGGGATATCAATTGAATGTCCATAGGATGTTTCTGGGACTTACGAATTATTCTTGAATTTGGATTTTTCTGGGTCCCTCCAGGGCCAGATCTTGCATAACTGATTAGGACATCCAGTTGAGTTGATGGTCCGTAGAAGGTCCCCAAAAAGTTTCCCAATGATGTCCAATGGACTTACGTGAAGGATATTGACGAGGAGTACTTATAGCCTACGAGCATCATTCGTCGGCGAGGTGTAAGTAAACGTCCTCGCAGGGACAACATATTGAAAGTACGGACTGGGACGTCCATGGGACATTATTTCTAGGACATTGGAAGAGTACAGTTCATGTACCAATTGGGACATTCGACGGATATCCCTAAGGGACATTTCGATTGTCATACAATCCTGGAAATATTGAGGGCGTCTGTGCAGAGACATTTGAAGGAATGTACCATCAGCGACATTTCATGGTTGGAAGGGACATTATATAAGATCTGAAGTCATGCCAGAATATGTACTACTCGGAACATCCGATGGATGTCCCTAAAGGAACGTTTAAAATCATATCCCATCAGGGACATGCCAAGGACGTCCTTGCATGGACATTCTACAATATGTACGTGGGACGTCTAAGAGATGCTATTTCTAGGACATTTGAAATGATGTACCAGCTGGGACATCCCGTGGACGTCCTTGCTCGGACATTGCATCAAATCGAATTTTTATTGTTTCCTCAAAAACTAAGCTAGATACAAAAATCACACAGAGGATAAATTAAGTTGTTATTTCAATAGTTCAATCAAATAAAAATATAACTCCGAAAAACCGGTGGTGTACAATGACATTCACCATGAATATCGATAAATTTAACCACTGTGACGCTACTGGAAATATTATTTCTAATCAAATTGCACTACAAGAAGCTCCATATTACTATTGACAAAGCCACAACGTTTTATTGAAATTGATGAAAAGACAATTGAGAAATGAATGGAAAAATATTTTTCACGGAAATATTAATTCCCTGTATCTCGAATACGAATTGAATTTTTTTTATGTCATACTGTTGCTGCTTGTCGAGTGTTCGTATACTCTAAATATTCAAAACCGTCAAAACAATGGAGAACTCTAGTTTTCCTTTCTTATGAATTGACTCATCTAAGCTTCATTTTCGTTTTCCACTTACCATTTTTGAGACCCGTTTTTCCTCCAGATAAAGCACCCATAGGCAATGCTCCCGTTGGGGTGAGTCCTTTGAGTTGTAAGACAGACTCGCTTTCCTCTCTGAAATTTAAACAAAATAATTATATTATGTTTTTGAACCAATTTCACATTCATTCAGTGCCGTATACATCGGGAGTAGATTTTCACAAATAAAAATGATGAATTCCATTATTAGTTTTTTTCATTGGTAGGTACCTTTTCTCCATTTCCTTGTAACGTCTAATGTAATATCACTAACAAATGTTTCAAAATAATTAATTTGTCGACCTCGTATTAACGGGTAAGTTTGATGTATATGCATGTTTATTAATGCATGATTGTTGTATAGGCAACAAAACATACACCGCTGTTGGCTCTATAACTTATGGAATCTGCATTCAAATCGAATACATGGATTTCATCGAAGATTTTACGTTAACGGGTAAGCCTTTCAAAGTTTCTGATTCCATTATTCCAGATTTGGGATTTGCTCTCATCGTTTCTATAAAATGAGAATATGATTTTCAATATACGGGTAGTAAGGACAAATCAGATGATTTGCCCCAAAATGAAACTGTGTTTAAAAAATTTTCCTATTAGAGAGCCTGAAAGAAAAATTCACCAGCTTGTCAGTGACAATTTGTATTGAGAAAGGTTGAGAGATGAGAAATAAAGGTATATAGAGAAAAAGTTCAAATTTTCACGAAGCTTTGGACGTTTCGGGAACAACTCTGCTCCCGTTTTCAACATGAAAATGGATATTTGTATAGCAAATTTGTATTCGTCCTGACACTTCTCATTTCTCAGTGATAATTGGTGACGTTGGCAATCAAACGAGTTACAGGATGTTTTCATTAATGATTAATCTTGAATTTACCATTTTCATTTACTGATTTCAGTAGTGAATTCCATGTTCTTTGTGGCATTAGCCAGGAGAGTGGTTGTTTTTCTCCCGTCATTTACCATTGTTATTCATTTTATGAACATTCGTGATATCAAAGAGTAGCGTCTGGGAAGTATACTTGTTTTAGATACCGGTATCGTGGACACGTCAGCGGGGTGGTGACAAATACATTATATAAGTGTTTGGGGAATGTTAATGTCAATGAGATTATTAGTCATTCTATTGGCACCGTTGCTAGTTATCACTTCTTCGTTCGAATCAAATATAATCAGGGCGGCAAGTGCAAATTCTTTCTCCATCCTACCAGAGTTACTACGACTCGTGGCGTAGTTGACTGTGCGTTTGAATCCGATCCGGGTTCAATGCCAGCGAATGTCTGCTTTTTTTTCAAATTCTGTTTTGTCAAGTGATAATAATTTTGAGGAAAAAGTTCATTAAGAACGATTATGGTTTGAAAAGACTCTTTTCACTTCCATGTGAATTCATGAAAATGCAATTTTCGTCTTTTTGGGTTATCCCAGCAGTTCAGGACCATTGTGTCCAGATCCAGAAGTTGTAGTATTTCTCCTGATAGTTCCGAGGATGAAATATTGTTTATGTTGGGGAGTAGTCGAGATTGGTTGAAAATTCTCAACAAGCTATATACAAAACATTGCATTAAATAATGATGGTATGGATAGAGTCAATAATGAGAATTCTCTGTTGGTACTCAAGTGTCCTGAATAATTGCACTAATTTCTTGAAATTCATGATGGAAAAAAAAAAGAGTACCTACCTATCATTCGAACTTTCTTCAATTCCTGCAGCTATTCTTCCATGTCATATTCTAGCCTGATTTCGCGATTAATTCATCCATATTTTTTCTTAGGCAAATGGCAAGCAAACAGCTTTCAAATCCAATATTTTGTATTTAGTTTTTTGGGGTTAAGCTGTCGCTGTCATTTCGGAAGCCACCAAAAAGCGTTCACCATCTCTGTACATCGGCAACATGGTTGGCAATTTTGGTTGACACGATAGTACTAAATCAACGCGTGGTTATATCAAACTGGAATCCAGCAGAGAATATGAATGAACGAATTTGGTGGGTGAATGGAGCCATCGATGAATTATAAAGAAAATCATGCGTGTTTCAAAGACCTTAATATCCACGTATGCTTTAATTCGCGAAAAAATAAGCGTACGCCACCTATCGGAGTTCTGTTTTCTTTGATTTCATTGGTTCACAGTTGTTTTTTGTCAATGCTTATTGGTCACATCATCAAAACAAACCGCTCAGAAGTGTTCAAGTTGTTGTCGTCAGGTGGGGCGACGTGATATTTTCTATCGCGATTATACTATTTTGCATGAATGTTCCAATTTGGGCTATGGTGTATTGGTGTTTGTAGCTAATTGGCTGACTATGGAAACAACCGGATATCGATTATGAACTAATCCTTGTCCTGCGATTATTGCAATTATGCAGAACCTCACGGTCGAACTATGTGAAGACATTGGACAGTCGATCACTTCAACTATGGATACATATCCAGTCAACTAATCACTTCCATTGTTCATCATCAATAACGATATTGCTAGTGTTGTGGGGAATTTTCCCACTCATGTATACATTGCATTTGTATACATTTGTATATTTGATCAATTTGTCTGTACCATATTAGTTTTCATACTTTGTACATATACACCATAGTTTATTGAACACCAATTCGAAGTGTTTGGGGTTGTCCCATATAATGTTTTTTTTCTACCTCCTTATACTTCCATAATTGATAATACCCTAATTCGAACCCTCATTATCATTCTTGGTCAAGCAGGTTGAGCTTAGTTACCTTGATAGCTTAACAAACAACTCATCATATTACTTCAGTTACGGTTACTTTCGTACAGAAAGAGAGAGAAATATACTTTATTGTCTAAAAAAACAGAATTTCTCATTGACAAAGCATAGTATTCAAAATTAAATAGAAGCGTATAACATAACATAAACATATACAACGAAATTAATAATATAGAATGAATAATAAACTTATTTAGAGTGTAAGAGAACATTAAACAGTACACATTAAAAATTGAAGTGGACAATTGTCATACCAGATCAATATTATGATTATTTGAAATAGTATATGTTGAGGTCATAACAGAGTGTCATTTTGAAATTCCTCAATATTATAGTAGACTCTTTTCATAAGGGTATCTTTCACCAGTTTTCTCAGAGTTCTGAGTTCACTGGGTATATGGTTATAAATCTTTTTACTTTCAAATAACAAAGAAAATTTGTTGTCAAACTTGACTTTGGAATGGGTAGAGCAATTTTTCTCTCTGTTATTAGTCGGGTTACATGATTTGATCGTATTGAAGACTCAGCCATATAGTTTTTGTGAATCAGAGATACCGTTTCCAATATAAATAAATTTGTGAGAGTGAGAATTCCTGAGTTTGAAAACAGTGGTCTGCATGACTCTCGAACACCTACCTTGCCTAAGTACCTTATAGCTCGTTTCTGCAGTACAAACACTGAATGAAAAAGTTGTTGGCTACAATATACCCAGAAAGCTATTCCATATCTCATATGAGATTCAATCAGAGAGTGATAGACTATTTTTGCCGTAGCAATTCATTAGTGACAATTCTGAGAGCGTAACATCCGCATGCCAATTTTTTAGTTAGAGCTGACATGCTGATCAAATTTCAATTTCTCATCTAAAGATATTTCTAGGAATAAATAGCACTTCGGATTTTCATCCTTCCCATAATATACGATTCAACAACTATAGTGTTTGACATTGCCACAATTGAACATCCTAACGAAGGACTATTCAAAACACGAATCCGTTTTGCCCAAACATATGTATAGGGTGGCATAGGAGACCAATCAGAGCGATTTTGGCAGTGGCAGTAAATTCAAATCACTGTTGTTGTCAGTAAATTCGGATAAAGGATGTTTTCACATCATAGTGAATAATAGCCAATACCCTTAATTGGCGCAAAATCAAGTCTTCTGAAAATTTTCGGCCGAGAGCTTCGCTCCTGAAAAAAACATCATTCAAAAAGCGAATCACTATCGGCCTCAACAGTAAAATTTTTTTCAGGGAGGAAGAAAATTATATCTTCAGCATAAGGAAGGAGACTACTTTTTTGAACATGCTAACCTTACTTGGCCTGAATGAACCTTCTTTCTAGAAAGCATATTTTTCGGAGAAGCACTAAAAAGCCGATCGTCAAAGGAATTGAACCCGGTTCGCCGGCGTGCAATTCGAACGCACAGTCAAATACGCCATGAGTCGTAGTAACTGTGGTAAAATGAAGAAAAAATTTAGTCGCTGTACCCGCAGTTGCAGCGCTGATTATATTTGTTACTTCCTGTCTCTAGGCACTAGTATTCGGATTCGAAAAAAAAACTCAAAATACGCTAGATAAAAAAGTGATTTTCAAAAATTTACATGATTCCCTAGCAAATATCTCGAAAACTGTGGAAGATAGTAAGAAAACCTTTTTGCTGTGACGTACCATTTTTGAGGTATGAACGATAAATCAGAAAGAGGAACCTTCTACCCTGCAACTGGTTCACTGTAAGTTCGGATACTTTTGGAATTTTTTCTTCCTATCGACTCCAAACAACATCCGTAGTGTCAAAAATTCTGTCCTCTTCCATGTCCTCTACACCCTCTTATTGGGTGCTCATTGATCATAAACAGATCAGTTCGATATGTTTATAGACATATTTACTTAGTAACAGTGCAATATATGTGTGAAGGTAAATATGGAGATCTTCCAACACACAAACAAGTTGGTATATTTTTGTAGCTACGGACTACGGAGGTGTTGCAAGTTTCACCATGACTTTTTAGTTGAACGTAAATGACTTGAACAATCTAGGAATAACGGTAAGTCAAACTAGTGTCGAAAGTTTCAAGAGTTTGATTTGAATTTGAAAATGTGTTTCTTAATTGCATGTTAGAATTGAATTCGTATGAGTTTAAATGTATAGGTACGTTCTTCCGTTCATACCGTAACTATGTTGATAAGATGTTGAGTTCAAAATTAGAGATGGAAGATATTATATATGATATGATTATTAAGGAAGTTTGAGTTGAATAGTGGATTTAGAATGAAGGGGTTTCTCTATATTTTTATATATATTTTTCATTTTATCCTCCCTACTAATATTTTGAATGTGAATGTATTTTGTTTGTCATGCTTTGCTGGGTTTGGATCCCCGGAAGAATATAGAATTTTCATTAATAATACGAGTTATAGATTATAATTTACGTAGCCTCGGCCGGAGATGATTCCGCACGATACGCTGTTCCTAAGGTGGCGTGTGGAGTTAGTAACAAAGCTTACACAGAACACTCATGAGCTAAAGGGCCTCTCATAAGGTCGATGGTCAGTTGGTATGTACACTCGTCTTCAGAGATCATGTCGCACATGGACGGTGACAGCTCCTTTGATCACTGCTGCAATTTATTTATTTATTTATTTATTGAAAATCAAATAGGATAACGACAGACCCCAAGGTCCAGATTGTTATCCACAATTATTACATAGTTTCATGGTGTACATATAAATTAATAACCCAAAAACTAAAATAAGTTTGAAAAATTTGATAATGAAGTAAATAAGATTTATCATTGAAATGATTACAATTTGCTGAATATTCTATGCACTGTGAGAATTGTATATGTATCTGATTTTTTTTTTGAAAACATTCAGTGAGGATTGAAATATATCTACAGAAAACAACTTTCGATTGTACAGATTTTTCATTCTATGTAGTGGTGAATTTTCTCCTGCGTTTGCATGACAAAATGATACAGAAAATAAAGTATTGTTAGGTCTGAGAAAACGTGAAGGGACATGAATTGAGATTTTTGACAATAGATCTGGAGCGTCAGATAAATTATTTAAAACTTTATACAAAAAGAATATATCAGATTGTTCTCGACGAGCCTCTAATGAATAGAACTGAAACTGTTCCCTAAGTCTACATCTGCTTGCCAAGTGATTATAAGTACCATTAACCTTGTCCATAAATCTCAAAAATTTGTTTTGAATCAACTCTAATCTGTTCTTATGCACAGCATACTGAGGATTCCACACAACCGTTGCGTAATTAAGTCTGCTGTAGACATAAGAATAAAATAATGCTTTTAATGCTTGAATGGAATTGAAGTTTTTACTTTGTCTTAATATGAATCCTAAGGTTTTGTTACTTTTCGTTACAACATAATCGATATGTTCTGAGAATGTCATCTTTCTGTCGAAAACGACACCAAGATCATTTTATCCACTTTCTTCAAAATGGTGTTATTGAAATTATAATCGTATGAGAATATATTGATATTTTTAGTAAACGAGATGAAAAAACATTTGTTCAAATTGAGAAATATTTTATTTACGATACAATAATCATACAAGCGATTTAGGTCACGTTGAATTAAAAGGTTATCGACTGGACTTTTGACAGATGCAAATATTTTCAAATCGTCCGCAAAAAGTAGAAATTTACAAGTTTCAAATGATGACGTGATGTCATTTAAATAAATCAGAAAAAGTAGGGGCCCTAAATGTGATCCTTGTGGCACACCTGAATTGACAATATAAGAATTAGATTCGTATCCATTAGCTATAACAATTTGTGACCGATTAAATATATATGAAGCAAACCAACGGAGCAGATCACCGTGTACACCAATCTCAGACAATTTTGACATCAATATGTTGTGATTAATTTTGTCGAAAGCTTTGCTGAAATCCGTGTACACGGCATCCACTTGGGTTTGGCAATCCATTGCAGATAAAATAAATTCATTGTATAACGTGAGGTTAGTTTCAATGGACCTTTTCGGAATGAAACCATGTTGTTCAGGAATGATACATTCTTTAACTTTATAAATTAGCATTTTGTGTACAATTAGTTCAAGTAATTTACTTAGTATATTTATTTTGCGAATCGGTCGGTAATTACTTATGGAACATTTTTCACCATTTTTGAAAATCGGAACTACGTATGCCTCTTTCCATTTTTTCGGAAATGTACATTCGTCAAAGGATCTGTTGAATATAATGGTAAGGGGAACATATAAACTGGATGCACAGTTTTTGATAAAAAATGATGGAATACCATCAGGACCACAGCCTTTATTTTCATCGAGCTTGCAAAGAATGTCGTGAACTTCATTTTCTGTAACGTAGATTTTGTTAATCAGGCACTTGTCTGTTTTCGAAAAGACTTGTAATGTTTGATCGTAAGGTTGAAATACACTTCTGAAAAATTTAGAGAAAAGGTCACAAACTGCAGCACCGTCTGCAGATTGATCATCTAGTTTCATTGAATTGGGTAGACTATCATTTCTATTTTTTGCTATGAGTGCTCATATCGTCCAACCGCGACATGTTCGCTGAGGACGAGTGTACATACATAATAATACTATTACTACTAATGTTCATTGATTGTTTTTTAATTTTATCATAAATGTCATTGAATTCGGCCATAAAAAATAGGCGAGTCGTCTGACTCATAAAATAGTATGACAGAAATTTGGTAGTCAATCGGAGAATCGGATGTTTTTCCTTGTTCATCGTTCGTATATATCTGTTATGAGGATGATAATTATCGATGAAATATTCCTATTCGAAAGTTAACCGCAAATAAATTCCGTACACACATATATCATATCAAGAAGAAAGAAGCTCAGTTGGAATAAGTCCGATTTGTAATCAGGTGATAGCGGGGACCGGGGTTCGAATCCTGTGGCAGTCGTCTTTTTTTATTTTAATGTATCAGCAGACATGTACTGGCCCTGATGACGGTCAGAGTGTGTCCTATCGGTACTGGCTCATCAATGTTCAAGGGAATTTTGCCGTTCTGGCCAATTCTGGTTTGCATATTATGGGCCAGCATAAGTCCGACCAACTATGTTTGCTAGGTTCACTTCATTTCATTCTTCATCTGTCGTTCCTTACCTTTTTCTCAGTCATGAGGTGAGATGAAATATAGCGTGTCCTTGATAATACTGCTTTATTTTGTGACCTACCGTTTCAAAGTGATTGTTGTTAACAACAACAACAACATTTTTATGAAAACATTTTAGCTTCATTTGTGTTTATGTTTTTGTATGTAATTGTGTATATCGAAATCCGCGACATTTCACTCGAAAGGATAGACAACTCGATTCTCGAGATGTTACAAGGTAGTTTTCAGCTTGCTTGGGAGTCTTCGCTACGCTCGAATTCAATAAAATTTACCCGAAAATAACCACCGTGCGATAGAATGAGATGCAGCCAACAAATAATCCGTGTGGTGAGGATTATGCCTCTTGTATAAATCTGTTTTATCCATAAGTTCGCAAGAAACATGATTATTATCATTCCAAATAGAGTGAAGTACGTGCCTATTAAGCCAAAGGTCCAGAGTTCGAAACCCGTGCCCCACCTATTTTTTTTCTTTCTTCGAACTGTTTAATTGAAAGATAAAAACTGTGGGGGCATTTACTGTTGGGGCCTATAGTGATCGAAGCTCACGCAAGGAATTTTCTATAGTGCTTCCGCATGTTTTTTTTATCGCTTGGAGCGAAGGGAATCCCTATAATGTTCAAAGAACATCGTGCGTTCCTAGGGAGGATAGGGACAGGAGGTAGGTATTGGAATTTTTTTTGAACTTCTGGAGATTATATGTTGCACCCTGTTTCTTTTGCGTTCTGTCTCTAGATGCTTCCATTCGGGTATTATTGAATTCGTGCCTTTAATACGCTGTGCGAGGCTTGTGAATCTGTTTATTATCAATAAATCGTTAACAGTCTTGATATAAAATGAAATGATTCTACTCAGTGTCGAGTTCAGTGTCTCTATACCGTATAAAGATTTGAGGCCGAATATGATAACTGGTAGAACCTCGGGTAGAACTTACAAAATGATTGTCACCTGGCAACAGTGCTGAAGTGCCAATGCCGAGACGAATGCTAACGCAGTCGGCCGCAGCGTTGCCGCATCAAACCAGTGGATCTCAAACCATGGTGGATAAAATCACACAAATTTCGAAACATTTTTGACTGCTTCAAAAACATTTTGTTTTGCCACTTTTTATTTCATCATGATTCATGCAACACCCCATTTCAAGGATCGCCCCAATTTCAGAAACACCTTGTACCTACATATTCTTGGGTGTATTAGAAAGGACATAGGATAAGTTTTATATAGAAAAATATGGCGAGTTGAAAAAAATATTTCGGCAGACTGATTGTTGGACACAAAATTTCTATCAATCAGACATAAAACTCTAAACTTCGGTAAGTACCTTAGATATTGATTTTTAGAATACCTCTTTTAAGACTTGTAAGTCTCGGATTATTTAGATGATGACATTGAAATGACAAATATGTAACCTAACATCAGATGAGCACTTCGAAGGCCCGAATTCATTACTGCATGGGATATACCCTTCAGATTTTGTTGCTATCCAGTGACTTGACCACGAATGACATTGACGTTTTAGTCTTATTTTTTTTATCGCTTAGAGCGCACGAAAGGGAATCCCTATAATGTTCAAAGAACATCGTGCGTTCCTAGGGAGGATAGGGCCAGGAGGTAGGTATTGGAATTTTTTTTGAACTTTTGGAGATTATATGTTGTTGGGAATACTTCCACAGGCAATGAATTCCAGAGCCTAGCCGATCTATGGATGAAGGAGTCCTGATAAAGTGCTGTTCGACATCTTTCGAGGTTGACAACGAAAGGATGTGCTGACTGGGCTTGTCTAGTTCGTCTGATTGGTATTGCTAGTGAAGGGATGATAGCAGAGATTTTCGAAGAACATTTCCCGTGGAAGTATCGATAGAAAAGTGAAAGGTCGCCGACCTTTCTACGGTGTTCCAATGATGTCAAAGAGTGAGTGAGTGTGGCGTCACCCACCAGGCGAATGCCTCTTCTCTGGATGGAATCTAAGAGCATCAGCGTATGTTTTGGTGCTGAACCCCATATGTGGGAACAGTATTCTAGAACAGGCCGTATCTGCGCTTTGTAGATCATGAGAAGCTGTTGAGGTGTAAAGTAGTTTCTTATGCGCAACCACCAAAATGCACGAATTCAATATTACGTGAATTGGTCCATCTGGACAGGGAGCAACAATTTACTGTTGGGGTCGATATAATGATATTCCATTGTATGTGGTGATGTTTGAATCTTTGATATTCATTTGAGGGCTTCAACGCGAGCGAAGCTGCGGTTGAAAGCTAGTCAAATTATTAATCAATAATCAGCTTTCGTTTTTCACATACATGATGCCAACCACATAGCTCGAACCCGAACCCACAACTAAAAAAAATTTTGTTTGTTCTAAAATTTGTTCTATCCGTCATTGAGTATTGTTATCGTTCAACCATGTACAACAATATACTTGCCGCTCGGTATTCAATCTATTATCATCTTCTTTATACAGGGGTAAATCAACACACCACCCAACAGTGATATTTCAACGGTTCATCGCTATTTTGAAATGGAATTGCGTATCGGCGTTTTGTGTGCATTGGTTTCTTGTGTTTGTGATATTCATTACAACTTTGTGAATTCTGATTTTATATATATTATTTCCACAGTCTCCAACATGCTTATTGATTAATTCTCTACAATAATTTTATCGATGTATTGTTACATACCTCAATACAGAAAATACTCTGGCCATCTTCCCGATGGCTCGAATCTTGTTTCTAATAACTTCTTTCCGAAGATTTGCTGCTGTGCCTAGAAACAAAGAGAAGAGATCATTAGATATATAATTATATATATTGAAGTATAATAGTCAATTGCAAAAGTGATTCCAGAAGGACTTTATATTAGGACTTTCAGGAGTCTGGGTCAAGACTCTCGAATTTAAATAAATACATACAAAAACTCGAACCCATTTTCACAAATATTCATAAAATGAAGAGAAATAACTACCTGGCTACCCTAATAGCACAATCATGTTCGATGTATATCCTCAGAAAGACCTACTGGGACATTCAGGACGTCCATAGGACGTTCGAATTTGGCACGTCAGACGTCCATTAACCATGATAATAAGAAAACAAAATATCAGTCGTCATGATTACCGGATTAAAACTTCTTCATAGCCATGTATGAGTGTATGACTGGCTACATTATTATGCAAAAAGAAGAAAAAGGCACAAACAAACCAACAACTATAAATTTTTTTATTTACTATTTGTTTGTCATCATATTCATGTCGGATTTGTGAATATTTTTGCAAAGAAATATTAATAAAAAATTGATGATAGGCTCAATCAACATTCAACAGCCTCAGAATAGCCGTCAATTATGTTAGATTCGTTCTGATAGATCGACAGTTGAGCTATCAAAACCCAGGATTTTTTTGAAACACAATATGCAAAAAAATCGGCAATCGGCTAGGATTGAGGCCTTGAATTAGCCTCAAACGGCCTACAAGAAGCCCTCAATACTGTGTACAGATGGTGCGAGAGGGAGCAGATGTCTGTGAACCCCCGGAAAACTGTAATCATCCCTTTTACCAAAAGGCAAAAGCTAGATAAGCTTCGTCAGCCTGTCCTATATGGAGAGAGCATTCCGTTTGCGACGGAGGTGAAATATCTAGGGGTCACCCTAGATAAAAGACTCACCTGGAACGCCCATATCGCAAAAACTATTAACAAAGCCAGATTTTACCTCTGGAACCTCAGAAGGGTATGCGGCAAATCATGGGGAATGAACCCCAAACAGATTTACTGGATTTACCAAACAATGGTAAAACCAATGGTCACGTATGGCTCGGTAGTCTGGTGGACTAAAGGTCTGCAGGGAACAGCCAGGGCAAAGCTTGCTGGTCTCCAGCGGCTGGCGTGCCTGGCCATTACAGGGGCGATGTCCTCTACTCCAACGGCAGCGATGGAAAACCTCCTGAACCTCACTCCCCTCCACATTGTCTTGGAGAGGGAAGCCAGGATGGTTTCCTACAGATTCCTGTCATTGGAAAATCAAATCAGAGGGGGGCGACAGCTGGACCACTCCGGGATACTGTGTGAAACAAAAAATCACCAAACTCTAGGAATGGTTTCCGACATGTTGGCCACTCAGACACACGTGAAAAAGAATTTCAAAGTCCTCTTCCCGAAGAGAGACGAATGGGCAAGCGGATCAGTCCGATTCCCAGAGACCGAACACGTAATGTACACAGATGGTTCGAAAACCCCTCGTGGAGTGGGAGCCGGTGTGTTCAGCAGAAAACCGAAGACGGAAATTTCCGTCAATCTCGGCAAATATGCTACAATCTTTCAGGCGGAGGTATTCGCAATTGCATTGTGTGCTAGAGAGTTGTCGAATAAACCTCTAGTAAACAAAAATATCAGTATTGTATCAGACAGTCAGGCTGCTCATAAAGCACTGAGCTCCAGCAAGATAAATTCCAAGCTTGTATGGAGCTGCATTGAATCCCTAGAAAGCCTGGGTGCTAACAACAGAGTCACTTTGCTGTGGGTGCCTGGACACCAGGGGGTGGAGGGTAACGAGAAAGCCGACATCCTCGCCAAACAGGGAACCGAATCTGTGTTCATAGGACCAGAACCATATTTTGGGGTCACCGCTAGTGCGGCGAAAACAACTATCTCGGGCTGGGCGGAGGGAAAAACACTCACGTACTGGTCCGAATTACCAGGATTAACCCATTCGAAGGCGTTCCTGCCTAAACCATCGGAAAAAATAACCAGGCAGATCCTAGAATGGAGCAGGGGTAACCTGCGAATTCTGACTGGACTGCTTACGGGACACTGTCGTCTAAGATACCACCTGGGAAGGATGGGTCTGAACCAACAAACGGACTGTCGATTCTGTTGTGTGGAAGACGAAACGGCTGAGCACATATTATGTTCATGCTCTAGCTTAGAAAGACTAAGGTTCGACACATTTGGCTTTACCAACCTAGAACCTATCGATTTCAGACAAATCTCACCCAATTCAACCATGAACTTTGTAAAAAGATGTGGATTGTACGGTGAACTGTAACCTCTAGGGGTGAGCCACAATAGACCCATCTGGGGTCGCAGTGGAGGGGAGGTGTTCGCCCCACTCACATGGAACCTAACCCAACCTAGCCTACATTTTATGGTATAATCAGTTTCGTGATTAAACTTTTCATCGATTTGTTTGCCATATTCATGTTGCATTTTTGAAGATTATTGCAGGTAATGATCAACAAAAAATTCGACGATAGGATCAACAGATAGCCTTAACTTGAATGATGGTAAAATGAACATCCTTATATTCCCTCTGTTAGCTTAACGGTTGAGCTAGAAACCCATAAATTTTTCCAAGAAATAATTTACGAAAAAATTGGCAATAGGCTAGGATTGGAGCCTTGAATTGCGGTATTGTCAGTTTTGTCATTTATTTACGTAGTGATACTGCTACAGCTTAATGGAGGTAAATAAATGGAATGGAAACACATATTCAAAATGGACTTGAATCTGCGATATTCATGAATAAATAATTCACATGCACGATGAATAGCAAAAAAGCAATATCATGGTAAAAATCTGATGTATTGGGTGCCACCTTATACAGTATCACCTCCTGTAAATCTTCAAATTTTGACAGTAAAAGTAGAATGATGAAACAGACTCACAGGGTATTTTTCTCCTTCTCGGAACATAAGGAACATTTTCACTATCTGGAAATATACAGTGTCATTCATAAAGTCGGCATCATATGGGAAAAACTTTTATTGATGACTTATTTTGAAATTCGAGTTTGACGTTGAGTTTTGCTTCAAAAAAGATGGAAAATGGCCTACTCAATCGGGGTCACGTGACTTTCCCTACATGTCAAAAGTGACATTTTTTCAAATTAATCGCTGAAAGTAGGCTTATTTGTTCGAATATCGGAAAAGTTTACTTGAAAAAGTTGTTTCTATTCAAATTTTACATATGTGACTCGGATTTTATCTTTCTATTACATTTTTTAGATTTCGATATTTTTTGAAAATTTTCGAAATTTCTGTAATATTAAAAAAATTGTGAATTCGATAAAACTACTTCATACCAGTAGTTTCATCATGCTACTAACTTTCAATTACTAATTATCACTAATTATCGACAAAAATATGATTTTCTTCAGTCAGAAAATGATAATCTCCGCTTCAAAATTCTGTTATGTTTGATGCAAACATAACATCAAAATTCTGTTACGTTTGAGTCAAACATTTAGAAACGAAATTCATTTAAATTTTTTTTAGTACTGAAAAGATCAGTTTAAATTAATTTCGTTTCTAAATGCTTGACGATATCAACTTTGCATCAAACATAACAGAATTTGTAATCGGGTATTATCATTTTCTGAAGAAAATCACATTTCTGTCCATAATCAGTGATAATAAGTAATTGAAAGTAAGTAGCATGAAATAGCTACTGGTATGAAGTAGTTTCGTGGAATTAACAATTCTTCAAATATTACAGAAATTTCGAAAAATTAAAAAAAAAAATCAAAATCTAAAAGTTGCAATAGAAAGATCAAATTTGACAATAATGTGTAAAATTGGAATAGAAACAACTTTTTCAAGTAAACTTTTTCGATATTCGAACAAATAAGCCTACTTTCAGCGATTAATTTGAAAAAATGTAACTTTTGACATGTAGCGAGTCACGTGACCCCGATTGAGTAGGCCATTTTCAATCTTTTTTGAAGCATAATTTAACGTCCACCTGGAATTCCAAAATAAGTCATCAATAAAAGTTATTCCCATATGATGCCGACTTTATGAATGACACTGTATACAGGGAGCCACAAAAATGTATGAATTTTTATTGAAATACCCTATATAATCACTATTCCAAATTTTTTTGGGATTTTCTCTCCTCGTTTATATGAAATGAAAATATGAATATTGATTCAATATACGTGTAGTAACGACAAATCAGATGATGTGCCTCAAAATTTCACTGCGTCTCAGAATTTTCCTATTACAGATCCTGAAAGAAAAATTCACTAGCTTGTCAGTGACAATTTGAATTGAAAAAAGGTTTGGAGAAGAAAAGTAAAGGTATATATAGAAAAAATATCTAATTTCCACTCAGCTTTGGACGTTTTGGGAAAGAATCTGCTCCCGTTTTCAACATTAAAAATGGATATTTGTATAGCAAATTCGTATTCGTCTTGACACTTCCCGAAACGTCCAAACCTAATTGAAATTTCGATATTTTTTCTATATATATACGTACCTTTATTTCTCTTCTCCGAACCTTTTTCATTAAAAATTGTCACTGATAGTAAATTTTTCTTTAAGGATGTCTGAAAGGATTTTTTTTTTATATTGAAATGAAATTTTTATTTTATAGAAACGTGGAGAAAATCTCGAGAAATCTGGAATAATGAATGTACCACCTCCACGATTAACCTACAGACGGTATTTAACACCTTAAATATAGTTGCTTCTTCGAAGAGCATTCCAAAAATAATGCACTTATGTTCCTTATTCATTTCTCAATTCATGAGCATTCAAAACTAACAGAGTTTGAAAGATTTTCGAAAGAACGTCATGACAATGATTGCAAATTCAGGTACATTCAGTAGGAATACTATATAGGTACTTCAAAAAAATCGGGTTATACATCGTTAGCTTCGCGGTCGGATTATTATGTTGAAGTGACACGATTTGTAATTATGCAGGAAGTTTGAGATGTATAACCATGAATAGTTTGAAGTTCGAATTGTATAGGTTGCGTGCAGGATGACCGACCCTGGAGGTGAAATATTCAAACACAACCTCACTTTTCTGTAAAACATTGAAACACCACCTCACTTTTTTTATTTGTTTACAGAGGAATCGAAGGATTGAAATAGTTTTTCACAATATTTTGGCATACGAATCGTGTTTTTTACGCTATTCATTAATTCAAGCATGCCTTCTCATTGTGCTGTTGTACAATGCACAAAAAATGCAGCGAGAGACGAAGGAATCCGGTTGGTTCATTATGATTTGAAAGTGAATACCTACTATAGTCACTCACATATAGTTTTCATTTTGGAATTTGGTAATTTCTCTGATTTCCCATGTATTATGACTAGTTACCTGTCAAGATATTTAATGTACAGAGAAACAATAAGTTGTTGAGGAACAAACATACCTATACATACAAACCTACCTCTTGTTCCTCTGTGAATTAAATATCGTTACAGGTACTGTGTACTGATGTCTCTGCAGATGGCTGTTTCAGCCGTAACTAGTCACAATACATTTTGTGTAATATAATTTTTGTTGGCGACCGACTTGGTGTTATTTTGTTTTTTCTCTATACTCTATGTATATCCACGTATATTCGATATTACACAAGGTAGTCTAACTCAATTGAAGATTGGTTTAAAATCATTCGAAGAAAATAATAATAATAAATGATAAAATAATAATTTTTTTTTACAAGGCCTACATTCGAAAATCATTCAAAATCGATAAAATTTTGTTAGACTTTGGAGCCCATATTGTGAGATAGGTCTTCGAAATATCTTTTCAATGGCGAGAAAATAAATAGGGTGTTCTATTTAGAATTCACACACTTCTTGCTGCTTCCAGTATATTTTTACAGATAATGAAGATGTATCTGTTGACACGAGAAGAAAATCCCCAGTGAGGCAAATTTTCGTTCGTTTTTTTTCTACTGTCGAAAATGAAGATAGGGGTGATAGTTTATAACATGTCACCCGGTTCCAACTGATCCATAATGGTGAAGGATAGCTTCAATGTTTGAATATATTTCCCGACTTGAACTGAATCCAATTTCTTTGAAGAAAGCAATATCCCTTACACAATATGTCGAGCAAGTCGTAATAAGTAGTTACCTACTGTTGAAAATATATAGATCATCAAATTGAAGATAATTACATACACTTTGCATATCATCAGCGCCCATTGAATAAACATAATCCCGAGTAGTATAACATAGTCATTATTCATTTAACCTCAATCAACAAACACTATTGAGAATTATACAGGGTATAATACATATCAGTGATCACTCTGGGCGTGATAGATACCTAGTCCCATTCCATCATCAAAAAGTTTACACAGGGTGTTTCAGAATTCGACCTTCCACGCAAACACATCTGCGACATAACATCTCTGAGAAGTCGCGATAAGGCAACACTGCGATATCACGAATGTTCCATCGCTGCGATGAACAGGAGCAAACACATCTAAGACGTGACATCTCTGAGATGTTTTGATGAGGCAACACTGTGATATCACGAATGTACCATCGTTACGATGAACAGAAGCCAACACATCTGCGACGTGACATATCTCTGAGATGTGGCGATGAGGCAATATTACATACAGAAGCAAATACTTCTACGACATGACATCTCTGAGGTGTCGCGATAAGGCAACACTGCGATATTGAGAATGTTAGATCGCTGCGATGTACAGAAGCAAACACATCTGCGACATGACATCTCTGAGATATCATGATGGGGCAACACTGCGATTTCACGAATGTTTCATTCCTGCGATGTACAAAAGCCAACGAATCTGCGACATGACATTTCTGAGATGTCGCGATGAGGCAACACTGCGATATTACAAATGTTCCATTTTTTTTTCAAAACTTTGTTATTCAGATTCTTGTTATGTGAAAAAGAATACATGAATATACGTTACTCAACAAAGTGAAGCTAAACATTCGTTACATTGCTATCAAACTATTCTTCGTTTGCTTACATTTCGCGGACAGACACTACATAATTCTTGATACAAATGCGAGTAACTGATCTCATTTTCTTAGAGATTCGTAGGTACCAAGGATAGCGCTGCTTAATAGACGATGATTGGACAGGAGACTCGAGGGACCACCAACCAGTAACAACAACACATGATCATTATTAGATGTCATCAGAAGTCAGTGGTGTACCTATTATCACACCATGCCCGGTGGTCGAGAGCGCGAAGGCGCTGAGTTCGTATGGAGACTCCCACCGAGGCATGGGTTCGAATCCCAGTTAGGCCATGGATGTTTGTAAATGTATGCTTTCCTAACCCCGCACAAGTTTCGACATATGAAGCGTTGGATCCAGTGTTGGGTCCAACGAGGAAATGCAATTGAAAATAAAAAATAAAAAAAAAATGTTTGAAGAAACAGAACACATCGCTTCTCCATCACAAATAACATATCAAAATTACATTGCTAAAAATATATCGCTGTTATATTCCAGGAAACTTATAGCAGCGACGTCACATGGATGAAACTGGGACAAAATATCATCCCTATGACATCGCAGCGACGTCTATGCGACATAGAATGCGATATCGCAGGTCAGAATGCGATACCTCTGTAATGTAACTATGTTTGCTGGGTGATAGTCCCCCTGATTTCATAATTACTGAGATAGAGACATACAGTCTTCAAGTGTACAGTTCTCGAGATACAGGGTGTTGAAGTTGAGCAAGGAAAATAGTTTTTTTGACTAGAAAGTAATTCCAGACATTTCCCCTCGCATTTCCTCCCATAGTTCCTACGCTACTGATCAAATTTAGATTATTTCCAGTTTCTCGAATACATTCAATTTTGTTGAAATAATGTTTCACATTTAACTTAGCTAAATTGAACGGTTTTCACCTGTAGCTGCAGGATTATTATCTTGCATGGTTCACATGGTTCTAATAAACATACCATTATATCTGACTGATTTTGCAGTCCATAGTTTCTCAAAGTGTAGTAACTACTAAATGATACTTAGAGTCATATCCACGACATTTTGATATGATCCACAGATCAGATTATTTGGTACATGTTTTGGACATATATATGTCCATCCTCAGCCTGATCGAATTACTAAATTTATGTCCTAGAATGGAAGTGAATGAGTACAGATTTTTTTTTATTCAATATACAGTCTGTCCAAGATAAGGTTGCACAGCATGGGGATCTCGGAAACGGTAGGAGATACGAAGTCGGTTAAATGGGGAAAAAGTTGCGCATTCGGAGGCTCATACCAACAGCCTTCGAAAATTTTAAGTTTTTCAGTTATATCGAAAAAAGTTAATTTTTGGAATCTCTATATTTTATTTTTTTTCTCCGTTATTATTAGAGATACAGGAAAACTCAAGATACTTTTGATGACGTTTAACGTGGTGATACCGATTTTTCTATGCGACGTTTCGTATTCGTAGAACCATCATCAACTTTTGTTTTTTAAATACGGCCCTGATAATTCTTTCACAGATTCTGAAAGCTTTTTTTATTCTGAATTCAACCATGTATTATACAAGGTGGTTTGAATGTGTTTCGAACTATTTTTAGCAATCATCAATGTTTTTTTCGAAATTCCAAAGGAAAAATGCCATCAGTTCCACTTATTTTGAAGGAAAATTAGCCAACAAACTAATACCTCATCAACTAGTTCCAATTGATAGACTTATAGGAATAATTAGTTCGAAAAATTTTATTATGACAAGCTCCTTCGGATTAAAATATGAATACAATTCATAAACAATTCGAAGCGCTGCATTGAATAATTTAGTGGATTTTTTTCACTTTTCAGTATTGAATATCTAGTCCATCAATGTTTGACACTGAATAATCAGAAATAAGTGAAACTGATGGCATTTTTCCTTTGGAATTTCGAAAAAAACATTGATGATGGCTAAAAATAGTTCGAAACACATTCAAACCACCTTGTATAATACATGGTTGAATTCAGAATGACAAAAGCTTTCAGAATCTGTGAAAGAATTATCAGGACCGTATTTGAAAAATAAAAGTTGGTGATGGTTCTACGAATACGAAACGTCGCACAGAAAAATCGGTATCACCACGTTAAACTTCATCAAAAGTTGCTATGAAAAAGTATTTTCAGTTTTTCTGTATCTCTAATTATAACGGAGAAAAAAAATAAAATAGATATTCCAAAATTTCACTTTTTTCGATATAACTGGAAAACTTAAAACAATTTCGAAAATTTTCGAAGGCTGTTGGCATGAGCCTCCGAATGCGCAACTTTTTCTCCATTCCGTAGGTGGGAATGAAAAAAGTTAAGTTAATAATTAATATCAATGTTAATGGTAACTAAATATGATTTCATTTTAGTTGAGAAGGGGAGAAACCAACAACATCAAAATTGAAAAAATTATAGCGGATACCAAACTAAGGAACACCATGGGGTGCACATAGCGACACAAAGTGATGGTAAACGTGAACATGTCCATCTTGTTAGGTAGTCGACGGAAATCACCTATCCATGCCTAGAAGAACAATAGTTATTTATTATACAAGGGTAAAAAGTAGTAGATTTCAGCTCCAGGTTGTGTTGTCAACAAACCGTGAGCTAAAATCTATTATTTTTCCCGTGTATAATACACTATTTTTTTCTGCGACAGAAGAAAGGACGAATCAATATTGAGAAAATATTACATTATTTTGAAATCTGAAAATTATCGACGTGAAATTTTAAGGGACAGGGACAGTAGGGACACCTGCGTTGTAGGCATCTTTCTCATTCTTTTGAAGTAATCAAATATCTGATGTCACTTCTGTCAGTCTAATTCTGTGATTTGATTTCGAGAAACTGCGAATTTAGTGGTTGTTTAGTAATATACGTAACCGCGAAGTCGAATGAAAGATAAAAGAACTTGCACTTCTTTCTCGGAGACGGTACTATTGACTCATTTTTCGAAACTATAGCACAACAAAAGCCATCAACAGTGTATAAATATGTGGTATAAATTCGGGAAAAAAGTACCCACTTTTTTCCCACGGGAAAAAAGTAATTTATGAAAAGTGACATTTTATAACCTGCCAACAGAGATAAAATGCCAAACTTTTTTCCCGTCACAGAAAAAATACATATGTCTCACGTCAAAAGTCGACATGAGGACAAGTGGCATGATACATCCTGGCAATTCCTAACGGATTTAGCAAACGAAACCATAGAATATCCAACAAAAAGAGAGAAGAGCGAATATTTGAGGATAAGGAAACAATAACAATAATAGAAATCAGATTACATCACTGATGGTTGCTCAAAAAACTAATATGTCGTATACCTTAGTGATTTGATCTGTGGATCATATTAAAATGTCGTGGAGATGACCTTGAGTATCATTTAGTAGTTAACCCTGATTACTTCAATATTTCTTGTGTTGTACAATACGGGAAAAGGAAAACTGTAAATGTCAATTTGACAAAAAGAATCTGAATAGCTGTGTGTAAGGTATATTTTTTCGTATTTAAACATTTTACAACTTTTTTCAAGACGGCAATGGGGTCAAAACATTTATTTTCCACACCAAGTTACAATTTTTTTCTCATACTCTGAAAGAACAGTTTTTTTCCATCTTCATTTGATTGATAGCTATGCTGCCGTCCTATGCAAAACCCACGTAACCAACAAATTCACGGAAATTCAGATTTTTAGCGTATTGGTTGCTTGGCAACTAATACTGATCCTTACTAAGAGAGCACCCGGTATATATTATATTCAATCAGTAATTTTGGCCATTTCCATTATCCGTATCTAGTCAAATAAGGGACTCCTAAGCATAGACCACTTTTCTACACAGTACTAAACGAGAACACCGCATCTGCATGTATGTACAATTCTCAGCAAAAACATCGTATCTGCTTTTTCAGATTGAAAAACATATTTTTTTGAATTGTTATCCGGTTTAATCGATTTCAAAACGTTTTTGACATATACGGGTGTCCCATTTTAATCTTTATTTGGAAATTTCTCGAAATGTATGCATCTGACAAAAAAAATTGCCGAATAAAAGTTGTATGGTTTCGAGGGGGACGTCTGGTTATAAAACAAGATTCACCCCCTGACCCCCAGGGGAGTGGGAAATGGAGGTAACATTGAAATCTTTAATGGAAACCCCTATTTTTTATTGCAGATTCTGGAAGAGCATTAAAAACTATGAAGCTTTCATTCGGGAACTTCTTTTTTATTTTCACAAGATGGCGCTGCGATCGTAAAAAACAATATTTTACTATTTACACATTTCAACCCCCTGAAGACGAGGAAGAGTGTAGGGTGTGATATTTTCCCAGACAAACGCCATAGGGATGATATTCACACGACAAATTAACGCTAAACGAACTTACTTACCTTGACACCTCCACATAGAACGACGTCGATATTCGCGCTCAGCATCTTGGTAATTACCATCCGCACGTTCGACACACATAATTATATTTATGCACCAGCGGGCCGTAAAGTGCACTTTACCGCCCGGTTTTGCGGGCGTTAAGTTGCACTTTACCGCCCGCGGGCTCATTATGGCCCACGGGCCGTAAAGTACACTTTACCGCCCGCTGTTTTCAGTCACCTTATATCCACATATCAATTTATGAAAAACCTATGATCATATTCCTATATTCTGATATATCCAGCGGTATATCATAAACTTCTTCTTCATCCGATTAATTCCATATAGTCTCGCTATTATTACTATCACTAATTTTACTTTTCAATCAAAGAATCAAAGAATGGCAATTCAGCTCGTTTATTGGATGTATTGCTATAGACAACATCCATCAGATTGATTGACAACGTCAAAATAAGTTAGGTTTATATACTGGGTATGCATATTGTAAAATTCTGAAGAATGAATCCCTTCTTGAGCTGAAAGAGTTTTACTATCACGATAATTGCAATATTCGAACGATAATTTTCATATGTAAATCATCCATGAACATTACGCTTTTCTTGATTACTGAATTTATACGTAACAAATTAAATTCTGGGGAATATTAGTTTATCGAAATCTATAGTCATTACTTATGAGTCAGAAAATAAACCACTAGTGCATAAAATTTTGTATGTATCTCGTGCGTGAAATGCGTTTATGGCCTTAAGCGTGTAATGGCCTTCGGCTACCGCCATCGGGCCATTATTCACGCCACAGGCCATAAACGCCTACTTTACGCCCTTGATACATAAATAACTATTACAATCTCGTTCAGTAAATAATGAGACATCGCGAGACAGTGACAGATTCAAATTGTTTTTACATGGTGTTGCCATACAATGAAAATTATCACTCACCGTGTGAATTTGCAATAAAAATATCACCCCAACGGCGTTTGTCTGGGAATTTCACACTCTACACTCTTCCTCGTCTTCAGAGTGTTGAAATGTGTTGATTCGAACTGCTTGATATCTTTTTAATGATAAAAAGTCACCCAACTACAAACTAAATAGTAAAATATCGTTTTTCAAGATCGCAGCGCCATCTTGTTGAAATAAAAAAGAAGTTCCCGAATAAAAGCTTCATAGTTTTTAATGCTCTTCCAGAATCTGCAATAAAAAATAGGGGTTTCCATTAAAGATTTCAATGTTACCTCCATTTCCCACTCCCCTGGGGGTCAGGGGGTGAAACTTGTTTTATAACCAGACGTCCCCCTCGAAACCATACAACTTTTATTCGGCAATTTTTTTTGTCAGATGCATACATTTCGAGAAATTTCCAAATAAAGATTAAAATGGGACACCCTACTGATCCGACCCAAAATGATACTCAAGTAAACGACAGTAAATTTCACTGTTTAATGCGTTTACTCCATTTTCGCTTTTTTGTAGATACGGAAGATACGGAGAAATAGTTTTTTTTTGACGCCAATTCCGCCATTTTGAAAAGGGGTTGAGAAATGTTCACACACGAAAAAATATACCTTGAATACAGCTATCAGAATCCCCTCTGCCCTGTAGATGACATAATGAAGGAAAAAAATCAATTCGAGTAAAACGTGGCGGCTATTCTATCATTACTTTTATTCATCTAAGACCTAAGTTACTATGATTCAGAATTGGTTGCATCTCTGTCAATTTAATGAGAAATCAACTCCACAACTTTGAGCTTCAATCAACTAAATCAGACTGTCTTGAAGTAATGCAACTATAATTAACTCTAATAATTTAGAGATATTTTATAATACTGTTGCAGATGACGAGAAAACTTTCATCAGTAGTATTAAGGATGTTACATTTGGGAAAATATGAGTTGTTCAATGCAATTTTCTCTTTATCTGTTTTATCACATATCAGGGATCGTATTTATTAATCTATACAGTGTGTCTCGGTGAATGTGGGAAATCTCTGAAGATTTAGATAGAACCTGGAAAAATAAGAACGTTCCAATGGATGTTTTTTCTGCAGACCCTGCTTACTGAGATGCCACTGGAATTTGGGTTTTCTTCATAATAATTCTTTTTCTCTTGGACTATTCCCAAACATCAAACAGTCCAAAGGAATACCAATTTATAAAAACAAAGGATCTTTCCAAGACATAAAAAATTACGGATTGATCTGTAAACAAAATCAGTTTTCTAAAAATTTTGAGTCAGCATATTGTCAACGGTTAACAAACTATATGGAATGTTTTAAATTACTCCCTGACATACAACATGGCATAAGACAAAAAAAGTCCACTACAACTGCTATCCATGATACACTTGAATTCCTGTATGAATCACTCAACGCTAAGGAAAATCCATTATGTCTATTTTATGATTTGAGTCGTGCTTTCGATACAATCGAACGCGATCTATTACTGCTAAAGTTAGAGACTGTGGGTGTACGCGGTGTACCTCTCGATTGGGCAATGTCCTACCTGTCTGACCGTACACAAATAGCAATGTATGATAATACTAAGTCAGGAATAGGGGAATTCAATTCAGGAGTACCGCAAGGGTCAATATTGGGACCCTTATCATCATTTTCACAACTGATATCAAAAATTATAATATATGCCGACGACACTAATATTTTGATGTACAATAGTAACATTGAACAACTAGTCACAAAGTAAGTAATGCAGCTTCTAGTCAGTTTCATGAATATTGTACTCTGAATGGTCTGGAATTGAATGTCACAAAAACATATTTCATGAGGTTCATACCAAGGAATGTCACACCTAACTATAATCTCTACTCGCATATCAATAACAAATCAATCAAGGCAACAGATAGCATTATTCTAGTATTCTAGAACAGGCCGTATCTGCGCTATGTAGATCATGAGAAGCTGTTGAGGTGTAAAGTAGCTTTTCGCACGGAACAAGAATCCGAGTTTTTGTGAAGCAGCTTTTGCGATGGATCTGACATGATTATCCCATGAAAGAGTGTTGCTGTTGGAAATACCGAGCATAGATATGGTGGGCTTGGTGGGGATGGTGGAGCCAGACATTACAATATCGGACATACTGAGTTCCGCCTTTCTAGAGAAAATGCAGGCTTGAGTTTTGGTGGCGTTGAATTCAACTAGGTTGTTGGTTCCCCAGGCTGTGATTTCAGCAAGATCTTCATTGACAGCATTGACCTGCCTGCGCCGTGAGTTCTTAGTTTCCTGGGAAGAAATGGTAATTCTGGAAGAGAACGCAGTATGGAGGGTACTATCATCTGCAAAGCTGTGGATGGGGCAAGTTGTTACTCCCAACAGATCATTGATATGAAGAAGGAATAATGTTGGTGCCAAAATTGATCCTTGTGGAACGCCGGAATTGATGCCAATGGTATCAGACGATACACCGTCCACCACCACGTGAAGCGATCTGCCTGAAAGAAAACTCGATAAGAGATGGCATAGCTGAGGTGGTGAGCCGTATGATGGTAGTTTGTGGAAAAGTCCTTCGTGCCAAACACTGTCGAATGCTTTCGATATGTCCAACGCGACAGCTAGATATTCCCCGTGTTTTTCTAATGAAGCTTGCTATACATGGGTGACGTAGGCAAGTAGATCTCCAGTAGATCTTCGGTGGCGAAAGCCGTATTGTCTATCATTGATGATTCCTGAGCACTCCAGATATTTGGTAAGCTCAATATTGATGGCTTTCTCCATCACTTTGGAGATTACTGATAACAGGGCAATGGGCCTGTAGTTGTTGGGCAGGTTCTTGTTCTCTTTTTTGGGGATTGGTTAGACTCTAGCTGTCTTCCAGCATGATGGAGAAATACCCGACCTGTACGAGACGGTAAACAACTTGCAGAGAATCGGTGTTAATTCTGGTGCACATTTTTTGAGGATAATGGGTGGAATTCCATCAGAACCGTTAGCCTTATTCGTTTTGAGACCAAGCAAAATTCGTCTGATAGTGCGTTGTTAGTCAGATACACTCTGTATATATAATATAGATGAAATTTTCACCAAATTGAAGAATCATAATATTCGTAGTTGAATAAAATAAGTTGATTGATGTTGAAAATATTATGGGCAGCTCACAAAATGAAAAAAAAACAAACAAAAATTCAATTATTTGGAGTGTGGAAAATAAGAGAGATCATGTCAATTAAATTCGCTGGAACATGGAACGAAACATTCTAGAATCGAACTAGTACCTAGTCCAGGAGGACCACTTCGTTTGTGCATCAGTTTATTTTGCAGCATTGCCAGATCAACTTCAAAACTGGCAAATTTTGTGAAATAAAATAAATATGCAATGCGACAATATGACTGTGATCATTTTCAACAGTAGGTATTTTCATAATCACTAAAACAAATAGCTAAGGCAACTTACCCAAATACAAGGTGGTCAGCGCCGCCATATTTGTTGGAACAGCGAATCGGCAGTGGCACAAAGTGTAGCGAGCGCAGAAGTATAGAAAAAAATAAAACAAATGGTGCATATAGAAATTAGCATAATACAAAACATACATTTTCAATTTGTATTCAGGGCATTTGGAAACAACGTATAGAAAAAAAAACCTGGAGATGGCCCAGCCAGAAGTTTTATAAAATCCTTTCAATTTTCCATTGGTATATTCGACTCTATGATGAGATGGACAATATTGTTCAAATACTCCTGTTTGAATTAGGGATTATTTTAACATACCCCATTGTGACAGTCAGGAGAATCAAACAAAAAAATTACAGGATTCCTTCCAATAAGTGAAGCAGGTGAACCTATACGATTAATTTGCTCCAAAAGAATTTGAAACAATCTCTTACAATTCTTCTAACGAACATGGATTAATTGTTTTCTATATACATTGTTTCCGAATCCCCTGTATATTATAAATTTCAATGGGCATAAATCGGTGATAATAGATATATATTTGAACCGAAGTGATTTTGAAAAACCCTGAGACTTTTTGATGAATGACTACTATTTGTTTCTTCACTGCAAAGTAGATGCCTTTATACAGAGACCGTCAGAAAGAGATACATGTGCAGCTTTATATAAACTGAACATTTTTCAGGAAATTTCATTGTGGTAATTTTGGAATAATTGCTAGCGAAAATAGATGCCGTATCTTTATTATACGGAGAAACAAAAAAGTAATTAGATGGAGAACCTTGATCATGAAAACATACTCTTCGTATTCTGCAATACTTTTTGATGAATATTCATGCAGCAATCAATGCCAAAATCTGAAAGTTTATCTACATGTCATAGTGTCCTAATACAAAATTTCTTCGAAGTTAGGTATGGTTTCCAATAATTGAGCTTTTTAAAATAATTCTTAATATATATCACGTGGACATTGGACAAGACAATTGAATATAACGAAAAATTCAAATTACAGTGTACTTCACTATTTTGAGCCATGTATTTTGAAAATATTTTCAATAGAACAGGAGGTTACACGATGGCAAGACAGCTCACAATGTACGTTTTTCAAATTGCAGTTAGTAGTAAAGAGAATTTAAACACTCGTATAGTATTTCTTGCATCCACCACAAAGAAAGATATTTCGAACAATTTATTTCTCTGATGTTTACGATTAGTTCTTCTCGATATTATATACTGGGCGTTACCTTCGAAATAATCAAGATAATATTGCCTAAACTTCTTGAAATTTGGCCGTTGAAGAAGATTCATTGGAGAGGTATCTAATAGGGAGAATAATACAGGGTATACCATATTAAAAACAATCCTGAGCCAGCTTGTATTCGTATATAACCTCTCAAACGATTATAATTATTTTTGAAATACGTGGCTCAAAAAACTGAAAATTACTGTCTTATCAAGTTTTCTCTAAATCTTATAGACTCTTGAAATTATGAGTATTTATTAAGTGAATACAGGTTCTCCCGACTGATTCTCGATATAAAGATAGTGTAAGCTCGTCGTGACATATACCCTGTATATTGTAGGTATAATATGCTGCAAACTTTCTGCAGGTCTACTGTATATGAAAAAAAAAAAGACTTTTCTGACACCTTCGATATGATGGCATATTCTATTTTCATCAATATGTGAATATTGTTTCCAGCATATTGATTTTGTGGAAGTATGTATTAAAATCAACTATTTGGAATCATTTGTTTGCAATTTCATCATATAGGACCTTCATCAGGTGAACCATATTTGATGAAATTTAGTTCCAACAAAGCAGTCAAGCTACTGATACTGGAAGTTAACAACCAAATTTTTCTAACTTGTCAATATAAAATGCGACATTTTTGTTCATTAATCTTTGTTAATGCCACTTCAAATAAATTGGAATGAAAACCTCAAGCGGTGTGGTTATTTCTCAAAAAATATAGATAAGCAAACATTTCCAGCAAATTCATATAGCCAAGCAGAAAAAAATCAACAGGACAAAAATATGTTTTTTAATTTGCAGGAACAAAACTCTCGAAATTATCAACAATGTTTCCATCTCACATCGTAGATTGGAAACTCCTATCACGCAGGCGGTATCAAATCTTCCATTCAATACAAACAGTTCTACACGGTGAAAATGAGAATATCTACTTGGGAGTATTCGTGGGATGCAGTCGAATGTGACCAATCAGTTAGATTTCTTCGATTTTTGTCGGGATTTCGAAAACGTTTATTTTATTCATTAATACTAATAACATAAAATTCTATACAGGATGATTCAAAATTCGATGTAGATATTTTGAGCACGTATTGTTGGGATCAAAATAAGACTTTTTATTTATATGAAAGCGTTCCGACATACGATCACCTCCGTATGTAAGCATTCAACCCATATTGCGTTCAAAAAAGATATCGTGACTTCCCATTTCCTTGAATTTACGAATTCTTTTTGAACATGAAATTCGGGCAAATAAAAGTGAGGACCCCATTCCAACTCACCCAAAACTAGGTTCACATAATTTTTGGGCTAGAACGCCATAAATCTACAAAGACAGGGAAAAGTCAATTCTCAGAAGATTGGATCCGTTATTTTAGTCACAATTTCAGTTAGTTTTTTTTTAAACCTTATTTACAGTGGCTATAACTCGGAGGAGGTGCAGTTTAGGACACGTGTATACATGAAGAAAGAGTCTTATTTCGATCTCAACAATAAGTACTCGAGATATTCACATCGAATTTCAAATTACCCTGTATAAAATAAGCACTAAAAAGGAACATAGGTGTATAAATAAAATGAAATAATGTGACATGTATTAAAAGTATTCGGAGAACGAAAAGACAGATTATTCTGGAAATTGAAATGCAAGAATAATCTAGCATCCCTCATGAATAATTCCGTCAATACAATATTTCCGTTTGTATCAGAAGCAAGTAGCAACTTGGTTTCTTCATGTGAAACACCCAGTGATTTTTTTCCTGAATCTTCGTTGATTTCAAATCGAATTTGTTCGAAAAATCTTGAGCAAAATGTAACTAAAATGATTTTCATTCATAAATATCTTCCCAAAATATCGAAAACTCCTGGAATGTTTCTCTTCCCCTTTGAGATCATACCTTCTGACTATTCCACAATATGAAAATACAAAAGTAATAGATTTCACGTTTCTTTTTGTTTAGTTTTCGAAATTGATTTATTTCTTGAAAACGGCGGTTTCAGATAAAGGTATAGGAAATCATCGAGGAAAATTGACGAGGTTTATCAATATATAATTGAGGAATGCAATAATATACAGGGTGGTTTATTAAACGAAATTGGACATCTCGTCACTTTTCTGAATCACAAATAATCTGATTTTTCACTACCCTGTATGTATAGGAATACAGATTTTTATGGACGATCTGAAGCTTTCTGGATCGACATTTTGGTCTCCTGAATATTTGCTTCTGAATGTTTTCTAATGTGAAAATATTGATATTCATTTTGAGATATATTTTGATGAAAGATTTCTGAAACCAACTATTATATCGAAAACGGCTCATGACAGGTACTTACAGAATCGATCCGTATATTCAAACAGATTCCACATTGGAGATAGAAAAAAAACTTCAGATACAGAAGTAAAGGGGTAAAGGGTTTGTTCTGAACCCCCAGAAAATTGTACGAGGTGAATCAAAAGAATTTTTTTAATGTTCTGGTTCCCACGAAAAGGATATCCTGTAATGTTCAGAGAACATCGTGGGAACCAAGGGAAATGAGGTAGGAATTGGTGTTATAATATCGCTGATATAAGAAGTACCACCTTCGTTATATTCAATGGAAAACCCTATATGTATTTCTTTATATAAATTGAAGATCTTTCTTTTCTGATTTCGAAAATATACTCACAGATTGTTAGTAACAACAACACATATGCAAAGAATACAGGGTATCAGAGAAACAGTCAGGTGAAATTCATGAAAATGTGCATTCTTATATTTTAGAATACGCTCTCTTCATTTAAAATATTTTCAGCAATGCAGTGTTGCCGCTTCTATTAAAAAATAGCAACAACTTTGTTATTTTGGATATAATACTCTGTATTTTATTGCATTTTCAGATTCTCCTAAAAGAGCTGATTTCATCGATGTATCACACTTGGGATCTATCGGAAATGATTGAAGAGATATAGGGTGTTCAAAATCGAGATTTTTCAACTTTAGGATTTGTTTGTGTCGAAACTATTCATTATCGGTCAAAACAGTTCACATGTCACTGTCTCAACTTTTGAATCACTATTTACTGATATTTATTCGGAACAGATACAGAGTGATCAGAATTCAGAATCTTGAACCACCCTGTATCTGTTCCGATTAAATATGAGTAGATAGTGAATCAGAAGTTGAGAAATCTCGATTCTATATCTCTGTGATTTTTTTCGATAGACCCCAAGTGTAATATATCGACGAAATCAGCTCTTCAGGGATACTCTGGAAATGCGATAAAATACAGGGTGTTTTTTTTTAAATATCAATGTTGCTACTACTTTCTAGTATAAGCGGCAACACTGCATTGTCGAAAATATTTTAATGGAAGAGAGCGTATTCTGAAATACAAGCATGTAATACATTTTCTTGAATTGTTCCCGACTGATTCTCTATATACAAAGATAGTGTAAGCTCGTCGTGACATACCCTGTATATGGAGTTCAATTAATGAAAAATTAATGACAACCTGCATGATTATGTGTTGTTGATTCTTCATGGCCATCACGATTTGGTAAAATGAAATAAACCAATTCTAAAATGTTCGACCTCGAATATTTCATAAAACGGCTGAACCGAATATCAACAACTATATCTTTGAAATCAGAACGAAAAATTTCATTTTTTCCGAGAGATATATAGGGCGTTCTATTGAAAATACCAAAGCTGTTACCCATTTCTGATATCAGCGATATTCATTTGTTTCATCGCGTACAATTTTCTGCAACTTTTGAATTTGAAGTTATTTTCTATATTCAATGATGAACCCTGTAGAACCTGTTTTAATATACGGAATGACCTTGTACGTATAGGGAAATATTTGACAATTTTGATGTGAAATCAACGTAGGTTCAGGGACCAGGAAATTAATTGAATCACAGGTTGTTTCATTCGAAATAATCAAGTTGCTATTTCTTTCTGATTCAAGTTGTAATACTGCTATGACGGAAATAATTTCAGAAGGATAAAGAATGTGCGATTATTGATGCTTATAACAATTTTCAGAATTACCTGTTTTCCGTTCTCCAGATCCGTGAAAACATCATGAAAACGGACATCTACCTATTGTCTACAGCTAGTTGGACACTAAAGTACAACAAACAAAACTAAGTCTTACCATCTGATTGTCCAAGTAGCAGTGAAAAAAATTGAAAGAAAACAAAATATAATACTCATCTCGATTATATTCGAGGGCTTATGGAACTACCCTTTCTTTCGAAAAGATTAATTGTAATTGTCATGTCACAAATATGTACGATTCAGTGAAAATAATTCCTGTTGTATTTTGTAGACTTAAACTCGAGTACAGTTTCTGTACAATCTGAACAATCTTTCGGATGCTGCTCATTGATATAACGTAACTCTTTTCAGCTCAATTATTACTGGTTATACCGAGTGTTCCAAAAAAGTGCGCTAGCAGCTCTTATTACCTTAACAAGACTAGAAGGTTCTTGATGTTTGTCTCGAAATGCTTCATTTTCAGAGATGCAGGGTTTTGAACTTTGTATGTATGAAGACTCAATTCAAGAGCTTCAATTGGCATAACATTGTATCTTGGGTGTATGTGAAAATTTTTTGAATAACATTATTGGTGTATAAAAAGGAATTCAAGGATTCAGTTGAATTTTTTAACGGCGATAAATCTCATTTTCTCGGTTGAAGGACTTTCTTGTACAGTGTGTCCAGTTTTCGATGGTTATGCGTGATATCTCAGTTATCTTTGGAGATATAAACTTGCGATTTTCGCGGTCCTGTACCACTTTTTTGTGAAACACAAGATAGCCTAATTAGATTTTGCATAACTGTCTCCGATTATGAGATACATAACGATTTTGAAAATTTGTACTTTTTGGACCCCCTCCATATCGAAGTTTTTCAGCGCAAATGTCAAACTAGAATCTGGTCCCATAGACATTTTTACGCAGAATCTAGTGGCACACTAAGATTTTTTTTGGAGGTATGGTTTTGCAGATACGACTCAAACTTATGATTTCTCAAATGGAAGACTCTGTATTTTTCGAGCTCATTGAATTCCTTATTTTTTTCCTTCAAAATGACATATGATGTATAAATATGAAATTTTCAAAAATGCACCAAAATCACTAAGTACAACATTGAATTTTAATAGTGGGCTATCGTGTTTTCATATAAAAAAAATTCCAATTAAAGAAATATGTCTTTTGATTTCTCCATGAAGAGGACTAAAACAATATCAACACTAATTAAATAACAAAACACAAAACTTAGGTACCGGATAGCAAAAAATAAATAGTAATAAAATATTCATAATGTAGAATAAGCACCTGATTAAATAGTAACTGGAATAAATGAATTTATAAATTATTCAGAAATTGATTCATTGAATTTTTCAAATTGAAATCCATTTTACGTCCTAATGCATTCAAAATCAATAAAAGGGTGTCTTTGTAATTCCTGGAAAACTGCCTCTGTTGTTGCACGAAGTTCTTCAATATTGTTGTGCCTCTTACTGTATCAAGACGTATTGAGCAAGTGTGTCAATTGTGTGTTAGGGAAAATGGAAATTAATTCAAACAATTCAATGTATAATTTATTGAATGATTTCAAGATTCAATTGTTTTACTGAATATACAATCAGGTGCTTAGTCTACATTGTGAACTTTTTTCTTTACTATTTATTTGATGCTTTGTGCTCTTCATAGGGAAATCCAAAGGAAATATTCCTTCAATTGGAACTTTTTCTATATGGAAAATCCATAGTCCACTATTAAAATTCAATGTTTTACTGATTTTGGAGCATTTTTGAAAATTTTCTATTCATACATTCTATATAATTTTGAAGGTGAAAGAATAAGGAATTCAAAGAGCTTATAAAATAAAGGGTGTTCCATTTGAAAAATCATAAGTTTGGTTCGTATCTGCAAAACCATGCCCCGAAAAAAAAATTGAGTGCGTCACTGTATTCTGCGTAAAATTCTCTATGGGATGAGATTTCAGTTTGACATTTTCGCTGTGAAGATGTAGAGGGGATCCAAAAAGTATAAATTTTCAAATTCGCCCTGTATCTCATAAACGTAAACTGCTATGCAAAATCTGATTATGCCATCTTGAGTTTCACAAAAAAGTGGCACAGGACCGCGAAAACATATCGGAAGATAACTGAAATATCACGCAAAAACATCGAAAACTGGACACACTGTACACTGATTGCATAGAGGGTGACCAAGATAAGGTTGCACAGCATGGGGATCTCGGAAATGGGTGGAGACACGAACTTCGGACATTTTCAAAATTATTCTTAAATTTTCAGTGAAGAAGTGGATTTTTGGAAAATCTCATGTTTTTTCACGTTATTATTAAAAATACACAAATTCACAGGTTCTGAAAGCTTTTCTCATTCAAACATAATGTATTAAACGAGGTAGTGGGAATATGTTCCGATCTAGTTTGAGCCATCATCAATGTTTTTTTAAAATTCCAAAGAGAAAATATCATCAGTTCCACTTTTTTTTTCAATGTTCTGGTTCCAACGGTAAGGGATATCCTGTAATGTTTAAATAACATCGTGAGAACCAAGGGAAATAAGGTAGGAATTGCTGTTCTTCTTGAATTTCTGGAGGTTATATGCCTCGGGTAATACCTCCCTTGGCAATGTGTTCCAGAGCCTCGCTGTTCGTTGGATGAACGAGTCTTTCGAAAGAAATGTTCTGCAGGTCTCTAAAGTGACCACGAAGGGGTGCGAAGCCTCAACTCGACGGGTTAATGTCGCGGGGACTGCCCTGGGAGGAACAATTGTTGATATTTCAGAAGAGCATCGTCCATGAAAATATCTATAAAATAGAGCCGGATCGCCAACTTTTTTACGGTGTTCCAGAGAAGTGTGTGAGTTTGTGAGCAAGGCATCACCCACGAGACGAATTTCAATTTCTTGGACAGAATCCAACAGTTTTAGGGTATGTTTGGGTGCTGCACTCCAAATATAGAAACAGTATTCCAGGACAGGTCGGATCTGTGCCTCATAGATCATAAGCAGCTGACTGGAAGTGAAATAGCTCCTGGCCCGAAACAGAAAACCAAGTTTTTGGGATGCACTTTTAACAATTGATCTCACGTGATTTTCCCAAGAAAGATTATTGCTGATAGTAATACCAAGCATCGAAATGGATGTCTTCAAAGATATGGTTACTCCTGACAAGCGTATGTTGGGCACAGTGAGATCGGCTTAGAGAAAAGGCATGCTTGTGTTTTGTTTGCATTGAAATCTACCAAGTTATTGGATCCCCATTCGAGAATTGTTGCCAAGTCCATTTATTTATGTTGTCAACATTTCTCCCTCGTTCGTGTCTGATTTGCCTGGCTGGCATTGGAACATTGGAAGAGAAGGCGGTATGGAGGGTTCTATCATCCGCGAAGCTGTGTACTGGACATGAAGTTGCTTCCAACAAATCGTTGATATGGAATAGAAATAGTGTTGGCGCTAGAATTGATCCTTGCGGAACCCCAACATTCATGAAAAGGGAGTCAGATGAAACTTCGTCGACCACTACATGGGGAGACCTGTTTGAGAGAGAACTAGCTAGTGAATGTCCTAGGTATCTCATGAGCTCGATGTTGATAGCTTTCTCCCTGATCTTTGAAATAGAAGATAGCAGTGCGATCGGTCTGTAGTTGCTAGGTAGGGTCTTTTTGCCTTTTTCAGGAACTGGTTGTACTCTTGCAACTTTCCAGTTGGACGGGAATATCCCCAATTTGTAAGAGTAGTTGAACAACTTGCAGAGAACAGGTGATAGTTCGGGAGCACATTTCTTGATCATTCGGTGTTAAACAATGATATAGTTATTTGAGTGATACTGAATTATTTCATGCATTCCAAATTGTTTCACTTGATCTTCGAACTTTGACATGTACAGTAATTGAAAAAATTATATTCATATCCAATGTTCAGAATTATAACCTTTATTTTCTTAACAAAGAAATCCCCTTCTTACAGTTGCTTCTGCGACATTTCTGAGCATTTCTGGGGTAATACTATCGAATAGTTCGATCACATAGTGCCTTTATATAGTTATTCTTCGTTCCTAAAATTTTTCGCCTGAACAAAGTTTTTAACATATCCCCAAAAGAAAAAATCCAGAAGTGTCCAATCAGGCGATTGCTCAGCCAATGGACTGTAGAATAAGTATAGTTATCAAGGTAATTCGTGTAAGAATCCATCAACATGAAACAATTTGAAACGCTGTATGGAATAATTTATGACTTTTGTATCCTCATAGACATAACATGAATCCACTTACAAAGAAAATGTTATGCGATTCTTTGGTGTTGTCTCATTTCAATCATTGTGATACAGTATATGGACCTTTTTTACGCAAATCAGATGCATATCGCATACAGAAAGTCCAAAATTCATGTCTTCGTTTAATCCATGGAATAAGAAAAAGAGATCGTATATCTCATAAACTCAAGGAAATGGGTTGGTTGAGTATGTACAATCGTCGTAGACTTCATTCGTATTGCCTTTTCTATAAAGTACTGAAAACTAAACAGCCAGAGTATCTCTTCAGGAAAATCACGTATAGGACTGATATTCACAATTTAAACCTGAGAAGAAAGCATGGTATCAACATACCTTCGCATAATAAAGAAGTTTATAAGTCATCTTTTTCCTATCAGATTGCGACTGTGAGCCATTCTCTGGATATACCGAATTTCTCCCTATCATTGAATTCATTTAAAAATAAATTTAAGAAAAAATTCCTTTCACAGCAGTGATACGAAACGAAGAAAAAAATGAATCAATAATAGTTGATTTATAATATATTATTATGATAGAGTTCATCTTTTGAAAATTATATCGCCTCGATATACGTTTAATTGAAAGACATAACTTATAATATTATTAGTATTTTTGTTTTGTTTTTGTTTCTAGGGGAGTGTGGAAGAATCGGTCCACTGACCTATCACTTCACCTTTTGTTTGCCACCTATACCTATTTTTTGTACTAACATAATTGTTCAAACATGGAATTTGTTATTGTGTTCATTGGCAGACAATAAACGATTATTATTATTATTATTATTATTATATTTTTTTTTACTTCTCAGTATTACTCCTCCATCTGTGTTTGACACTGAATGATCAGACATAAGTGGAACTGATGATATTCTCTCTTTGGAATTTCGAAAAAACATTGATGATGGCTGAAAAGGGGACAGAATACATTCCAACCACTTTTAGTAATACATGGTTCAACTCAGAATGAAATGAGGTATGGGAATCTGTAAATACATAATCAGGACCGTATTAAAAAAAAAAGTTGATGATGGATATCCATACGAATGCCAAACGTCGAGTAGAGAAATTAATGCCACCACGTTGGTATTCAAAAGTTGCTATGGAAAAGAATTTATAGTTTTTCTGTAGTTATCTTTAATAATATCGGAGAAAAAAAATAGATTTTCTAAAAATTCACCTTTATCAATATAACTGAAAAACTATGAAAAATTTCGAAAATCTTTGTAGGCCGTTGGTATGACCCTCGGAATGTGCAACTTTTTTTCCATTCAACCAAATTCGTATCTCCTGCCTTTTTGGTCCTCTCTAGTAATACTTGAAAAGATAATGAACTTTCTTCTACAAATTCAACACCCTGTATTCTTAGAATGAAGCGTTCTAGAATGGAACATTGTAGTAAATTTAAGATTTCGGATCAAGAGTACTTTGATTTTTGAAATCTACCCGATACAGGGGTGTATTGAGATAACACCGAGAAATTTTAAGAGGTATTTCTGTGATGAAAATTAAGGTGTGTATTTGGTATACAATATTTTGAGAACCACTTCCCGAAAATATTACACCCCTTCGAAGATGAAAAAGGATTTCGTTTTTATTTTCCCTGTATCGAGCTGAAGATATTGTTTGTTCACCTAGTAGAATTATGATTCGGTTGGTTGCTGTTCAATAAAATACTAATAAACATGAGCTTGCAATACATTAATTTGTTTTCATGAATGCTAAGTTTTTTAAAAAACTCTTATAGATATATAGTTATTTAACCAACTAGTTTATTAATGAGGGCGATTAATGATCGAGATATTTTAACGTGCGAGCGAAGCGAGCGCGTTAATGTTCGAGATCATTAATCGCCTTTTAATATACAAGTTGGTTACAAAATTTTTCCGTCGACTATATTTCTCATTTCTCCTGCAATGAAGAAAACTTGGTTCGCGAATTCATCATTCATCTGGAAACTGCTAAGAATCACCCAGTAGCCTTGTCACTGACATTAGTGTCATTTGACATTTGTCGAAATGATCAACATAGAAAATAAATTCCTTGTGTTAGAAAACAGGGATTAGAATCGTGTCAGAAACTTGGAAAGGTGAACCCGTTAACAGAAAATCTTCAATGAAATCCATATTTTCGATTTAAATGCAGATTCCGTAAGTTATAGCATAAACAATGAATGCACGCGGTGTATGTTTGGTTGCCTATAAAATAATCGTACATTAATAGACAAATCGTTCATTAATAGGGGTCATTAATGAACGATTTCATATACATTAAACTTAGTCGTTAATACGAGGTCGACGGAAAAGGAAGTTTGTGAATGAATTGGACTTTTCATCAGCCATGTTTTTTAAAAACAAATTTTGTATAAAAAAAAATGTAAGAAATAATATCTCCGGGGTCGACTATTTCAACCCCTTCTAAGCATACTTAAGGGTTTAAAACATTCAATATGTTTTTTATTGACAAATAATATTTACGACGTTCGTGTATTATCCAGGGAAAATAAAGAAGAAAAACATTTATTTCTTATTTTTGAACGGTTGTACATTTCCCAGCATGAGATTTTTGAAAAGATTTTATACCAAAAACCCACCTCAATTTTTATCACAGAAACACTGCCGTCGTAAATTGTGCCCCCTCTTTCTCTGAATCAAAAATAAATAAGATTGATTTCACAAACAAATCCACAATAGAAGCAATGGAAAAGTTACTGAAAAATTCTTCAGAATCTTAACTGGTACTACAATGTTTGGATTTGGAAACGGTGGTTCATTCCGTTTAGAATTTAGAAAGTGGAGAGACATAATTTACGAGTGCATTATAAAATATTTGCCACGAATTCTACTGTAAATAAATACAGATAGTTCCAATTATAATTAGGAATCAAAACTATCTAAGACTTTCAGCGTTCACATTTTACCAATAATATTTTTTGCCGCAAAGTGATATTTTATTCTACTATATACAGGCTGCCCGTTTTTCGAGCTCCACCATAGGGATCTCAGTTATTATAAGAGATACGAGGTCGGTTGAATTAGTGCAAAGTTGCACATTTTCATGCTGAACATGCGAGAAAATTCCATGTGTCATTTTCAGTTCTTGAATTATTTGGCGAGAACGAGAATTTGTAATTTTCGTAATTTTTTCCTGCAGAAACCAAAAGACCTATACGTTTCTGATTGTAGGATATTCTTAAGGCACTTTTTCACAAGGAATCACCGTATATTCCAGGACGGTTTTGATGCCAAATTAACAAAACTCAACTTTGTTTTTTCTCATGGGCGCCATATCGGATTTTTACATTTTTGATAAGTCTTTTTTTTCTGATCACAATATGAAGTATCACACAATATGATCGAATCTTTCCTGATTAGGAAAAAAACATTTTCGCGGAGAGTGTTTTGGAAGGAACGTCAATAGTTTTGTATGACAAACTGAATTTTGACAGTTGACAATTGAATATGCGAACAGACCTGTTGAATTCTTGAGCTTATCCACATAACGCAAGAAGGGTTGCCGAGAGACTGTCAGATATGTTCCCTGACAAGATAATTTTCAACAACGGAGACATACGTTGGCCAGCGCGGTCACCTGATCTTTCTTCGCTGGATTATTATTTATTGGGAACTATGAAACATTTGATATTCAAAACTGTACCGATCGATATTGATGAGCTGGGAAGAACCATAATCACCTCTTTCAGGTCTAAGATAAGAAGACGGGGACATCTCGAGAGCAATTCAGAACATGAGGAAACGCGTAGAATTGTTTTCAGAAGTGGAAGGTGGAGTCTAACAGCATCTTTCATAACTTTGTTTTGTTTTGTTTCGCGATGAATGAACTTCGTCGTTCCTAATTCAAAACCATAGTTTTTACGTAGATGAGCGTGACGAAAATACGAACGTTCCAGATTCAAATTCAAATATACTGTCGGAATTCAGCTTGTTAAACAAATCTGTTGGCGTTCTTTCTGAAGAACTTCGCAAAAACTGTTTTTTCCCAATTTCGATCAACAAGGAAAGATTCGATTATAATTGTAATAAAAAAAAGCTTTTCAAAAATACAGAAATCCGAAATGGCGCCTTAAGAAAAAACAAAGTTGTGTATTGAAACTTCGGCATCAAGAACGCCATGGAAAATATAATGACAGATTCAGATTTCTTGTAAAAAAGTGCCTTCAGAATGTCCCAGTCAAAAACTTCTAGGTCTGTTGGTTGAAAAAATTAAAACAAAAATTAAAAAAAATGCGTTTTCTTCCAATAATTCGAAAACGAAAAATGATACATCAAATTTTCTTGCAGATAAATGTTCAACATGAGAATGCGCAACTTTGTCCTACTTCAACCGACCTCGTATCTCTTATAATAACTGAGATCTCCATGGTAGAGCTCGAAAACCGGACACCCTGTATATGAATAGGCAATCAATCGAGAAATATAATTAGGTACGCACGATATTCTCCGAACATTATAGGAATTACTTTTCTTGCGCTCCAAGAGATAAGAAAAAAAAAGTATCTCAAAATTATGCAAATGGACGAAATTCCCAATTCAAAGATATTCATTGGTAATAATTGAGAAAATGAATATTTAGCATCAGAAAACATGGCATTACGGGTATTATTGTGAACATGCTGTACTAACATCATATAAATAATATACAGAGCGACCCATTTGAAAGATTTTTTATTTATGGACCTATTGTGACAATTTTTTTTTGATGTGGTGAAGAGAAAGGCGTATTTCAGAGCTAAGCAGTGTGTCATGAAAGAATATTCAACATTCAAGATTCTATGACTAAATTACTGACATTTTGATCATCATGCATTGATACACTTTTAATGTTGTAATATTCATAATAGTAGGCTTTGCAATTACTAAAGTGGCAGATTAATGCAGTTTCCTCGTAGATCTCTAGACTCAATCACCCTATTTATTTTGTTCTAAGAGGGTTAAATAGAGAAAAAGTTGAAAAATCAATTGATGTGTGTTAATTCAATACTATTTTAAAATGGAATTTTTGAAGAAATGTCAATAAAATGAAGTCGTAATTCCTTTGTTATGGCATGGGTTACTACATGAAAAGCTTCTTCATGCATAATCACTAACTTGTCAGTAGTTTCATAAAATTGTTAATGTTGAATAGTTTTGAATGAAACTTGGTACTGATCTAGTGCAGAGGACGTCGATTCCAGTGGCGTAGCAGATTATTTCCAAGTAAATCGCTAATATGGATTCTGGATATTTCAGCCTCTAAATGTGATGTAGTAGGCCTTGGTTTTTAGAAAAAGTGAACACCGCTCAGCTACAAGATACACCATTCCTCTCTCAACATTTCAAGAAAAAGTTCGTGACAATCGCTTTCAAATGGGTCACTCTGTATGTCGAGTCATACTTTTTCGAACGAGCATATAGTTTTAAAAACACGAGGGCGAGTACGTACCTACTTTTGAAATATGAAAACTAGAACATCGTGTATTACGTTTTATCTACAACAGTGATATGGTGATTATATGCAGCAGTTTCAAGTCATGAGTTTTAACTCGTGAATAAGTGTCAAGTCAGAAGTTAATTCATTGCTTTTCAATATAAACGGTCATACAATTGTCATAAGTTCTAAGTCCTGAGAAAAGTTGGCAAACATTCATCTCTTACGACTTAAAACTTATGACTAATTTTGGTTCGTTTACAGTTGTTTCAATTGAATAATCGAATCCAAAACAGATATTTGTAACTGCTGAATAATAGAAAACAATTTACCTCGAAGGTGTATAAAACTGATGAACAATTAGCAAAATGAGCTAATGAAAAGGGGTGCTTTTCTTATGATTTGACAGTCCTTATTATTATTATTATTGCTGCATGAATCACCATTTTCCCCTTACGACTTAAAACTTGTAACTTACAACCTACGACTTGAAACTTGAGACTTGAAACTATTGCATTAATCCACCATGAATACATGAATAAATTGATTAAAAAAAAATTAACCACTTGAAATACACTAAAATATCACCACAAAGATTTCAACCCATTCAATCGACAGAATTAAGTTGCAACCCAGAATAATTGAGAATTTTGAAGTCTATAGTTTAATTGTTGCAATTGAAAAAAATACCTAGGTATATAGTATATTACCATCATTAATTCTTGATCCAGAAACATTATTTGAATATCATGAAACGTCAATTCTTTTCCAGAATTCGAAATCGAGTTTGATTCATGAGTAGAAAGTACATACAGGGTATGTCACGACGAGCTAACACTTGCTTCAATATCGAGAATCAGTCGGGAGAAATCCATGAAAATGTGCATGCTTATATTTTAGAATACGCTCTCTTCATTTAAAATATTTTCGACAATGCAGTGTTGCCGCTTCTACAAGAAAGTAGTAGCAACATTGATATTTCGAATATAACACCCTGTATTTCATCGCTTTTTTAGATTCTTCATGAAGAGCTGATTTTATCGGTATATCATACTTGGGGTCCATAGAAAAAGATTACAGAGATATAGGGTGTTCAAATTAGAGACGATTTTTATGTGTCTAAACTATTCATTATCGGTCAAAACGGCTCACATCTCCCTATCTCAACTTTTGATTCACTATTTACTGATATTTAATCGGAAGAAGGACAGGGTGGTTCAAGATTCAGAATTCTGATCACAGAATCATATCGGTGAAATCAACTCTTCAAGGAGAATCTGAAAATGCAATAAAATACAGGGTAATCAAAATGAAATAACAAAGTTGTTGCTACTTTTCGATAGAGGCAGCAACACTGCATCACTGAAAATATTTAAAATGAAGAGAACGTATTCTGAACTATGATCATGCATATTTTGATGAATTTCTCCCGACTGATTCTCGATATAGAGATAGTATGAGCTCGTCGTGACATATACTCTGTATATTACTGGAGAGAAATCAAGAAATGAGTAATTCAAGGAATAGTGTCAATAGTGTGAATAATTGATGTTTCATGAACAACTATGTGACTGTCCTGAAAAACAATTGACAATTGACGCATTGCAAAATTTTATTGAGTATTCCACTTATGTTCTCCAGAACCAATCAGAATCGACCATTTTGGTGTCTCCTGCATTACAGTGATACTTTTTGATTACTAAAAATTATCTGACTTGTTCCACCAATACACAGAAGCCAACCAACCTCTTTCTCAAGCGATAAAATTTTTGACGTTCAAAACTACGATCATGTTGGAAGCCAGAATGATGGATGCTGTGTGCGCGACTCATCCGAGACACTCGAATATTGTCCCAATCATGAAATAGTCATACGAATACAAATCGTGATACTATTTTTCCTGGAAATATCCGTCGATTGACATACTCCAGCTTGCTGCTTTAATTTCACTCATGACATTGTTTCAAAACTTCTCGTCTAAGGCTCGAAAGTTTTGATAGCGAAGCGATACTGTTCTGGAGATGGTAGTGGAAAAACAGGTTGATTCACAAGTGGAATGAAAAAAAAAAGAAACGTAGTTTGGAACTAAATCACTGAATACAATAAGAATCGACAACGGCGAATCAAAGATTGATATCGTCAAATGGGCTCAAGCTGAAGAGCAATTCATGACTTTGAGAAATTTTAAGCGATTCAGGGGGTTGAAATCTCTGATAAGTTCCATAAATTTATAATTTCTCGTGGTTTGTGTGATGTAGGAGGTAATTTCAAATCTGCATATATTTTTTTCAATTAGACACCCGCTAGTTCATTACATTTGAAAAGCCGGTACGATCTTTTTGGCCTACTTTGCTACCATTGTATGTCATTTATGGACTGAAACCAAATTTAAAAACTTGATTAAATTGTGGCTGATTCACCAACATATTTGTTCGCGTAAACTTTTGCTCACTGTTGTAGATAATAACTATTTTGTACTAGGATGTAGGTTGTTGAGAACTATACAGGGTGTTTCACGTAGGCTACACATTGGAAATTTCTCTACTTGCAGTTAGATTGAAAACTTGGGAATTTTCGCTAGGGTGCACAAAGATCGGCACCAATTTTCTTATTTTAAATAGATATATTGGGAATGACTGATTATAACAATCCCACTGCGAGCCGAGAGATTTCTAATGTGTGGCCTACGTAAATCACCCTGTATAATAATCAATAGATTTCCATGATCGTCATTGGTATACGGGATACGCAAGTATTTAGCAACGCACTGATATAGAAGAAAAAGTGGAATTCACTTTGAGCTAAGTAGTAGATGAAATATAAAACAGGTCAACAAAATATTAGTTACAAGTATTGTTCCACAAACTAAATTGGCACCAAACGCGGGATTAATTTGAAAAAAAAATATAATAATGAAAATAGTATAATAAAATAATATTAAATGCGCGTAGGCGTCGGCTCATTTTTCTTTCAAAGGGGAGGGGACGAATTCTGATCAATAATCAATATCAGCAAAGCTGAATACTCCTTTATATGAGGATTTGGAGAGAAGTGAATTTATTTCGTGTTTTTTATTTCGATTATTGTAACTAAATGATTTATACACAACATATGATCTACTTCTCCTAATAATCAATATTTATTGAACATTGAATTAAATTACGGTCTTAACAAAGGCAAATATCTACATAAAACTTTTTTCTCTAAAATGGAAAAACTGAATGAAGCTTTATTTAAGAAGAAGATGTTTAATATTCACAGAAACAATCAAAACAGGTGAGTATGATATCAACTAGCAACACCCTTCTAATTTTGAACCCGTTGATCCATTTCGAAAATGTGGACAGATCTGGAATATTCATCAGATTCTCATTGCCTACGTACTATTGTTTGTTGAGGTAGTGAATATTTCAAAAACGACTATTAGGCAGTTTTTTTTTTCGACAAAATCGATAGCCTATATTCGATTCAGGCATAGCTGAAACACTCTTGTACAAAATTTCAACGCAAAACCTCAATCAATCAATCAAATCTTGATTCCTTTGGACAATAATACCATTGTGTCGAAAACGTCAAAATTCTTGAAAAAAACATACAACAAAAAATATCACTGTACCGGACAATCCAAGAAATCTTGCACAGTATAATAGTTATTTATGTATCAAGGGCGTAAAGTAGGCGTTTATGGCCTGTGGCGTGAATAATGGCCCGATGGCGCTAGCCGAGGGCCATTACACGCTCAAGGCCATGAACGCATTTCACGCACGTGATACATACAAAATTTTATGCACTAGTGGTTCATTTTCTGACTCAAAAGTAAGGACTATAGATTTCCATAAACTAATATTCCCCCGAATTCGATTTGTTGCGTATAAATTCAGTAATCAAGAGAAGCGTAATGTTCATGATGATGATGATTTACATATGAAAATTATCGTACGAATATTGCAATTATCGTAATAGTAAAACTCTTTGATCTCTAGAAGAGATTCATTCTTCAGAATTTTACAATATGCATACCCAGTATATATACCTAACTTATTTTGACGTTGTCAATCAAGCTGATGGTTGTTGTCTATATCAATACATCCAATAAACGAGCTGAATTGTCATTCTTTGACTGAAAAGTAAAAATAAGTGATAATAATAATAGCGACGATAGATATGGAATCGGATAAAGGAGAAGTTTTTGATATACCGCTGGATATATTAGAATCTAGGAAAATGATCATAGTTTTTTCATGAATTGATATGTGTATATAGGTAACTGAGAACAGCGGGCGGTAAAGTGCACTTTACGGCCCGTGGGCCATAATGAGCCCGCGGGCGGTAAAGTGCGACTTAACGCCCGCAATACCGGGCGGTAAAGTGCACTTTACGGCCCGCTAGTGCATAAAAACAATTTTATGCATCACCAAAAATATTTTGAGGCGCGTTTTGAAAACTTTGAGTGTCAAACTTGATTCAATATGCTTAGATGAATGATTGAAAATACGAGGTCCTATAAAGTTAAAGGTGCATTTTGGGCTCCTATATATAGGGTTTTGGTTATTCGATGGCAAATTTCAATAATTTTTGCTTTTTCAATTCACCCTGTATAAAAACCTGAGGAGTTGATGAAACTGGTGAAAAAGTCAATCAATAGAGAATCACATATTTGGTCATAAGGTCAGCCAGAAATTTCTGAAATTATGAAGTTGAAAATATTTTTTCAGGATCCATATATATCTTTTTCCCTAAAAATATAAATAATTGTTTCTAATTGAAAGAACTATTCTCCATACTATAAAAAGTTTCATGATACCATGCAAATTTTCATTCCTTTTCTCCAAAATTGGCAAATGGGGTTGTACACACTAGCCTAATTTACGCCACATAACTATTTTATATTGATCATTTCGTGATAAATAGTATGATGCAATCATTCGTTATTTGAAATCTTCGCAAATGTTTTTTTTGTTCAACGAATAACCGGATTCTGGATTTCGCATAATAAGTAGGATCACATATTTCGACGTTGCCAGATTTGTAACTAGTAATTACTTCATGAGATTCAATATGACCAATGACATCATAGTATTCACATTCACAGAATACAATTGTTCGACCTTGTCCCTAATAATCACTTATTGAATACTTATATACTTGCAAGATGCTTCAGTACCAATAAAAATATCCTGGTATTCCTATTAATGATCCAGATATTATTTATTCCCGAATTATTTTTTTGCACGGGTAACAGTGTGATGCGTAAGTTCCCAGAAATACAAAAAAGAAGAATAAGAAAACAAACTACATCGTCAACCTAACTTCCGTTCGATAAAATACAATGTTTTTACATGCCCTTGGGACATTTATATCATTTCGTTATCAGATGACGGTCGAAATTTGCAGTCGGCTCTCCTACTATTAGATAGTATTTTGTCATTCTATTTGTGCTTTATTCGACAGCTCTTTGTCAGTCGAGACGACTTTCAAAGTGACTCTTTGATGTTAGTAGTGAGTAATAATAGTTATTTATTATACAAGGGAAAAAAGTAGTAGATTTTAGCTCCAGGTTGTGTTGTCTCCCGACGCGTAGCGGAGGGAGACAAAAAACCGTGAGCTAAAATCTAATATTTTTCCCGTGTATAATACACTATTTTTTTTGTGACAGAAGAAAAGACGAATCAATATTGAGAAGATATTACATTATTTTGAAATCTGAAAATTTTCGACGTGAAATTTTAAGTTTTTAACAGTAGGGACACTGCGTTGTAGGCATCTTTATCATTCTTTTGAAGTAATCAAATATCTTCTGTCAGTCTAATTCTGTGATTTGATTTCAAAAAATTGCGAATTTAGTGGGTGTTTAGTATACAGGGTGTCAATTTGAAAACTTCCCACCCTTAATATCTCCCTCCAAGTCGATAATATGGAAAAACGAAGAGACAGGTCGATTTTATTTTCGAGGGGGACATGGTTCTAAAATATTTTCAGCCCCGCGGCGTTGCCGCTTCTAACGAAAAGAAGCAACAACTTTGTTATTTCAAATGGAACACCCTGTATTTTATTGCATTTTTAGATTCTCCCTGAAAAGCTGATTTCATCAATGTATCACACTTGGGGTCTAGCAGGAATGATTACAGAGATATAGGGTGTTCAAAATCGAGATTTTTCAATTTCAGGATTTTTTTGAGTCGAAACTATTCATTATTGGTCAAAACGGCTTTTATGTCCCTTTCTCAACTTTTGATTTACTATCTACTGACATTTATTTGAAACAAATACAGGGTGATCAAAAGTCTGAATCCTGAACCACCCTGTATTTGTTTCAAATAAATGTCAGTAGATGGAAAATCAAAAGTTGAGATAGGGACATGAAAGCCGTTTTGACCAATAATGAATAGTTTCGACTCAAAAAAATCCTGAAATTGAAAAATCTCGATTTTGAACACCCTATATCTCTGTAATCATTCCTGACAGACCCCAAGTGTGATACATTGATGAAATCAGCTTCTCAGTGAGAATCTAAAAATGCAATAAAATACAGGGTGTTCCATTTGAAATAACAAAGTTGTTGCTTCTTTTCGTTAGAAGAGGCAACGCCGCGGGGTTGAAAATATTTTAGAACCATGTCCCCCTCGAAAATAAAATCGACCTGTCTTTTCGTTTTTCCATATTATCGACTTGGAGGGAGATATTGAGGATGGGAAGTTTTCAAATTGACACCCTGTATAATATATACCTTACCGCAAAGTCGAATGGAAGATAAAGGACTTGCAGTTCTTTCTCAGAGACGGTATTATTGACTCATTTTTCGGAACTCGGAACTATAGCACAACAAAAGCCATCAACAGTGTATATATACCGGGTGGCTACGGAAGTATTGCCTACTCAGTTATTGTATGAAGTAGGTTTGTGAAATTTGGAGCGTCGATATAATGACATAAGAGCTAGAATTTGAGCATATTGACATGTCGAAGTTAACTTCCGGTCTGACCGGAAAGTAACATCAACTTTCTTATTTTAAATGGAAACCCATTTTTTTTTCTTTTCGCTTTATTCAGCATTCAATTCCCTTTCTAATGACATATCAGAAGTTGGTATCTAACCAGAAACTAGATCAGAAAAAAATTATTATTGAAATTCACCGAGTAGGCCGTGGAAGCAAAATGAAAGCCAAAAATTGAAAAGTTGGCTATGGAAACCATACGTCACTTGATTACAGTTGCTACTACTGTGATATTTTATTTTCATTCGTCGGCGTTATAAAAAGCCGCAAAAAAAAATATTGGAAAAATTGGGAACAAAACAATACTCTGTAGGTCCATAACTTAAATAGGAACATACAAATTTTCTTGCCTGTACTATTCAGCATAACCATTCCTTTCTAATGATATAATAGAAAGTAATTTTTTGAAATGAAATACCAAAAAATCCAATTATTATTCTTTTAATATCAAAACAGATTATCACCATACGCATAATTTTTTTCTGATCTAGTTTCTGGTTAGATATCAACTTGTGATATGTCATTAGAAAGGGAATTGAATGCTGAATGAAGCGAAAAGAAAAAAAATAGGGTTTCCATTTAAAATAAGAAAGATGATGTTACTTCCGGTCAGACCGGAAGTTAACTTCGACATGTCAATATGCTCAAATTCTAGCTCTTATGTCATTATATCGACGCTCCAAATTTCACAAACCTACTTCATACAATAACTGAGATATTCCGTAGGCAATACTTCCGTAGCCACCCGGTATATATGATATATATCCGGGGAAAAAAGTACTCACGGGAAAAAAGTAATTTATGAAAAGTGACATTTTATAACCTGTCAACAGAGATGGAATGCCAAACTTTTTTCCCGTCACAGAAAAAACGGTTTTATTGAGTTTCGAAAATAGTGAACTTCAAATTCTGCAGTTTTATTGCATTTTAGTTGACTGTAGTTGCTGTAGAACTCACAACGATGAAACTGCGTATCTGAATATTCAGTGATTCTTCATTGAATGAACACCTAATCGGTTAGTATATTAACTCCACAGATTTCATTACAGGGTGAATCGAAAAAGCGAGAGTTTTGAAATTTGCCATTGAATAACTAACACCATATGACGTATTGCATTCAAATTTCATATGGGGATATTCGAGCTATGCTTGAATGAATCAAGGTTATCTAGTTTTTCGAAAAACATTGTCCAATTGTCGTTTTTGCGAATTGGACCCCTTCAATAAACAATAGTAGGCCTTAAGAATCTGTATATTTCAAATTTGTACACATTTTCGAAGATAACTCGTTGAGTATTATGTACAGAGTGATCCATTTGAAAGCGGGCCACGATTTTGACGAACCGTTTTTTAAATGTGGAGGGGAAAGAGGTGTATTTTGGAACTAAGCGCTGTTCACTTCTTCTAAAAACTCAGGTCTACTAGATTACATTCCGATGCTGGAAAATCCAGAATTCATATCAGCGATTTTTTTTAAAACAATTTGCGTAGGTACGCCACTGAAATCGACGTCCTGTAAAATAGATCTGTACCAAGTTTAATGAGAAATAGTTCAACATTAACAATCCTATGAAATTAATATTCATTGTGTATTAAGAAGTTGTCCCATGTAGTAAATGCGATAACATATGGATCATAAGTTTATTTAATAGTATTATACAGGGTGTCCCATGAGTCATGGATCCATAGAAGTGGGGTGGTAATTTCAAATCAAACTTACAATATATGTGGTTATCAAATTGTTGATGGTTCAAAAGTTATTAAATTCTTCTGAAAAACGAGACTCATTTGAAAAAAAAAACTAAAGAGGGTGTTCTGAATAACCTCATATTATGTTATACCATTTCGAGATCTGTATTAAATGGGCAACTTTTTCTCATAATTGGTTATCTTTGTGGGGTAGTTTCCAAATCTGCCAGCGGCATTGAAAAATCAACTGAAATATTTCATTCAATGACAAAACTTGGGGAAAATAAAATTTTTCATAGGTAATTGATACGAGGTGACAAAAGCCATTGAATTATTTCTGGATAAAGGTGCATCCATGCAGAACAAATTTGTGAAATAAAAATCACAGAGGTGATATAGTTTTATTGTAATAATTTTTTTATAGAAATGAGATTAATAACTTTTGAACCATCAACAATTGGATAACCACATTTTCGGTTAGTTTGATTGAAAATGACCCCTTCTACAACCCCCCTCCTTTAGATCCATGACTAATGTGGCACCCTGTATACACCCTGTATACAGGGTATCCCGTTAGTCAAGTGGGGTGGTAGGGGGGTCATTCGCAATCAAACTAACGGTATATGTTGTCATCAAATTGTTGATGGTTCAAAAGTTATTCAATTTTTCTGAAAAACGCGACCAATTTGAAAAGAATTGGTAACAAAAAGGCTCATTTTACTTGATTACTTAGGATATTCTCTCCTCGTTTTTACAAAATGATAAATAATCAAGTAAAATGAATGTAACACCTCCTTGATTAACCTACAGACAGTATTTAACAAAAAGGCTGTTTTGAGTAACACAATATGATAAACCATTTTGTAATCTGTATTAAATGGGCAACGTTTTCTTATAATGGGCTCATATCACAAAAAAATTTTATTCCATAATTCGATAGAACTCACCCAAACTACCTCACCACTGCGAACCGTTTGTTGCTGTGAGCTCCCTACGTTTTATAAAAAATTATTGAAATCCCCGATTTTTTGGACCTCTGAAAACGAGGCGATGATGTGACGTCAAAACCCTAATACTGAAACAAGACTATTACAGACAGAGATGAATGATACAGGATTTCTGACAAAGTGAATTAGCGCGAGATCACAGTTGAAAGAATTAATATATCAGTTGCCTCAGTCTCCGTCGGGCGTTTGGTATTTTCTTTTAACTAGGGCGAGATGAGGTTTCTACGTCATAAGAGGGTCCGTTTTCAGAAGGTACTATTATTTATGCCCAAAAATAAAACATTCCAGTCAATTTTTCGATCGAATTATGTCGTCAATCAACAATCATTATTTATGTATAAAAGGATCATTATAAACATGGTTTGAGTTAAAAGTTTCACTATGGTGTACACGCCCATTGGTTATCCTTGTGGGATAAATTTTGAATCTGTCTGCAGCATTTTGAAAATCAACTGAAATATTTCATTCAATGACAAAACTTAAGGAAAATAAAATTGACACAGTCATGGAAGTATATTTGGGTGAAGGTGCATCCATAGAGATGAAATTTGGGAAAAAAAATCAAAGAGGTGACATAGTTCCATTGAGATTCATTTTTTTCATAGAAATCGAAAAGATAATAACTTTTGAACCATAAACCATTGGATAACCACATATACGGTTAGCTTGATTACAAATGACCCCCTTACAACCCCACTTCTTCTGATCCATGACTTATGAGAAACCCTGTATAAAATAATATCGAATTAATAAACATGAAAAGATTTCAGATTCCGGATTTCTCAACTTTCTCTTTATCAAACTCCATTTTTGAAGTCTGGGAGGAAACTGCATCACTTTGTGGTCGGTCATCTGTGTAATTAGTAATAATTATTGCAAAGCCTTCTATAATTTATGAATATTACAACTTACAAAGCTTCTCAATGCATGATGAAAAACTTGTCAGTAATTTAGTCATTAAGAGTCGTTGATGTTGATTATTTTTTAATGAAATTTGGTGCAGATCTATTTCAGAGAGGATGCCGATTCCAGTGGCGTATGCGGATTTTATAAAAAAAATCGCTTATATGAATATTGAATTTTTCAGTCTCTGGATGTGATCTAGTAGGCCTTGAACTTCAAAAGAAGTGGTCGCTGCTTGGCTTGAGAACACGCCTTCCTCCATCCTAATTTTCAATAAAAAAATTCGTCAAAATCGGTCGATAAATAAAAGATCTAAGAGGGCGGCCCACTTTCCAATTGGTCACTCTGTACTCTGTAATTTATTATGGAATGGCAAATTGGGTTTGGTAAAGATACACAAAAAATAGTTTCATGGTGAATATTATTTGTCTTTCCTGACTTCAACCTAGGAATTTCCAAGTTCAAAAGCAAGAAATTTTGATTTTGTAGTCGGAATTTTCTATAGTTATATTATGAAGGAAAATTACATTTCCAGTTCAAACTAGGTACTCTCAACCGAAAATTAGTACTTTTCGATTGATGAGTAGAGAATTCGAAGCTTGGAATTAAAAAAATTTATTACAAATTTTGAGTGGGATATATCTAGTTTCAATTCGGAAAATATAATTCCCAGGTACAAGTTTTTAATCTGGATACAAAATATTCTGTACAAACACAGGATTTCCAACTGCATACTCTGAAATTCCGAGTCGTAGCTCATAGAAAATGAAACTCAAACTCTGAATTTCGAAATATTCTATACTAAAATTTCCTACTGAAATTTTTTACTGAAATTTGCTACTATGATATTAAAGATTTTTTGTTGGTTTAAATATCTATTTGATAGTTATTTTCGTATTTAGAGCGCGAAATGCTACTTTGGTGATCGAGAACAGATTTTTTTACGAGGCGCAGCCAAGTTACAAAAATAGTCGGGATGATCAAAGTATTTCGCGTACGAGTTGCTGAACAATTTATTTTTTCTACAAACGTCAAAAAATATAGCGCCAAAGTAGTAATATGTTTAGTTTGATACAAGAAATAGTGGTGAACTGGATTGTTAAACATTCAGAAATAAATGGATCTTGGATGTTTGCTCGATTGAGGACCATGAAGGTTGAAATCTCATTTAAGTTTACAACAATGCGGAAAGTATCTACTTAGCACATCGTCTTACTTCGAGCACTTCTTTGCACACGGTGTCGTGGTAACGTAGAAAACTGAAAAAAACTGTCACTTCGCAATTCGCAAATTTTCATCAATGCGCGAAACTTGTCATTTTTTGACGTTTGTAGAAACATATTTTGTCGTCGACCTCTACGAAAAATCAAATTTTTCGTTATAATTTCCGAACGAAAATCACTTTTCGTCCGTTGCAAGGTTGTCAGTTCTACTAAATTTTCAGTAGATCTCCTGATTTGCATATTGATCTACTGAAACATTTCATAACCTACTGAAAAATATTTTGACACTCATACATAATTATAATTTTCTATATTATTATCAAATTTCAGTTAATCACATTTAATTATAAAGTGCATAATATTTCGGCACAGTTTAAGTTAATTTCACAAAATAAGTAGGTAATGAATTTACATTTAGGGCTGGGATGAAGTATGGAACCAAGCAAATATCTCGGTAACCGTTTGTTAGATTTTCTTGAATTCATGTATAGGGTGATTTCAAAACGTGTCGGATTTCAAAATGTTATCGCCAACGTTGCCACTTTTTCAGTTACTCCGGAATTATTTTTAACTTGCCTTTTTTAAATAGAACACCCTGTATTTTATCGATCTATCACACTTGGGTTCTAGCGGGAATGACTACAGAAATATAGGGTGTTCAAAATCGAGATTTTTCAACTATAGGATTTTTTTGTGTCGAAACTATTCATTATTGATCAAAACGGCTCACATGTCCGTATCTTGACTTTTGATTTACTATCTTATGACATTTAATTTGACAGATCAGAATTCTGATTATTGAACCACCCCGTATTCGTTCCAATTAAATGTCAGTAGATAGTAAATCAGAAGGTGAGATCGGGACATGTGAGCCATTTTGACCAATAAAGAATAATTTCAATACAAAAAAAATCCTGAAGTTGAAAAATCTCAATTTCGAACGCCCTATATCTCTGTAATCATTTCCGCTAGACCCCACGTGTGATGGATCGATGAAATCAGCTTTTCAGGGAGAATCGGAAAATCCATTGAAATACAGGGTGTTCTATTTGAAACAGAGAAGTTGATAATATTTCCAGAATAACTGAAGAAGTGGCAATATTGGCGATAACATTTTCAAATCTGACACGTTTTGATATCACCCTGTACATGAATTCGAAAAAATCTAACAAACCGTTAGCGAGATATTTGCTTGGTTCCATACTTCATTCCAACCCTGTATAGGTAATAATGATATGTATAAACCAAAAAAGGACAATACTTCATCTGATTTATATCAAATTCAATTTCTTATATACCTCAGTTATAACAGTTTGTTTGTCACGTAACATTTTTTAATTTGTCTTATATTTTTCGGTATTTTTGTTGTTCATTTTCACTATTCGTTCCTTTTCTTTATACCGGGTGACCGGAACCAATTTACCCCCCTGTATCTTCGTTGTTATTTTGTATGGATGTTTCAAATTCGGTACTTCGATTTGATGTTATGAATGTACAATTTATCAAGTATCAATCCAATTATGACACTTCCGGTTTTACCGGAAGCGCATCCTGTTTTTATATTTCAAATGGGAAGTATTTTTTTTTGAAAATTACAATTCGGTATAGAATAACCTTTACAATGACATATCACAATCATACTTTCAATTCACAATCTGCTGGTATAATTGACATTTTATAAAAAAATTACTTTTTGTGTTCCCCTCGTAACGAAACATTTTCATGAAAGTATGCTGTGGAAGATTGAATTATTGTTGCTTACATGATATTGTTCAATCTTCCACAGCATACTTTCATGAAAATGTTCCGTTACGAGGGGAACACAAAAAGTATTTTTTTTATAAAATGTCAATTATACCAGCAGATTGTGAATTGAAAGTACGATTGTGATATGTCATTGTAAAGGTAATTCTATACCGAATTGTAATTTTCAAAAAAAATAATACTTCCTATTCGAAATATAAAAATTGGATGCGCTTCCGGTCAAACCGGAAGTGACATATTTGGATTGATACTTGCTAAATTGTACATTCATAACATCAAATCGAAGTACCGAATTTGAAACATCCATACAAAATAACAACGAAGATACAGGGGGGTAAATTGGTTCCGGGTCACCCGGTATACTCAAATCTTATATGTACAGTCGTATTCAATAAAAAAAGCGTACAAGTATTAAAAAGAGAGGATTTCGGGGTGCTAGTTCTAGTTGTGTAAAACTGGCTCAGCCAATGCTTTGTGTTCTCGAGAACCTATGACAACTTTACTGTCAACATTTGGTTATGCAGAATAGGATGACGTTAATTTCTCTCTGTTATATACTTGTACGCTTTTTTTTGAAGGTTTATTCCATTATCCTTTCTTGGAATTCGTATAGCATGAAATAGCTTTTAATAAACAGATCTATTGGAAACTACTGAATTTTTGACAAGGTTTTCACTGATGAAATAAAAATCGAACTGGCAACCCTGGTCCGCGCGAAGAGTGAGTTGACGACAACTGTCAGTTGCTGTTGTCAAATTAATTATTCACGAGATCCTATAGGATTTCACGTGTGAATAGGACCGTGATGTGGATAAGTGGTTGAGGTCGACGAAAAAATTTAATTTGCACCTAGACGAAAAACTGCTTCTATTGTCTCGCCTAATGATTGCAAACTCGCCCTTGGTACATGAATTCCTATTCTTTTCATTCAAATTTATCACTGTCGAATTGAATAAGTTTTGGAAAAATGTTTTTTAATAATCCACGAAGGTGATCAATTTGTATTATTCATTTCTTGTCCATAACGATAGATGAAAAATTTGAAAATGAGTTGGCAAAATTTACTTAATGCCCCCTTTCCTGAAAATTTTTATTCTGTTCGTCCCTGGTGCATGTTTTTCAGCCCCCTCCCCTCTGCCGACGCCCACGAAAATGCGGCGTGTTATTTTCAGATTTTTCTGTCCAAGCTGCATGTTCATAGCTTAGGTTCATAGTGAAAACTTACCAGGTTTTTTTATAACAATTTTTGCCTGTTTTGCTGTGTAGACGCGAATCCAAAGGCGAGAATATAAACAAGTAGTGAAAAATAGAAGTGTCAGAATAGAAGAAAAACATATAAGCGAGATACGAGAGAGTGCATTTGGAGAGTCACTGATGGTGTGTAATCGAAATTTCGAAAATATATTCCGAACGAATGTGCCGATGGATTATGCAGTGCGGTTCAGAAAAACATAACATAAAAATATTACTGAAGGTTCATGTCATGTCAAACGAATTCATATCATATAAGCAAGATGCTACTTGGGACTTGGAAAAAAGAAGAGTATGCACACCGAGGGATAAGTATTTGAGTGTTTATAAACCCAGAGCTACCAACACATAAATATTGCTAGTCATAGCGGCGAGCTGAAAAAGTACAAAATTCTCTAATGAATAAGGAGCCATGACGCACCAGCTATAGCTTCATGATAAAAAGAAGTATAGCAACATATGAAAACACATTTTATTATACTTTTTGACCATGTTCTACTAGACCACCGAGTAGTTGCGCTTTAGAGCTGTTGAGTATGTCTCTATTATCATATGTAATATCACAAGTGATACTATTCTGCCGGAAATATTCGGCGACAGCAAAAATGACATGGTTTAACAAAACTTTTGAGCCGTAGGCAAGAAATTTTGAAACAATGTTATGAGCGATATTAATTCAGCAAGCTGGAGTATGTCAATCGACGAATATTTCCAGGTAAAGTAGTATCTCGAGTTATATTCGTATGAGTATTCCATGATTGAGACAATAAACGAGCGGCTTGCGGGAGTTGTGACCAGCGCATCCATCATTCCGGCTCCTAACGTAATTGACGTTATAAACATACAACATTTTATCGCTGAAAAACAAGGAAGGTTGGTCACGTGTGGGTCGATTCAGATTCTGTATTAGTGAAGAAAGTCCGATAAAATTCAGTAAACAAACAAATATCGTTAAAATGGTCGATTCTGTTTGATTCTAGAGACCAAGAGTGAAATAGTCAACAAAAACAAGTTTTTTGCCCTGCCAGCACTCTTGTAAGCCCATTTATAACTTGATAGTTCCTTAATCTCTGGTAGAAGTCCATGTTTGCTCAAAGTGGACTGGAATTTTTCAAAAGGAAGAAGGAAAGCTCAAAATCATCTCCACTACTTCATTACTGATGTAAACCAATCAAAAGGACATAGGGTATAACATGAAGATATAGTCATGTTGTAGCCATCTAGTGGCAAAACTCTAAGGTAGGATCCAGAAATCGCGACACACACTATGTGGCGCTGCCACATCTATAGTCACACGTACATACCCTTACGTCTATACGCTACAGAGTGGTACTACAAGTAAATCACTCTACGTTTCGGGTATGTCACTCATTTCGAAGACGCAGGGTATAACATGAAGATATAGTCGTGTTGTAGCCATCTAGTGGCAAAGTTCTAAGGTAGGATCCAGAAATCGCGACACATACTGTGTGGCGCTGCCCTCTATAGTCACACACACAGACCCTTACGTCTATACGCTACATAGTGGTACTATAGGTAGTGTCATCTGTCAGCAGAGTGGTTGACTTACACCATCAGCTTCTCATGATCTACAAAGCACAAATACGGCCAGTTTTGGAATACTGTTCTCATGTATGGGGTTCAAAACTCAAACATACGCTGATGCTCTCAGATTCCCTCCAGAGAAGAGCCATTCGCCTGGTTGGTGAAGCCACACTCACATATACTTTGACCTCATTAGAACACCATAGACCGGCGACCTTTCACTGTTCTATAGATATTTCCACGGGAAATGCTCCTAAGAAATCTCAGCTATAATTCCATCACTAGCGATACCAGTCAGACGAACACGACAGGCCCAGTCAGCACACCCTTTTGTTGTTGACCCTGAAATATGTCGAACATCACTCTACCAGAACTCGTTCGCCTATAGAACGGCGAAGCTTTGGAATCCTTTGCGGAGTAGAAGTAGGATCATTATTTCCATGAACTGTATACAGGTATACAGATATTCAACAATAAATATTAATTACGATGGTTCAGACGAATATATGGAACAATAGTTTCTGAATTTATTCCCCAAACAACTATATTTGGTGGTCTAGTAGAACGTGGTCAAGTATAATGATTGATGATAATATATTGACCACTTTCGTATAGACCACCCTTCCCTCCCTTCCTTTTAACCGAGAAATGGTATCAGATTTGTTCTTCAAACGTATTGACGATCTACCCTGGATCTACAGGAATGATGGCAGGGCGAAAATCTTGGCATACTCAGCAGTTCCAAAGGTTAACTACATGGTGGTCTATACGAACGTGGTCAATCGTATAATAAAGATTGGACTTCCTTCCAGGTTTGTCGTTTAATCTATCATTATTGGATATTTTATGCGGTAAATCGAAAATAAAAAGAATTGAGAAGTGGAAAAAGTGAGGTTAGTTGGCAATATATCGAAAAATATTTGAAAGAGGTGCTTGGAAATCGATCTTATACTCATGTACACGGAAAAATAGGCTTTGTGCAAATAGCGTAATCTTGTCATCTCACCACACTGTTTGCATCTCAATGGAGTTTTTTCAATTTTCTGCCATAATAGTGATCACGTGACATTTGTCAGAATCGATTTTTAGGTTATCTGACATGCACAATAATAATTGATGATCTCCAAGATCTAGAATGATATTATACCTATACTCCAATGATACAATGTTTTCCCATATGTTGTGTACTTCATTATAACGGATACTAATTCATGAAAAATATAATATTAAAAGTTTTGTCTATTCGTTATAGAGAAATAATTCATTCTTTGATTTGCAACAAAACTTTGAAATTTTGAGACTCCACAAGAACAACTGTACTATGTATGCACGAGAAACTCCAGAGCGGGTTCTCAGAAACTCATTTTATTTTTTAAGGTCGAACACTGTTTCTTACGAAGGTACTACGAAGGCCTGGAAGGGACACATAAAATAAAATAAAAGAACTCTTCAAAATTCTGAGTTTTAACTTGGAATTTCAAAATTCCGAGATATAAGTCGGAATTTCACATCCAATATTCTATAAACTACGAAGGCCTGGAAGGGACACATAAAATAAAAAAAATTAACTCTTCAAAATTCTGAGTTTTAACTTGGAATTTCAAAATTCCGAGATATGAGTCGGAATTTTACATCCAATATTCTGAGTTATAACACGGAATTTTAAAATTCCGAGTTATGACTCGGAATTTTACATCCAATATTCCGAGTTATAACACGGAATTTTAAAATTCCGAGATATAAGTCGGAATTTTGATGTAAAATTCCTAGTTATAACTCAGAATCTTGAAGAGTTTTTATTTCTTTTATTTTATGTGTCCCTTCCAGGCCTTCGTAGAACTTCAATGTAATATTCCGAGTTATAACACGGAATTTTAAAATTCTGAGTTATAACTCGGAATTTTCGATGTAAAATTCCGAGATACAAGTCGGAATTTTAAAATTCCGAGTTAAAACTCAGAATTTTGAAGAGTTAATTTTTTTATTTTATGTGTCCCTTCCAGGCCTTCGTAGTTTATTCTGGATCGTATTTACAGATTCGGAAACACAAAAAAAACTACAAGTAGTGCGTTACACTTCGAAAGGTTGGATAAAACATAAAAACTTTACTGAATGAATGTTACTCCGAATCTGATCAGAAATATTCTCGTAGTCTTCATTAGACTGAATCAATTCGAATTAATGAGGAAAAGCGAACAATTTGATAGCAAATTCCAGGACCGGAGCTCAACTATATGTATAGTTTCAACAAATCAAGTTGTGATTGTTGTGAAACATGTATTTTGGCTAAAATTATACTGTTGGAGAATTATCAAAAATGACGTTTTTACAACAAGCAAATTCCAGGACCGAAGGTTAGCTATATGATTGTTCAACAAAATTATAGCAGCAATTTTCTGTAGAACAATTTCATAAACAGGATAGAATTATCCTTACTGTTGAAAATTTTTCCAAAATTACGTTTTCACAATATTCATTGACAAATATGAAGATTTTTGTACCTTTCAAGCATGTCGTGCAATGGGTAGCAATACTGCTGTTGATGACCCTCAGTCTGTTTTAGTCCGGGAAGCATTGAATATTTTCTGTACACCCTTCAGAGCCATGATCACTTTATTACTTCTCAGGATCCAATCAATGAAATGACAATCAACACAGCCTCAATAAAAAAATGCGTTTTGATATTATATAACAAGAAATTATAAATAGATCGTTAACAAAAATTGCAATCAGGCCAACAATTCACAGAGTTGAAAGACTTCCATTTCACAGATCGGTATCGTGGAATTAACAAAAAAAGTTTGCTCGTAATAGCGTACAAAAATTTTCGTTGGCTCCCTGACTAATATTAAAGGATATTTACAGCGTGGAGTTGACAAAATGTTCAATCAAAAAGACTAAACATATCGATTATCAAGGCACGCTTCAAGGGTCTTTATTAGGTATTTTTATCAATTAAAATTCCATGCAAAAACCAAAACAATAAATTAGTAGGTAATCATCATAATGGGAAAATAGGAACATTAAATATCTTTATAGGTATCTGTAGGAATTTTTGATGTCAACCGGTAATAAAAACTAAAAATCATATTTGACATTCTAGGTCATAACGTAAGTTTTAATGACTCTAAGATCTTGTCACTATTCTTTTATATTTTTGCCGCAAAAACTGGTGAATGATATACCACTCACAAGCCCGTTTGGTGTTCGACAAGGAAATAGTAGATCACCTAACAAGTGCGGAAAGTGATGCTTCTCCGCACATTACGCACGTGTTGAGTACACTATTGTTTCAACTAGCGTGCAGAAAAAAACCCTAAAGTTAACATAAAGAAGCATTTATTATTATTAAATATTCAAATGTCAGTATATTCCCCAGAAACAAATTTACTTTTCCGCACTAGGGCAGAAAAGTGACTCTTTCAACACTAAAATGAGTGCGGTCAAGTAAACTTTTCCGCGCGCTAGTAGAAAAAATATATTTTACTATCTTCCATCAACCCATTTCATCGAACTGTTTAACTATCTCTACTATAGGGTTTTTGAATCAAAATCAGAATGAAGGTTCGATGTGTCGATACTATAATATACACAGTGAACTGTTTATATTATAATGACTGATTGTGGGATAGTGGCGAATAATAATTGATGCTTTGAATAATATCCGATACAAATAACACCTTTGAGGAATGAAAAAAATCATTGTTAAACTATCTATGGTATCTATACCTTATTGCATCACGAATAACTGTTTTAAAAAAAGTCAAATATGTCCATTAGATATATTAGCAACAATTCAATGTCAATTGATCCTAGATAATGATAAATAGAACCATTTCTCGATGTTGTAAAAAAATGTATTATATTATATATTATTTTTCAATACATAACAGACATAATTCATATCCTGTGGTATTAGCCAGTAAAGAAGTTGTTTTCTGTTAAATATTTAAAAAAAGTTAAAGGAAAAATGGAATGGTCCATTCATTCATTAGGTGAATTGCAGAAAATTTACAACGTTGCCACGTTCTCTGTGTCCCCAGCACATTATGTGAACATCTTCATTTCAAACAGAGCACTCTATACATCATTTTATTCGTAAGACTACGAAGATATATTATACAGGACGGTCGTTGTGTAACTGTATATAGTAGTATATTAGATTGTTGACTTTACAATACTACGATTTGAGTCAACTTGTCCCAATAGTTTATTGATAACAGAAGAGTAAAATAGAATCATAGAGCATAAACAATATAATCAACATTGTTCCAAAGACCACTAGGTTCAACTCACATTATGTGATATAAGTATTTTGGCTCTTCAATCGCCAATAAATCGATCATTTTCGATCGAAACATCCAAGTTGTCAATATCAAATGATTCAGACAACGCAAACAATTGATTTTGATTTCTGAAAAATGAAAAAGACTGCATACCAAAAACATTATTGTTGAGTTATTTCGACAACTTTTATATTGATCATTTTTCCTTATTTTCAAAAACAAAAACAGTGAAGAGGGGGTTCAATTTTGAGAGACATGTACAGGGTGTTCCACTTTTTTTTGTTATCGCTTGGAGCGCACGAAAGGGAATCCCTATAATGTTCAAAGAACATCGTGCGTTCCTAGGGAGGATAGGGATAGGAGGTAGGTATTGGAATTTTCTTTGAACTTCTGTAGGTTATATGTTGTTGGGACCTGGAATAATTGTTTACGCATTTTCTGAATCTGAGCTTACTTTCTCATAACATCAACAAACTACAGAGTGATTGAGAGCAATTTTTGTTTTCAAATGAAATGATGTATTTTTTTTCCACAATTCGATGAAGCCCGCCATCCCAATTATCATCGAATAAAAATTCAGATCAAGCAATTCGTAAAAAAATATTATAGACATGTTTTTGAATGGCGAAAGAAGGTTGAGAATTACGAGGATTGAGGGAAGGTGACACATTTAGGTGGGACACCCTGTACAGTCTGTCCCATATTCGATGTCCTTACAGGATATCTCAGTCATCTTCAAAAATAGAGATTTGCCGTTGGCTTCGCAAAAGACATTTTCATCACTCGGTTCGTTTTTGAGATACACGGTGAAATTGAAAATGTTGCATTTTGGAACACCCCTGTATCTTATTCATCTTTCAACTTATCGAAAAAGTAAAAACTGCCCTCTACACATTTTTTCACGAAGAATCCGGTGGTGCAGTAAAATTCTTAGAATAAGCTGTAATTATTCAGATATGACCCAAGGTTATTTTTTTTGTCAAATGGAACACTCTGTATACTTTTTATAATTGAGAAATGGATGCTCTGCGCTTCCTAAAAATATCACATGAGATATTTGAAGAGCCATGAATTTAGTCAATTTCTAGTTCTTCAGTAGATATTTCATAAAATAGGAATATTCTCAGATAAATTATCAACATCAAAAAATGGTTATGTATATAATAAAATATATCGAGAATTCCCATTCTCAATACTGCATGCAATCAACGAGATACGTATTTATTTATTTATTTACCAAAATAGGGGTTACAAACAGATTGAAATTACAAAACAGAACCCTCTACATAATTTTCTAGTGGGCTCATCAAAAATTGAAATATATTATGAACAAAATAACTAAATGAAACTAACAAAGTGATTTGATGAATGCGATCGCACCAACCTGGAGATGGTCTAGAGATGGTCGATGAAATATCTTTTCATTTTGAATTTGAAACAATCCAGACTTAGTTCGAAATAATTCAGGTCATTGCAGGTGCTGTTGAATATTCTGAGCATCCTACATAATGGTGAATTCTGGGCAGCGTTTGTTTTTTTGAAAGGAATCTTGAATATTTCTAGGCGTCTAAGTCTACTTCGAACATTGAATTCAATTTTTGAAAGAAGGTTTGGACTCTAGCACGTGTTTAATATTTTGAATAATCGATCATTTAGCGTGATACATATCCGTACGCTATATGCCAGTTTAGTTATGTGAGTAGGAAAAACAAATTTCGCAATATTGTTGATTACAACCTCAAACGTGAAAAAATCGAGGAGAAACAACTATACTATCCTTGCTAATACCACGCAGATATGTGTCAAATCCCATCTATTATACTTATAAGAATCTACTAATAAAATATCTGATAAAGAAAAATGTCAGCAAGATCATTAGAAACTATTATTATAGTCAATAACGAGGAATTCAATATTCATTTTGGTGTTGCGAAATCAGTTTGGAACATATATTTTAATCCACTCATTTAAGCTTTCAATAAACTACGGATTATTACCCCTAATGACCACAACCGGTGGTGCGCTCATTGTCATACTAATATGGCAATATTGGCAATATCATAATTACAGTGTGCAATGTGAGGTTTTGCATGGAAAATCAATTGAAAACTGGAATGCGGTTCATCTAAAAAGGACACCCACAAAAATACCAAACAAAAACCAGGACAAGTAAGTATTTCACTAATCAGGCATTCTATCGATTTACTATAATTTCAAAAGCAAAGTATATTCAAAATAAAACTGAACCTTACCATCTGATTTTCCAAGTAGCATTGAAAGGAGTAACAGAGAGACATATTTCTTGAGTCTTTTGTTTTACTCAAAAAAATAACAAGCGTGTTTTATGATAGTCAGGTGTGTTGGATCATGTAATGAATGGTCGTTATATATCGGGAATGTCAATGATGTATGTTGTTATATAGCCATATTGTATTCATAAACAGAAGAATAGCTGAACAGTAACATGTTTACTAATCTATTCTTGATATAATAATCGAACTGAAGCTATGTATATGTACATACAATTACCTTCGCTATTAAATTTTCACGGAAAATTCAGCTATTCTTCTGGAAAAATTAGTAACCATAAGCGAAAGTTTTGTTTTTGTAATCATATCGATTGCATAAAAGTCATCATCATATAATTTTCAAATATACTGTTTCTGGCGATGCAAACTTTAATATCAATTTGAGTTTGTATCGAGCATATATAGGTACTTCTTCCATTAACTCTGGTTCTATTCTGTGAAACACATTTCTGAATTATTGTTCAGAATAAGATATCGACTTGTCCCAAATAGTGTCCCAATTAGAGAAATAGTTGTTTATAAAAACTTCACTAACGATAAGATTTCCACAAAATTCTTAATCACACGACATGTTCCGCTAACACAGCAGCTTCATCAGGTGAAATACTGGTACAATGAAATAAACTGACCTTGGATTGCCTAAACTTATATAATATCCTACTTTCCCAACCTGTAGGATTAGAATTACCTGTGGAAAGTTTCGATAAACCTTCATTTTCGGAACATAGGCACAATATCTACATTAAAACTTTAACCTATTTCGGATCATCAACTGAAAAATTAGCTTCATTTCTGCATAATACAGAACTTGAAAAGTATCATATAGAACAAATAACACGTTGGAAAGGTTCATCAAAAATAATAAAGACAAAACTTCTTAATTCGAAAAATCAGGGGTATACAAACACGGCTGTGGATCTTCCCTAAGGTATATATCGGTCAGACAGGTCGTACGTTTAATCAGCGTATTCATGAACATGAGATGAATTTTTGAAAAAAGAAAACGAATTCAACATACGCCAACCATATATTAGAAGACAACCATAGTTGTGATGATAATTTCGAAATTCTACACGTAGAAAATGAAGGAATAAAACTCAATCATTTTGAATCATTGGAAATCGACAAACTCAAAAATCATAACATTTTACTCAACGATCAACTAGATCTCAATAGTTCACCACTGTTCAATTTGTTTTCTTAGTAGGTAATAATATGTATTTGCCATCAACCCTCTCAAGTTAATCCGTTACACCGTATTTTAATGTAGATATTGTGCCTATGTTCCGAAAATGAAGGTTTATCGAATCTGTCCACAGGTGATTCTAATCCTTCAGGTTGGAAAAGCAGGATATATACAGCGTGTCTCATTTCAAACGCCTCCCCCCCCCCCCCCGATATCTCAGCTATCAGTGGTGCGATCTTCACCAAATTTGTATCGGTATGAATAATCATCAATATCAGAGACATCATTTTAGACAGTGCCGTGCATTTTTATTGAAATGAATAGGAGTCAGTTTTTTATTGAATCATATAAGGCATTTTTTCACAGGAAAACTGACCTCATCTCATCTTCATCGTTTCAAACCCACATATGTGGATTTTTATAACATGCCTATGAAGGGTTTCAGAAAAACAGGCACATCTAAACAGAATTTTTGCGAACGTAATAATTATTTACTCGGAAACAGTGAGTTCAACATGAATAATAGTAGATTGTTTTATTAGGATCAAAAGTGAAACTTTGTTTGACAAGCGAATTTTGCATTTGCGAGGCGGAGCGTTTAGCGAAGCCGAGCGAAAGCAAAATTTGCGAGTCGAACAAAGTCACTTATCAGTCATAACTTCTAGACTATTAGGTGTATCAAAATGAGATTCGGTATAGGTGAATGGTGTGTGAAGAGGAGAGTTTTCACATATTTTTCACTTTCTGGTCACTTCCGGTTTCACCGGAAATGGCTCCGGTTCTAAATTTCTGAATGGAACACCCTGTATATTGTAACATTTTTTTATTTCTGAGACAATTCTAGATCAGAATGTGACATTTGAAATAACATCTAGGTGGCCATGATCGGAAGTAAACTAATCTAAGGACCTCAGGGGATATCAGAAAATTACAATCGCGAAGTTTTAGTGACAAGTATGTTAGATATGCATATAAGACAAGTTGGCAAAATTACATTTTCGTGTCTTACTATTATTTTACAAATGGCGACCATTTTTTGACAAGCACTTTCCGAAAAAACGATACTAATTTATTTGCGATTGGATCAACAAATTCAACTAAATTAACAATAACTTTAGCGACGCACGTACATTTCTTTCAATTTCCTTATTTCTTAAAATTTTCACTATAGTAAATTTTCAAAGTGCATTCCTTCTTGTTCGAAAAACATTTCAGCTCGTTCAATTGTTTCTCTCAACACGTTTCGTAACATTTGTGGCGTTATACTTCTAAATGCCTGTAGAATCCTTTCTTCTAAGGTTTCAAGAGTGGCTGGGGCTGTTGCATAGTAGACCCTTTCTTTGACATATCCCCATATAGTTTACTTCCGATCATGGCCAAATAGATGTAATTTCAAAAGTGACTCCCAAAAAATCAAGTAGGCATAAAAACTCTCGGAAATGTCACATTCTGGTCCAGAATTTTCTCAGAAATCCAAAAATGTTACAATATATAGGGTGTCCCATTTAAAAATTCAGAACCGGAACCATTTCCGGTGAAACCGGAAGTGACCGGAAAGTGAAAAATATGCGAAAACTCTTCTTTTCACATACCATTTACCTATACCAAATCTCATTTTGATACACCTAATGGTCTAGAAGTTATGACTTGTCTAATAGATTCGTTGACACCCGGTATGTAAAAATTTCATTGAAATAATTATATTTTTTATTTATCAGATTTAATAACATGCCAAAATGGATTGGGATCGAGATAATGATATATCTAGGAATTGAAGCTATCAGCGATTGAATCATATGTTTTAAGAGAACAAAAATACGCTATCTAGTATAATGTATGCAAAAATCGGGGAAAGCATAAATGGAAATTTCTCCTCTCCAGAATTCATTTCATTAAAAATGATTTAAATATTCTAGAGGAAAATGCAATCAAACGTGCATGTAGATTCCATATCAGTATTCATAACGTGAAAGAATATGACGGGTATTATGCAATCGATATGATCCTACCAATGTAAACCGCTCAACACATGAACTGTGAACGATTTCTCGAAAACGTTTGTCTAGATTCATCTTATCCTAATTCAAATTAGACTCTACCAATTTTAGCACATTGATAAGAATTTGTAGTTTTCATTGGATAATGCATGTCGGTACTGTCTTCTTCTCCATGTATTTGGACTTTATCAATTGTGCAATTTTCAGCAGATATGTTCTATTGTAGAATTAAAAACTAGACAGCTGATGATGATGCTTTACATGCTCGAAACATGTCCTAGCTCTTAACGATGATTTATAGCATACAATTAATTGTAGAGATGACTTCTTCCATTCTTCTATCAACTTTATTGAATTTCCGTTATTCAGAGTTCATGTGTTGCATAATTCGATACATCTAACAACTTAAATAATGAGGGAAAAGATGGACATCGAACCCAATGTTAGTATTTTTCAATTTTCTATGTGCCACTGAGGTTTGTTATTGAAACACCATTTGAGTAGTACCTGCTAACTTAAAGTTACCATTATCATAAGTATTTTTTGTACAAATATACATAGAGAGTAGGTAAGTAGAAATTATCGTGAATACTTTTTTCATGTGGAATATTGATGTTTATAGTTATTTATGTACCAAGGACTAAAAACGGTCTATTATAGACGAGTCTGCGGATTGATATCCGAGGCTAACAATCAGGCGAGACAATAGAAAGTTTTTCGGTTGATCGCCGAGGTGCATATTGAATTTTTTCATGGACCTAAAACCCTTATCACATCATAGTCATATTTAACCGTGAAATCTATCGGATTTCGTGAATAATTAATTTGACAACAGCTAATGACAGTTGTTGTCAATTCAATATTCGCGCGGATCCAGGGTTGCCAGTTCGAATTTTATTTCATCAGTGAATAACTTGTCGAAAATGAAGATCTTTTTTATGCTATACGGAATTCCAAGAAAGGATAATGATAAAAACCTGTGCTGTTAATACATTATGTACTTTTGGTAAACAGAGGAATAACCTATTTCCTACAGAATGGAAATAAACAAAACACACATTTTCATACAAAAATAATCATATCCCTCATTCTCAATTCAAAAATACTCACTAATATCACAAAATACGGTTACATAGGTACTTATAACATTTGAGTTGATAAAAAAAATGAACAAATAGTAAAAATGGACAACAAAGATACAAAACAAAAAAAATTTACGTGAGAAAAAACTGTTATCAAACATGAATCAGATAATGTATTGTTCTTTTTTGATTTATTCATATTATTAGTATGTAGATTTATTTAGTCCAAAAAATGAAGGAGGAAAAAAAAGGCAAAGTTAACGTTAATTACGCACTATTTTCATCTTCCGGTTGGAAGTAGCTTTTGGTACCTCATTAAACATGAGACAAAGTTTGACTGGAAAACGCGTGCGATGGCGGAGAAAATGGCCCCAAAAGACCAGGAAAATAGCCAATATCTCCTAAAATATGGCAGTTAAAGAGTTTTTCGATTCAGATAAAAATTCAAAGTTCAGTTAAATCTCTGGTAGTAGTCCATGCTCAAATTGGAGGTGATGAGATAATTAAGAGAACAAACTCAAAGTCTCGCTCCAAGTAAAGTTCAGTTAATTTTCTACAAAAATGGTCCCTATCATTTTTCTCGAAAATTTGCCCGGTTTCGAGAAAAACGGCACGAAGCGCACCTCGAATAATGAGCTTCTGTGGTATGCCGGAGAGCACAGTCCGTGTATTTACACATCGGCGGGGGGACAAGTTATTTTCTCATGATTCAAAGTTCATGTGAAAGAGGAATTCTGCTGCTATCATACCCTGCGTGGCCGCATGGTTTGTAGCAGACGACCCGAGCGCCACGTAGAGCACACACCCGGCGAACGACGGAGGAACGAAAGTAATAAATTATAGCGTGTACATTTAGATATACTGGTTTTTTCCCGGGATATCAAAGGAATGACTTATATACATCGATGGAAAGGTGGGAATTTCCCCGTTACACTAGTTATGGTGTTAAAATGTTAGAAATAAAGAGCACGGAGAAAAAAACCACCGAAAAAAAGTGCGTTTTTTCCTTGACCCCGCTTTTTCTGATTTTATTGAGAAATGGACGACTTCGTCTGAAAAAGTAATTGCACAATCGAAAAGTAGGCCTTCTTAGCTTTCAAAGGATGTATCATAGAAACCAATCGGATCATGTATAAATTTTTAATTGATGGTTGTTCACAAAATTTCCCCGCGCTCCAAAAACAGCAAAAAAATGGGATTCAATAAACAAACATCAAATGAAAATTTTAAAAAATTAGGGTATACAAATTTCAGGGATGACAAAGGACCTTATGAGGACTCATAATCAAGAAAATTTTGAGTAAATTAGTGCAATAGAAAAAAAATAGGAATAAATTCCTGGCGAGGTCAAAATTGACCGGGAACAGAAAGTTTGACCCATGTTCCGATATGGCCAAAAGAGTCAAGCGTGACTCAATTCACAGGGTATGATAGCAGCAGAATCCCTCTTTCACATGAACTTTGAATCATGAGAAAATATGAACTTTTAACAAAGTTATTGAATAATTTGTCCCCCCGCCGATGTGTAAATACACGGACTGTGCTCTCCGGCATACAACAGAAGCTCATTATTCGAGGTGCGCTTCGTGCCGTTTTTCTCGAAACCGGGCAAATTTTCGAGAAAAATAATGAGGACCATTTTTGTAGAAAATTAACTGAACTTCAATTTTTATCTGAACCGAAAATCTCTAACTGCCATATTTCAGGAGATATTGGCTGAAAACCTATTTTCCTGGTCTTTTGGGGCCATTTTCTCCGCCATCGCACGCGTTTTCCAGTCAAACTTTGTCTAATGTTTAATGAGGTACCAAAAGCTACTCCCAACCGGAAGATGAAAATAGTGCGTGATTAATGTTAACTTGTTCCCTTTATTTATTGGACTAATTACTCATTTTGTAAAATTAATTTGAACAGAGCATGCCGAAATAGCATGCAATCAATTAGTGTATGTGATTAACTTGATAAATAATGATATGGTGATTATAATAAAAAATTAGTGTCAAAATATTTTTCAGGCGGTAATGAAATGTTTCACTAGATCAATAGATCAATATGCAAATCAGGACATCTACTGAGAATTCAGTAGAACTGGCAACCCTGCATCGGACGAAAAGTGTTTGCGGACGAAAAGTACAGGATGTGCCTCTTAAAATGGAATCCCCCTTCAACTCTTTCGTATTCGGAGATTTGAAAAATGTCGAATGAAAAAGTTGTGTGAACCGACCTAAACTTTCATTTAGTGAAGTTGTTTCTTATACAGGGTCATCCGTTTTTCCAGAAAAAATATCAACTTTGATTTGTTCAATGGAACATCCTAGATAATTCACGATATGCCGATAGAGTAATTTTTTCTCATTTTAAAAATATATATGAGTTGCATATTTGGATGAAGAATAGTTGAGTTATTGATGATGACAATATTTTTTTATCGCTTGGAGCGCACGAAACAAAATTCCTAAATGTATAATGTACCGCATTATGAACCCTCACTTCATAAGTTGAATATAGTGGGCTTTGAAATAACGTTCATATATTGTTCAGGCTCTATGGAGATGTCATGGTATTGTTTATTATGAAATTGAAATCGTTCAATCTCAATACAAAAAAATATGAATAGACTGTTTGAATGGAAGATTCGGTATTTTGGTAAACTTTGGTAATCAATAACTCAATTATTTTTCATCCAAATATGCAACTCATTTTAATTTTTGAAATCAGAAAAAAGGCTTTATTGACATGTCAGAAAATATAATATAGGGTGTCCTATTGAAAAAATGAAAGTTACAGTCCTTTGCAGAAAAACGAATGACCCTGTATATGAAGCAACTTCATAAAAGTTTGGGTCGTTTCAAACAATATTTCATTTCGACATTTTTTTCACATCTCTGAAAACAAAAGAGTTAGGGGGGGTTTCCATTTTAAGAGGCGCACCCTGTACTTGCTTTCGGAAATAGTCGGTTTTTCGTTCGGAAATTAGAACGTAAAATGTGATTTTTTTTAGAGGTCGACGAAAACATATTTTATTTCTCAACTTCAGTTTAGTTGCTTCCATACAAAAGTTGTATATTTGGATAATAAACCACAGGAGAGAACAATATACATCAGAAAAGTTGGCTAATTTATCAGGAAACGTGAGCAAAACTTTCTGTGCCTCTAGTGCATACAAGCAGTCCATAAAAGTTTTCTGGGAATAAGAGTACAATTTCAATACATATCCAAGCTCATTCATCACTAAATGTCTGTCTGAATCAATCAATTTCATGGAAGTTGAAATTGAACAATTTGATACGTTATGCAAGATTTTCATCATTCCCGTAATTATAATGAAGGTGTACAGAGTGGGAAACTTTTGATGTTTGAATAGGGTAACTAGGAAAGTAAATGAGATACAAGAAATGAATGTGATATTCTCGATCTCTCTTAATGAGACAAATTCATTGGTCAATAATCGTTTTATGCTTCAGAGTTATAAACAGAACTTAGATTTTTCGACTTTTAGTCACATGTGAATATAGTGGTTGTTTGTAAAATTAGTACAGGCATTTTTTTCTGGATAATCCAGTGGCGTTTTCTACAGGGTGTCTGTAAAAGGTTTTTACAAAAACATACCACATATTCCTCAGACCAAAATAAGTCGATTTGAGTAAAATTATCTTAGTACAAAGTTGCATCGTTTGGGCTCCAGAGGGCCTTGGAGTTACAATTTTCAAATCGTTTTTCCCATATAAATTTAAAACGGCATATGCGATTTTGCTGAAATTTTGTATATTGATAGAGTTTTATGTGGCAAAAAATGGTGTTAAAATTTTGTCTGATAATAATACATAGGCGTGGAACTTGATTTTTTAAATAATTGCACCTTTAAAAATTCTACGCCAATGGAAGAAGAGGCGTTTGAGTATGAAATTCAGATTGCGCAACTCATTTACTTTAAAGAAAGTACTCCTGATAAGACTCGATCGCTCTCATGGTTTTTGACGAAATTTGCATTTTTGTTGTAATTTTAGAACATAAACAATAATTATTAAAATACAAACTTTGTCAAAACCATGAGAGTAAATCGAGTGTTATCAAGGGTACTTTCTTGTAGTAAATGAGTACCCAATCCAAATTTCATATTCAAACCTCTCTTCTGCCATTGGCGTAGAATTTTTAAAGGTGCAATTATTTGAAAAATCAAGTTCTACGCCTATGTATTATTATTAATTTTCTTCGACGTATGAATCTTTGAATGCGTGAAAATGGTGAACATTTTGAAAATTTTTGTGAAATCTCTATTTATTTTGATTATGTTGTTAATAAATATTTTTGTGGAACCAATACACTCTAAATTATTAAAACAGAAATTTAGCGAAAACCATGAGAGTAATCGAGTCTCATCAAGAGTACCTTTTTTGAAGTAAATGAGTTGCGCAATCTAAATTTCATAGTCAAACTCCTTTTATTTCATTGGCGTAGAATTTTTAGAGGTGCAATTATTTAAAAAAAACAAGTTCTACGCCAATGGATTGATATCGGACAAAAATTCAACACCATTTATTTGCCACATGAAACTCTATCAATATACCAAATTTCAGCAAAATCGCATAAGCCGTTTTGAATTTATATGGGAAAAACGATTCAAAAATTGTAATTTCAAGGCCCTCTGGAGCCCAAACGATGCAACTTTGTACTTAGGTAATTTTACCTAAATCGACTTATTTTGGTCGAAGGAATATGTGGTATGTTTTTGTAAAGACCTTTAACAGACACCCTGTATGATTTAACCAAGAAGGTGAGTTTAATATATATGACATCAGTATTTATCCATTTATGAAAAAAATGCATATTAATATATTAATTATTTCGTTCCCGTCATAGGCACAACCGACTCATTTAAAAATGAAAGTGGAATTATCTTACGAAAATCACGAGAAAGGTTTATTCAAATTTACTAATGAACAAATAAACAATGCTATACTGTCTGTAGGTTAATCGAGGAGGTGGTACGTTTATTAATCCAAATTTTTTGGGATTTTCTCTCCTCGTTTCTATAAAAAAAATGAATATTATTTCAATATACGTGTAGTAAGGACAAATCAGATGATTTGCCCAAAAATGTCACTGCATTTAAAGAATTTTCCTATCAGAGAGCCTAAAAGAAAAATTCACTAGCTTGTCAGTGACAATTTGTATTAAAAAAAGTTTGGAGAAGAGATATTAAGGTATAATATGAAGAAATATAAAATTTTCCTCGAAATTTTCACTTATATTTGGACGTTTCGGGACCGATTCTGCTCCCGTTTTCAACATAAGATATGATTATTTCAATAGCTAAGTCGTATTTGTCTTGAAGCTTTTCAGTTTTTATTGACAATTGTGAGGTTGGCAATCAATTGAATTACAGGATGTTTTCATTAATTAATCTTGAATTCACCATTTTCATGTTCAGATTTTAGTAGTGAATACCATGTTCTGTCTATATCAACTGAACAAGAAGCCTCCTTACTGAAGACGGACAACATATGGCAGAGTGGAATAATATTAAAATCATTGGAAAAGAAGATACCAACCAGAAGACAATAGCATTGCTTCTTTTTCAGTTGATATAGACAGAACATGGTATTCACTACTAAAATCTGAACATGAAAATGGTAAATTCAAGATTAATTAATGAAAACATCCTGTAACTCATTTGATTGCCAACGTCACCAATTGTCAATGAAAACCGAAAAGCTTCAAGACAAATACGACTTAGCTATTGAAATAATCATATCTTATGTTGAAAACGAGAGCAGAATCGTTCCCGAAACGTCCAAAGATGAGTGAAAATTTGATATTTCTTCATATTATACCTTAATTTCTCTTCTCCGCACTTTTTTCAATACAAATTGTCACTGACAAGCTAGTGAATTTTTCTTTTATGCTCTCTGATAGGAAAATTCTTTAAACGCAGTGACATTTTGGGGCAAATCATCTGATTTGTCCTTACTACATGTATATTGAAATAATATTCATATTTTTATTTTATAGAAACCAGGAGAGAAAATCCCAAAAAATTTGGAATAATAAACAATTCTATGATTGACACCCGCCTACTTGTCATAGGTATATACAAAAAAATCACCAAGTGAAAAGATATAATTCAGGAAAATATTATCATTCATTATCAAAGAATTGATTACACATCAGGAGTGTCTAAGAGTTGAAACATAGAAATTTTGGTTATAACTCGAAAACAAAAGAGGAATTTGTCTTGAAACAGAGATTATGGAAGACTTCAGGGAATTTTATCAGGTGTTTCACTTTCTTACTTGAAGATTGTGAAGAAAATTCAGTGATCCATTCGTTTTTTTTCATGAAACTCTGGGTTCGATGTCCGCTAATCGCTACACAAATAAAATCAGGACCATGTAAAATAAACTAGTCAACATTCGAAACGTAAAACCAAAAATGATTCATTGAATTCGAATCATTATAGCTTCGATTTCCGCAAGTGATTTCCAGACTCTGAATGCTCGTTCTCATTGGTTATCGAATCTGTCATCTGATAAAATATTACCTACCTGTAGATATTATATTGTCTACCATATTACAAAACGAGTTAGAAAATTTTCAAAGGGCTCGTGATGGGACAGGAAATTTTAGTTTTTTTTTCCTGGATCGAAAACTTGTTGTTGTTGTTCTCTACAAGATGTCGTCATCAACCATCAACGAATAACACTAATGATGATGTTTTGGTCCAAAACTTCGGATAATTGTGAAGTGTAATATGTCATTAGATTCAGAATCAACAAACAGAACATTCGAATGTTTAGAAAACAATGTTGATGATGGCTCCTTGAAGACGAAACGTCGGTTCACAAAGTCAGCTTGTCAGTATGGACGAGTATGAACAGTTCCTCATGACTCACCCTGTATTAGATAACCTGTACCTTTTGTAGTATCTTATTTTGTTGCACTGCAACAAATCCCGCAGAAGAAATCGATCACCAATGAAAAGAGCATTCAGGCACTCGATTGAAATAGGTAATCGGTCGTGAAAATCAGAGAATTTGATGGACAATTTGATTCATGTATGAAAAATCTTTCAAGCCGCGTGCTTTTGTCATTATGACAGCGGAAAAAGTTTGTCCTAACTATAGGTCGCGTGCACGATGACCGACCCTGGAGGCAAAATATTGAAACACAACCTCATTCTTCTGTGAATTATTGAAACACAACCTCACTTTTTTACTTGGTTACAGAGGTATCAAAGGATTGAACTAGTTTTTCACAATATTTTGGCATACGAATCGTGTTTTTTGCGCTATTCATTAATTCGAGCATGCCTTCGCATTGTGCTGTTGTACAATGCACAAAAAATGCAGCAAGAGACTAAAGAATATGATTTTTCAGGTAGATAGTAATCTCACATAGTTATCATTATGGAATGTTGTCATTCCTTATTAAAATTCCTTCTGCCTTCTGTCACTTCTGCAATACAAGCTAATACTGCTAATAGATTGAAAATGTCTACAACACACACGATCGTCAGCATATCAGACCAGTCCCCCCCGATTGATTGCATGAATCCAATTTTCTGGCATTATTTCAGAAATTTCAGATGTATTTCTATTAGCTTCTATCATAGAAAGAATTCCGATGAGAAATCAGAGAAATTACCAAATTTCAAAAATGAAAACTATATGTGAGTGACTATAGTAGGTACTTACTTTTAAATCATAATGTAGGTACCATCCGGATTCCTTCATCTTCTGCTACAGTTTCTGTGCATTTTACAACAGCACAATGTGATGGCATGAGCGAATTGATGAATAGCAGAAAAATACGATTCGTATGCCAAAATAATTGTGAAAAACTATTCCAATCACTTGTTAACAAATAAGTAAAGTGACATTTGTGTTTCAATATTTTGCCTCCAGTGTCGGTCATCTGACAGTTCTTGCACGCAACCCATTCCAGCGACAATAACAGAACCTAACTTTTGAAAGCATGACAGCCAGCAATAAACAAATGTTTCATGAATTAAATTGTCTCACCGAATTACACTCTAGCTTTCTTTTTAGTCGAAATTAACTTGGCATTAATAATTCGAATTTCGTTGCCATTAGGTAATTCAAACTAAAAAAATTGTCTCTGAAAAAATTACGAGTCCGTCTGAAAAAATTACTCGTCCTCGGACTCGTAATTTTTTCAGAGGCAGTTTTTCTCGTCAAATTGCCAGACAACGACATTCTTATTGATACATGTCAAGTTTACTTGGACAAAAAAATACTCTCCTGGGATTATGAGTGGAAATTTTCGATTTTACGTTTCGAATATCTAAAGTTCGATTTCAGAACAGGAAAAAAATGGGTAATTTTGCACTTATCATGCGATGGGTTTTTTTCGAAAAATTTTTTTGCTACTTACGAATTTTCGTCTGAAAAACACGAATTTCACAAGGAAAATATAAACAAACCACTATTCATCCAGATATTCCACGAAGAAGTTCGAAATTTCACCTCCTCTTGCCAACCATCTTGGGTCGCCCTTCTTTTTTCATCACTGGAAACTTTATATGTATACTCTCGTTGTACTTCAATGACACATTTTATTTATAAAAATCAACTGAACGTATGTTTTTTTCGGCGATTTTTCCATATTCAATGAAGTAAACAAAAAGATGAACCACATATGGCAGAGTGGAATAATATCAAAATTATAGGAAAGGAAGATAACAACCAAAAAAGAAAAATCAAGGAATTCGCTTGCATTCTTCTGAAAGGAGGCAATAGCACTGCTTCCTGTTCAGTTGGTATAGATAGAACATGGTATTCACTATACTGAAAACTGAACATGAAAATAGTAGATTCAAGATCAATTAATGAAAAGATCCTGTAACTTATTTGTAGACTGTAATCACTCATTCATATGCCAACATCAGCATGACAATGACACGAAAAGTGTCAAACTATAAGCAGCACACCCACCAAAGAGAAATATTTTGCCTTTTCATGTTGAGAACTGGAGCAGATTCGGTCCCGAAACGTCCAAAGATAAGTGTAAATTCGATATTTTTCCAATATCTTTCCTTCAAACATTTTTTCAAACAAATTGTCATGGACAAGCTACTGGATTTTTCTTTTAGGCTCCCTGATTTGTTAAACGCAGTGACATTTTGGGGCAACTCATCTGATTTGTCCCACTACAAAAAATATATTGAAATAATACGCATATTTGTATTTTATAGAAACGAGGAGAGAAAATCCCAAAAAATCAAGTAAAATGAATACTTTCAGTTGATTTTAATAAATAAAATGTATAATTGAAGTACAACGAGAGTATATAAAGTGTCCCGTGATGAAAAAAGAAGGGCAAGTAGTTGCGAATGCGATCCAAGATGAGTGGAAAAATGAGGTGAAATTTCGAACTTTTTCGTGGAATATCTCGATAAATAGTAGTTTGTTCACATTTTCATTGTGAAATTCGTGTATCTCAGACGAAAATACGTAAGAAGCAAAAAAAAAATTTCGAAAAAAAACCATCTCATGATAAGTGTAAAATTACCAAAAAAGGTCGGTAAAAAATGCTAGCGTACCTTCTTCGAGAGCCTCGTCCCCATCTGAGACCAGCTCGTCGTCGGAGCAGATGTTGAGGACGTTCACCAGCATCTCGGTGACTTTTTCGCCCACGAAGGGCAGCGACCACGTGAACACGTCCATGAAGTTGGGCAGCCAATATGGGTGCGGCGAGAAGTTGAACTGGCGTATGTTCATCACGTTGTTCTCGTACTTGAGTACGGCAGCCTGAAATCCAAATTGTGCAATGATATGCAAGCACTGAAGCAGGTAGTTTTGATTTTTCAAATTCAGCAGGCGCTTGTCATAAAAATTACGACAAACACGCCTAAAGACTATCACCACTTTCATCTATCAGTCGCTAGCATAACAAGCTAGCCGTGCAGAAGCAAGTCTACAAACATTTCAGGGAGGGCTGAATGGAAACATTGTCATGAGTTTTTTCTTCGATTTCTTGGAGCGCACGAAAGGAAATTCCTATAATGTTCTTCGAACATCGCGCGTTTCTAAGGAGGACAGGGAGAGGAAGTAGGTGTAGGGAATACGTCCATTGAATATATAAACACAAAAAGCTCAAAGTCATATATTCACACAATGTTCATAAAATGAACAACAATGGTAGATTTCGGTAGAAAAACAACTACTTCCCTTGCTAATGCCACGCAGAACATTGAATTACATCCTCCCGAAATCTATATGCATCGACTCGTAAACACGAATACTGATAAAAGTGATTCTTTCCTAAATGCCTATTGAATTCGATTCAGCAAGGCCATGGTAGACACCTACAGACCGGTTTCGAGCTCTTTGACTCTCATCAGTGCAGGGCACTCTCCAGGCAGCAGTCCTAAGACCGTCGACTAAATGTAGCCTAGCCGAACAAAACTCAAGTAGGCATTATATTCCCCCAGAGGCGTCTTTCATAGACTGTAACGGTCCACTTGAACCTTACATAAACTTAAGTGACCCTTCTACTATTCATTTTTTTTTTCAGTGCAATCAGTTCGGAGTAACACAGTATGCATCGTATTTTCAACAGAGAAATAATAATTCAACATTAATTTGTCAGGACAACCTGTATATAACTTTCGTCTTCTTCCTGTGATTGTGATCGAGTCATACGTGAAGATGCTGATATGTTTCCCTGCCAAGAGTCTCACTTGTGGATGTGTTCATCTTATTCTTATTTTTGTCACCAAACTCAAAAGACTTCTTCTTTTTATAACAATTAAAAAATCAACATAGAGAATTCACTTCTATATGATTGCCTCACCCGTGTTATTAAAACGGTGTTGACAATCGAGGTCACGTTAAATACAAAGTCACTAGATAAGGCCAATTTACATAGCACGCAATTAGACCCTGCGCTCTGATTTTTTATTGTTCTGTGTTTAAGTTCGACGGTGTAATCTTGACCCCGCCAAAATTCGAGCAAGATTGACGGAGATCTTTCTCTCTCGATTGGCGCTTGACAGAGCAAGTGAATTTTCACCGTCTTTCGAAATGCGAATTATATTGGAAATAGGCCGATTAAAACCTATAGGTATGTACAATATGATATAAGGTTCATTTTGAGCCATTTGATAATGTTCACACAGTTATAGAAGTATAGGAAAACACATCGATCAATGTGATATTCTTTTCAGGCCATTTGACATGTCGTCATGGCGGCAATTCAATCATAACCTAACCCGTTGGATGTTTTGGTTAAAATAAAAATAATGTGATTTCTATTTCACAATTGGGATTTATGGTTCGATGCCTCCCAAATTTCAAACCATATTATTGCTAATGGGGCAATAACAAGTGTTTGTCAGCTGTTGGATTTTGATGCCTGTTTTGTTTATGTTTAGATACCATGTATATGATGTTATGAAGCAGATTGATTGCTGTTGAATTTACCATTTGCTGATGCAATTTATGGAGTATGAGGAAGCCACCCATACAATTAATGTTTGATTTTGAGAGTATAATGATGGATGACCCTCAGTGAGTAGGTACTAATTGTGATGTAATTTTTGATTACCATTGAGGAGTTGACGACATAGATCTTCACTAGCGTCCTACTTTGTTTACCTTGTAATAAGTGTTCCCCTATTTGTGAGAAACGAAATAACAGCTATTTCCTTTCATAGGAAACCTAGGTATTTTTTACATTTATTATTCCCAGTCACCTGTTGACGTATTATTATCACTTGCTAGCCAGTGAGGCTGTCATAGATTTAATTTCACTAACATTGCATCTTTTGGCAATGCCTAGAATAAAGTTGAAATACTCACCTATTCATTGATCAAATTTCACTAACATTGTAACCTTGAGTAATCCATTGAATTTCAATTTAATCATTACAATTAGTCATTACATTAACATTAATTGTAGTTAAACATTGACTTATTACACACTGCGTGTAAGCACTTCTAACAACATCATTTAGGTAATTATATGCATGGTTTTCAAAAGGTATAGTTTGATATTTTTGTTCTGTCCTATCCTAATTCTTCTCAGTTAACTTTGAGAGGCGCCCATAATTTGCTTTACAGTTAACATCTTGTGGAAAAACAAATAGAAAATAATTTTCTCAAAATCCCACGACCTCTCTACGACTATAAAGGCCACCGTGCATTGAGGCTTTAATTTCTTTTTGTGAAGTTACGCTTCAAGACAATATGAAAGCAACGCCATTTGAGTAGAAAAGAAGAAAAAAAAAAACACTCCAAAACTGAAATTCCCATACAAATTCCCATCATTGTGTGGATATGACTGAGATTTTTGTATTTATTTAACATTTCATTACACTTTGGGCATTGTGTGGCTATTTCGTAGTTGTAATACTTCCATTGGCAAAGAATTCCAAAGCTTCGCCGTTCTATAGACGAACGAGTTTTGGTAGAGTGTTGATCGCCATTTTCCTAGGTTAACGACGAATGGATGGGATAACCTGACTGAACCTTTCGAGTTCATGTGACTTGTATAGCTAGTGGTGGAAGTATAATAAAAAAGTGAAAGGTCGCTGACTCTTCTACGGTGTTCTAATGGGGACAAAGAGTTGGTGAGTGTGGCATCACCCACCAGGCGAATGGCTCTTCTCTGGATGGAATCTAAGAGCATCATCGTATGTTTGGGTACTGAACCCCCAACATGAGAACAGTCTTCTTGAACTGGCCGGATCTGATCTTTGAAAATCATGGGGAGCTGACGTTGTGGTATAAAGTAGATTTTCGCACGGGAAAATAAACCGAGCATTTTCGATAGATCGATTATGATTTTCCCATGAGAGGGTATTGCTGATGGTAATACCGACCAACATCTTCAAAAAAACGTCCAAGTTTCTTCATCCTTTTCGTTATTAGGTTGCTAATTTCCACTCATGATGTATTGAATTGGAAGACTTGAGAGTAGTGTGGGTAAATTTCTATATGCGATCATGGGGGCACCAAAAGCTTTACGGTCAACATAATACTCAATTCTCAGAAGGTATGTGAAACGTCTTTAGGTAAACCTAGGGTCCCTTGATGGAAATTGACGTTAAAGTCATCTCAACAGGGTACGGACAGGTCCTCGTCTCCTCTCACTCTAAAGTGTTTGTGAAACAGTTATATAGTTCCATCCTTATTCAATTCTGGGAATAAACACTAGATTTTTGACATTCGTTGCTTTTTAGGTTATATTGAGGTCACTGGCGTATCATACGTAATTTCCATATGGAATTCCTGATTCAACTATACCAAGATATAGATGAACAATCCTCTAGTTTTCGAGTTTACTACTCCAGCATAATCTTTGCGAGGTAGGTAACATATAAATTGTACTGAAAGCTTGATATATTTCACCAAGAGAAGCTGTTCATAGACTGTATATACCAGGATTGACTGAATTGACTAAATTAATTCTGATTTCAAGCTGAGCAGAAGTTTATCTATGAGCTGAAGGAGCTGAGCCTTATGATTGAGACATTGTGGAAACCTCGAGTTGGGTATCTGAACTACTGTACTCATGTCATGTGTGCTGAATATATTTTCGGAAATCCAATTCGGAGAAGAATTTATGGAGTGACTAATTTCACACTATGTATAAAACTTCGTCTGGGACGAAAAGTAGGCTGATGAAAAGTAATACGTAAAATGTGCAGAAAAATAAAGAATAGAATATACTATACCACCATGTTATACATATGATTTTTCCGTCTCCCTGCTTAAATAAAAAGTCATTTTCGAATAATTTATTGATGAAAAGTTACAAAGAAGTAGGTATACGCAGTATAACTTATTGGCACGTTATTTTCACTCTTGCATCCTACATATTTTCTATTTGTGGTAGAGTAATAATCATATAAGCTAATGTCTTTCACCATATTGGATCCGTCACCTTGAATTTTCAAATTTTGACGAAATAATCATTATCTTCTACTCCGAAAACCCCCAGATACCAACTTTGAATAGAATCGGATCTTGATTACAAAACTCGTCCACTATATTGGATTTGCCATCTTGAATATTCCAATTTTGACGAAATAATTATAATCTCTGACCCCGGAAATCCCCAGATATCAATTTTGATTTTTGAGTAGAATCGTATCATAATTACAAAATTCGTTCGCCATATTCGATCCGTCATCTTGAATTTCCCAATTTTGACAGAAAATCATGAAGTTCGACCCCGACAACCCTCAGATACCAATTCTTAATAGGATTATATCATAATTAAAAATTCCTTTCTCCATATATTGGATCCGTCATCTTGAATTTTCCAAGTTTGACGAAACAATCATTATCTCCAACCCCGAAAAACTCCAGAAACCTTCCAATTTTGAATAGATTCGGATCATAATTACAAAACTCGTTCGCCATATGATCTTCCTCAACAAGTAAATACCATGTACATACCTCTATTTTTTAAATTTTTAATGATTTTCTGTAGCGCCCATGGATGTGACGTGACAGCAATGTCAGGGATGCCAGTAGACAAAACTAAAGTCTCTAGATCATTAAAAAAGAATGCAGCTATGATCTGTCCGTACCCTGCTAAGATGACTTTACGTCAATTTCCATCAAGGGACCCTAGGTAAACCCTGGTGGATTTTGAGGGAATATGTTTCTGACGTGATTTGCATGTAGAAAATGGTTACATCATTTAGAACTTCCTCAGAAAATTCTTGAGACATCTTCAGGATGTATTCGAAAGACATCATGTTTCAGGGATGTTTCAAGACGTCATTAATTGCATGTAGGTAATGGTAAAAGGTTGACGTTCTAGAGACGTCTTGCAGCTGCCTCTTGACATCATAAGTGCAACATTCCGAACTCCGAATTCTAGAATTTATGCGTTTATTTCGATTTTAATAAAATGATTGGTTTTCAACAGCATTCACGAGCACCCTGTGCATATGATTAAGTGATGATGATGAAGTGCTTTTTCATTCTGAAACTATTTATACTCCTGGTATTTTTCAAAGAAAGGTGCCGTTTTCGTGTTATTCGCATTTTTTTTGTGATAAACACCGAATTTCAAGATGGCGGCCGTTTTTGCAATTAGCGTCGAATGGGTTTGTGGGGATTTCGAGATGTTATCACATAGCCCCCAAGGAATAGAATCCCGTTGAGAAAGTTCAATACCACATTTTTTCCAGGTTCAACTCTTCACCTTTTCCGGTTGTATTTCAAAGAGAATCAATTCAATTTCAGAATTATTGGTCAATCGTATTTCAAAATTAGCACTTGGATTTCAGCAAACATCAATTGTATTTCAGAAGGCCTCAATTATATTTCAGAATAGTCAATTCAATTTCAGAAAGTATCATTTGTATTTCAAAATAGTCAATTGAATTTCAGAAAGTATTAATTGTATATCAAATTATATTTTCTGAAATACAAATGACGCTTTCTGAAAGTCAATTGACTAATCTAAAGTACAATTGATGCTTTCTAAAATTCGCATATAGCACTCGACGTCCTGAGGACGTCCAGTTTAGGCCCGATTTAGGTCTGAATGTCCGGGACCTTTTCAAGACGTACTGAAAACGTCCATTTTTGGACGTACTGAGTACGTACGATTCCGATGTACTGGGTACGTCCAACGCTGGACGTTATATAACGACTTTTAGTGGACGGGATGGAATGAAATTGTATATATAATGATAATTGAAATCATTGCAAATAATTTCTACCCTCGTTCTCTGATATCTATTCATTTAGGAATCTTGCAAACACTACAATTCATTTTTTACTGGACGTACCTGATCACAAAACATCTATTTAGGTAATCTCTGCCGTGATCATCTAATTCTATGCAAGTATCGATTTGAAGGGTCAATCGACATTCGCACATATAATATCATGTTGTATACTGATATACAATGGCGGCTCCTCAGAGGAGGCAACGGCGGCTGAGCCTCCTCAGAGATTTTCCTTAAACTAATATTATTTATACTTTCTCATTGAAAGGACACCAAAATACATGGATTTTGATTTTATTTCCTGTTTTTAGTTTTTGTTTTTTGAATTGACAACAGTGCTTGCCTACGCATCACACGTTGAAGTCTGCAAATCACGCGTAAAATATTCAACTTGGCAACATCTATAGGAGGCTAGACTCATTCACATTGCGCAACCTACGCGCGCAATGCGAATGCCCGAATACGCCCGAATAGAACGTGTTTGTCGTATGGCTTCGCGAATTGCGGACAAACGCGAGTGCATTCTTTATGTGTATGTTAGGTTAATGGTTAGTGACTCTATAAATTTCTGAAAAATGAGTATTTTAAACGATTGCGATTTAGTGGAATACTTTCTGGTGAACCCATTCAGTGCTTTGTCTTATGAAGATAAATTGAATGTGAAAAACAAACGTCCGACACCGGAATTAAAAAATCTGATTGTAACATGTAACAAACAAAATCGTTTGTTCAATTTTGATAATTATAAAAAATATATCTGGTTGACGGCATCTGAGGTAAGGAATAAGCTATTTTGATGGTACTGCGTATTATTTTCAACCGATAAGTCATCATGTTGGGGGCGATTAGGCTATAATGAATTGAAAAATTTGTCTCGCTGATTGGATAGACACTGCAAATCACAGGAACACATCTCTTCAAGTATTAAGTTCAGGTTAACTGGTAAACAGAATGTCATTAAAGCTATCGATTTGGGTGAGTAGAGAGTTGTTTTCCACAATAAATCTCTTATCATTCAGCCTCTTCTGTCATGAAAGTCACGAGCCGCCACTGCTGATATATCATAAGTCTTCTGTAGATTAATACGTGGAGCATCTGCCCGGTAATATAAAGATCGTGGAATCGATTCCCGGTAGGAGCACTTTTTTAAAATATTTTTATTCAAAATAAGATCTTTTCTACCCTGTCTAGATCTCTTTTTCAACTATCTGAGTAAAAATGGCGAATCTACGTTGATTCAGGTATTCATGGTCCCGTTCAGACCTGAACAGGTCCTTTATAGGAAGTAACCTCTGGTTATGTAACATCGTATGTCCCCAAAACGTCCTATAAACGTACGCCGTACCTGAAATTAGCGTTCTGGGGACGGTTCCAATGACCGAGGTGTACGACTTGAGGACGTTTCCAGGACGTTTTTGTGATATCTGGGTTGAACTGAATATTGATTCTGAAATACGATTATTGATGCTTTCTGAAATTCAATCGGCTATTCTGAAATACAATTGATGCTTTTTGAGATTCAAGTGATCATTGTGAAATAAAATTAACTCTTTCTGAAATACAACTTGAAAAAGGGTAGAATGCCTCGAGTAGACGTTAAAGAAACGTGATCAGGGAATTATCGGGACCTCCTCAAAAGATCATCGAAACGTTTTTGTGTTATCTGGGTGGAATGTAGAATATTGATTAGGAGACATACTGTTTTCAGGTCGGCCATATTCTTACATGAGATCAATTGCATTTTTTTGCTCTTGGCCTGGCCTAATTGCGCTTTTGTCTCTAATGGGCGTCAAACAATTAGCACTGATTAGAATCCCAAATGTGACTCGACTGATGCCGACTTGGCTGCTGAATAATTCAAACAGCATTGTCAGTTGATCTACGAGTATGTTAATTGTAATATCGGAGGTGATAGCTTGTACTTAGTGGAAAAAATATGATGATTGGTATAATCATTATCGTCAAGTTGAACGTTTTTATCAAAGTGGCCAAGAATTGATTAGTGGCTATATTCGGTGATTTCTCGAAGGGTTTTGATTGTGTGCATCACAAAACAAAGCTTTTCTGTCAAGATTCAGTTCATATTTGTCAAATTTGTAGCTAGATGGTTGGGACGAGCCAATGTCAGAAATGTCACTGAGATAGATTCGGGAGTGTCGCAAGGATCAGTTATGGGCCTGTTTTTGTTTTCAATGATCAATCAATCAATCATATATACATATACGTTAATGACCTAGTAAATGTAAACATTGATACTACGAAATAGCAGAATGTATCGAGCTTTTTTGTATTTATTTAGTCAACATTTCTGGTGATATCACATAATTTGTAGACGACACCATAATTTTGTGGAGGGGTAGAACCATTGACGATCTGAACCACAATATAAGTATCTATGTTGAGATATAAAAATTATCAAGTCCTGGTGTGATTCGAAACTCTTAACCGTTAATATTACAAAATATATATAATATCATATGCTTGAATTCAAAGAATGCATAAGATTTTTAGGTTTGCATATTGGCGGAGATTGGAATTTGATACATACCGGGTTAGTCGAAATGCGAGATGCACGGGGAATTCAGAAACGTTGAGAGATACAGATAGAGTTGAATGAAGGCGAAGTTGCGTATTTTATGACTAACAAGATACCATTTTGGAATTTGAAAAATTCCGAATACTTTCGAAAATTTTTTGAAAAGACCGAATATTCGCGATTTTATTATTTTTATTTGAACAGTTATAGCAAAACAGATTAAACATTCTTATTGCTACTTTTTCTGTTCTACAAGATGATATTATGCAGATTTTCATCTGTTAAACATCCAAAAGGAAAGCATGGAAAATAAAATCCTCTGAAACTGATAATTGACAATCTTTTAAATATGAGAAATAATATGATGTATTATGATATATTAATATAACTTTACAATATGTTCAGAATTGAAATGAGAATTGAAATGTATAGGAGAAGTATACTTGTATAAACTCTGATCTCAATGAGCTTGGAACTTCCAAAAAAATCATTTGTACCATTGATATGGAAATTTTATCTCTCACAAACAGGTTATATGACTTCATTCGAATCAACTCATTTCGGATATCTAATCGCAGATTCGTGATCAGGTCTCAATTCAGAATTTTTTCCACGTCCTGTATGATGGATATCAATTTATCATACATCCAAAAATCAACTTTGCTGAATTGTATACATGGATTTCTTTCTTTCAAAGTCATAAAACTGTCTCGAAAAAAAATTTTGGAATCCTATATTAAAAATCCATTCTTGGCCTTTCTCTAATACATGAGTTCTTATGGAAAATGCCGTTTTTATGAATTATTCGAATAAGTGCGATACACCGTTGAGTTAAGGAGGTGAAAGGCACTTAAAATTGATGATCCAGGGCCGTATTTGAAAAAACAAAGTTGAAGATGACAGCTCAAAGACGAACCTTCAGTTCTAGTATTGTGAATGTGTAATTTGGTTTTCTACATCTATTCAAATAGGGTCAGATATAAAAGAGAATGACATAGCGAATATTCGTTTTTTTTGCAATCTTTCAAATTTCAAAACAGCATATTATTAGTCATAAAATTGCGCAACTTTGCCTGCATTCAACCCTCTCTGTAGCTCTCACCGTTTCCAAGACCCATGCATTATTCACTCTAATTTCACTCATCTGGTATATAAATCGATTGAAAAGAAATCTCACTACTGCATCTTTTGCAGTGTATGATTGCTAGGGAGCTTGGAGTCAAGACTGCCAAAACTGCATTTTAGTTCTGATGCAATCCTACTTTTTCAGGGATTATGTTCTAATCTGCTGGATTCAGTTTTGCCCAGTCACCTTAGGAAAAATAGCGGGAATCCAAGCCAAAGTTTTGAAAATTGGTGTACGTGTTCCTTCAAGCATAACATCTTACAAAAAAAAAGTCACCACCCGTACCTGTAGAGCTTGCGCCGCCATCTTGGAAAATAGGTGCAATATTTCAGTTTTTCACGTATATCTAGGTAACTGTCAACTTTATCGCGATAAAGGTGATAAGGTAAAAGGAAGCTAACAAAATTTCTCGTAAAAAAGTATCTTTCAATTATTTCCGAAATATCCATGGTTTTGGACTTATGTCGCCACAACCAATTGGCAAAATATGATATTCTACTGCAAACCGACTGGACAAACTATAATTTAGTTAGATACGCTCCTGGTGACTTGCAGAAAAGCATTCATAGCTATAATATCGTTCAATTTAAGTCCAGACAGGTTGAAATCATGATTACGTTTTATCCTATCAGTATTCGCTTTTTTTTATGTTCTGGTTCCCCCGAGAAGGGATATCCAGTAATGTTCAGAGAACATCGTGAAGACCAAGGAAAATAAGGTAGGGATTGGTGTTCTTCTTAAATTTCTGGAGAATGAAGCATGTCATCTTCGTCATTTGAGAATACATGCATCGGGTCGGGTTCGTCCGTATTCATTACTTATAAGGGATGAAACGGGAAAAAACGATGCCGTGCATCCTTCCTTGCAATTGCAAGAAATTATCTGGAGCAAAGAATCTGGAGCAGCAGATAGGGTAGTTGGCACAGGTACCAGACCAACAGCACTCCTCTTCCACCCCCAAAGCTCAGGACATTTTTGATTACCCAACCACTTTTGTATCTGGTGATTGACTCTGAAGGAGTGCTGCCTCAAAGCTGCTTCCGTCGGTGGCAGAGAAGCCAGATCTACTTTCTTGTTGGTAGCAGATTTAGCGAAAATATTGTACCGGTGCTTGTTCAATGATGTTTCCGTTGTATGGGCACCATACAGAGCTAGAACGAATCGTTCACCTGGTGCAGATACTTCTTCACTCGTAGCTTCCGGGTTGTTGAAAGTCTTCGCAACTTCTCATAATGACGGCTGGTCCTTCATGAGTTTGAAGCATTTCGACTTTCCTTTTCTGGAGAAACATAATGTGATATCACAACATCCAAAGGCATGTAAGAAAATGATAGTGCTCTGTAATTTAGTACTGGTTTGTAGTTCGCGGGAACAGAACCTTTTTGCCTCTACATTGCCTCTTTTTGATTTGACAAAATAAATGTTGCGTTCTGCTGGAGCCAAAGCTATGGGTAGAATAAGTAGATCCACATCTTCTCCAACAACGGTGACTTAGGTAGAGGAAGGCATTTCAATAGATGTCTGTATTATTAGCGAATCCGCATCGTCCACTGCTTGCTTTGTGCCTTGAACCCTTCGTTTTTTGTATCTGTATGAAGTTCAGCTATTTTTGCATGAATGGTGAAAGCAATAATTTTATTTCAATATTCATTCAAGATATCTCAGAATTATTTCAAATCGGATTCGATTGAGTTTATGTAGGGGCTACAATTCATTTATTTCAACATCAAACTCTTGCTCTTCGAGCTACTTTAGGTTACAGGTCGGCTCACTTGAGAAAACCTGGATATGTGTTAACACTGGTATTTTGTAATGGCCGATCGCTGTTGCGAGGATCCTCGAATGTGGCGCCGACTCTCTGACATTTACTTGTAAATGGAATATATGTAGGTATATCAGCATAATTGTGAGTAAGTTTCTGAAATATCGCATATCGTTTTACGATTTACTGATGAACCATGCACTACACGAATATTTATGTAGGGGCCTCTTTTTTTCTAAATTCAATTACCTTCATTTTACCCGAGCATATTGATCTCGATAAAGTCAACAGATATTGAGATATAACCGAATAACTGAAAAAGTGCACACATTTTTCAAGATGGCGGAGTTAGCTCTACAGGTACAGCTGGTGACTTTTTTTTAGTTGAAAGTCATGCCAAGGTGAACATGTACACCAATTTTCAAAACTTTGGGTTCGATTCCCGCTATTCGTCAAATTTGATACTAAGGTGATTGGGCTTATGGAAACACATAATAAGAAATTAGAAATGAATTCTTCTCACTATTCCACAAGACAAAGTACAAGGAATGAATTGGAATTATTTTCTCATAATATTATGATGGAATTCTTTGCTAATGGAAGAGTATTCCCAAGAACTTTGAACCTCAAAAGTTGGAAATAAATCTTTGAACATTATAAGAATTTCCTTTCGTGCACTCCAAGAGATCAAAAAAAGCTTGAAGGGAATGTTATAATTGCCAATAACAGTTGATGCAATGACACCAAATAGCACCTACCTTATTATTATAAACGTCCAAATAATTTGGAGCTGAAAATATCGTGATTAGTGATGGGAAGCCTGTTGTTTGACTTTTTCTGTACATCCTATACCTGAAAAATACAGAAAAAAATTACAGAACAGATTATACCACTCATTGGGATATTGAACGAGTATATGTATTTTTAGAACACTATGATTCGTGAAAGAAACAAATATCAAAAACAGTTTATCCCAATGATGAAGTTTCCCTCGAACGAATTATCATAAAATTATTATTCAACTACCTAGTATTAGGTCTCTGATTGGCTATTCGAATAATTCAAATAATTTCAATTTTCGATATACAGTATTATAGAATAATCAATGAACCCGAAAATAAGAATAAGAAGAAAGCTGTCAGTATGGTCTAACCTCAAACCTACAAGAAGATTGTTTACAATACTGTGATTCTCCCACACCTCAATTTTTGTTCAACAATTCAATATCTTTCGAATCAGAATGATTAATAAAGAATACAAAAATAGCAAAACAGAGAAATGCGTATCATATGTTGGCCTGTGATAAGTACACACCCATTAAAAATATGTTGGAGATTTTAAATTGGCTGCCTGTTGAATGTTATTTTGAATTTTTGGTATTGATATTTATTTTTTGAAATACAAAGAGGCGAAGCACCAAATTATTTGATTAACAAGCAAACTCATAAAGAAAAGCGAGAGTGCTTGTTCCATGATCACATTCAGAACTAAGTTGAAATAGTTATTTATTATATAAAGAAAAAAAGTAGTAGATTAAAATCTAATATTTTTCCTGTGTATAATACACTATTTTTTTCTGTGACAGAAGAAAGGACGAATCAATATTGAAAGATATTACATTATTTTGAAATCTGAAAATTATCGACGTGAAATTTTAAGTTTTCAACAGTAGGGACCCCTGCGTTGTAGGCATTATTATGAATATTTAACGAACAATTTTTTTTCTAGAAATAAATGTATACATATAGCAAAACGTTTGCCAGGTCAGCTATTTTAATAAATAGTAGTTTGAAAAACCAACTGAACACGCTTTTATACAGGGTGGAGATTTTAACTGGAATAAATTCGCTACTGGGGAAGTGAATGATTTTTCTGAAAATTCGCGAGACACGTCAACGTTTAAATGTATTTACCTACATTGGGCGACAAATATAGAGAATATAACCCTTCCGGGGTAGCAGGAATCTACCCCAACATGTTTTTTTTTCAAATGCAACCCTATGGCTTGCGACCCCTCATTGGAAAGCTGGTTGAAAGAGGAATCTAGCGTACCGATCATATTTCAGTTTGCAGTACGTTTGGGGATCACATAAAATCAAGATATAATTCCAAAATTTAATATATTTTCAACGTATTTCCATAAAAATTTCGACTTTTAGTGACACTGATTTAGGGCATTTCCACCCGCTTGCAATAACAATTCGTTTAGAACTGTGAATATGACAAAAAACTAAATGTCTTTTTGTGACTCTATAAAAACACTGAAATAAAATAGCAGATAGAAGTTGTGGCCAAAAATTGCCATCAATTATTCAACACAAATTCCGAGCATTTGATCCGTTGAAAAAAGAATGTATTTTAAAATCACATTTCAATTTTGTGCAGCCTTCAAACGGATGAAAAATTAACATTTGACTAGTACACAGAATTCCTCTTTCCACCAGCTTTCCAACGAGGGGCCATAAGCCATAGGGTTATATATGAAAAAATTATGTTGAGGGTGGTTTCAGCTACCCTTGGGATATATTCTCGATATCGCTTGCAAAAGGAAGGTAAAAACATCAAATCGTTGACGTATGGCGGGAATTTTTTGAAAAAATGTTCACTTCCCCACTAACGAATTTATTACAGTTGTCTGTCTCCACACTGTATATAGCCAAACTAGAAAAATTAAGTAGAAAATGAAGAGAATTCAAAAAAAATATTAAGAGATAAGATTGCAGATCTAAAAAGAAGTAGGAAATAAATAGATTAGTATGAAAAACTAGAGAAATACGCCTTTTTACGGATGACCAAACCAAAAAAGAAGTAAAAAATAAAGTAATAAGTGTGTTGATGAATATTCAACTGAAAAAATATTTTCTAGAAATAATGTTTATGGCAAAACAACGATAGCCGGATCGCGATTTTACTAAATATACTGTACGTTAGCACAAACCACGCCCACCGTAATATATCATCTTCGAAGTAGTTAGGCAAAACTCAGAGACTATTTATCCTTAACGAACTAACCTATCCCTGATTGCAATATTTTTGAGGAAGGAAAACCGAATGGATTGATTAATAATATATTTCAAAAGTTGAGTTCTTCAACAAAATTGAATAAAATGATGAGACTGTTTATCCTAAACGCACTAACCTATTTGACTTCGAATATTTTATGAAAAAGGAAAACCAGAATGAAGTAAAAAAACATTGGTGAACAAAAAAGTTGCACAAAAAAGTTCAAGTTCACAGCGATTCGAACCATGGACCTTCAGACTAAAAGTCGACAGCGCTAACCAGTAGACCCTCCGTACAACGAACCCCCATTTGGGTATATGAATTTACTGCGTACAAGAGATTGACAACGAGAGAGCTTCAGTCGAATTCGTGTCAAATTAAAAAAAAGTGTATTCTTGCGTTGGAGCACAGTATATTTAGTGCAATGTGCTGACTCCGAGTATATCGGTAATGTTTGGAGATATGACGTATTATGGTGGGCGTGGTTTGTGCTAGCGTGCAGTATATTTAGTAAAATCGCAGCCGGATCAGCTATTGACTTTATAAAAACTTTCAACTCTAAGTAAACTGACCAAATACTTTTAGTTCGTAACACCGATCTTGTTTGTATTGTAGAACTTCTTATTAGGCTGAAGCTGGTCTTTTCTGAGACCAAAACATGTCCCTGATTGTTTAACAACGTCATTGAATTGTGTGATGATTTCTAGCTTTCCTTTTTTCCTTTAACAATACCACTCCACTTTGAGCATTATGAACTTCCACCAAAGATTGAAAGAAGATATACTTACCCCGCATCCTGTGCTTCGTGTGCCCGTATTATCGACAGAAGGTTATTATTTTGTAGAAAATCACAACAGGCAGCGTAACTGAAAAAAAAATTGAATATTATAAACGGAGATCGTACTTATACAGTATCATTGATAAAAATGGTATCATATGAGAAAAACTTTTTGTTTCAAAAAAGATGAAAATAGTTTGCTCGGTCGGATAGACTGATGTGCGAGAATACAGATACCATAATTCACTGCTTCGATAAAATATAGTTCTGATAAGATACATATATGATGATGGAATTATGTTCATTATTGACACCATTTTGACATAATTATACCTGTGTGATGATTTGCTTATTGAAATTTAATATTTCGATGAAGTACGGCTCAATGTTTTACGTCCTGACATTTTACGGTTATACAGGATACAGTTTCGATTCCATACTATTTGGACAAATGACCAATTTGAGGAAATATTTTTCTATGGATTGACATTTTGGGACAAATAATCTGAGTGTGTATCATGAGCCATTTATATCTCCATTATTCGAATTCGTTTCAGTCGAAAAATTTTATAGTTCTTATAACTCACTTTGATAACTACGAATAATAGCTGAAAATCAATATTTGCACTGATCATAATGATTGACCTGTTCACACCATAATAAACAACAAACAAAATGGCTGGAATGAGTGGAATGGAATCGAATTGACTTTTCACAGTTCACATGGTAACTTTGCCGTAGAAAATAATATTATCCCTCTGTGAAACGTAAACATTGCACAAATAACATAACAGCTCTGTCGGAGATATATCTGAAGTACCTAAAATCACCATTACATTATTATCTAATAATATTGATATCATTATTGATGCAACGTTCATAAACGTTTCACTTCATAATATTTTGTTGGATACTTCAGAAGGACATTATCGCAATGTTATTTCAACAATATTATGAAACTTATTGCTGTAAAAAAAATTTGTTATGCATCATCACTGCGTTTATATAGAATTATTTTATGAGAGAGCCCAAAAGAAAAATTCACCAGCTTGTCAGTGACAATTTTTAATAAAGAAAGTTTGTAGAAGAGAAATGAAGGTATATAGAAAAAATATTAAATTTTTACTTAGCTTCGGACGTTTCGGAAACGAATCTGCTCCCTCTTTCAAAATAAAAAATAGATTTTTTGTATCGCAAATTCGTATTTGTCCTGATACTTTTCAGTTCTCAGTGACAATTAGTGACGTTGGCAATCGAATGAGTTACAGGATTTTTTCATTAATAAATCTTGAATTTACTATTTTCATTTTCAGATTTCAATAGTGAATACCATGATCTATCTATTGAACAGGAAGCAATACTATTGACTCCGTTTAGATGAATGCATCAAGCAATTTTTTTTCTGGTTGTCTCATTTGATTGCCAACGTCACCAATTGTAACTGACAACACAAATACGAATTTGCCATACAAAAATCAAATCATCTGATTTGTCCTTACTACACGTGTATTGAAATAATATTCATATTTTTATTTTATACAAACGAGGATGAAATTCCAAAAAATCTGGAATAATGAATGCACCACCTATACTCGATTAACCTACGGACAGTATTGAACAATGTAATATAACATTTATGTTTAAGTTACGTTGCCATGTTTAGTGGGAGGTGTTCCCGGATTACATTTCATTCAATCAAAACTAAGGATTCGACTACTTCCATTTGCTCGATGAATACTAACCTGTAAAAATATGAGCATCCCCTAACAGAGTTGTGTGAAAAGTGTTCTGCGTTGTTTTCATTTCCAAAATCTTCGAGTGGATCCGACCATAGCAGATCGCACATCGGTCCAAAAGCTGGAGGTTCCTTGAATCTGTCTAACTGCAACAGTAAAATCGAATAGTTACCACTATATCAAATTATTTAGGGGCATATTATTGTTCTAATGGCCAACTTGAAAAATAACTGTGCCCCCGGCCCTGACGGTATCATTAGTAAACTCATTAAAAGTATCCACAAAGAAATAGTTCTTCCTTTAGTTCATGTTATCAACCTTTCTTTAAAAAATGGGAAAATTCCTAGGCAATGGAAAGAATCGCTAGTTACCCCAGTATACAAATCAGCCGAACACAATGTCTTGAATAATTACCGACCTAACTCTGTGATAAATAATGTCGCAAAGTTATTTGAACAAAGTGTCAAAAATAGAGTAACAGCTTTTTTTACCAAACATGATGTTATTACAGATAGGCGATTTGGCTTTAGAAAAAATTCAAATACTGAGAAAGCAGTTTTAGATTTCATTGAAAAAACTGTCAATGCCTTGGATAGATCAGAACAATGCCTAGCCATTTTTCTTGATCTGGCCAAGGCATTTGATACTGTATCACATTATTTGTTGCTAAAAAAATTAGAGAGTTATGGAGTTAGAGGTATTGTACTTAATTTGATGAGAGATTATTTATCGCAGAGATCGCGAATCGTAAAAATTGAAGACTGTCTCAGTAAACCAATTGATATCAAAATTGGAGTTCCGCAAGGAACAGTATTGGGCCCGGTACTTTTCCTCGTATACATCAATAGTATAACTTCAATAAAAAATTTCGAAGGAAATATAATATCATATGCTGCCGATACAGCTTTATTATATAGGGGAGACTCGTGGCAACAATTGAAAGCTGACCCAGAAAATGATCTACGAAATCTACAAATATGGCTCAATTATAATCTTTTAAGTCTCAACGTGAGTAAAACAAAATTTCTATCGTTTTCGATCTATAAATCCGAACAACCTCTCTTTAACCATCTAACAATACACGATTGTAATGACACGAACAAGTGCACTTGCCCAACTGTAGAAAAAACATCGAATATGAAATATCTCGGCATTATACTAGATCAGCATCTACGGTGGGATGATCACGTGACACATGTATTAAAAAGGCTCAGACAACTTATCCATAAATTTTATAGTATCAGAGATATCCTGAATAAAAAAAATCTTTTAATATTATACAACTCCCTGGTTGAATCGGTCATTAGGTACTGCATAACAGAATTCCTTATTGAAAATAATATTCAAAAAAAAAACTTTATTCCACCGATCAGCTCTATAAGGATGTTGAAACACTTGATACAAGAGGATTATATATTTATCAGTCTCTGATTTGGATGTTTCATAATAAACAAAAATATATCACTCCCAAAACTAAGCAAACCCGATTCGCTGAAAATAAGTCAATGATATTATCAATTTACCGGAAAGCACACACACAACGATATATACTTTTTATGGACCTAAATTGTACAGGGTGATTCACCATAAATGTCCCCCCATCTAGCTCAGTTATTTTTTAACCGATTTCAAAATTTGAAATCTCATCTTGAATGATTTTTGATAAAGTTTTTTCCGCTACATCAGAAAATACAGGGTGGTCGGATGAAACGATCTACAGGGTACTATTTGATTTTTTTAAATGAATAAACACCCTATTTTTCATTGAATTTTTAGATTCTCCCTGAAGAGCTGATTTGATCGATGTATCACACTTGGGGTCTAGCGGGAATGATTACAGAGATATAGGGTGTTCAAAATCGAGTTTTTTCAACTTCAGGATTATTTTGAGACGTAACTATTCATCATCGGTCAAAACGACTTTCATGTCCATGTCTTAACTTTTGATTCACTATCTACTGACATTTAATAATCGGAACAGATACAGGGTGATCAGAATTCTGAACCACCCTGTAAATGTTCCAATTGAATGTCAGTAGACAGTAAATCAAAAGTTAAGATGGAAACATAGGAGCCGTTTCGACCAATAATGAATAGTTTCCAGGCAAAAATATCCTAAACTTGAAAAATCTCGATTTTGAACACCCTATATCTCTGTAATCATTCCCGCTAGACCACAAGTGTGATACATTGATGAAATCAGCTCTTTAGGAAGAATCTAAATATACAATGGAATACAGGGTGTTCCATTTGAAAAAATCAGGTAGTACTCTGTAGATCATTTGTTCCGAGCACCCTGTATTTTCTGATGCAACGGGAAAAAAATCTGAGAAATTATTTTAGATTATTCTTCGAATTTTTTAATCGGTTCAAAAATAAGTGGGCTAGAGGTGGGGACATTTATGGTGAATCACCCTGTACAATTTCCTGCCATACAACATAAAAACTAGCACCTCTTTGAAAAAATACAAAACATTGATGAAAAAATTTATATATGAACATAAAAACTAATTAAAAATTTTCTGACTGACAAAAAACAAAAAACCATCACTTAATGATAATACCTACCTTCTCGTTTTGGTTAACTAAACCCTTGTTTCTCACCTCATTCTCTCTTACCGCCTTCTTTTTTCTTTGCTATTGTTATCATTTTCGTAATCTTGAATCTCTTTTATTTTTATTTTTTTTATATTCCTTAATATTATTGAAATCTGCTACCTACTAGTAACTTTGATGAATTATATAAACCACTCCAAACTCATTGCAAGGCCACAACACAAGCATTTTAAATGCTTAGGTGGGTTGTTTGTTTTTTGGAAGTGGAACATATGTATTTGAAACTTAAACTATGTTGATTCTGTAAATTATGGTATGTGAATAAATATTGGAATTTCCGAAATTGATCTTCGTCCTGTTGAAAAATTATTGCATGATTGTCTATTCAAAGATGGAACCCTTAACCGAATTTTAATGCGGAATATTCAACTATGATTTTCGAGTTATTATGTGAAAAATCAATTTTCATTTCTTAATTTCAACATCCTGCATCTCGAGAACTATCTTATGGTTATTACAGGGTGGCCCACTTATGCTTGCTCGGACCATAGCTACTAGGCTGATAGAGACAGAAGAAAAATTTCATCGGAAGTAATTGGAGACTTCATAAGCTACTCTTCAAAATTATTTTCTAGTATACAGGGTGCACCATGAATCCGGGGTGAAAGAATCGATCGTTTTTTCAAATTGCACACCCTGTATATTATTTTTATTTTCGGAATCTCTCTCGTGTGGGATTTTCAAACCTATTTTGTTTTCAAGGATCAGATGCGATGTTGTCAAGTTATTGAAATTTCAATCAAATTTGACGAGAAAACAGGAATGTTGGAGAATATTCAGGGAAACTATATTTTCGAAGATTTATTAACAAAACTGGGTATACAGATACTAAAGGTTTGTATAGAAACTCAGACATTATTTGGGTTCACTCAAAATATACAGTGTGTTTCAAAATAAGGACCGAATTTCGCTATTTTCAAATCGCCGAAACCCATTTTTTTCAAATGGATCACCCTGTATATTATTTCATAATTTGAAAGCTCATCCAATGGGCTTTTCGGTGATACCATATAGACCGTATCCAACGTTACTCTTCGATAATGACGAAGTCATACTTTTTTCAATCAAAAACATTACGAACGACGCGTATATTGAAACTATTTATGATTCAAAGTATTTGAATGGATTGAATTTGGAAGAAATTCTGTTCGATGAGGTGTTCGAAGTGTCTTTTGTCATTGAATATGTTTTTCGAAGTCAATCTTTGATTGTTTTATTTAGATTGCTCAATTCACGTGGATAATTATTGTTTATCACTCTTTCGAGATGAATGAAAAGCAATCACTGAAAACAGATGAACATCTTGACAGTTTCTACAACGAGATTCATCAATTACATTTCAACCGAAGTTTATGTGCTATATACAGTTGTCAGTTACTCTTCTTGGAGTAGCACATTACTGTTTGGTAATGAATCATTCAAAGGACGAATTGATTGAAATGATATACATCTTGGGCGAGTGTCAAAAGAACTGTCTTTTGGCAAGTACAGTATATGCCCAACGATATCCTGACAGAAGACGCCCAAAAGTTGACTGCTTTCCAAATCTAGCTGATAGATTCAATAGTACTGGTTCAGTGAATTATTTGAAACATAAAAAGCGAGCTACTGTTTTAGCCGAAGAGAACGAGATGATGGTAATGACGGCTGTGGTTGAAAACCCGAATATAAGTAGCAGAAAATTGAGCCCATATGTAGAAATTTCAAGAAATTCAGTACAACGCATAGTAATGAAAAATAAATTCCATCCATTCCATATCCAATTACACCAGGAAGTGCCAGGAACTTCTACCACAGGATTTCAATCGCAGAATAGAACATTGTAGGTGGTTAATTGAGTAGATCAGCACTGACAGAAATTTTTCGAGAAAGGTTCTTCACACTGATGAGTCCATATTTCACAAGAATGGGGCGGTGAATCGTCATTACTATCATTATTATCCAGATCGAAATCCTCATTTATTCAGAACCACTTCCCAAGAAAGATGGCGTTTGAATGTTTGCGGAGGTATTATTGATAATTACATCTTCGGTCCCTACTTTTTTGATGGTGTGTTAAATGGAGTAGTAGTTTTAGATTTTCTACAAAATCATTTGGGAGCGATGCTTCAACGTGTACCACAAAATGTGTTGAATTATATGTGGTTTCAACTAGACGGTGCATCAGTACATTTTGTAACACCAGTTCGCCAGTGGTTGAATGAGCGTTATTTTCAAGATAGGTGGATTGGTAGAGGAGGTCCAATACACTGGCCTGCAAGGTCGCCAGACTTGACCCCTTGCGATTTCTTCTTATGGGGCTATGTTAAGGACAAAGTGTAATCGGAACCAGTAACAACGAAAGAGAACATGAAAATGAGGATAAGGGAAATATTTGCAAATATAACACCAGAAATGTTGTCGAAAGTAAGGAATTCGATCAAATATCGAGCTCAAAAATGTATCCAGCAAAATGGGAGACATTTTGAACATCTCATGAACTGATATGTTCCATGAGTTTGAACATTTCTCATTGTCAGTTGAATGTTTGTTATTGTTTTTTAATAAAAATGTACAGTTGAATTCATTCATCGTTATTTACCTATCGATGAGTATCGATGGATACAGTCTATATGGTATCACCAAAAAGCCCATCGGATGAGCTTTCAGATTATGAAATAATATACAGGGTGATCCATTTAAAAAAAATGAGTTTCGGCGATTTGGAAATAGCGAAATTCGGTCCTTATTTTAAAACACCCTGTATATTTTGCGTGAACTCAAATAATGTCTGAGTTTCTACACAGACCTTAGGTATCTGTATACTCAGTTTTGTTAATGAATCTTCGAAAATATAGTTTCCCTGAATATTCTCCAACATTCATGTTTTCTCGTCAAATTTGATAAAAAAATTAATAACTTGACAACAACGCATCTGATCTCTAAAGACAAAATAGGTTTGTGAAGCCCACATGAGAGAGATTCCGAAAATGAAATAATATTACAGGGTGTGCCATTTCAAAAAACGATCGATTCTTCCACCCTGGATTCATGGTGCACCCTGTATACTAAAAAATAATTTTGAAGAGTATCTTATGAAGTCTCCAATAACTTCCGATGATTTTTTTTTTCTATCCCTATCAGCCTAGCAGCTATGGTCCGAGCGAGAATAAGTGGGCCACCCTGTATAAAATTACGGGATCGAATTTCGAAACACTCTCTGAATACAGGATATATCTCCATGAGTTATCTATACAGGGTGTTTCATTACTGATTAGACATATTCCAACAATAGAATCTTGAGCTCCAAAAATGGAGATTTGACCTTATAATCACCTGGATAAAATCGAGAAAAGCAATTTTTTATTTGAAAATGATTTGTGCATAGTACTTGGCATCTTCCGATAAGGCCTGGTTCAGTAGAAACTGCTCTAGAGCTGTCGCTTCCAAACAGGCAGCATTCCATCGATGGCAGAAAAATCCAGGCCCTGAGACCAGAGCAGAATATGTCGAGGCATATGCAATGAGACAATTCGATTATTAAAGGATGCTCATAATGCCAAAATAAGATCAAAACTTGTTGAATGTCCTAACGGATCCCGTTCATTTTGGTCCTTCGCCAAAGCTGTAGGAAGAAACTTCACTTCCAGCTCGTTTCCTCCTCTAACCAAGGAAGATGGAACACTAGCCACAACTGCCCAGGAGAAAGCCAACATTTTTGCGCATTCATTTGCTGGAAATTCCACTCTGGATTCATCGGGAAAACAACCTCCAAACATAACGCCAACGTACTATAAGGAAGATTTTATTGGGTCTCAACACCAACAAAGCTTGTGTCTCCGACGGAATCCCACCGATTGTTCTCAAGAAATGTGCTCCCGAACTAACACCTGTTCTCTGCAAGTTGTTCAACTACTCATACAAATTAGGGATATTCCCATCCAACTGGAAAATTGCGAGAGTACAACCAGTTCATTAAAGAGGCAAAAAAAACCTACCTAGCAACTACAGACCGATCGCACTGCTATCTTTTATTTCAAAGATCATAGAAAAAGTGATATCACTTTCCTTGACCAGCGAGTTGAGGTAGTTAGTACCTTGAGAATTGAGCTATGAGTTTCAGAAATTTGATTGAATCGTGGCATACCCCATTTTGGTGAGTTGAATAACATGTTTAATGCCCTTTTTCCTACATATAACAAGAAGACACGGCCCGCACGAAAAGGTATCAGCCAACTCAGAATGTCGAAGAGATTTCGAGACATGATTTAAGAATTGTTTTTTGTTATTGTTTCAGATCACCAATATTAAAGCCTCGATGAAATCCATAGGAAGCAGTATTATATGAAGATCCAAACGAATTTTAAGTTCAAGTATTGTATTTGTATGGAAAAAGTGGGAATATTATATATAAAGTAATAATTAGTCTGGTTATTATTTGTTATTGATATTCACATAAGTATAATAGTTATCTTGCTATGTAGAGAGACGTAAATGTTATATAAATTCTGACGTCACATTGACTACTCATTGATGTAACATGTAAAACTAGTATAACATAGAAGTGATGTAACATATTGTCACGAATAGGGTTATTTTCTTAAATTTCATTTAAATTCATAAGGGGTTCCAAGTCATTGAACGGTCACGTCTTTGTTTATTAATTCCAAAATCTTCGAATCATGAACGAACCTTTTTCCATAGTAGTTGAACATGAACACAGGCGTGACATTGACTTCAACGAACCTGGACTATCGACCTGATTTCCTTATAGTGGGGTCGGATAGCGGAAAAAAGTTTCACATCTGGCAACCAATGCGCCCTTTTGGATTCAGATAGTACATGGGTAGACACGTTGAAAAAGCTCGGGACACAAATTTTTCTGGCCCTCTAGCGGCGTTGATGACGTAATCAATATGGTCGTCATATTTTTGTGGCACGCTTTTACATTCACCTGTGTAACTCGGGTTTGTATTAGAATATCAACCAATATTATGAGTTCTTATCAAAGAGGAGAAAATACGCTTTCCAACGGTATAAGATACATCATTGTTCAAGTTTGTAATTATGAGAATAATTGCAACATAATAATCTTTTTCAGTTAATTTTGCTGAATAACTTGAAACCCGTTGCATATATAGCTAAAAACGTAGCAGATACTTTTTGTTCATCAAAGAATTAGCTTTCGGATGGTGTCTATTTTATAACAAACAGTTACTGAAAATGTGCCAAAACAATGTACCCGATTTGGTGTCGATAGGGAGCTCTAAAGTAATTCGAAGTGTCGAAGCTGTCAGGTGTGTTGAGGAAGCATATACTCTAGGTCTCAAACAGTATGATGAATTTATCGTGTCCGCCTTGATCAAGTTCAAAATTCAATTCATGAAATTATTCCTCGAAGCAATATTCTCATATTCAGAACTATATCAAGAAAAACAGATTAGTTTTAATCACTGCCAACCGATGTTACAGCTAAAATATTTTGGAGCAGCCGTCACACACATACTTAATCCTGGTAGTGGTACATTTTCCGGATACTATGAACATGTTTTCGAACCATATTTTACTAATCAACTGAGGAATAGTTTACGACTAGATATTATTGTACTCGACCGATATGCTAGCAACAGTTTGAAGGCAGAAAGAAGAGGAAGTGGCATAAGTATTAAAGTCTCAGATTCAACTGCAATTCCCAAAAAATTTAAGCAATTCTATGTGTTAACGAGAACAAGACACAATTGTTTCATTTTCCAGCTGAGAAACGAGTATCCAGAAAAACATACTGTCTGTACTTATGATGACCGAGTCCTCACCTCTAGACCGATGGATGTATCAAGCATTTCTCCCGCCTCACACGAAGAAGCAGATGGCCGACTACTTCTACATGTAAAACATGCAGTAGAAAGTGGACATACTCATATTCTAATACGAACTGTGGACTCAGATGTAGTGGTTATTTCAATATCACTGTTTCCCCAAATACAAAATATTATTGAACTATGGATTGAGTATGGTTGAGGAAACCCAGGAAATTCATTTCAATTCATAAGATTTGTACCAAACCCTCACCAGAAATTTGCAGGAATATGTTGGCTTTTCATTCTTCAACTGGTTGCGATACCGTTTCCACATTTTGTGATATTGGTAAGAAGACAGCTTGGAAGGTCTGGATGTCATTTCGTGAAATTGATCGTGTATTGCATCAGCTTTGTAGAAGCATCTCGGATATTGATGATGAATGTTATGCTGTGTTACAGCGATTTGTTATTCTACTTTATGATCGAGCATCAGATCTTCAGAACATCAATGACTGCAGAAGAGTGTTGTTTACAAGAAAGAATCGAGCAATAGAAAACATTCCTCCTACAGCAGATGCTTTAGCACAACATATTGAACGTGCTACTCTTCAAGCAAGAATCTGGAACAACAGCCTCGATTCACAATACGTAATACCTTCCCCAACCAATCGGGGATGGACTGTGACTTCAGAAGAATCATACCGATATGTGTGGGCAATAACTCCGGAAGTGGCAAAACACTGTGTACAACTCACCACTTGTACTTGTCGCAAGAGATGCACATCTTGTGAATGTATTAAAATGGAAATACGATGTACAAAACTTTGTGTATGAGAAGGACAGTGCTCCGACAGTGATCGGTAATCACAAGTGGAATTTTTAGTTTTTCAACCCCATTAAATATTATTGCACCTTATTATTTTCTTTGTATACCAGTTCATTTTACAATATATGTACTGAATTTGCATATTAAATTGAAATAATATTGTATTTGAATTCTTTCATTTCTCGTTCTTGTACCTATTGATTGAAACGTATCTCACAATCATCTTAGGTATGACTCCTATCACTGATTTTGAAACAGGAAAGAGTTTCAATTGCAATGAACATGCTACAATTTATTTGATATACATAAAAAATTGAAATAAATACATTCGCTACTTATACATATATTATATAAATTACATTCTTGCCATAACTGTGCAATGCTACATTGTTTTGACACATTTTTAGTAACTGTTTGATATAAAATAAACGTTATATATACTGTTCGGAAGCCAACTCATTGATGATCAAAAAGTATTCGACACGTTTTTGGCTATATCCAACGGGTTTCGAGTAATTCAGCAGAATGTTTCGATAGAAACCAAAATTGAATGAAAAAAATAATTATTTCTAAAATTACAAACTTGAACAATAATGTATTTTATACCGTTGGAAAGCCTATTTTCTCCTCATCAATAATCAGTAATGATATTGGTTAATATTCTAATACAAACCCGAGTTACACAGGGAAAAGTAAAAGCTTGCCACAAAACTATGGCGGCCATAGTGATTACGTCATCAACGCCGCTAGAGGGCCAGAAAAATTTGTGTCCCGGGATCTTTCAACGCGTCTACCCATGTACTATCTGAATCTAAAAGGGCGCATTGGTTGCCAGATGTGAAATATTTTGGTAGAATTTTTAGTTAACCGACCCCACTATTACTGTCACGTTTCCGAAGACAGACAACTATTCAAATGACGTAAGGTAGCGGGCTCGACAGTTCGACTGCCAGTTCGAGTTCTAGTCCTGTTTTTTGAGTACGAGTCAGGAAAGTTCGAGCTCTATCAGTTGTAAGTTCGAAAAGTTGCCACTGTCACTGTGCCCGAACCTTCGGAGTTCGGGCAGAACAGAAGATGTCCTTTCTCAGGCTCCCAGAAATATCAGTTAATTTTTACATTGGTAAATTTAGCTTCGATTTTAATTTGTTATTCATTGCCAAGAATGAATGTGTGTGTATGTTTTGTTTGAAAACCTTCTCAGTATTATTTATCACCACTTTTGAAGGTCATTATCTAATGGATCTAGAACACAACTTAGGCAACCCCCGCCTACAGTTTATGACATGGTGGAGGCGCCGTAACGTGATGCGGACATTTTGCACAGTTGACACATGAATTCTGAACCTACTTATTACCTTTTTTGTTACGTAACTGATCATAGAAATTATGTAATGTTCATGCATTAGTTACATGAACTTTTTTTCTGGGGACCCCGTGGAACCGCCCTTGATCACGCCACTGTTTTTACGCAATTAGAAGTTATTTGGTGCCGGCCAGCACATGCACACCCCGAAAGTTTTGGCAACATCGTTTCCGAATTAATATTTCATGTTGAATTCTCCAAGGAACGTGCGATCGGCTCAGTAAAAGGAGCCTCTGCCAACTGGATCCTGATGGATCTGAATAATGTACAAGTTTCGCATTACAAAGATGGACTGGAGTTGCTTCGCTGGAGTCTATTCGAGCACACCATCCACATATCAGAGACGTAGCTGCGAAGGGGTACGTATGAACAATCTCTTCAAATTCTTGAAATTGTAGATAGAAAAATTTTACTAAAGAAGCTTAATCTTTATTTCGGAGTAAACGGACATGCCTATGCGTGGTTCGAGTCCTACTTACAAAATAGGTTCCAAAGAACAAAAGTGAATGGTAATATATCTAATGCAAAAAATGTGATATCGGGAGTACCTCAAGTCAGCGTTTTGGGAGCTTCACTTTTCATATGTTTTATCAATGACATGCTTAAATTGGATTTAGATGAATGCAATATCATTTTTTCGCCGACGACACTATAATATATATACATCATGGGGAACGAAATTGACAACTTAGTAACAAAAATAAATAGCAGCCTCAGGAGAATTAGTGGTTGGTTCAACACAAACAGACTATTAATAAATATAAATAAATCCAAATACATGATTATAAAAGGTAGGCGACAATTATTGAATGATTCATTTCATGAAAATATTAAATACAATGATTTAGATCTTGAGCGTGTTAAGAGCATCAAATATCTAGGCATTGTCATCGACGAAAAACTATCTTTCAGAGAGCACATCGAATATATCTCGGAAAAAATATCAAACCAAATTGGATTCGCATATAGAATGAGCAAAGATCTTACTCAGTTCAGTAAACATATGATATACAATAGCATAATTAAACCTCACTTTGAATACTGCTCTTCTATTCTGTTTATGTGTCATGACACAGATGTCCAAAAATTACAAATTCTACAAAATAGATGTATGCGTTTTCTTCTGAGGTGTAATGAATTCGAAAGTATAGAGCGAATGCAACTACAGCTTCAGTGGATGTCTGTTGAAACTTATAAAATTTCTAACGCTAATTTTCATCCATAAACTGGTCAATAATATGCTTCCTGAATACCTGTCAAGGAACCTACAGTTCCGGTCTGACATTCACTCATACAATACCCGACAATGGAACCATATACATATAGAAAAAAAAAAACTGATGAGCACTAAAAGAAGCATTTTTGATATGGGAATTACAGCTTACAACAAATTACCTAATGAATTGAAATGTTATACTTTGGGAATATTTAAAGTACATCTGCAACAATATTATTATGAACGGCAATTGACTCAACCCATCTTTCTATGGTGTGCTAATAGTCTTCATTTCATTTGTTTTAGCAATTTTTAATAATTTTCTTGTTTTTGTGTTAGCCATTGTGGTGTTTCGTGACTCGTTATTTTTATTAATCTTATATACTTACTTACTTGTACTTACCATAATCTTATTATTAATATTATTAATATTATTATTGTTATCATTAATCAAATATCTATGTCTGTATTTTTCGTAATTTCACTGTATTTGTGTTCCATGTATTGATTGTTGTGAACTAGTCATTGCATGACTAAATAAAGGACATACATAAAACATTCAAGAATAAGGAAGACGAATCGTCCTTATCGAAATAATTGAGTTCAAACTTTCTTATCCTGAATATAATCGAAAGTTCTTTGATATGTTCTTAATTTTGGAAAAACTCATTTTGAATGGGAGCAAATTGGAATGAGAAACAAGCATAACTTGGAGATTTTTCCAGTATCCAGTATCCAGTTAAAACGTTGACTGCTGCGGCAATTTTCAGAATTCCAGGCCAAAAAGACAATTTCATTTTATCATATCATATTATCAAAAGCTGTAATTAGATTACATAGTTGTCATCAGAAAGCATGGAAAATGTGAATTCTTACACACTCTTAAGGTGGATTCATGCAAGAAAAATCTGAAACTTGGAATGCATTTTTAACTAAAACTAATGATATATAATACCAAGGAAGGTAAAGAAGGTGTTCACTCAAGGAATTTAGAAAATGAAATTAAAACTAAGATGGATGGCCAACTTTCAACTAAGACATTGATTCCTTCCATAATTCACAACAGCGCGTATAAAAACTAGCCGCGCTGAAAAAAGATCAAACAGCTGATGAAAGGTTATTAATTTATGCTGTATATGATATATATGTACAGGGTGTCCGCTAAAAGGAGGTCAATCCATTAACCACATATTCCTTGAACAAAAACAATATGAGTTTCTAAATATCATTTTTCATTTTAGTTCTTCATATTCGGTATACAGGGTGTCAAAGTTGGAAATTAAAAACTGTTTTTTTTTCTAATTACTCGCGTATTTGATGAGATATTAATCTCAAAATTGGTACATTACTTCAGCACAAAGAGTTACATCGTGTGAGGAAAACAAAACAGAAAATAACTGTCAAATATTCAAGATACTGGGGGTCAAGTTCACACCCACCCCCATATTTTGTTTGTACGTGCGCTAATGACTTCCTATCTATTTTCCTTCAAGTGTTCAATCATTTTTGAGTATTTTTTGTTTCCTGTAAAATTTCGATTGAATCTTAAGATAATTCGAAAAGTACTGGTTATTGTTTGATGACTATGCGGCTTAGGTAATCTCATAATGTTCACATACTCCTATTTATTTCGTCGAAATTGAAAGAGGGCGTATCTTTTTACGTACGAAAAGGTAAATATGGAAATACCGGGTGCTCGGAGCAAATGTACTAAAATAATTTTTACAACAAAAAAAAATTTAAAAAGTGTAAAAATTATTTTAATACATTCGCTCTGAGCACCCGGTATTTCCATATTCACCTTTCCGTACGTAATAAGATACGCCCTCTTCCGATTTCGACGAAATAAATAGGAGTATGTGAACATTATGAGATTACCGTAAGCCGCAAGGCATCAAACAATAACCGTTACTTTTCAAATTATCTTGAAAACAAATAATTTTATAGGAATTTTACAAAAATCAAAAAATACTCAAAAATGATTGAACACATGAAGAAAAATAGATAGGAAGTCATTAGCGCACGTACAAAAAAATATGGGGGTAAGTGTGTACTTGACCCCCAGTATTTTGAATATTTGACAGTTATTTTCTGTTTTGTTTTCCTCACACGATGTAACTCTTCGTGCTGAAGTAATGTACCTATTTTGAGATTAATATCCTATTAATTACGCGAGTAATTAGAAAAAAACAGTTTTTAATTTTCAACTTTGACACCCTGCATATCGAATAAGAAGGGCTAAAATGAAAAATGGTATTTAGAAACTCATATTATTTTTGTTCAAGGAATATATGGTTAATGGATTGACCTCCTTTTAGCGGACACCCTGTATATACCGATATATTCTGAATTTGAGATTTATTCATATATTAAATTCAAAATGATTTAGTTGATGTTGCATGAATTCACCCAAAGACCTGTCGGCCTGTCGCTTCGCTAAAACTAAATCATATACAGGGTGTCCGCTGAAAGGAAGTCAATCCATCAACCATATATTCTTTGAACTAAAACAATATGAGTTTCTAAATACCATTTTTCATTATAGCCCTTCATATTCGTGCTCCTTCGCAAATCGCGATTCTAGCGAATTTTATTGGACTGATGGCTGTAGGCTGATTTTCGTTGCCGAGTCGCAAATTATTTCTATACTATTCGGATTACTTTAAAGTATAAAACCATTGCTGCCAAATTTTCAAATTCTACTTGATGAATCCGAACATGAAGTTTTTAATGAAAAATCCTGAAATAGATTATCATTTGACAGGGGAAATATTGGCGCTCTGCCAGATCAGTTTGAATCGCAGCACGTTTGGATATTCGCAATAAGGACATTAACCCTTTTTATTTGCTTCTTGTTTCAACTCTTCAACACATAAAACGGCAGCAAATTGCTGTGCAGTGGATTTGCCTCAGGTTGAGGACTGTCACAGGTAGGTTTATCAAACCGCGAAATTAAGTATAAATTACCGCACAGGAAAGTGCAATGTTTCAATCATTTTGATCAGGATAGTGATTGGCCAGGTGCCGTTCGATTAAATACAATGTTTTTACATGCTTTTGGAACTACTAGCAGTTCATACTTATGGAAGCGAAGCGAGATCCTCTGAGAACAAATCTATCTACGCCACTGATCCACTGACGTCGACTCTCCGACAACTTGTTCTTGTTATATTTCCAACTGAATTTATACTTTTTCCGCGAGGGAGCAATGTAACGTAAAGGCAACTCTTCGTCTTTTTTGTCGATACAAGGTAATACGAAGATATTATATGACAAGAAAAACATGAGACTTGCCCCAATGGACACATAAAAGTTGATTCACGACGGAAGAGTATCTGATGGTTATTTAACCAAGTAGTGTATCAATCGCTATTAATATAGGAGTTGGTCACAAAATTTTTCCGTCAACTATATCTCTCCTGCAATGAACAAAACTTGGTTCGTCCGGAAACTACTTACAATTATTAGTCCCCTGAAAGTCAACTGGTTACTGATTCAAGTGATATTTGTCGAATTAATCAATGAAAAATAAATTCCTTTTTTTCTGCAACGGGAAACAAGTTTGAGATTTCATATCTGGTGACAGGTTACATAAATTACTTTCTTCTACAAGCGTGCGTGATTCACCCTATATTCGCACGCAATTTAGTTTGGGAAGTGTCATTTTCCCGCAACATTGTGGGAAAACTTTTCCCACACTAGTGCGGGAAATACAAAGGTATTGCAAAGGTATGGCAAAATATAAGTGGTAGGTGATGGAATATGAGAGTATGAGTTGGTTTGTTGCAGTATTGAGTATGTATGTTCAGAATCATTCATCAAATTGCACTATTTATTGTGAAAATTAGGAAATGTTGAAAAATAAAAATTGATTATTATAAAAATCCCCCTATAGATTTGGATTGATCTGATGGAAAACGATTATTGTTGTCATGCCAATCGAACCTCAAATGAGTTTGTAATTGTCGAAGTGACAGACACAGCGTTACTGTCATTTTCGATTCAGTGGAATTGCCACAATGTGATCATAAACTCCCAGCTATAGGGATTCGATACATATGCCTTATTGCCAACGAAGTCTTAAGAAATGTATAAGGAGCTACACAGGGTGTCTGTAAAAGGTGTTTACAAAAACATACCACCTCGCATACCACTTATTCCCTAGACCAAAATAAGTCGATTTAGGTAAAATTTCCTTAGTACACAGTTGCATCGTTTGGGCTCCAGATGGCCTTGAAGTTAAACGGCATATGCGATTTTGCTGAAATTTGGTATATTGATAGAGTTTTATGTTGCAAAAAAATGGTGTTAAAATTTTGTCCTATAATAATACATAGGCGTAGATCTTGATTTTTAAAATAATTGCACCTTTAAAGATTCTACGCCAATGGAAGAAAAGGAGTTTGAGTATGAAATTTAGATTGCGCAACTCATTGACTTTAAAAAAGGTACGGTGATGAGACTCGATTGCTCTCATGGTTTTGACGAAATTTGCATTTTAGTAATTTTAGAACATAAACAATAATTATCAAGATACAAACTTTGTCAAAACCATGAGAGTCAATCGAGTGATATCAAGGGTACTTTTTTGTAGTAAATGAGTATCCAATCCAAATTTCATACTCAAACCCCTTTTCTGCCATTGGCGAAGAATTTTTAAAGGTGCAAATATTTAAAAAATCAAGTTCTACGCCTATGTATTATTATTAATTTACTTCGACGTATAAAACTTTGTATGCGTGAAAATGGTGAACATTTTGAGCAATTTTTGTAAAATCTCTATTTATTTTGATTATGTTGTAAATGAATATTTTTGTGAAACCTATACACTCTAAATTATTAAAACAGAAATTTGGCGAAAACCATGACAGTAATCGAGTCTTATCAAGAGTACCTTTTTTAAAGTAAATGAGTTGCGCAATCATTTCATACTCAAACTCCTTTTATTCCATTGGCGTAGAATTGTTAAAGGTGCAATTATTTAAAAAAATCAAGTTCTACGCCTATGGATTAATAACGGACGAAAATTTAACACCATTTTTCTGACACATAAAACTATCAATATACCAAATTTCAGCAAAATCGCATTTGCCGTTTTAAATTTATATGGGAACAACGATTTGAAAATTGTAACTTCAAGGCCCTCTGGAGCCCATACGATGCAACTTTGTACTGAGGTAATTTTACTTAAATCAACTTATTTTGGTCTAAGGAATAATATGTGGTATGTTTTTGTAAAGACCTTTCACAGACACCCTGTATATTCATTGAATGGCGCTACAATAAAGAAATGAAGATACAGAATAAATAAGAAGTATTTTTGGCTCATTTCCTAGAAGTGTCTGAAAACTAGAGACCAAACACCTTATGGGCCTGCTGGCTTCAGCAATGAACCTATATACATAAAGCGTCAAACTGTAAGTTCACAATAGCTATTACTATTATTAATAATAATAATAATAAATGCTTTTATTGTCTCAATGAAACAAAAGGCAGAGTTCAACTCGCCGATAAATCAGTAGATATAGAGAATAAATTTCTCTTGTTAGTTGTTCCTAATTGAATGAATAATCAATTGAACAAATCAATCAATTTCCTACGCTTGTAGAAAAAATATTGTTCCTAACTCATGTGGAAAGTGTCTTTTCCGCACTCGACTGCTTGCCCGAACTCCGCTTCGCGTTGTCGTCTCAACGGCAGTCGCGTGCGGGAAAGAATCACTTTCCGCACTTGTTAGGAGAATTTCTATTTTTCTCAAGGGAAAAATTGGATGATTTTTTCCAGGGTACATACCTCGGTACATACAGAGTGTTTCAGATTTAAATGTACATACGATACCTGTAGATAGAGGACGCTTTGATGGTTTCAAATCAACCCCCCATTGATGTGTCTAACGTCTTTTATAACTGAGATACAGGACGTTATCTTGATTTTGGCAAAATCATCATCTGGTCATAGCTTTTGAACCACTTTGTATAATCTATCCATACTTGTTAGAAATATTTCACTTATAATACCCATCAAAACTCAATGAAGATCGGGATCAGAACCCAGGTCCGTCTTGAGGAAAAACAGAAAACTCCTTTTATTTCAAAAACAACACTGTATGACCATTTAGCATTCACACTAATGTATGGCAGAATTTTGTAGATCTGTTTCTATATTCGAGAAGAGGTGGGAAAAACGAATGAAGGTCATTTCACATAATATCACACTGGTGATTATGATCTGTCAGAATTTAAAAATTTTTTTCACAGCCTCTAGTTCACCGCAGCTTATGAATAAATAGTGAAGAATAAAATGAGTCCTCAAAAATTTCTGAAATTATTGACAAGCTTTTGTGTCAAACGAACAAATCTATCAATAGTTCACCTAATTTGACTCTAAGGAAAATTAACTTCGAAGACTATTATTTTTTTATATCTAAATTGGATTATGAATTACAGTTCAATAAAAATGCCTCCAAATGGGGTGAATATTTCAAAACATAACAATAAACCATCTCTCAAATTGGTTGCGTGGTCGTAATGGGAAAGTCCCTTTATTGATTTTTTTCTGCTCTTTCCAAATATCAAAACAGATCCACGAAATTTTGCCACACAGAGTGTTGTTTTTGAAATAAAGAAGTTTTCTGTTTTTCCTCAAGACAGACCTGGATTCTGATCTCAAATTTTATTTAGTTTTGATGTGTAATATAAGTGGAATATTTCTACCAAGTATGAATAGATAATACAACGTGGTTAAAAAATTATGACCAGCTGACGATTTTGCCAAAATCAAGATATTGTCCTTTATTTCAGTTATAAAAGACGGTAAACACATCGATGGGGGTGATTTTGAACCGTGTCAAAGTGTCCTCTATCTGCAAGTATCGTATGTACATTTGAGTCTGAAACACCCTGTATATACACTGTTGATGACTTTTGTTGTGCTATAGTTCCGAAAAATAAGCCAATAACACCGTCTCCGAGAAAGAACTGCAAGTCCTTTTATCTTCCATTCGATTCGACTTCGCGGTTACGTATATTACTAAACAACCACTAAATTGGCAATTTTTTGATATCAAATCACAGAATAAGACTGACAGAAGTGACATAAGATATTTGATTACTTCAAAAGAATGATAAAAATGCCTACAACGCAGGTGTCCCTACTGTTAAAAACTTGAAATTTCACGTCGATAATTTTCAGATTTCAAAATAATGTAATATCTTCGCAATATTGATTCGTCCTTTCTTCTGTCACAGAAAAAAATAGTGTATTATACACGGGAAAAATATTAGATTTTAGCTCACGGTTTTTTGGCTCCCTCCGCTATGCGTCGGGAGACAACACAACCTGGAGCTGAAATCTACAACTTTTTTCCCTTGTATAATAAATAACTATTATTGAAATCTAGCAGAAAATGGAGGTATATAGCTTCTAGAGCTATACTGGTGGGAAACAGATAAAGGAAGTCGTACCTTTCGTATATCATCCAAATTGTGTATTTCCGGTGATAATCCGCCATGGACGCAGAGGAACTGTTGGTTCATGAGCGCCGCCAGCGGCAGGCAGTCGAATGCGTCCATACAGGCATCATATACGCGCTCGGAATATTTTATTTTACCTGAAACAAAATAGAAAAGATCATTATTCGATGAACAAATCGTCCCTCAAAACACGTAGTGGCGTATCTCATTTTTCATAATTTTCCAGGAGAAGCTTTCGAAGTTTTTGATTAACTATTCAAGATATTTGTGATAATGATGATTTCAATTTGTACCTTGCAGGTAGGTTCCTTCAGATGAGTAGGTACGTACGCACTAGTGCTTGCAACGCGAAATGTTTTCAGCTCCTTCAAAAATCAATGACAAATGAGATACGCCACTTTGTGTCAATAATGTTTTCATTGCAGGATATAGTTTGGTCACTCACGTCACTTGGGTTCTTTTTCAAATAAACGAAATGCGGCTTACAACACCTATATATTTTAATCTTGCGATGCTTGCAATCATCAAAAAAAGAAACAGAACATAAAGTAGGTAGGTACAAAGTTAATAATTTTTGCTTCTCCACCCTAATTGTAACTGTGTGGAAGGGAAACGTACAAATTTCTGTATTCGGGTACTTTGACAACTGGAGTTACTCCTTGACAAAGAGATATCAAGTTTCGATACTTGTCCTTCCCTATCTTGTTAAGCTCCTTATTGAGAGGAAGAAGATGAACTGAATTAAGATTCAAATTTAATCTCTTCAACGTTATTTTACTATAATCCTGTTGATTATGGCTTGATTTAATGAACAATGTATCCGGTTGGTAGAAACTTTAACGTCCATAATGTCACTCCATTTGATTGAATCCTTCTTCCAACTCTGCAATATCCTTAGATCCTGTGATAACTTTTTGAAGTCAATGAAATCTTCGAATTCTGAAGGAAAAACATCGTACGGCTTTTGACGTCTGGCTAATTTGAAGATAGTGTATAGTTGCGATTGCGAAGGTACAAAAAAGTCTCCTGCATGTGGAATGGTGTTCGATATAAATCTATGTACAGAATCGCCTTCATTTTGTCCGTAGTATGATTTAAAATACCGCAGAGATATGGAAAAATTGAGATACGCCACCATATGTGTTTGAAAATATCACACGTGAAAGAAAACACAAAGTGGCGTAAGTACGTGATGAAAATAATTCATTCAAATTCAGATACGCCGAGTGAACCATAGCAGAATACTCGGAAACCATCCAATATATAGGCAAGCTTGCCTGAGCGCCACTAGTGCAATGAAAACCACTCCATCAGCCGCTTTAGAGGTCCTGGGAGAACTGGTGTGGTGAAGCAGATTTAACTTAGGAGAGAGATTTTGACAATGAAGTTAGAAGAAGGAGACAAGTTGGAAAACCATTTCATCAAGTTTGATGAAGCAACCAGGGAATTCATAGTGACATCGTGGATCAATGACTTCAACTACGTGGGACCAGAAGAAGTATTACCTCACTATCATTGTTGATTATACTCATTTCACTGTTGTTTATTTATTAGAAGAGATAAGTGGGGTCATAGATTCTTTCAAAGAATATGCAGCCATGGTAACACCTCAATTCAATTATAAAATTTCAACTTTATGTTGTGACAATGGAGGAGAATATACTTCACTTGATTTTAAGGATTTTTGAAAAGAAAAAGGAATTCAATTGAGATATACTATACCATTCAGTCCCCAACAGAATGCAGTAGCTGAGAGGACGAACAAAACTTTGGTCGAAAAAGGTCGTGCAATGTTAGCTGAATCTAAACTGGAAAAGAATATGTGGGGTGAATCCAAGTAAAACAGACAGAGAAGCATGGAAGGAAGGACCTCCTATAAAATCAGACATTGCTGTCTATACGGATTGCTCCAAAACCGAGGAAAGGTCAGAAGCCTAGGCGAATACGCGACGGTGTTGCAGGCAGAAATTATTGCAATACCTCATTGCGTGAAAGAATTGATAAGTTAAGAGTTCAATGGGAAAACCACTGCAATCTATCCGGATAGCCAGGCGGCAATCAAAGCAACTAACTCAATGCATGCTGAGTCAAAGCTAGTATGGGACTGCTCAGAAACCCTAAATGAACTGAGTAGTCAGAACAGACTGACTCTAGCATGGGTACCAGCACACACAGGGTACGAGGGCAATGAAGAGGAAGACTCACTTGCCTGAGCAGGAGCAAACAAAGCTCGGAATGGCTTAGAACTTTTTTGTGGTATTGCGAAAGCTATACAAGAGACAAGTATCAAAGCATGGATGCAAACCAAATATCATGAATGGTGGAACAACTCGCCAGGAATGAGACAGGCAAAAGAATTTATTGAAAAACCATCGCCAAAATTCACAAAATATCTACTGAGCCCGAAACAAAGTACAACTAGAATACTAGTGGGACTTCTTACAGGGCATTTTAGGCTCAACAAACACATGAGTAGGCTAGGTCTGACTGGAGAACTGCTGTGCAAGTTCTGTCAGGTAGAGGAGAAAACAGCAATACACATACTTTGACACTGTGAGAGCTTGTCAAAAGTAAGGTTCCTTACGCTGGGTATCCTACTATGATTAAGTATAAGGTTCCTATAGCGCTGTAGACAAGGTGTAAGGATTGTAAAAATTCAGTCACAAAAGAGTAGGTTCGATTCTCCAGTGGGAGAAGCTTTTTCAATTTTCCTCTTTCTTCTAATATATACAAAACAAGAATGTTTCTTTTTGCAGCCAACCAATGTGCGCCAAACGCGTTGGAAAGGTTATGTTGTGTCCATGAAAAGTCTATAAAAAAAAAAGGAAGAATGTATTTTTGTGACTACCTAAGAATATCTCTATAAACCCTGCCTGCGACTGAAATTGGCTGTTCTATGAAAGTTCTACTCCTGTGTGAACATAACATCGCTGTGGAGGTTCAATGTCTCAAGATCTCGTACTTTTAACATCTCTGAGACGTTTTTGTGCTTGCTTGGAGAGATGGAAGGTGGAATGTGGGGTATTTTCATACTACTGACTGAACAGATGAGACACAAAAAACACGTTGTGAGCTCCTGGTCTGAGTGTGTTCGTTTTTTGGGAGCATATATTCAAATTTATATACTTCTTTTTTGTCGAGTTGTTTGAAAGCACAGCATTCGCCTCACAATAATTTGTCACTGCATTTTGTTATCAGATTGCAGTATAAGCTGCAATGTTTATTCTCTTCGTTCTTTGTTAGATATTTGATGGAACTCATAAATATTCAGAAAGGTTCATTATGTCCTGATCATTGAAATAATGAACGGACAGAAGAAAACCCTTTATCATTACGTATTTGAATTTTAAATTTTGGCTTTCATCCCAGAGCGATTTCAGCCCTTCTGCCCAGTCGTTTGCAGAAAAAAATGTATTCATGGCGTAACATCCGACTAACGAAAAAATGAACTTTTTAGTGATATCATCCCGAACATATTTGAATATTATATCATAACCCAAGTTGCATTCATAATATAATTCTCCAGTTGTACATACAATGCTGTTATTTTGCATTGGCAGAAAAATCTTATTGGCGGACAAACAAATAAAATTGACGTCATCAGAATCGATATTTGGGGGTGATATTGGGTTTTGTTTGAACAAGGCCATGACGTTTGAAAATGCTGAGATATATGCAGGGTGATATTTGAGTAACTGGCCAAACTTCAAAGGACGATCAGTTGGGTGATTCTAAGACGAAAAGTGCATATGAATATAGATCCTGAAATTATTCGTATTCAAGATACAAGGTGTCGGGTTGGAAGTATTGATTGTTGTTTTACATAACTACCCTGTATAAGCTTTCGTGATGGTAAAATTTAGTCGGGTTGGTGACTGGTAATGTCTCAATATTACAGAATACTTAATATTCATTGAGGTTATTGGGTAATCCCAATGTTTTGTTTGTTTTGAGGGCACCTACTCTGAAATTATGAATCAAATCAATTTTTCATTATTTCCTCAGGAACTAAGTGATTCAGTAGGGGACGAGAAAGTTGTATTTTCTATTGTTTAATCTGATAAAGGTAGCTTATTTACCATAAATATGGAAATGGTAACCCACTGCGACACCCCGGAATCCCGGAATCATTATTTCGAATATAATTACACAAAAAGTAAGTAGCTCTTTACGCACAGTAAGCATATCGCACAGTTTTCGTTTTTTCCGCCAGTATAGGTATGTCATGATCGTGTAATTGCCGTCGACAGCGGATGATATATAACTGTCGAGAATAATGATGGGCGTGTACACCTTAGTAGAACTTTTAACTCAAACCATGTTTATAATGATCCTTTTATACATAAATAATTTTTAACGACATAATTCGATCGAAAAATCAACTGGAATGTTTTATTTTTGGACATAAATAATAGTTCCATCTGAAAACGGACCCTCTTATGACGTAGAAACCTCATCTCGCCATAGTTAAAAGAAAATACCAAAAGCCCGACGGAGACTGAGGCAACTGATATATTAATTCTTTCAACTGTGATATCGCGCTAATTCACTTTCTGTCTGGAATAGTCTTGTTTCAGTATAAGGGTTTTGACGTCACATCATCGCCTCGTTTTCAGAAGTCCGAAAAATCGGGGATTTCAATAATTTTTCATAAAACGGAGGGAGCTCACAACAAGAAACGGTTCTATCGAATTATGAAATGAAATTTTTTTTTGATATAAGCCCATTCAGACTGTCTGTCCAAACTTTCTTGATGTACAGTGTGTCCAGTTTTCGATGCTTTTACGTGATATCTCAGTTATCTTTGGAGATAGAACCTTGCGGTTTTCGCGGTCCTGTGCCACTTTTTTGTGAAACTCAAGATGCCCTAATCAGATTTTGCAGGACTGTTTCCGTTTATGAGATACAGGGCGATTTTGAAAATTTATACTTTTTGGACCCCCTCTATATCCACGAAGTTTTTCAACAAAAATGTCAAATCAAAATCTTATCGCACAGAGAATTTCACGCATAATCCAGTGGCGCACTTAAATTTTTTTTTTCGGGGTATGGTTTTGGAGATACGACTCAAACTTATGATTTTTCAAATGGAACACCCTATATTTCATAAGCTCATTAAATTCCTTATTTTTTTGTCTTCAAAATGATATATAACGAATGAATATAAAATTTTAAAAATTGCTCAAAATCACTAAAATATTGAATTTTGATAGTTGGTTATGGATTTTTCTTATGAAACACATTCCAATTGAAGAAATATTTCTTTAAATTTTTCCATGGAGAGGTCAAAACCAATATCAACACTTATTCAACACTTATTAATTAACAAAACACCAAACTTGGGTACCTGATAGCAACAAATAAATAGCAATAAAAAGTTCATAATGTAGAATATGCACCTCATTAAATATTTACTAAAATAATTGAATTGCGGAATTATTCAGTAACTTCTTATTGACATGTTCAAATTGATATCCATTTTCCCCAACATACAGTTGACAAACTTTCCCAATACTTCTTAATACAGTGAGTGGCCCAACATACTTGAAGAACTTTGTGCAACAACAGAGGCAGTTTTCCAGGAATTACAAAGACATCTTTCAATGATTAATATGTATTGAGAAAGTTTGTGATAAAAAATGGACATCAATTTGAACAATTCAATGAATAAATCACTGAATAATTTCGAAATTCAATTGTTTTAGTAAATATTCAATCAGGTGCTTATTCTACATTATAAACTTTTCATTACTATACAGGGTGTTTCGAAATTCGACCGACAACGTTTGACAGGTGATAGCCCTCGTGATTTCATAATCATTGAGATAGGAACATTCGGTCTTCAAGTGTTCAGTTCTCGAGATACAGGGCGTTGAAGTTGAGAAATGAAAATAGTTGTTTCGCAATATCTCAAGAATAATTGAATATAATGCATTCAACTTCGGTATATAGTTTCATCTTTGAATGGGTCATTTTTTGACCTGGAAGCCATTCCGGACATTTTGTCCAGTGGTGCCCTACAGGGGGTTGTGGCATTTTTTCCTTCCATATTTTCTACGCCACTGATTAAATTTCGATTATTTCCAATTCCTCGAATTCATTGTTCAATTTTGTTCAGAAAATGCATCACCTTCAACTGAGCTGAAATAAACAGTTTTCGAGATATTCGACCCAAAATAGAAGATTGCATAGTAATATTTCATCATTTTCAGTAGTAGAAAATTGCAAAAATATTTTTCTGGTGTTGAGTAGATTAGATACTATTCAGATCTCATGCTATAGCTGAACAGAAATAGTTATTCCACGCATAAAGAGAGAACAAAAATGTTCGTAATTTTCTAATACTGAGGAAGATGAAAAATTACTATGCAAACTTCTATTTTGGGTCAAATATCTCGATAACTGTTCATTTTAGCTTAGTTGAAGGTGATGCACTTTTTCAACATAATTGAACAATCAATTCGAGAAATTAGAAATAATTGAAATTTCATCAGTGGCGTAGAAAATATGTGCGGAAAAGTTATCACAACCCTCTGTAGCGCACCTCTGGATAAAATTCTCGGAATGTCTTTCTGGTCAAAAAATTAACCATTGGAAGATCAAACCATATACCGAATTTGAATGCATTATATTCAATTTTTCATGAGATATCGAGAAAAAACTATTTTAATTTCTCAACTTCAACGCCGTATATCTCGAGAACTGAACACTTCAAGACCGTATGTCCCTATCTCAGAGATTATGAAATCACGAAGGTTATCACCTGTCAAGCGTTGTCGGTCGAATTTCGAAACACCCTGTATATTTGTGGATATCAGGTATCTAAGTCTTGTGTATTGTGAGTTAATTAGTGTTGAAATTGTTATTTCCCCCTTCATGGAACAATCAAAGGAAATATTCCTTCAATTGTAAATTTCTTTATATTAAAATCCCTCGAAAAACCCATAGCCCACTATTAAAATTCAATGTTTTAGTGATTTTTTAACATTTTTGAAGATTTTATATTCATAAATCATATACCATTTCGAAGGGAAAAAAATAAGGAATTTAATGAGCCTATAATATACAGGGTGTTCAATTTAAAAAATCATAAGTTTGAGTCGTATTTTCAAAACCACACCCCGAAAAAAAAATTTTTGTGCGCCACTGGATTCTGCATAAAATTCTCTATGGGTTAAGATTTTAATTTGACATTTTCGCTGATAAACTTCGTAGATATAGAGGGGGTCCAAAAAGTATAAATTTTCAAAATCGCCCTGTATCTCATAAACGGAAACAGTCTTGCAAAATCTGATTAGGCCATCTTGAGTTTCACAAAAAAGTGCCACAGGACCGCGAAAACCGCAAGGTTCTATCTCCAAAGATAACTGAGATATCATGCAAAAGCATCGAAAACTGGACACACTGTACATAGCAGTAGGTAAAGTATAGTACTTGATGCGTGTTGTGAAGCAATTACGCTCTCATGGAATTACGCACTCGCCGCTCCGCGGATACGTGCGTAACTTCTCCATTCGTGCGTAATATGCTTCTTACAACACATAATACGTAATAAACTATTATAGAAGATCGAGCTCTTAGAATAGCCTTTGGAGAAAGATCTCTAAATTTCTAATTATGACGCTTGGTTTTTGCTCTACAGGGGCGATATAGAATGTCTGCCCCGATGTCTGCCCACAAGTATCTGTCAGTTTAGGTGAATTTTTTTTTATTTCGGAATGAAAAATCAGCAGATTCAGTACCGTCAGTTGAATTCGGAATATAGCCATAAAAGGGCATTAAATGTAGTCTTCCCCATTGTCGAAGCCTACCAGCTGAAAACTTCAAATTTCACATCGATGATTTCCTGATTTTGATACAGGGTGAGTCATGAGGAACTGTAAATACTCCTACCACGAATAGAGGCCCTTGAGAGGGATACCTAATGACCATAAGAAAGAGTCTTCTTCTCTTCTCCACCAATATATACAGTGTGACCCACTTCCCACTTCTAATGGAAACACCCCTGTATGTCATGTAATCGTCAGGTAAGGATTCCGAAATTTGCTGGAGCAAGAGATATACCTAAAATGCACTCTATGACCAAGTGGGGTCATCTTCAGTGATATACACTGCTCGCCAACAGACATGGAACCACCCCGATTTCCGGAAAATATTATTAGAAGTGAAAATAGGTTGAAAATCACTTCGGATTCGGAATCAGGACGCCCAATTCACTAATTATTCATAGTTTTCTCGTAGTTTTCCTAGACAATTTTCAGTTCAGGAAAATTAAATTTTGTCTCACTTTCAAAATTTTTCAAGAACGGTCCTGTATTTTCCCGACTCTGAATAAGTCAGTCTATTATGGAGTAGTAGCGGAATATTCCATGAAAAATCAGACTCGAAGGAGCTGTTGGGAAGTTATGACCAAAAGATGTTATTGCCAAATCTCATAATTCACTCTATACAGGGTGTTTCAAGAAAACCTAACCCCCTTGCTAGGGTAGGTAGAACATTGCAAAATAAGTTGGGTTTGCTCAAAGAAAAAATGTCGTAACGGCATCCGTTTTCATGATGCAAGGTGATGAAAAAATTATTTTTTCACACATTTTTCCCGATTATTCCGAAACTACTGGCAACATTGTAATGCAATTCTGTATGGATGTTTCTTGAAATCTGACACATCGCATGAATTTGTTTTTATATCTGACTATCATAGAGGGCGCTAGTTACACGGTTCGTACCGATTAGTTTAGAACATAACATTTTTGAGGTTGGATTTTTCTATCCATATATGATATGAACTTGAACATCATTCAATTTTACATCAAAAAGGTACTCCTGGTGAAACTCGATACTATGTTCCGTTTTCGGAATATCTCGATTTGAAAATAATGGAGTAGTAATGATGCTGATATAAAATGAATTTTTTCTACAAACATCAAAAAATGACAAGGTTCGCGCATTGAAAACAAAGTGCGAAGTGACACTTTTTTCAGTTTCCTACGTTACCATGATACCTTGCACCTAACAATGCGCGAAGTAAAACAGTGCGCGAAGTACCTACTTCGCGCATTGTTATGTAAAATATATGAGATATTTATATTTCAACTTCACGGTTCTGTCAAATCTGTTTCGATGTTATTCTTGTGATTCATTGTTGAATCAATAAGTTTAGCATCAGAAATGTATTGTTGTTTTCGGTTTTCAATAAATAGGTTATACATTTTCATAACTCACTCTAATACATAGCTTTATGCCAGCAACAGTTACCACTTCATCATTTTCAAATCGAAATATTCCGAAAACGGAACACAGTATCGAGTTTTACCAAGAGCACCTTTTTAGTGTGAAATTGAATGATGTTCAAGTTCACATCAAATTCGGATTAAAAAATCTAACCACAAAAAAGTTATGTTCAAAACTACTCGGTACGAACCGTGTAACTAGCGCCCTCTATGAGAGTCAGATATAAAAACAAATGCATGCGATGTGTCAGATTCTAAGAAACATCCATACAAAATTGTATCACAATGTTGTCAGTAGTTTCGACAAAATCTTGAAAAATCTGTAAAAAAATCATTTTTTCAACACCTTGTATCTTGAACACGGATGGCCTTACGACATTTTTTTACTGAGCAAACCCAACTTATTTCGCAATGTTCTACCTACCCTAGCAAGGGGGTTAGGTTTTTTTGAAACACCCTGTATATTGGAGAAGAAGTGTAGAATACACTCTGTTATAGACATTCGGTATTCCCCTCTGGGGCCTCTATTCGTCGCGTAGGAGTATGTAAAATTTCCTATGAGTCACCCTGTATAAAGTAATATCTTCTCAAAATTATATCGTAGTTTTCCCTGTCACAGAAAAAATTGGCTATTATTCAAGGGAAAAAATTGTAGCGTATAATAAATATTTTCAATAAATATTTTCACTCATAAAATCACGAGAGCTTCAATTATTTCCGGAAATTTTTTTGAGAACACGAATATTTTGAAAATTTCCTAAATATTTGTGTTCGAGAAAAAATTCCCAGATATTAATTGAAGCTAAAGTGGAATTCGGTAAGAAAATTTCACACTGAAATATTATATTGCAAATATACCTACATGATATTATACAGGGTGTAAATTTGAAAACTTCCAATGCGAATATCTCGCGAAAGAAAAAAGTTAAAAAAACGCCGTTTGGCGAAAATGCTAAAGAGTTAAGGGGAACTAGAACCACCATATTTTGGTCAAGGGATGAGTCACCATGTTGGCGCGACACACCCCAACTTTGAAATGTCAAATGGCACTACCTTTTTTGTGATGCCTCAAATGAACAGTCTCAGTCAGTAGTATTCACCTGTACAAGACTTTTTTTATACCCACTACAGGGTGTACGAAAAATATAAAGTCGAATAAAGTAAAATGAATTGTGTTAAAAGGATATTTTATTTGATCAGATGTTCAAAATGCATTCCATTCTGTTGTAAGCAATAGTATAATCGATTTTCAAATGCCATTCTAACATTTTGTGCCAAACGGCGTTTTCCTAACTGTTTTATTTAGCGAGATATTCGCATTGGAAGTTTTCAAATTTAGACCCTCGAATTAATGTTTTTCGTACACTCTGTAGTGGGTGGAAAAAAAGTCTTGTACAGGTGAATACTACTGACTGAGACCGTTCATTTGAGGTATCACAAAAGAGGTAGTGCCATTTGACATTTCAAAGTTGGGGTGTGTTGCGCTGACAGGGTGACTCATCCCTTCACTGAAATATGGTGGTTCTAGTTCCCCTTAACTCTTTAGCATTTTTGCCAAGCGGCGTTTTTCTAACTTTTTTATTTCGCGAGATATCCGCATTGAAAGTTTTCAAATTTACACCCTGTATATGGTAAACTGTTGATAAATGATTTTTATTTATTGACTCATGGAATGAACTTTAAATAATCTTGAGTTGAATGTAAATGTCATTTAACCCATAAACGCTAAAAATGTCCAGTGTAATTTCATGCTCCGTCCCTAAGGAGGAGGAAAAATTCTCCAAGAAATTTGTTTAGTTGCTTTGGTAACGATACGAAATACAGGCCTAAAATTGATCGAAAATGTTAGGTGTGAAATTTTCACTGAAACGGAAATAACTGAATGGCGCATTATACAAAACTTGCATGCTTATAAAATAAATGTATACTTACATTCTTGTTTGAATGTGAAATATTCTGTTAAATGTCGGCACTCGTGGTTGCCTCTTAGAAGAAAAAGGGTCGTGGGATAACAGAGCTTCAGGGCCCACAGGTACAACACGCACTGCCAACAGAACGAAAACAACAAAATCAATGTCGTAAAATTACAACAGAACTTATGTGGAAAAATTGGGTGGCGATTTTTCATGAAAAAAATCCCATTGCCGATTCAAAAAATACAATGAAATACCATTTCTATTCAAATGGAGTATGAGGGGCGAAAGCAACAATATACAGATAGAATGGTTATGTCCAGTGAAGCTGAAAATAACCAATACCACATCCATATACAGTGAGTCTCACTTCAAATGCCCTCTATATCTCAGCTATTGGTGTTGCGATTGTAACCAAATTTGGACATGTACACGGAAAAAAGGAATTGTTGAATCGAGCAAAATTTGATTGAATGAAGCAGACGAAAGTGTCATATTATATGCACGACAAAATATAATCTTGAGAAGAGTAAATCTATATCTTGTTTCAGAGCGATTTGAAGTTTGAATTGAGCAAATATGTCTTGCATGAACTCTGAATCTTATTGAATCAAGCACATCCATGAATTATTCATGAAGACATATTGAATTGGTTCAAACAATCATTTTGTTCGATTCAAAATAACGATTTATTGATTCAATCACATATTTTAGTTGATTCAAAGAAATATTTGGTTAATTCAATGAAATATGTTGTTGATTCAATGAAATATTTCGTTGATTCGGGAGAAACTGTATTTTCATTCGACAAATTGTTTTGTTGAACCAAATTCAGTATTAATTCGGGAATTTTCTAAAATTTCACATCAATAGAATAAACTAAACTAGGAAACTAGTCGACTTCTAGCATATATCTCTAGTCTTTACTTCTCTTTAGCTGATGCAAAACTATTTCGGATTGCTAATCATCCTAAGTTCGATTTATCCAGTTGATATTTCGACCACGAAGAATCAGGCTTCACGTATATAATGAGTTCGAGGCAGGCATAGATGAGGCGAAATGATCGCCATATTTCGTTGCTCTATTCGAGCAAATGATTCGTTCGAAACGAGTTCATTGCTACATCGGAATGAGAAAAGAAATGTTGTTTCAAAGATATATATTCTCATCAAAATGATCATTGTTTGATCGAATCAACGAAATGTTTATAGTTGAATCAACATCGACACTATTTTGGATTGACATGATTTGTTTTTGGAAAAACTATATATTTTGTTGATGGAATTGATACTGTTGATTCAATTCGTCTACATTCTTGATTTGAACAAGCTGCTTCCATGGAATAATCATGTATCTGGTTGATTCAACAAAAAAATGCTCAGTCCAATAAAAATAACTCAAGCATAAATAATTTGTTGATGCAACAAATATTTTTTTCCGTGTATACAGGGTGGGTCAGTTTTTTGTAGCAGGGCTTCAACAGCTCGAAGAATTCACAATTTTGAGATGGAAGGCTCATGTAGACATACAGGGTGGACCAATAGTGTGGCAAAGTGAGATAACGGCTTTGCTGTTTGAGATAGATGGACAAAGATTCTTGAGATGGTCTAGTCTCATGAGCAGTACATTTCTGAAATATTTTGCGTTATACTGGGTTACTAAAAAATGCGTGACGTATCAAAGTTATACTTTTTTTTATGGCACACCTTATATATATATATCACACTTTAGTTTTAAGCGTAATTATCACAGAGAAATAGGGTGCAAAAAATCAAGATTGTTTTTGTATCAAAACTACTCATTATTGGTCGAAACGGCTCACATGTCCCTATCTTTACTTTTGATTCACTATTTACTGACATTTAATTTGAACGAATACAGGATGGTCCATAGTCCAGAATTATAAACCACCCTGTATTCGTGAAATGTGATAGATCGATGAAATCAGCTCACAAGAGAGAATCTGGAAATGGAATGAAATAAAGGGTGTCCCATGAGAAAAAGTATAACTTTGATACTACACACATTACCCTATTGGTCCACCCTGTATATTCACTTTTCTCTACAAATATCAAAAAATGACAATGTTCAAGCATTGATAGCAATATACGAAGTGATACTTTTTTTTCAATTTCCTACGTTATCACAATTACATAGGTACATAGTTCCTAGTGGCTGCAAGCACCACACTTAATTATCGAAAATTTTCGCTACTTTGGCTTGTGCAAATCGGCAGATTATGTCATTTCTGTGATCCGTGACTAATTGCTTTCAAAATAAGAAAAAAATTAACCGCGCTCGAGAAATCTGCATGTTGTAATTATCATATCATGTCTTAGGACAAAGACACACGAGGCGCATTTTCGCCGAGCGTCTGTCGCGCGGCAGCCGAAGGTACCGCACACACGCAGTTTTCTTTTGAAACATGGTCATTGAAAATTAGAACGCTGGAGAAGTGGGACGTTGTCAAGTGCTCATGGATTCTGATGATGAATTCTTCATGATAATTGTAATGTATTGCCGATTGAAGAAGAAAAAGAATAGACGTATGTGGATTCACCCAATCGTGGAAAAACGTGCAGACAAGGGCTTGTTAATTCAATTTATTTAATGACACAATCAAAGATGATGACGAAAAGTTTTTAAATGTCTTTAGAATGTCCAGAAAGTCAATCAATGAATTACTCAGCTATATCGAAGGTGATATTATGAAACAAAATACAGTGATCAGAGATAGCATTTCACCAGAGGAAAAACTAGTAATAACATTGAGGTAATTATATAATTTTATCAACTTTTCAAAGATTAGAAATCAACTAGGTACAAACATTGCTTGACTCTTATGTTCCATATCGCTGGCCGTTCTTGAATCGCTAGTATATCTTTCCAAATCAATTTCATCGTCACTCATCATCGTGAAACTGACACACAAACAATATTAAATATTTGGCAACACGCAACGACTCCTAATGGTCAGAATGCAGCCTCTTCTGTGCAGCTATATTGAACACCAATGCACGACTCGCCGAGCGTTTACCAAGCGATAAGGCGACTGAGATTAAGATCGCAGCGCCAGAACGGCGAAACTGGTACTACTCTATGGACCATTCCTGGATTGTTTATATTTGTTTACAGGTATTATGCTATATTTTCAACGTGTTGAATATTTACAAACAAATTTATTCAATAACTTCTCAAATGGAACACATGTAAACTAATTTGAACAAAGTTAGACAAAGTATTACATGGCCCATACGTTAGTTATATTCAGGACGACAGAGGGCGTACTCCTTAGCATGTTTCGCCTACTGTCGGCAGCCGAGTGGCAGACGCTCGGCGAAAATGCGCCTCGTGTGTCTTTGTCCTAATCTGACGTGCTCGAGTATTTCTGACGATCGATTATTTTTTTATTAATCTGATCGGCTTCCCTAAACTTTCGACACCATATAAAGGTATGGTGGGACTGGTGAGAGTACTTCACAAGTGCCAAAGATACCCACCCCCTTATGTTAATCTGCCGCGCTCGAGTAAATCCGTTACCATTGTCTCGATGGTAACGGTAAATCCCGAAATCCCCGCTTGGGCATCCTTACTATAAATTATTTTGAGGGTCGCCGACTTTGGGCCTTTTATTGTTTTTTCTTTTAAAAAAACAATCGGACCACTTTGAACAATATGGATGGTTTCTACGATTTAAATAAAATGTTCTCTAAATCTTACCTCTATACTAAAATATCCTCTATCGACATAATCACCTAGAAAAAGGTACTTTGTACTGGCAGGTGGTCCTCCCACTTCGAATAATTTCATAAGGTCATAAAATTGACCGTGTATATCGCCACATACTGAAACAAAAGAAAAAAATATTAAGATATTATGTGGTTCATTTTAGGTGGATTTATGCACACCGCTTTTTTCACTGATCTGTTGCTTCCATTAACAGTCATTAAATTCATGTTTATTTAAGGACTTTGATGCCTTCATGCACTTCCTTTTTTTAACTTTAAAACTATTCTTCATGATCCAAACTAAGTCCTCAGCGTACTCATCTGGATGAAAATATTGGTGTTCTAACCTCGACAGGCTAATTTTTTTTTTTTTTTTTTTTTTTTTTTTTCTTTTTTTTTTTTAATCGCTTGGAGCGCACGAAAGGGAATCCCTATAATGTTCAAAGAACATCGTGCGTTCCTAGGGATGATAGGGCAGGAGGTAGGTATTGGAATTTTTTTTGAACTTTTGGAGATTATATGTTGTTGGGAATACTTCCACAGGCAATGAATTCCAGAGCCTAGCCGTTCTATGGATGAAGGAGTCTTGATAAAGTGCTGTTCGACATCTTTCGAGGTTGACAACGAAAGGATGTGCTGACTGGGCTTGTCTAGTTCGTCTGATTGGTATTGCTAGTGAAGGGATGATAGCAGAGATTTCCGAAGAACATTTCCCGTGGAAGTATCGATAGAAAAGTGAAAGGTCGCCGACCTTTCTACGGTGTTCCAATTATGTCAAAGAGTGAGTGAGTGTGGCGTCACCCACCAGGCGAATGGCTCTTCTCTGGATGGAATCTAAGAGCATCAGCGTATGTTTTGGTGCTGAACCCCATATGTGGGAACAGTATTCTAGAACAGGCCGTATCTGCGCTTTGTAGATCATGAGATGCTGTTAAGGTGTAAAGTAGCTTTTCGCACGGAACAAGAATCCGAGTTTTTGTGAAGCAGCTTTCGCGATGGATCTGACATGATTATCCCATGAAAGAGTGTTGCTGATGGAAATACCGAGCATAGATATGGTGAGCTTGGTGGGGATGGTGGAGCCAGACCTTACAATATCGGGCATACTGAGTTCCGCCTTCCTAGAGAAAATGCAGGCTTGAGTTTTGGTGGCGTTGAATTCAACTAGGTTGTTTGTTTCCCAGGCTGTGATTTCAGCAAGATCTTCATTGACAGCATTGACCTGCTTGCGCCGTGAGTTCTTAGTTTCCTGGGAAGAAATGGGAATTCTTGAAGAGAACGCAGTATGGAGGGTACTATCATCTGCAAAGCTGTGGATGGGGCAAGTTGTTACTCCCAACAGATCATTGATATGAAGCAGGAATAATGTTGGTCCCAAAATTGATCCTTGTGGGACGCCGGAATTGATGCCAATGGTATCAGACGATACACCGTCCACCACCACGTGAAGCGATCTGCCTGAAAGAAAACTCGATAAGAGATGGCATAGCTGAGGTGTTAAGCCGTATGATGGTAGTTTGTGGAGGAGTCCTTCGTGCCAAACACGGTCGAATGCTTTTGATATGCCCAACGCGACAGTTGAAATGGCAACTAGAATTTTGTGAATTTTCAACCACATTTTGAAGAAATAAGGATACATTGTATGCCTGACTTCTGGCAGAATCGAGCCTGTGCAAGTCACACTTCTACTTGTATTTGTCGTTAAGCGATAAAAGTTGGTCATCTTTTAGCGAATAGTTAATGATAGATGAAAATTAATTCGGGTGCATAGATGATTGAACGGAAATACCAAGTTTCAACTCATTATTGAAATCGTTAATGATTGTAAAACTACAGATTAATGAAAAAGCGGCATGCATAATAAATCCGCCTTTATAGTTCGATAATTTACATTGTTTTGTTAGTCTCCATAGATTTCTAATTGTGCAGGGCTAGTTTTAGTTATGTGAACCACCCTCTATCTTTTCAGTTTTCCACCCAGTCGAACAAAATTCAACGCTGATTCAACTTAATTTGGTATATAGGGTGATTCAAAATTCGATGTAAATACTTCAAGGACATATTGTTGGGATCAAAATAGGACGTTTTATTCATAAAAACATGTGTCCTAAAATTCACCCCCTCCAAGCAGCAGGTCTCTTAGACACTTTATTTCATTCTTTCTTCGAAAATTATATAAACCCAGTTTTAAGAAAAAACTTTATTTTGTTCCCAACAATACGTCCTTGAAATATTTACATCGAATTTTGAATCACCCTATATATTGATAGTATTGCGATATCTCTTCAAATATACAGGGTATACAGAAAAATATCTATTTTTTTAATGCAAGGAATACGCTGTTAATTTTGATGAATCAGACTTTTTATTTATAAATGTCCAATCTGGCCACCTTGTACAATTCCATAATTTGAAGCTATGGAAATGTGCAGAATGAAAATTTGATGATAAATACAAATTTCGTATTGTGTTGAATGGGCGAGTACACCTTGGTAGAACTTTTAACTCAAACCATGTTCATAATGATCTTTTTATACATAAATAATGACATAATTCGATCGAAAAATTAACTGGAATATTTTATTTTTGGGCATGAAAGTAGTAAAGATTGGCCGGTTCTGGCTCTCCGCCCTAGGTCACCGTCCTCCGACCTTGGGCGGAGTGACCTTGGGCGGAGTGACCTTGGGCGGGAGTGACCTTGGGCGGGAGTGACCTTGGGCGGGAGTGACCTTGAACGGGTCTGACCTTGGGCGGGAGTAACCTCGTATAGTGAAGTGTCGACAGCACGCCCTTGAACGCGGAGGTGACCTTGAGGGCGAGACAAAGTGACCTTGAAGGAAGGTTGTACGAGTAACCTTCGCATATGTGACCTTGGGAACGAGTGACCTTGAGTTGGAGAGAGAGAGAGAGACCTCGACCTTGGAGAGGGAGGTGAAAGCGTGTGCGACCTTGAAAATGGGAGTAGGCTGGTCGAGGTCGTTTTGGTAGAAGTGGGGTGCTGTGTTACGTCATGACTCCCTCCTATATAAACCCAATAGTTGTGTCCATGAGAGCACAGTTCTCTCTCAATACTATCATCAAACATCAAGTTGAATAGTTCTTTGTGAGTGATAAATCATCTAAACAAAATGTTAGTTTGCAGTGTGTGCGCTAAACCTTTCACACGTAGTGACAATCTACGACGTCATCAAAGGGTTGCATGTGTGGGAAATTTCAACCCATCTATTGCAAAGAAGCCTCGACTGGAAGATGGCACTCAGCAAGCAGCAACTTCTGCAAATGTGCAGACATGTACTGTTTGCAATAAGACCATTCCAACCGATAAAATGGGTGCGCATAAAAGGACATTGGAGCATCGGACAAACGCTTGCGTCAATTATAGGGACGGAGTATATGTGATTGAAAATGCGTTCAAATGCCGCATTGTGAGCTATCGATTGGAATGCAGAACTGATGTATTGGATTACAATACGTTTTTTAATGAGAATAAGGCAACCATTATATCTTTATTGGATAATATAATCTCGATTCACCACTCCATCAAGGTGAATATGGAAGTGTTTGGAAGATACATTTTACAATCCCAAGATCTTCATGACATCAAATCCTTCATGACGCCAAATCACATCATGGATTCATCGCTGGATTTGGAGGCCGTGGTTGACACATTCAAGGACATCTTATTGAATCAAACGACCGAATTCGAGGAGCGTGATTCTGGTGAGTTGGTATGATTTTTGAAATATTTCTGATTATTAACAGATGTTACTATTGTTATAGGTTGGGCTTTAGAAAAAATAATGTTCCTGGAAATCAATATCAACAAGTACAGCCCTCTGCGTGGATGCTCTTACATGAAGCTACCTAGCTTCATAGAGAATAAAAAGGCCGTTGTAAACATAGTGAATCAGGACGAGTGCTGTTTCGCTTGGGCTGTGACGTCTGCACTGTATCCGGCAAGAGCTAATGTTTGCGAAACCTCTTCATATCCGCACTATTCTACAGTTCTGAATTTGGTGGGTATAGAGTTCCCTGTTAAAGTGAGTAGCATTCCAAAATTCGAAATTCTCAATGATTGTTCCATCAACGTTTACGGGTTAGAGAGTGTATTTGAAGATCATCAAGTGAAATATCATGTAGTCGGCCCACTGTATTACTCCAAGAAAAGAATGAGTAAACATGTGAATTTACTTTTGACCACAGATGATGAAACTGGAAATAGCCACTATTGCTGGATAAAGAATTTATCAAGGCTGGTATCTAGCCAGATATCTGCCAAAGCGCATAAGAAATTTTTTTGCGACGGTTGTTTGATATATTTCTCAGATGAAACAAAGTTGTTACGCCATCAGCTGAATGATTGTAATCATACATATACTACAACTCCGTCCACAGAGATCAAAGTCGATAAATTTGGAAATTCAGTACCTGAAAACATTTTGAAATTCGAGAAATTTGAGAAACAGATGAAAGTACCATTCGTTATTTATGCAGATTTCGAATCAGTTCTGAAACCGATACATACTAGTCAGCCAGATCCGAATAAACCCTTTACTAATAGAACATTCGCACATGAACCTTATTCATTTGCATACCTTATCAAATGCTCTTTCGATAATTCTATCACGAAATATGTTACATTCCGTGGAAAAGATGCTGCGAAAAAATTCGTATCCAATTTAGTCAATGACTGCAAAATAATATACAACTTGTTTCTAAAACGTGTAGTTCCTATGGAAAAATTAACTCCGGCAGAAGAAGTTGAATTCGCTAATGCCACGGAGTGCGGTATTTGCGATAAAGCTTTTATATATGGCGACGTCAAAGTGAGAGACCACTGCCATCTAACGGGAAAAAAAAGATTCGGTGCCGCACATTCAATATGTAATTTGAACTTTAAAATTCCAAATTTCATCCCCATATTTTTTCATAATATGAGTGGCTACGATAGCCACCTTTTCATCAAGCAATTATTCGATAGAGAAGAGAGAGTTGATTGTATCGCGCAAACTAAGGAAAAATATATTTCATTTACCAAACATATTTTAGTAGACGAATATTTGGGAAAAAACGGTGTGAATCAGAATGTCTTCTTGAAACTGCGATTCTTGGATAGCTACAAATTCCTTGCCCAACCCCTGCAATCCTTGGCCGAAAATTTGAATGAATCTCAATTTGTAGAAACTGCTAGATATTTTCGCGACCCTGAAGAATTCAAATACATGACGCAGAAGGGAGTTTTTCCATATAGTTTCATAACGTCTATGGATAAATTGGATAATGAAGATCTGCCATCAAAAAGTGATTTTTTCGATAATTTATCTAATACACATATTTCGGACGAGGATTATCGAAGAGCTGAGCATGTTTGGAATTTATTCCAATGTAAATCACTCGGTGATTACTCCGACCTTTATTTAAAATCAGATGTTTTATTATTATGTGATGTTTTCGAGAACTTCCGGAATGTTTGTTTGAAAACGTACAAGTTAGATCCGTGCCAATACTTCACTGCACCCGGTTTATCGTGGGATGCTATGTTGAGGTACACAAAAATCGAATTGGAATTGTTAACCGACATCGATATGATTCATTTTTTCAAAAAAGGTATAAGAGGCGGGATTAGTCAATGTAGTCTGAGGAGTCATGTTGCGAATAATAAGTTCATCCCAAACTTCAATCCAAATGAACCATCAACATTTATCATGTATTTAGATGCAACTAACTTGTACGGTCATAGTATGTCACAGCCGCTACCAACATCCGATTTTAGGTGGTTGACCAACCAAGAAATTATAGAGTTAGATGTCATGAGCGTTGAAAACGATAGCCCATATGGGTATGTCCTTGAAGTTGATGTGTACTATCCTGAAGAATTACATGATGCACACTCAGATCTACCCTTCCTCGTGGAATCCATTGCTCCACCCGGATCGAAATCTAAGCTGAAAAAACTGATTCCTAATTTATCGAATAAAATTAAATATATTGTTCATTACAGAAATCTCAAACAGGCTATGGAAAACGGTTTGACCTTGATAAAAACACATAGAGTTCTCAAATTTAAGCAATCCCCGTGGTTATAAAAGTATGTTGACCTCAATACAGAAATGCGTAATAAGAGTACAAATAAAGCTGATAAAAGTTTATACAAGAATATGGTCAACTCAGTTTATGGCAAAACCATGGAGAATGTTGATAAAAGAAGCGATATCAAACTTGTGACTCATTGGGAAAGTATCACAAAGAGGAAGGGTGCTAATGCATTGATAGCACTCCCCAATTATAAAACCTGTAAAGTATTCCATGAAAATTTCGTAGCAATCCATATGGGAAAAGTTAAAGTGCATTATGATAAACCGCTGTATTTAGGTTTCAGCATATTAGATGTATCAAAAGTCGTTATATATAACTTTCTGTATGAATGCATTAAGAAACATTTCTCTGGTAAATCGTGGCTATTGTATACTGATACGGATTCTTTGATATTGAAAATAGAAACAGAAAATTTTTATAATTTCATGAAGGAGAATATAAGATATTTCGACACATCTAATTACCCCGTAGATAACAAATTCAATATTCCAATAACGAAATCAGTAGTGGGAAATATGAAGGACGAATTTCCAAATGATCCTATTGTGAGCTTCTATGGGACGGGTGCCAAAGCGTATTACGTTCAATCTTCGAATTCCGAATTGAAAAAAGCGAAGGGTGTTTCAAGGCCAGTTGTTAGAAGTGAATTATCGATGGATGATTATAAGAAAATCGTAGAAAATGGTGGCTTGATATTCAGAAAAATGAATACTTTTCGTAGCGATCGGCACGATATTTATACTGAAATGAAAAACAAAGTCGCCCTTTCATACCATGACGATAAACGGTTTATCATACCTAATACTGTTAAAACTTTACCTTGGGGGCACAATGATATCGAATTTTATCAAACGAGTCCTGAACGTAATATGCTTTGGGTACAACAAGCAATATCTGCTACAATGCAAACAGCTGAGAAATCAAATTCTAGCGATAATTTAGATGACCTGATAAAAATGTTGATGGAACACTCAGAGCCTCGATAATAATAATAATAATGCGAACTCTGTACCCAACCTCATACGCTTATATTCATATTTATTGTTTAATCTAGTCTCCATATGATGTGATACGAGTTCTGTACACTCTTTATCTAGTCTACATATTATATTATTTATATATATTATATACACGTATTTTTGAATAAATTATTCCTTAGATTATTTGAGATGTGTTTTATTCATATTATAACGTATATCAGCCAGCTGATGCCGCACCACAATAATATTGAATATCGAATGAAATTTTGGTTCGCATTGAATAATGCAGCCTTGTGTGGAGGTCGACCTTGAGCTACGCACACATTTTCGATAAGGTTCGTTTTGGTGAAAAGAGGCTAGGTGGGGGAGGAAGGGGGAGATGTAGGCGGATATTAGCGGTGGAAGGAGAATAGGTGGAGCTTAGCAGATAAAACTCATTGAATACACGGAGACTCCTCATTCTGTTAGCAGATATCATCCACTAGCTCCACTACCAGAGTACTCTCGATATACCATCTTTTTTGTGCCAATCCAACTACATCGTCGATTAACCAATTGTAAGTACAAGTTTTGTTGCCATATGGATCATTGCTAGTGAATTGTATTTCGATTCACAGTTTTTCATCAAATAGTCTACGTTGATCTGAAATGATTTTTTTTTCTTCAGATGCCTAGCACCGATTTAACCACAGCTTTCGCAGCAGAAGAAGAAGACATTGGATCTCTCCCTAATCTGAGTGAGTTTTCTCGATAACTTGACGGTAGTTCATTTTATAGATTTCATAATTTGTATTTCAGGCATTGATGGGTCTATCAGCAATTTGAATGTGGATCAAGAAGACCTGGATATCAGCTTCAATAGTGAATTGCTGGCAACCGATGAGGCTTGGGCAGGCGTGTCAGCAACATTATTAGATATGCCCCTACTTGAAGGATCACCATCCGGCCCTACCCCATCTACAAGTGCTGGTCCCGCAACTGGGGTATTCAAAAGGCCTTCGAAATGCCTCAAGATGAGCCGAAACCAATCTGAGGCATCATCACGGTTGGAGGTTGGCGCCAAGGTTCGAGATCCCAATGATGGCGACGTCGAAAATGATGGTGTCTTGATGCGGAAAGGAAAGAAACTCTTTTTCGGCAAGAAGACTCCTTCACCTTCGTCTTCACCATCACTGACGCCGTCATCGTTGGATAAGCCTGAAATCGATTGCCGGAAACCTTCGCCTAAGAAAAAGAATTTGGGGATGAGAGGTGGGAGTCCATCAATTCTTCGAAAGTTTCTGGGAAATCGAGGCAAATCTAACCCCTACCGAAGTGGCAAGGCTGGCATGTGGTATAATGCCGGCAGAGATCATGCTGTATCAACCACATCGAAACAGCAGGAACAGGAACAGGAGCAGGAGAAGGAGCAGGAGCAGGAGCAGGAGCAGGAGCAGGAGCAGGAGCAGGAGCAGGAGCAGGAGCAGGAGCAGGAGCAGGAGCAGGAGCAGGAGCAGGAGCAGGAGCAGGAGCAGGAGCAGGAGCAGGAGCAGAAGCAAGCGCAGGAGCAGGAGCAGGAGCAGGAGCAGCCAGAGCGGGTCAGAATTATAAGTGTGGATATTATACGTCCGGCTGTCCAACTGCCGAATCTTCAAGAGGCGTTCAACGGGCTTGCTGCTGCTGCTGCTGACAATAATGGTACCGATTGTAATGCTCCCATTCACATGCGCATTCCATCGCCTCCAATAGCACCTATCGAAGCCATAAGGCAATATGATGGTGAATTGAAGCGATGGTATGCGAACGTCAATGCACTGATCACAGATAGTGAAAGCAAAACTACTCGTTTATCATCAGAAAGAGATGAATTGCTTTCACGACTGGCTGAGATAGGTCGACAATTGACGACAGAAGGAAAATTTCGCCAAGTCTGTGAAGTGGAGAAGTCTCGCCTCGAACATTTCAATCGGATGAATGAGGAATATTTGGAGCGAACTTAGATGTGTTTGTTTCATGTTAATATGTTTTATATATAAGTTGTATATTATAGTGTTGATGTATAAATTGTATATGTGTGTAGAATTAGTAATGGACAATGATGTATTTATTGATTTGGATAATATATGAATAAATTCAATTGACGATTTATTTCTTACTACCTATCGCTACCCTAATTCCCTCTCTACTCTCCCCCCTACTACTTTAACCATCTCCACTCATTGATTCCCCAGCGACTACGACCTCCTACTTTTTCTTCCCTACTCTTTCCCCTACTACTTCTATTACCCCCTCCTCCAACCGCTGCATATAAATACTTGCTTCCTCCTCGAGATAGTCAGTTCGAAATCAACTCTCGAAGATGGAAAGCAACTACCAGCCCGACACCACCACCAACCACAACGGAGCCAGCTATCGACTTGCGGTTGGAAACTGGCGAGGAGAAGAAGAAGATGATGGACCCTGCGATTCGTCCTCGGATGCTGTCCATCAACCATGGGAAGCACCTGCAGCTGATGGACCCTGCGATTCCTCTGGCGACGCTTCATTCCCATTCCCCTGGGTATTGGATGTCATCTTCGGAGACGAAGACAGCGACAGCGATGGGGCCTCTGACAGAAGTAGTATCAGTATGGACCTCATGGGGAATGGAGATGACTCCGATTCCGATGCCACCCTCATCTTAGGAGGCATCGGAAGAGCGGAGAGCGACGTCGAGGAGGAGGAGGATGACCGTCCAGTAGCAAGGGGTGCTTACCTGGATCCATTCATCATGGAGGACATGGAGATGGACGCGTTCGACGAGCTCGAGATGGTACAGATTCTCGAGGATGCCATCATCTTCGACTGATTTTTGTTTTTGTTTGTACATAGTCATTAGTCATATAGTTTTTTTGTATATATAGTCATGTAGTTTCATCAATAAATGTATTAAAAAATATCAGGTTCTTAATTTCTTGATACATTCCTTCAATTCCACTTATATATGTACATGTTGGATGAGAAAAGTAATCAGTATATGAACGGGGTTCAAAGTGGTCACAACTACTTGAAGATGAAAGTATGGAAATAAGTCCAATCAAAAGACAAATTGTTGAAGAATTGCACAAGCCTGCAAGGCGCAATTTCAAAAGAAGAAGAACCATAATAAAAGGTTTTGCAGACTTGTGGCAGATAGATTTAGCCGAAATGCAGACGTATGCAAAACGAAATAAAGGATACCGATATATATTATTCGTTATTGACTGCTATTCCAAATATCTATGGACAAAACCTATCAGAAGTAAAACCGGTCAAGAAGTGACACAAGCTATGAAACATATATTGAGAGTGGCCGAGTATTCACCGAAAAACATGCAAAGCGATCTTGGAAAAGAATTCTATAATTCTCATTTCAGTAATCTGATGAAGGAATATAAAATAAACCATTATTCAACATATAGTACTATGAAGGCGGCGATTGTGGAACGAGTAATCAGAACAGTGAAGAATTGGATTTACCGAGAATTTTCTGCCAGAGGGGAATATAAGTGGTACGATATCTTACCGCACTTAACCAACTCGTACAATGATAAAAAACATAGGACAATTGGTATGAAGCCCTCTGAAGTAACTCCCACTACAATACTGAAAGCTTATAGTCACCCAAAAATAGCGCCGAAACCAAAATATAAAGTTGGTGATGTTGTAAGAATAAGCAAGTTCAAAGGTGTGTTCGAAAAAGGTTATTCAGCAAATTTCTCCACGGAATTATTCACGATAACCAAAGTGAATATTACTAATCCGACAACTTACAATCTGGACGATATTGAAGGCAATCCAATCAAGGGTTGTTTCTATGAGATGGAATTGTTGAAAACTAAGAATCCAAAAGTGTACTTGGTGGAGAAAGTCTTGAAGAAAGACAAAAGTGGAAAGAACGTATATGTCAAATGGCTTGGATATCCTAAGGAGCACAATTCTTGGATTAAGAAATCTGCTATTACTTGAAGTGTAGTGTGTGTGTTTTTTTTTTCAATAATAAATAATTCGAACATATTCGGTAATATCTATTCTTTTTTTTCTACCCTCCCACCAAACCCATGAAGAATGAAATCGAGAAATGTTTTCAAGTTGAAATATATATATTTGCTGTGTTGAAGAATATTCACATAATAAATGTACAAAAAAATAATAAAGTATAAAAAAACGAAATCACTCGTCTTCATCGGAGCTACCATGCTCACGCACGAAATATGGCTCCACCGGCGGCATATTAAGGCTTCTGCGGAACACCCGACGCTCATAAGGGAGGCACCAGCAAGCCTTGAAATGTTTGTTGGAATTTTCAAACATGTGGCCGAGTATCTCGCAAAAATATGCCCCATTCGAACAACCGTGGCAAACACCATTCCAACAATCATTTCGGTATTGGCTACAGCTGATACATCGCTGGTACCGTAGTCGCCGCTCCATGCTACACTCCCTGCACACATTCCTACAAATCCCCATATTGGTGTTCCGCAACAGCTTGGCACATTTTATGCATTTTGCTCCGACAACGTTGGCCGCCGTAGAGGTCGATCGTGATGGTGGTTCCGGTGACGCCTGGCGATTGGCATTGATGCAGCGCTGACACACTCCAGTGCACGGGTTAATCTCGTTTGCAGCCCACCCAATGTCACAATTGTGACAGATTGTCAATCCGTCCACAACAGTAGGGTAAGCGACTGCCAGAGGTTTCGAATCCCACGATTTCGGGTACGTCATGATATTGGCGGAGGCGATATTGGTTGGAAATTCACTGCTGCTTCTACTTCTTCTCCTGTTTCTTCTTCGACTTACTCGTTGGTAGTTTGTGAAACACTGTGGTGATAACGCTCGCATCCTCCTCTTTTCAATAGTCGGATTTTCACCCTCCTCCATTCGATAATCAAGTCCCACCCCACTCCCATTCGCAAAACGCATACGCACCACTAAAGCTAAGGGTTGGTGGGGGTAGCGCCACCCACTCCCCACCTCTCTCCCAGTATGGTGGTGAGAGTTCTACGATTTTTTAACACCGCCCACTCCCCCACCTCGTTTCAATGACATAAAAGATGTGGAAATCCTATCAGAGCATCATTCGAAACAGTTTCTACAGTTCTGAACATTGTATCGATCGTATTAGTCACAGAAACGATGGCACTTGAATTCAGCGTAATCTGCAAGAAGCTCCGAGAACTATCCCTCATTGACGAGAACGTTCTGGAAGCGGTGGTAAGTACATAACCCATACACTCATGTAGCGGCCATACATTATTCACCATCTATCGCACCATTTACTGATTCGTGTCTTTTTTTTTGTTTCAGAATCACGATGGTGTGAATGGAGGCGACGTCGAGCAGGTAGACCTCGTCACCGATGAAGGGTTTGACGACGTGTGCGATGAGGGGGACCAGCAGATTAGGTTCCAATCTAAGTGGATAGATGTGTCAGTTGCCAGGGCCCGCCATGAGCAGATGTTGTTCTGCACAACGATATCAATGGTCACAATCATGACGACGACGCAGGGGATGACAAATCTTTGCTATAGATGCTTCTCCATATATCTAAGGCAGCCTAATACTGTTGGAGCATATCAGCACACCTCATCGCATTCTACAACGAGGTTCGATGAGGCACCTAGGTCGTTCTCCTGTGCCGTATGTTCAGCCGATCTACACCAGATCCGCATGTCGGATGTGTGCCCCACATGCTGTAGCGTGAAAATCAAAACTTATCGTTTCTAGTTATTAGTTTAGCATAGTAAGTTCTTATTCATAAGTATTTAAGTGTATAAATAAAAATATTAATAATATAATTGATTGATGTTTAACTAATTGATGAGTATATGAAACATGTGAATTGAAGAAAAAAAAAAAAAAAAAAAAAAAAAAAAAAAAAAAAAAAAAATTCAAAAAAAGGACTTAGCAAATTTTCCCCCCCTCCCGGGGGTACCCTCAGTTTCCACATCGTTTGCAGCATATTGGTATTTTTTATGATCTTTCTCTCATATTCGTATTTGGTTTGGTTTTACTGGGTGAAGACTTTCCCCTTCCCGAATGCTACTTCTACTTCCAATTTCAATAATCTTTCGGCAAAACCCTGGATTTTGTTGTTGTATTCCGACATTATTTCATCGATTTCTTTTGACATGGTGCCCATCTTCTCGATTGCTTCGTTGACCTTAGGTGCCATCATGAGAACCTTCTGGGTAATCTGAGGATAATCTTTGATGCGTATCTTCATATTATTCAGAGATTCCCTCATCTCAGACAAATGTTGGTTGAAGAACTCCAGTGATACACTATCTCCACCACTCGACGGATTACCGATATTTGTTAATCGTTTACCCTGCACATCATAATCTCCATTGCTATCAAGCTTGAATCCGATACCAGGCCGCCCTTGTATAAAACTCATGGATTTGCTCCTTTTACGACCAAATTTATCGATAGTTTCATAAGACATCTTCTACCTGCGGCGACTATATTGGTACTGGCTAGACCATCGACAAGTAACGGACTTTATCAATCCTTAATATATTATGATGTTATATATATATATATACATTAATAACATTAATAAACGATGCCTTCTTCGCGCAACTCCTCTATTATTGACATTATCTCATTATCGTGTCCAGTGTGGCCAGCCATTTTAGAACCCCACAGTAGTCGGAGGCGGTCAACCAGCTCTTTTGCTTCATTCCAATAAGCATACTCTTTGTGTTGTTTACTCACGACTTTTCTGTATGGTAATGATTTGCTCATTCCTCTACCACCTTTAACTTCATTTAACAGGAGTTGACTCCTCATTTTATGCGGTGTGCCGATTAATGGCTTTATGACTAGCTGAGGATTCTTCCTCGCACTATTATTCAAACCTTCTCTGATGTCATAATTTTTATATGGCGCTCGTGTAGTCTCCAACAAAGTGGTGTATATTCTTTTATCTTGATCATCGATAGTTCTTGGCACATGTTTCATAAAGATCAAATCGTATAATCCAGTTGTTGCTGGAAACGCTACGCTTCTCTTATTACCGCGCCATAATTCGATTTGGTCTGCAGGAAATCGGATTTCCATATTACCCATTTTCAATTCCCCTGTTTTGGAATCGATGTGAACGCCATATGTTGTATCATAATTCGAGTTATTTTCTTTCAAATTCCTCAAATGCTCCATTATTTTGCCCTGTAAGTCGCTCGCGGTTGTTCCATCTACAGAAGGATACACTGTAATATCACTGCTTGAAATTTGAGACGAAGATGTTGGTGGTGTTTCCAATAGAGTTGTATACTTAGGTCCTCCGTTATGAGGCGATGGTGGTAGCGGTTGAAAGCTATTGCTGAAATTCCCAGACTCCCCATGTTTCTTGAACGGCTTCGTCGCTACAGCATTCGCCTCATTACTCGATATTGGTGTGGAATAATATGTCGGGTGTGCTATTGTCAACGTTGAAGGTTTGCTATAACTCTTCGGAGTAGCTGCTGGCATTAGATTTTGCTTGGCTACTGCCGCCGTTGCTGCCGCGGTGATAACCTTCAATGGTTTTGTCAGCGGCTCATAAGCTTTTTCTAACATCATTTGGTTACTGGTGAGTTCGCTCTTGAGACTTTTAAATTTATTCCTTACCGCATCGGTTGCTTCAACAAGTTGGCGTTTGAGGTGTATTTCTGAAGCGATTTCACTACTAGGTGTGCTCATTGTGCTATCCAAAGGTTGAATGAAGTCCATGCAGTTGCTGTTTTAGGGGTATATGAAGCAGTCGAACCCTTTCCTATAACGGCCCTCATGAATTTCACTATCCTTATCTATAACGAGAAACCCGTATCTATCTGTCCAACTTTGTGCACACATTTCTTGAAATTGTTCAAATGTTACATCTGGAGATACATGATCGGAATAAATGTGGTGTAGATTCATATCATCCTGCCTAAACATGATTATGAAGTTGGAATTATCGCGAATCAGCTGTTTCGGCACTCTCGAATACGTTTGTGCTAGATAAAAGCAATCCACATTTTTATGGCGCCCCATTGAGAAATATGATCTGATTACATCTTGTTTTTCACATATCACATCGTCGAATATGAAAATACTGTGTGGCTTCGCATCTTCCGGTTCAACAATGTCCACATTATTACTATATGTATAAAACCCCAGTCCCTTTATCGGTTCCAATACTTTCCGCAAGTACTCATACTTGGGTTGATACAACGATTTTGAATAGAGATAAACATTGGCGAATCGTAAACCATTATCGTTGGTGAGGAGGGATATCATAACATTCGTTTTGCCGCAATTTGATGGGCCGATAATGAGACTGCGTATAGTATTAGGTAGTAGGAATCCATGCCGACGTTGTGTAATTATACCATTTCCTAACCCTACTTTTTCATCGAAGTTGTCAACTCGCAATGTTTCTTGCTGCTGAACAATCTGCATTGTATGATGGTCAAATGCTATATAATGAATCGCAAACTCTGTGAATGTCATTTATATTATGAAGCTGAAGCGATACACATCGGCAAGCGATAACGGTGAAAAAAGTTTTCGAGGAAAGAGGACTGGCAGAGGATTTGTTAATACTTTAATTAATAAATTACCGGTCGAATTACATATTCCCGGCGGCTATCAGTATTGTGGTCCTGGAACAAAGTTACAGAAACGATTATCTCGAGGTGATCCAGGCATTAACCAATTAGATAGAGCGTGCAAGGAACACGATATCGCATATTTCAAGCATCCGAACGATTTATCTGCAAGGCATTCTGCCGATAAGGAATTGGAAGAATCCGCGTGGAAACGTGTTAAATCAAAGGACGCATCTGCAGGAGAGAGGGCCGCATCTTGGCTTGTTACCAATATAATGAAGGGAAAGAGGCGTTTTGGTATGGGATGCAGCAGCGGAGTGAAGAAACGTCGAGTGTCGAGGAAGAAGAAGAATACTACCAAGAGTGGGAGAAAAATTGCTTTTGGGTTCGGCATAGTGCACAAAGTTCGCAATGTGTTGCGACAAGTGGGAAAGAAGGGGGCACTCGCCAAAAACTTGGCCAAGACTTCTCTTATGGCGATTGGAGCTGCTAGAAAATTCGTCAAGATGGCTGGTGGAAAGAATAATATCCGAACACCTCGCATTATACCAATTCCTAAAGTTGGAGGAATTCTTCCACTCATACCCATTTTTGCGGGATTATCGGCATTGGGGAGTTTGGCTGCAGGTAGTGCTGGTATAGCTCGAGCTATTAATTCAGCTAAAGAGGGTAGGGAGCAACTCTCTGAAGCGAATCGTCATAATAGACATTTGGAGGCGATCGCTCTAGGAAAGATCGGTAAAGGAGTATATTTGAAGCCGTACCGAAAAGGACTGGGCATTTACTTGAAGCCGCAAAGTTCAAAAAACTAGCAGGGTTACCTCGAAGGGCGTTGACGGACATCGATTTATCACAATACATAGAGAAAATGGGTGTTCCAAACTTTCGAGGTATATTTATGAGAGATAATCTACCAAATTCTCCACCGCGCCACATAGAATCAGCCATTCTGAATCTCGATGGTATTCGAGGTAAAGGGACACATTGGGTTGCTTATAAAAAACGTGGTGGGGTAGTCGAATATTATGATAGTTATGGCGATTTGCCGCCACCCGAAGAGTTGGTGAAATATTTAAGGAGGGGATCAAAAGCTATCAAAATCGTATATAACTATGACCGTCAACAGGATTACAACACAGTCTGGTGTGGTCATTTGTGCTTGAAATTTCTCTCGTCGAAGAGTGGAAACTACGTATTATAATATGGATAGAAAAAGCATCAAACAAATGGGGCACGCATTATTGGCTTACTCGAGATTACGATCTTTGCTGAAGATGAGTGAGAAACAGCTCGCTGATATGCCGAAAGAGGTTTTAATCGGATGCGCTTCACATGAGATAGCTCTAGTGTGGGATAAATTACCTGAACAATTACGCAACGATCAAGATGTATCAAAATATCGATTTTGTGAGGAGCACCACGAACACCGCCGCCAAGAGGATAGTGACCATTCCAGCGCAGATGTCAATGATGGGCCGATACCAAGAAAAATATTATGCTGCTTTTGTCAAATAGAAGATGTAAATGTGGCAACTAACAATAAATTCGATATTAATGCTTCGCCGAACGAAAACAAGAACATTCTTCATTGTTGCAGGCAGCAATAAGGTTGATACTTCTTACTACTGCTGCTGTATACACTGAAGCTTGTTGTTTGGTTTTTGCTGTGTTTGCTTTTCCAATTGTAAAAAGTTATGTCGCAAACATTCACCATTTCTGGAGATCGCAGTATCTTGAGTGCAGATTTTTTTCCACCAATCGAACTCGATGTGAGGAATACTTACGGCTTGGGGTTACACGGTTTCTATTCATACAACTCTATACTCAATATAGATGAGACAAATAACAAATTGGGTATTTGGTTCGAAGAGGGAAGCGTTGTTCTTCAGATACCACCAGGCGCCTATGAGATAGATGAAATCAATAGAGCAATACAAAAGGCTATAGAGAGTTGGACTCCGCTGAATGGGCGAAATATTGATGATGTATTCTCCCTTCGAGCTAACAATAATACGCTCAAATGTGAACTCAAGTCCGAAATTATGTTAATTTTGAGTATTAACGATTCTATAGCCAAAGTCTTGGGCTTTGAACCGAAATATTACAAGCCCAATGTTTTGCATGAATCCACTTTACCTGTGAACATCATAAAGGTACGATTGATACGGGTTGATTGTAATATCACTACTGGAGCGTACCTCAATGGTGAGGAGGTTCACACGCTTTACGAGTTTGATGTCGATGTGGAGCCTGGATACAAACTCTCAAAGGAGCCGAAAAATATTATATATCTACCAATCAGTCCGACAGGGCGTCAGTCTATCGACAACATCACACTGAGAATTTTGGATGATAATGACCGATTAGTTGACTTTCGCGGAGAGAAGATTATAGTAAAATTGGAATTGAAACAGCTCGATTAATTATTACAACGGTTTGGAAAAATGGGTTTCTGCTTCGGAAACCAATCAAAACGTGTATCTCTCGCTGCAAACCCCACTATTCTACACACTACCGTTAAGAAGAAGTGTAAACGGGGTAGAGGATTCATTCAAAGACAGCTCACCGGTCAGGTAGGACGTCATAGATTATCTGCGAGCGATATAAATTTTTTGGAATCTATTGGTCTGACAGTACGACAAAGACGACGACGAACGAGTAGAAATTAGTGAACAATGGTTGTCACAAGTTCTACTAGCTTACAATTGGAGGTGTTTGATGAACCAATTTTCGATCATTCACTAATTAGCCTACATGAGCATACATACAAACCATATGGTTCACCATCATTCAAGAATTCTGATGAAATCAGGATAGCTGTCAACTTTCAAGATTTGATACTCGATATTTCTGATAGCTACATATATATTGAGGGGAAATTCACACCAGATGATGCAACGAAATCCTGCTATCTATCTAACAATACCTTAGCCTTCCTCTTCGATGAAATTCGTTATGAAATGGGTGGCGAACAAGTATGTATGATTCGAAAACCAGGCATTACTACCACAATGAAGAGCATGATCTCTTATGGAGATTCTAACGCTAAATTTCTTGAAACAGTCGGATGGGGAATTGATAGCGAAAATCAGCCAATTCTAGACAAATCTAGTCACATATTCAGTGGAAAACTACCGCTAAAATATTTAATGGGGTTCGCTGAGGATTATAATAAAGGTATATTGAATGTGAAACAGGAGCTGATACTCATCATAGCTCGATCATTCAAAAACTGCTATATAGGAGAAGTTGATGCCAGTGTGGAGATTAACAAAATCGAATGGAAGATAGGACATATTATGCCATCGGATAAGCAGAGGTTGAAATTACTGAACCGTCTCAATAAAAGTTCTACAGCAAAAGTGAAAATTGCATACAGGATGTGGGATCTGTATGAATTACCGTCAATTCGTGAAACATCTTCAGACATTTGGGCTGTTAAAACCACCAATAGTCTCGAGCGACCAAGGTACATTATCATAGGCTTCCAAAATTCTGGTAACACAGATAATAGATCCAAGGATACCACCCAATTCATTCATGCGGGAGTCAACAATATTCGACTGTATTTGAATTCGGAAGTTTACCCTTATGAACGGTGGAATTTGGATTTTGGAAAAAAGTTAGATGCTGTAGCCTATTATGCATACGATAATTTCCAACGAAGCTATTATGGTAAAGACATGAGCGAACCAATGATGAGTATTGAGGAGTTTAGAAAAAATCCGTTATTCATCATAGACTGCAGCCATCAACCGGACACATTGAAATCTTCAACTGTCGATATCAAGTTGGAGTTTGAGACACGCCAATCGAAATTTCCATCTAATACCAAGGTATATGCGCTCATTCTTCACGATGCATTTTTGACATATAGCGCACTAGATGGTTCAATACAGTTGGGTGCTCCTTGAATACACTCTACAGATCTGGAGCAAATTCTAGCCTCCGTCCACCTCCACCACCACCGCCACAGCCGACCATGAGCATTCGAAGCCTATAATTGTATTAGATCAGTTTTTTCATTATTATTATTATGTTCATTATTATTTATTATCATCATGATTATTATTATTATTATTATTATTATCGACACATGTATCTGCACTAAATTGAATAAAAGTAAACAAATGTTTTACAAATCATCGTTTTTATTTCTTGATTGATAGACAATGAAAAATGCGAGCTCATCATCATCATTCCATAATTTATATATATATACATGCAAATGATAATAGTATGATTGAAGCATCTCTTAGCAATATCATCATTTCGATTCTTCTTCTCCTTCCTCCTCGTTGTCGGATGATTCTGGAATTACCCCCAAGTTGTACTTCCGTATCAGGCTGTTTGGTAGGAAATCAAAAATTTCATACAGAAATTGGTCCAAGTCCTCTCCCACCATTGCTTCAAGAAATTCCTCCAAAGTGAAGCTACCATATTCGAACCGGGCGCATAACATATAACCCTTTCTATATTGTTCGGCTTGTTTACAGAGTCGTTCAACTTGTTCTCGATCGAAGCATATGCTCAAATCATAATTTGTCGCATGCATTGCATCACGTGACAAATCAGAGAACTGACATTTCAACCTGCTCACTGCTGATTTGATGTCTTCCGCTGCCGGCCAGAATTGACTAGAATAATACATCCACATGTTGGGGAACAGGAGTCTGTAAATGATAAAAAAAAGTTTGGTAATGATGAGATTATTTGGGAGATTTGTCTTTCATTGAATTCTTTTTGGAACCTAATTTATTACTTACCGCAAACGGTACGATCTGCGTTAGTGGCTTGTGTTAATGTAATAATAATTATCATATAATTTTTAAACCCTTTTCACTAAACTATACTAAAAAAACCTATCAGAAATAATTAAGTAGAATAATTCCGAATTAATTTTGCTTGAAGTCAAACTTGATGAGAGCCCTCGTTTTTGCACCTACATATAATGGCTCACTCTGGCCCAAATATGCTAGAGTATAAAGACCATTTGAAGAATTCATCTCATCAATGTCGCTGTCACTCAGCAACTCTACAACTCTTTTGGGCAACCAACATTTCAGACTAGCCTCAGTTTCTTCATCGTACAATATTACAGAACCGCTCCTACCAAACCTGGTTCCACATAGTGATATTTTCTTGACCACATAGCTTTTATTCAAGAGTAGTGATGAGATAACAGTTTGCTTGATAATATCATTGTCTTCGTTAATTCGATTATTTATCGTTAACAAATCAATTTTAGGAGCTGCCATTATAAATTCTTCTTTGTTGAGTGAAAAGAGGTGTAAAAAGTATATAAATAATTTTTACTTACATATAACAGTTCACGTACACTTTTATTGCAAACACTTTATATTCCCAATCAATTTGAGCGGGTATATTTTTTATGTGCGAGTTGGTGGTGCGTATCTTCCGTATTATTAGGAGAACTATGCTTTCGCAGACGATACAATGATGTATTTATAGGATCTGGGATATGTGACGTAACACAGCACCCCACTTCTACCAAAACGACCTCGACCAGCCTACTCCCATTTTCAAGGTCGCACACGCTTTCACCTCCCTCTCCAAGGTCGAGGTCTCTCTCTCTCTCTCTACAACTCAAGGTCACTCGTTCCCAAGGTCACATATGCGAAGGTTACTCGTACAACCTTCCTTCAAGGTCACTTTGTCTCGCCCTCAAGGTCACCTCCGCGTTCAAGGGCGTGCTGTCGACACTTCACTATACGAGGTTACTCCCGCCCAAGGTCAGACCCGTTCAAGGTCACTCCCGCCCAAGGTCACTCCCGCCCAAGGTCACTCCGCCCAAGGTCGGAGGACGGTGACCTAGGGCGGAGAGCCAGAACCGGCCAATCTTTACTACTCATGAATAATAGTACCTTCTGAAAACGGACCCTCTTATGACGTAGGAACCTCATCTCGCCATAGTTAAAAGAAAATACCAAACGCCCGACGGAGACTGAGGCAACTGACATATTAATTCTTTCAAATGTGATCTCGCGCTAATTCAGTCTGCAGAAATCATGTATCATTCATCTCTGTCTGGAATAGTCGTGTTTCAGTATTAGGGTTTTGATGTCACATCATCGCCTCGTTTTCAGAGGTCCGAAAAATCGGGGATTTCAATAATTTTTTTATAAAACTTAGGGAGCTTACAGCAAGAAACGGTTTGCGGTGGTGAGCTAGTTTGGGTGAGTTCTATCGAACTTTGAAATATTTTTTTTGTGATATAAGCCCGTTAACTACAATCAATATGGATCGACCATGTTCGTTGAATACTGAAGTGCTCAATGAAACAAGTGGACCACTGAAATTATTGACAAGATGCAATAAATCATATTTCACATTAACCTAATCAAATTAACCTATTCTCATTAGCTCATGATTGTTTCAAAATCAGCGTTCCTTCAATATTTTACGTATAATATGGCCAGCTCAGCCTCGTGGTTGAAGCGTCAATGTTTTATCCACGTTGGATTGCCGGTTGGTGGGTTTGATTCCCACCACGACCGCAGAAATGTTTCCGATGGCCTAAGAAAGTGTTTGGGATAACACGTTAAAAGGTAAGACCCCCATCATTCCTGGGAAGTGTCTTGAAGACTTTTGAGGGTTGCTCTTAAGGGGACAACTGAATAATGAATGAGAACAATTTCAGAACAACAAGAAATATGGGCACCAAATGACCCCATAATATCCTTTCGTGGCAGCTGGGTATGACTTATCCAGAAAATAACGAAATTGTTCCGAGATGTTGACTGGGGCAATCCATCTGAATGAACATTTGTAAAAACATAAAGAATTTGTATATCGTTTCCTCGAAGTTGGGGACCAACTTCCCAGAATTCGAAACTCGTGTGGAGTTTTAGAGCATGACCTCATAGTGAATTCCGAACCACTTCTAGGAAGTATTCATAATTTCACAAGCACATTATTGTAGCATCATCAATATGAATAGAAGATTTCACTGATAATTCGGAATATCCTTTTGTCGATATGGTCAGCTAGTTTAGATTTGTCGATGTGTTTTTTTTTACTTATGTTCCTTCGTCCTCACTGAGAGAGGTCTCCACAAATAAAAGGTAACTGTAAATACACTTTTTTGACGATTGTTTTCCATTTTTCGACAAATCTAAACTAGCTGAACATATACTTACTGAAGAAGGACGACATATGGCAGAGTGGAATAATATTAAAATCATTGGAAAAGGAGCTGACAACCAGAAGAGAAAAATCAAGGAATCTGCTTGCATTCTTCTGAACGGAGACAATAGCATTGCTTCCTGTTCAGTTGATATAGATAGAACATGGTATTCACTACAGAAATCTGAGAATAAACATGGTAAATTGAAGATCAAGTAATGAAAACATCCTGTAGCTCATTTGATTGCCAACGTCACCAATAATTGTCACTGAGAACTTAAAAGTTTCAAGACAAATACGAATTTCTATTCAAATAACCATTTTTAGTGATGAAAACGGAAGCAGATTCGTTCTCAAAACGCCCAAAGATTAGTGAAAATTCTACATTTTTTCTATATACCTTTATTTCTCTTCCTCAAAACTTTTTCAATACAAATTGTCACTGACAAGCTAGGCTCTCTGATAGGAAAATTCTTCAAACGCAGTGACATTTTGAGGCAAATCATCTGATTTGTTCCCACTACACGTAATTATATTGAAATAATATTCATATTTTTATTTTATAAATAGAAACGAGGAGAGAAAATCCCAAAAAATCTGGAATCAATGAATGTTTCAATTACTTCTGTAAATTTTGAACTGCATTTTTTGGGAACTACGCATTCAAAAATGATGAACTAGGGTATCGTTGGACAGATAATTGGAGGCCATTGATGATGTGCCACTTGACCCCCCTTCCCATTCGAGATTCTAAGAGTAGAGTAACATCTACCCCTCCTGGGAGGTTGAACCAAGAAGGATAGAAATATTCATTTCAAGTTTCCCCCCTGAAAATAAAATTGACCTGTCTTCTCGATTTTTCATATTATCTACAAGAAGGAAGATATTGAGGGTGGCAAGTTTTGAAAATATTACCCTGTATGATTCAACTATAGTTTTCTTTTTTTTTTCATGAAGAATGGCTGAAAGAATAACTGGACTTCAGGTTACTGATGAGGATTTGATATCCGAAATGAGTTTATTCGAGTGAAGTCATATAACCTGTTTGTGAGAGTTATAATTCCCATTTCACTGATACGAATGATTTTTTTGGAAGTTCCAAACCCATCAAGATCAGAGTTTATATAAGTTTACTTCTTATTTATATTTAATTTTATCCGATTTGAGAGGTGATGTCAATACTCAATTTCAGAGGATTTTCATTTTTCATGTTCTCTTTTTGGATTTTCAACAGATATAATTCAATGTTCGACGTGGCAAATAGGCAGGAAAGTAGTTGTTTTCTGTTGAATATCCAGAATGACATTATTCTTTCATCTTAAGGAAGGAGAATGCAAATTCTCAACTTCAGAAGATTTTGTTTTCAAATTCTTATCGTGTGTGTTCAATAGATGCAATTCAATGTTCGTGGTGGCATATAAATATGCCTAGCTATGTCAGGAAAATAATTGTTTTCTGTTGAATAAACCAAGAAAAAATTGATATTTTCATCACATAGAGAATGCGAATTCTTAATGTATTTCTTTATACAGTGTCATTCATAAAGTCGGCATCATATGGGAAAAACTTTTATTAATGACTAATTATGGAATTCGAGTTGGACGTTAAGTTTTGCTTAAAAAAAAAGAAAAACGGCCTACTCAATCGGGGTCACGTGACTTTCGCTACATGTCAAAAGTGACATTTTTTCAAATTAATCGCTGAAAGTAGGCTTATTTGTTCGAATATCGAAAAAGTTCACTTGAAAAAGTTGTTTCTATTTCAATTTAACACATGCTTCTCGAACTTCATCTTTCTATTGGTACTTTTAGATTTTGATTTTTTTTACATGTTTCGAAATTTCTGTAATATTTGAAGAATTGTTAATTCCACGAAACTACTTCATACCAGTAGCTTTTTCATGCTAGTTACTTTCAATGACTTATTATCACTGATTATGGACAGAAATATGATTTTCTTCAGAAAATGATAATCCCCGCCTCTTCCAAATTCTGTTATGTTTGATGCAAAGTTGATATATCGTCAAGCATTTAGAAACGAGATTCATTCAAACTGATCTTTTCAGTACTGGAGAAATAAATTTGAATGAATTTCGTTTCTTAATGTTTGACTCAAAAATAACAAAATTTTGATGTTATATGTTTGCATCAAACATAACAGAATTTTGAAGCGGAGATTATCATTTTCTGAAGAAAATCATATTTTTGTCGATAATTAGTGATAATTAGAAATTGAAAGTAAGTAGCATGATAAAGCTACTGGTATCAAGTAATTTTATCGAATTTACAATTTTTTTAATTTAACAGAAATTTCGAGAATTTTAAAAAAATATCGAAATCTAAAAAATGTAATAGAAAGATGAAATCCGAAGTACATATGAAAAATTTAAATAGAAACAACTTATTCAAGTGAACTTTTTCGATATTCGAACAAATAAGCCTACTTTCAGCGATTAATTTGAAAAAATGTCACTTTTGACATGTAGCGAAAGTCACGTGACCCCGATTGAGTAGGCCATTTTTCATCTTGTTTGAAGCAAAACTTAACGTCCAACTCGAATTTCAAAATGAGTCATTAATGAAAGTTTTTCCCATATGATGCCAACTTTATGAATGACACTGTATACCGGGTGTCTGTAAAAGGTTGGGACATGGCTCGGCTGTGGACTCCTAGGATAGAAACAAGTTGATTTAGGCCAACTTACCTATATACAAAGTCGTCTCGTTGAGTTGGTACAAGTCGTTGAATTTTTTTGGAAAAGAATTGTTTTGCTCATAAAAAGAGTAGGCTGAGACCAATTTTCATAATTTCTGGCATGGCATGTTCTGTGACTGTAAGTCACGTTTTGAGATGTTTTTAATCATCATCAGTGACCTGCAAGTGTTCGAAACAACCATGTTGCCGTACAAATTTGGTGATAACTTTTCAGAGGTCAGACTGGAAACTTCCATTTTTTTTCCAGAAAGATATTCTCTTCAGAAATATTTGTTGTAAAGTGTTAATTTTTGATTTTGAAGTCTCGAGGTTCATTTGCAACTAAATAATTTCTGATCCCAGGCATCTTAAACATTTTTTAGGTTGGGACATGGCTTGACTGTAGACTTCTGGGATGAAAATAAGTTGATTTTAGCCTACTTACCTATATCCAAAATCGTTCAGTTCAGTAACAAGGCGTTAAAGTTCTCACCTCAGGTCCTGAATAATTATCACTAAATTTGTAACGCGAGAGTTCTCGTAGAGCCCGCGAGGACCAGCAACATATCAGTTTGTTCAGAATAAGAATACATTGTAGCCATGATAAATAAACAGTCTGACTAACTAGATTAATTTTCAAAAATGCGCAGGATGCATTAGATCAGGAATTATTCATTTGCGAATGAACCTCAAGACTTATCAAAAATGAACACAACACAAAGAATATTTCTGAAGGGAATATCTTTCTGAAAAAAAAAACTGGATATTTCCAGTCTGACTTCTGGAAAGTTATCACCGACTGTTGTACGGCAACATGGTTGATTCAAACACTTGCAGGTCACTGATGATGAGCAAAAACATCTCAAAACGTGACTTACAGTCACAGAACATGCCATGTCGAAAATTATGGAAATCGATCTAGGCCCACTCTTTTTATGAGCAAAATTATTTTTTTCCAAAAAAACTTCAACGCCTTGTACCAACTCAACGAGACGATTTTGGATATAGGTAAGTTGGCCTAAATCAACTTGTTTTTATCCCAGGAGTCCATAGTCGAGCCATGTCCCAACCTTTTACAGACACCCTGTATATACATATATCCATTTTTTATGTTCATAATTATATCTGAGAATATTCCTTTTCGATAGTTTTCCTCATGTGTATAACTGTGATCTGCCCAGATTCTCAAAAAGAGCTCATACCTTGGAATTTGTAAGGCATTTGACCTTGAACAATAGTTTACCTGCGCCCCTGAGAGAGCACATTCGTGTTCGAGATTGTTAATACGCTTCGCTAATTTCGTGATTGAGCGCAATTTCATTTTGAAATTTTCAGGAAATAATCACCATAGATTTCAATCTGCCGAAGAAAAAAAATGTCAGTTATAAGGCGCATATAATCAGGAAGTTTCCAGAAAGAAAACGATAATTCACATGAAATGACGGTTCATTATACGGCGTATTCGTTATAACAATCATGTACCTAATCGATTGGAAATAGTAAAAACAGCATTCAGAAATAGCTCTTTAACTTTAATGATAGGCAATCCGATGTCCTTGGGTTAGCTTCTATCATCACTCATCACATTTCCTTTCGCTTTATCACACTTCTGATGTTTCCGTCACTTGTAAAAACTTCACAAACGATGATATTTTCACAAAATTCTTAGTCACATGACATGTTTCGCTATCCAGACCATTCTGTGGGATTGGTCATCTTGAAAATCGACTCCCTAGGAGGCGCACGACATACGCTGCTCTCGGAAATCCAGAAAATACCAGCGTGCGATAAGGCACACATCCTGGCTGGTGGAATGCAGAAAGCCGTCATACTTGGATCATTGCGTTTATTCAGGGCACACAGTTCTTGGTCCCATCAGTGATTATTCACCCCACAGGATGTGGGGAGTAGTCCCTGGATTTTATCCAGCACGACTCTGCGGGGCGTCGGAGGCCGCAGAGTCGTGACTGGAATGGATTCAAATAATTATAATATCAATAACAATAATAATGATAATAATAATAATAATAATACGAATGAATGTTAACTGGGGAGGTTCGAGAAGCCCTCAAAGGCTTCAATAACTTTGCTGCTTCTGGTCCCGACGGGATCAATAACTTCTGGTGGAAAAAGTTTCCCACTACCCACCACCATGTTCAATAGCTGGCTAAATGGGGAGCAGCAAATCCCTGAGTGATTTATCGAGGGGTGAACCGTGCTTCTTTCTAAGACTGGAGATTTGTCCAATCCAAAGAATTACCGACCAATTACCTGCCTGAGTGCATGTTACAAGTTGTTCACACGCATCTTGTACATGCGCCTACTCCTAGTAGTTGATCCGTTTTACCAACGGATTTTTGAGCAGCGTCGGTCAAAGAGAGGTGTCGCTGGCTGCAAGGAGAACCTGTTGATAGATAGATCTATTACACAGGACTCTGTGCAGTACAAGCGGCATCTTTAAGTGGCCTGGATCGATTACCGACACAACGTCACTCAACGTACTTGCTCAAATGTCTTTCGGTACCCTATAGTGAGATGAATATAGAACGACTGATGCTGGTCTGGAAGACCCGCTTTATTATAACATCAGCTAAGGCGAGAGTCCAGACAGAGCCAGTCATCATAAGGAGAGGAGTATTTCAAGGAGACTCCCTTAGCCCTCTCCTATTCTGCATCTCACTTCTTCCACTATCCGTTGAGCTCAGGACAACTGCGGCCTACCTAGTCACCGGAGGCATAAGGTCACCCACTTATTCTATGTGGATGACCTCAAACTTTATGCCTCTGGTGAAAGGGATATGTACCCATCCCTCAGGACGGTGCAGGAGTACACACAGGCAATTGGAATGGAATTCGGGATAGACAAATGTGCGATAGTTCATCTCAAGAGAGGACGATGCGAGAACTACGACAAGGACGCGCAGCTCGTGGACGGAAGCATCCTACAACACCTGGATGCCGGAGAGACGTACACCTACCTAGGTGTAGAGGAAACTCACATCCAGGAGGCACAACGTTGAAAGACGCTCTCCACAGCAAGTATCGGCAGCGGCTCCGATAGATAGATAGATAGATAACGATTATTTGACTACTTATACATAAAGGTAATGTTTGTAGCAAGTCATGTGAAGATAGATAGGTAAAAAATAAATATTTTCAACTATAGTGACAAACAGTATAAGACTACAGATAAAAATTTAAATAATGATAACACACAAAGTATAATGGTATAACCCACAGTCACGACGAATATTAAAATATACATAATAAAAAACACAGTAAATAACTTGTTCACGATATTAGATTGTGACTATCGAAAAAATCTAGTGGTGCCTCCATGTAGTCGGCAACAGAGTAGAAACAGTATAGAAGTAGATACTCTTTCAATACCTTTTTGAATCGCTGACAGCTTAGGTTTTTTACATTATTTGTTGGTAGTTTGTTGAAGAGTCGAAAATCTAAAGAATTGTTAGAAGTCACCCTAAGCTTGAACTTTGGCGCCTTCAACAGTTTACCATTTCTTGTATTATAGTCGTGATAGTCGGCATGTGACTCGAATGCATTCTGATTTTTGTGAATTTCAAGTAGAGAGCTGAAAATATATAAGCATGGGAGTGGCATTATTCGGAAGAGTTTGAAATATGGTTTACAGTGATCTGTGTACCGCAGGTTAGCCAAGGTTCTAATTGCCTTTTTTGTAGAATAAATGCTTTCACAGATTTAGTTGAGTTTCCCCAAAGCAACGTTCCATAGTTGAGATGGGCATGAAAGAGTGAAAAGTAAGACGTTAACAATGCTTCTTTACTCAAAATCTTCTCAAGTTGACGTATCAGGAATAATTGACAGGACAATGTTCTGCATAATTCTTCAATGTGAGGACCCCCGATAGATTTGGTCGTCAGAACTGTCGGGAAAGAACAAAATCGCTGCTGCTAACATGCTTGCTGTTCCGATCATACTCTACTCTAATTTGGAGTGATAAAGTGGACAAGTGGGCTCAAGTCAAGCTGCGACATTTTGACGTAAGTATTCGCGAGATGATGCATCTCCATAGGAGTCTGCATCCAAATTCGTCCGTTCCACGGTTATACATACCTAGAGACCAGGAGGGCCATGGACTCTTGAGCTTGGAGTATCTCCATAACAGAATGGTTCTAGATGGCACCTGCAAAGTCATCAGGAGTTCGGATCCCCTCCTGCAAATGGTTGAAATCCATGAAGAGGCTAGAGTAGGAGCTTTTCTTTTTAGGGCAGCACGTCGAGCAGCCGATGAATTGTCTCTGATTCTCGACTCCGAGCGTGAGGCTCAGGACTCTGTTACTGAGCTAGAGCACGCTCGGAGGAAGGACCGCATCAAAGCTGCAGTAGTGAGAAAGCTCTTGCAGCTTCACATGGATAAGCCCATTCATTCGGTCTACTTCAAGACCATTGAAGACCGGGGCTTATCCAAAGAACTGACTTTTGCTTTTCTCAAGTCAGGCAGGCTCAAATCAGAGACAGAGGGGTTCATCACGGCATGCCAGGATGGGGTTTTCAACACTCTCGTCTACCGTAGCTGTGTCATGGGTATGGAGGTCCCTGACACAAATTACAGGGCCTGCCGCAGGGCGCCCGAGACAATTATGCACCTGCTTCTTCTTGCACGGTGTATGCAGTCTCGGCCTATATCCATAGACACAATGCGGCATTGCGAGTGCTCTACTACTATTTGAGGCACTCGTACGGAATAGACGAGACCCCAGTGCTGCCCTATGCTCCGCGGGATATTGAGTCCGTTGTGGAGAATGAGAGGTGCCGAATTCAATGGAACTGCTCATTCCCCACCCTCAGGCAAATTCAAGCTAACAAGCCTGATGTAGTCCTCCTCGCCATCAAACCAAAGCGATGTTCGTGATCGAGTTTTTGGCGCCAGCCGAACCGATCATCGTTTTGAAGGAGAAGGAGAAACGGACGAAATATCAAGATCTTCTCTTGGAACTCTGCCGGCTCTATCCAGACCATTCTGTGGAATTGGTCATCCTGATTATCGGCTCCCCAGGAGGCACAAGACATACGCTGCTCTCGGAAATCCAGAAAATCCCAGCGTGTAGTGATAAGGCACACATGGGTTGATCATATTAATAATTTGTGCAAAAAATTACAGAGTAGCTGTTATAGTCTGAAATTTATGAAGAACCACTGCAGTCGGCACATACTACTCTCGTTGTACTATGCCATTTTCCATTCCCACATAAAGTACTGGATTTTGAATTGGGGCAATTGTGCTCATGTGAATAGAGTACTGGTTCTTCAGAAGTATGCAATTCGAATTCTTGCTAGTGTCGATATGAGAACAAGTTGCAGAGCATATTTCAGAACTGCCAACATCCTAACCGTAGTTAGTTTATACATACTAGAAGTTTGTTTATACGTTTATAAAAATAAAAACATGTTTTTGAATACTGTTGAGAAGCACGATCATAATACACGCTTCAAAAGCCACCTCCAACCTGAGAGACACCGGACTACGTTGTACCAGAAAAGTTTTTATTATACTGGTTGTAAACTATACATATAACTCTCTTGATGAACAACTTAAGAGCTCCAAAAACTTGAATATATTTAAAAAGAGGCTTAAACAGCTAATTCAGAAGGCCTGCTATACGCTGGATGAGTATTTTATGTAATTCTATGTAATGTTAGTAACGTGATGAATATATTGTATTTAATTTTGATGCTGTCGCATTGTTTGTTTGTTATATTTTTTCTTTTTTTGTTGACGTACATTTAACAGAAAATAAAAATTATTATTATTATTATTATTATCATTATTATCCTGGCTGGTGGAACGCAGAAAGCCGTCATACTCGTATCATTGCGTTTACTCAGGGCACACGGTTCTTGGTCTCAGTGATTATTCACCCCACAGGCTGTGGAAAGTAGTCACTGGATTTCATCCAGCATGATTCTGCGTGGCGTCGGAGGCCGCAGAGTCGTGACTGGAATAATATGAATTTGAATAATAATGATAATGAATGTTATAGTTTAAACTCTTTATTTCAATCTCCGTTCAAAACTACAAATAGAAAACTGTCATCATGATTCTCTATCTGACATCTATATCAAAACAATGAATAAAATAAACATGATTTCAGCGTAGAGCTGATTCCTAACATTTCTCCCCGTCCTTTTATATTGCATGATCCTGAAGATAGCTTGGACGATGACTTGGTCGTCTACAATTTTTCCTTGGACGGACATGACTCGAGATATCGAAGTCGGTTGATGCATAATCAATATCATTGATTTGGTTCACCTTCAGCGTTGGATGAAGATGTTTCTTCAGTATCCGAAATGCGTGTATCGTTTATTGAATCATCAGTTGCTTCCAGAACAGAACTTTCTTCCATGTCACAAAAGTGTCAACCAATATATTTGAAGGAATCAAATCGTTTCTGATGTCTCCTTTTCTGTATCTTTTCCTTATCTGATTAACATGTGAGCGTACTAAATTTTGGCGATCACCACTCCATAAAACATTGAACATAACATTCCCCATTCTTTTGATGATCTTCCCAGGAATCCAACTGTAGCGATTGTTTCTGAAGATTTTGACATAATCTGCATCTTCTGAGTTGAAATTGTTACTGTTTGCTTGAAGTTGATACAATGGGTTTCTTACAGAGGATGGTAACAACAGATCGAACATAGTCCGGATTTTCCTACCCAGTACGCTCCATCTGGATGTCCTCCTCTTTTGAATTTCATCAATGTCCTCTTGAAGGTATCCACGAAACGCTCAGCTTGACCATTAGATTGAGGCCAATAAGGTGCTGTACGAATTTGTTGTATGCTATGAAACATACAATAGTTTCTGAAAACTTCACTTGTGAACTGCGTTCCATTATCAGTGGCTAATGTTTCAGGATATCCGAAACGTGAACAGACTTCATCTTGTTTTTTCTACTGTGAATTTAGAAGTAATTGTTTTCGTTGTGAACACTTCTGGCCATTTATATTGAGAATCTATGATCAGCATATAGTAAAAACCATCAACTGGGCCCTCGACTGGGCACGCAAAATCAGTATGGATTCTCTGCCAAGAGGTGTCCGATTTCGGCCAATCAGAAGGTGCTACCTGTGTAGGCCATTTAGCAGTTTCTGTACAAGATCTGTAATGAAGTGTTTTTGACCAGCTTCATTGCTAGACTGGTTTTGATCAAAATCTAAGTACCTGAGCCTGATTCTAGTTGAATTTCACCTGTTCGAAAGCTCGAAACCTGAAAACCTGAGAGAACTGAGTAATGCATTGATTCCTGACTTCCCACAGCTTCTCCTGATAGTAAACTCTGATGAACATCATTACAACCCTAAAGACTTCAATATTTTTCAACCCTTTGCTCATGATATGAAATTTGATCGAATTATTTATCAGTTGAAATGATGAATGTTTGACTGCTCATAACTTTGTTGTTATTGAATATTTTCAGCCAAATTCATTCAGTAGCATGAGCAAAGGTAGTAGATCCTGTTCCTGTGCTCATTTAGGGTTGAATATTATTTTTTCCGCGTTTTGTGTTGGAGGTGCACATGTGCTTTCCAAGGACAGATCTAGTGCACATGGCCATGAGCCATGACAAGGTGGGAGTTTTGACCAATGAGATTCCAGCTTTACTTGTCCTTGTGCCAAGGCCAAAGCAGTGTATAAATACTGAAGACAGCCAAGATCTCTGGGCTCTCTCTTCTCTTCTCTACAAGACTGCACTACCTGCTCGACCTGCTTTTCAAGCTCCTGATTCTCTTGCTGATCTCTTTGTGCTCTCATATTTCATTTCAAAACCAGTGTAAAGTATTATTGTATAGTGATTTCGTGTTAAACATGTAAGTTTGTATATTTTTCACCATTGTTATTCATCCTGTCCATAGATTCATTTCATTCCTGTTGTTTTGCATACCGATACTCACCCGACCTGTATAAAGAATCCGGAACTTTGAATTTGCGAATAAACGGATTGCATATTTCATATTGCCTTCTTTGTTGTCATTGTTTTCAGTTCCAAATAGTTCAATAATTCATTTGGTGATTTTCAATATTTTCATTTGTCAAACTGCTAATTATTATTATTGACTGACGGCTGACGATGACGGCTGACACTGACAAGCCAGTGGTCAATTCTTCTTCTTCTTCTTTTCCTTGAGAAATCCAGTCCTGTGCACCGGTCTCTGTGTTTTGAGTCCCGTCAGGCGGTGTTCTGTGGTTCATGAAATTTTGACATAAATGGAAAAATATAATTAACCTCACTAAAATTCCGATATCAGAAAATTAGAAAATCGAAAGAAAAGAAAAGATAAATAGGAATTGAATCTGTTCGATCCGTTTGGAACTGTGTTTCCGAATTTCCAGGTAGAAATGATGAAATAGTTTGAATAAATAATTTTCCAGACCTAACCCTGAAATACCAGAGACCTAAAAGATATTTTGCTTTGATTCCTGTAATTATACCGACTAAAAATAGCAACCAGTATTCCAGGCTAAACCCAGGGTTTGTAATTAAAGCCTACACTTCCTTGGCTCCTTATTGATTCCAGGTTGATTCAATAACATTGACCCCTGGATTATACTGTGGGTACCGAGGTAGGTATACCCCCTGTACCTTTCTCCACTGTTGCTACTTTGGGCACTGCACAAAAAACTATTTTGGGCAGAGCAGGTAGAGTAAACTACCTCAAAAACAATCTGGCGCTCGAGAATCCCCCCTTTGTCAAATACCAAAGTAGTCTCCTGTCCCGAACAGAACGCCAAAGTAAGGGCACCAAAATAAAGACCCTTACAGATCTACATCCCCGGTCGAAGTTTACAATGTCTTTGTCTAAGTTGGGCCAGTACACGTAACTTCTTGCAATTGATTTCATCCTCTCTCGACCTATATGTCCTGCATGAAATTGTTTTAGAATTTTCTGGTGGAATACTTGTGGAATAACTATTCTGTTCCCAAACATCAAACAGCATTTGACCACTGAAAGCGATTATTTTCTGTAATACAATTTCATAACATCATTGTTGACGTTTTTTATATTTGATGGCCAGGTATTCTGAATGAAATTGTAAACTTCTTGCAATACCACATCGTCGCCAAACCTACATACCGAACACTTCAAGGAAAACATCTTCCGATAAGGCCTGGTTCAGTAGAAACTGCTCTAGAGCTGTCGCTTCCAAACAGACAGCATTCCATCGATGGCAAAAAAATCCAGGCCCAGAGACTAGAGGTGAATATGTTGAGGCTAGAGGTATATGCAATGAGACAATTCGATCATGAAATGATGCTCATAATGCCAAAATAAGATAAAAACTTGTTGAATGTACCAACGGATCCCGTTCATTCTGGTCCTTCGCCAAAGCTGTACGAAGAAACTTCACTTCCAGCTCGTTTCCTCCTCCAACCAAGGAAGACGGAACACTAGCCATAACTTCAGGGGGAAGCCAACTATTTTGCGAATTTATTCGCTGGAAATGCCACTGTGGATTCATCAGGAGAACAACCTCCAAACATAACGCCAATTGACAGTCATATGCCTTTCGCTAACGTACTAAAAGGAGATTTTATTGGGTATCAACACCAACAAAGCTTGTGGTTCCGACGGAATCACACCTCAAGAAATGTGCTCCCGAACTAACACCTGTTCTCTGCAAGTTGTTCAACTACTCATACGAATTGGGAATATTTCCGTCCAACTGGACAATTGCAAGAGTACAACCAGTTCCTGAAAAAGGCAAGAAGACCCTACCTACAGACCGATTGCACTGCTATCTATTAGTTCGAAGATCATGGAGAAAGCTATCAACATCGAGCTCATGAAATATCTGAAACATTCAGTTATTATCAACGATGGGCAATATGGCTTCCGTCATCAGAGATCAACTGGTGACCTGCTCGCACTTTGGGCACTGCACAAAAAACTATTTTGGGCAGAGCAGGTAGAGTAAACTACCTCAAAAACAATCTGGCGCTCGAGAATCCCCCCTTTGTCAAATACCAAAGTAGTCTCCTGTCCCGAACAGAACGCCAAAGTAAGGGCACCAAAATAAAGACCCTTACAGATCTACATCCCCGGTCGAAGTTTACAATGTCTTTGTCTAAGTTGGGCCAGTACACGTAACTTCTTGCAATTGATTTCATCCTCTCTCGACCTATATGTCCTGCATGAAATTGTTTTAGAATTTTCTGGTGGAATACTTGTGGAATAACTATTCTGTTCCCAAACATCAAACAGCATTTGACCACTGAAAGCGATTATTTTCTGTAATACAATTTCATAACATCATTGTTGACGTTTTTTATATTTGATGGCCAGGTATTCTGAATGAAATTGTAAACTTCTTGCAATACCACATCGTCGCCAAACCTACATACCGAACACTTCAAGGAAAACATCTTCCGATAAGGCCTGGTTCAGTAGAAACTGCTCTAGAGCTGTCGCTTCCAAACAGACAGCATTCCATCGATGGCAAAAAAATCCAGGCCCAGAGACTAGAGGTGAATATGTTGAGGCTAGAGGTATATGCAATGAGACAATTCGATCATGAAATGATGCTCATAATGCCAAAATAAGATAAAAACTTGTTGAATGTACCAACGGATCCCGTTCATTCTGGTCCTTCGCCAAAGCTGTACGAAGAAACTTCACTTCCAGCTCGTTTCCTCCTCCAACCAAGGAAGACGGAACACTAGCCATAACTTCAGGGGGAAGCCAACTATTTTGCGAATTTATTCGCTGGAAATGCCACTGTGGATTCATCAGGAGAACAACCTCCAAACATAACGCCAATTGACAGTCATATGCCTTTCGCTAACGTACTAAAAGGAGATTTTATTGGGTATCAACACCAACAAAGCTTGTGGTTCCGACGGAATCACACCTCAAGAAATGTGCTCCCGAACTAACACCTGTTCTCTGCAAGTTGTTCAACTACTCATACGAATTGGGAATATTTCCGTCCAACTGGACAATTGCAAGAGTACAACCAGTTCCTGAAAAAGGCAAGAAGACCCTACCTACAGACCGATTGCACTGCTATCTATTAGTTCGAAGATCATGGAGAAAGCTATCAACATCGAGCTCATGAAATATCTGAAACATTCAGTTATTATCAACGATGGGCAATATGGCTTCCGTCATCAGAGATCAACTGGTGACCTGCTCGCTTACGTCTCACATATAATACAACAATCTATTGAAAAAATTGGGTGAAACCTTAGCCGTGGCACTTGATATCTCCAAGGCATTCGATCGAGTCTGGCACCACGGACTCCTCGCCAAGCTTCCATCTTATGGCTTGCCTCCCCAGCTATGTTCTCTGCTAGCTAGTTTTCTCTCAAACAGGTCTCTCCATGTAGTGGTCGACGGATTTCCATCTAACTCTCTTATCATAAATGCTGGTGTTCCGCAAGAATCAATTCTAGCACCAATACTATTTCTACTCCATATTAACGAATTGTTGGATGCAACTTCATGTCCAGTACAAAGCTTCGCGGATGATAGAACCATCCATACCGCCTTCTTTTCCAGGGCTCCAATACCAGCCAGGCAAATTAGAAACGAATGAGGGAGAAATGTTGAATGACAACATAAATATGGACTTGGCAACAATTCAACAATTTCAATGCAAACAAAATACAAGCATGCCTTTTCTCTAGAAGAGCCGATCTCACTGTGACCAACATGAACTTGTCAGGAGTAACCATACCTTTGAAGACGTCCATTTAGATGCTTGGTATTACTATCAGCGGTAACCTTCCTTGGGAAAATCTCGTGAGATCAATTGCTTAAAGTGAATCCCACAAACTTGGTTTTCTGTTTCGGGCCAGGAGCTATTTCACTTCCAGTCAGCTTATTATCTATAAGGCACAGATCCGACCTGTCCTGGAATGCTGTTCCCATATTTGGAGTGCAGCACCCAAACATACCCTGAAACTGTTGGATTCTGTCCAAAAAAGGACAATTCGTCTCGTGGGTGATGCCTCGCTCACAAACTCACTCACTTCTCTGGAACACCGTAGGAAAGTTGGCGATCTGGCTCTATATTATAGATATTTTCATAGACAATGTTCTTCTGAAAATCAACAATTGTTCCTTCCTTGGCAGTCCCCACGAGATTAACCCGTCGAGTTGAGGCTTCGCACCCCTGCGTGGTCACTTTGGAGATCCAACAAACAGCGAGGCTCTGGAACACATTGCCATGGGAGGTGTTCCCGTGGCATATAACCTCCAGAAATTCAATGGGAGGTGTTCCCGTGGCATATAACATCCAGAAATTCAAAAAGAACACCAATTCCTACCTTATTTCCCTTGGTTCACACGATGTTCTCTGAACATTACAGGATATCCCCTTTCGTGGGAACCAGAACATAAAAAACAACAAGACATCCTTGAAGAAATCTACTAACCACCTGTAATGATTTCAATTGGCAACTCGAAATCAAGCTAATTTCAAGTTGTAACATGAAGTTGGTGCTAATTTCGAGTAACACGCCACTGTAGATTCTTGAAAAAATTTGTAATCCGCCTAATTACAAGTAACAACAATGGATTAGTTTAGTCATGTTCATTTTTCAACTCGAATAACATTCTTGAATCTGAATATCTGTGATGAATGGCCACACTATTTTTGAATATGTGTGGTTACTTACACTGAAAGAAAATTAACTGAATAATGACCAGCCATCGAAATATAACAAAGCAGCAGAGCTATATCGCGATAATGGCCGTTGTTTTGTGTTAACACAACCATCGCGTGCGCTAACACTAAATTCTAGTAATTCCTCTCTCACTTCTGTTATAAAATCGAGTAAACTTATAATTTGCGTGCTTCGTGAAGCCCTCATCCATCATTGTGTCGTTCCTACAAAAATTAAAATTTACCTCTCATATACGTTCTTACCGAGGTTCTAACTATCTGCATTCATTTTCCTCATGAGAATTGCAAAATTGTCATATCTAGCGATCGGATGATCCGATTCGGCTCGAGATTTTTCGATTTTCTCTATATAATGTTTTGTATAGCATTGTAATGAAGTGTTTTTGACCAGCTTCATTTCTAGACTGGTTTTGATTAATATCTAAGTAACCTGAGACTGATTCTAATTGAATTTCAAGCTCGAAACCTGAAAACCTGAGAGAGCTAAGTAATGCATTGATTCCTGAATTTCCAAGGCTTTTCCTGATAGTAAACTCTGATGCATCTGAGCATTACAACCCTAAAGGCTTCAATATTTTTCAACCCTTTGCTTATGATATGAAGTTTGGATAAATTATTTATCAGCTGAAATAATGTTTACCTGGTCATAACTTTTTTGTTATTGGATGTTTTCCAGTCAAATTCATTCAGTTGCATTAGCAAGGATAGTAGATCCTGTTCCTGTTCCCATTTAGGGTTACATATCATTTCTTCCGCATTTTTGTGAGTTTAAGAACATGTGCTTTTGGATGAAAATTCCTGCAGACATAGTTGAGGATTCCGACCAATAAAAATATAGGATTTAGCTGTCCTTGGACGGAGGTCAATGGGAAATATAAATACTGAAGACAGTGTAACTTTTTTAGATACCTTGTATGGTATGAATGGTTACTGCTCCGACAGCTTTTATCGAGGCTTTTATAGTCTTGGAGAGCTGGGTCATGGATATGGACTGTGTTGTAATTTTGAATCTGTCATTTACTATCGAAATTTTTGGGCACCACTTGACTTTAGTTTTATACCATGAAGGAAAGTTTCATCGAAAAATCAAGAAAAAGAAACTCATGGACTGGTTGGAAAAATTCAACATGAATGATGTAAAAGTGTTAATAATTTTTACATAGATCAATAGTCCATCAGGAGTAGGAGTTGAGAAATACAAGTTAGTGGGTTTTGTTTTTTTAGGATTTTAATTATAATGAGCTATATGTATCTTGAATTGAGCCATCATTCAAATATTGCATGAGATATATCTATCCTGTGTACAGGTATGATAAATAAGGAAAAGAAATTACCAGATACACATAGAAAATCTGGATTATCACCAATCTTCATCAATCAAAGAGATAAGAATACATATTGGGCAAGTATTGTGTTAAAAACTCATAACTCTGCATAACTCTGATTAACTTGAAATTAAGCAGGTGTTCATAATTTCGGTGACAATACATTATGGAATTTTTGTTGAAATTGAAAAAAATGGCTGCTTCAAGATGGCGGACGAGATTTGGTCCGATTCCATTCAAAATTGGTAAGTGGGGGTTTTTGAGGTCGGAGATCATGATTTTTTTGTTAAAATTTATAAATTCGATATGGCGGCTTCCAAATATATTTTTGTTTTTGTATAAATGACGATAACTCATTTGCTATCAACACAAAATTATTACTGCGACATATCATCTGTAAGACAAAAAAGTTATTTGTAACTAAGTCATAGTGAGCTATGTCCTACATTTGAAAAACTAAAGTTGGTGCTGATATCTCAAATTCTAGAAGAGATGGTATGAATTTCATATTTTTTTCTAAATCATTTTGAAAAACTGCCATGAGAATGTGAAATTCCTATTTGAATATTTTCATAAATAAAGAAGTTACGGAGGAGACATGAAAATAATCAAAATATGTTTTTTGCGTATAAAACGAAAACGAATAGATTTTATCAAAATATTTTTTCACATTATAGTTGGCCTTGACAAACTCCACATTTGGTGTCATTTAACCGACCTCGTGTCTCTCACCGTTAAAAAGATACCCATGGTGAGCAAGGTAAGTGGGACACACTGTATATTGAGAATAAATACTTCCGTAACACGCCTCATGTCCATGAAATTTTTATAGGCAGAAAATTGTATTTATTTAGTCTCGAAAATGGAAGAGATATTACCGATATAAAATGTTCGTTTTAGTTGGTGAATAATATGATAGACTCAATCCCAATTGATAATTCCATTCAATTTGACGTGCCGCAATACTCCACTCGAAGTCACCTCTTATTTAACACAAAAGCAGCCAACACAAATTCAAATTACTATTTGAACTCCCCCATCATCGCTGCTTCAAAAGCTATAATTCCATATCAAATTTGATTGATATAGATATATTTTGTAATTCATTAGCCACCTTTGTGAATAAACTGAAAACATACTTTTTCTCGAACCTTTGAATCCTTATTAGCACCTTGCATATTCATAGTATTCCTTTAAAATTTCTTTCAAATTTTGTATACCATCCTTGATTTTGAAAAATGTACCCCACTGAATTTCTAAGAAAAATAATATAATTAATTATCATGTTATATAAGTTCCTGTGAATACTGTTTTTAGGCTCGTTCTGTTTGTATTCCTGAATATAAAATAAAAAAATAAAATGAAATAATATAAAACCACATGATATCTCACACGTAATAAAGGTAGGAATCACTGTGTATTAAAATTTTAATCAAAGCCATTTCCATTTCATCTCACGACAATCGCTGAATGGACCCTAATCACGCTCAGTTTACTCACGCACTATTTTTGATACACACGAGCCTACAATGTTTCCCATTTCATACTTCTTTCATGGATTATTTCCATGAGCGATAAGATTTTTACAGAAATGTTATGAATACAAACCATGTTTCGTTGAAATATTAGCTTCAAAAGATATGGTCCCTGAAAGATTTAGCCAAAATTAATGTCATCTCATGGAACGGAGTATCCTCTACAAAGTTGTTTCAAAATGGCGGCGCAGTTCCTAGGCTAGGTAGAACACTGCAGAATAAGTTGGGTTGCTCATTATACATTTTCGAAACGGCAAAAAAAAATTTTCACAAATTGTCAATCCGAGTTTCAACCATTATGTCGAAATGGCCAAAAATTTTTTTTGGGAATTTTTCATGCATAATATGAGCATGGTAGACGTAAAATTATTGAGTGTAAATTTTCTGGCACATGACAGCCATCATCTGATTAGACAAAATTGAAATAATTTCGATAATATTTTTTATTTTCAGGAAACCTAGTAAGAACATCATATAAAATCTTTCAATTTTATATAATAATGTATATGATACTATATACATATTATTTCACTATAGGGTACCTACAGGGAACGTAAATTTTCACTTAATGTTTTTTTTTTTTAAATATAATTCCGGTAAAATTTCTTAACGAATCTCCCACGTGCATAAATTAATTGCAGAAAATTTGCCTCGTTCATGAATTCTTGAAGAAAACTTTCAAAAAATGCATGTACACAAATAATTTACGGCACTATTTCATTACTTAGGGGGATTATAAGTGAAAGTGTACAGGCAACATTGTAATGGAATTTTGTATGAATATGTTTTGGAAGCTGACACATCACATCAACTTGTTTTCATATCTGACCCTCCTAGAGGGTGCCACTGAGGTAAATTCACGTCAAGAGAGAAATGAACATCATACGATACACGGTACAAAAACCTATTGAGGAAAGCGTTTCGTCAAAATTATTATTAATATATAACAACTCTTTTGATGTTTTGGAAAAGAAAGAGATTTTGATTTGTTATAGGCACGGCAGCTCGCTTGTTTGGGAGCAGGTCGTGAGTTAGTTCTTTTTATTGTTCACTAGTGGGGTTATCCTTTTGTCAGGCGCCACTCAGTTTTCACAGCTGAATTACTGAGAAAAAAATCCAAGATATAAATATAAGCCAAAATAACTGTTAACTGATTTATTCACCTTAACATGCCAACAATAGGTATTCAAAATGGTGGTAAATATGTTCTATGTTTATAACTCAGTACAAGGGTGTATTTCCCTTCATATAGGCCTATACTTTGGGTTCACAGAGTCTCTAACAGACCCAATAATTCTATTATATATAAAATCCGATTTTAGACTGTTATGTGTTATTGACAAGTGTTCAAATATCTCATGACATTAGACAGTGAAAAATATGTATATTAAATGTCCTCAGACAGGGAAAAAAATATGTCGATTAATTGTCCTCAGACAGTGAAAAAATATGTATGTTAAATGTCTTCAAGACAGGGAAAAAAAGTACATGTTAAATGTCCTCAGACAGGGAAAAAATATGCAATTGAAATGTCCTCAAGACAGGGAAAAAAGTATATATGGAATATTCTGACCTTAGCTGCAAGTTCTGGATTTTTGAACCATGAGATTCCAACTGTGGTCCACTAGATCTCACTACCTGGATGAACAAAAACACTCCTCCCTCAGTCGGCGTTAGGGGTTAGGTGTGCTAGGAAAACTGGATCCCCACACAGTTGACAGGAGTCACAACCACCTGGAGACCTGGGCACTTGGTGTATCCCAGGGCAACTGGATTCTGCACTGCAACTCTGGCTGACGGGTCCACAGGCTGCCACCAGGGCAAGCTCTTCCTACCATCCAAGCTGGACCAGGATGTCTCACTGTCTGACTGGGCTCTGGGAGTTCAGGCTCCAAAGTAACAAAATCCTAGGGATTTAGGATCAATCAACCATACCGGGAGTCTGGACTCCCCTGGACTTCCTATCAGAAGTCAGGATCACTGGCTATCTAAACCAGAAGGGCTGCTAGGGACTTGCACTGTTGGCAGCAAGGATTCTGCCAGAAATTCCAGGCTGTCGGGTCCTATAGATGCCCAGAGACATGCACAAGAAATCACCAGGGTCTTGCTTCCACCTTCAAGTGTGTTGGTGACTCAGGCTTCAAAGCACGAAGATCCCTCAGGTGCCTCAACCATTGAAAAAAGTGTCCAAGTGATGTCCAAACAGTGAAGTCCAGAAAACAGTTCAAGATTTCTAAATGCCCATAGTTGATGAATGATCCGATTTTTAGTGATCCATCCAGTTAACAGTGTTGATTGATAAAATTCAAGTCCAGAAACATGCCATGTGGTCAACAGAAAATGGAGTTCATATCATCCACTTAGTCTGTACCCCCTGCTCCCCTGTATAAGGCCGTGATATCTGAAATGTAGATACCCCATCGAATATCATTCACACAAAATGAGATTTAATATTTCTTACCTTCCTATCGGAAAGGCCTAACACAAAAGTAGGTGTCTACCACCTGACTTGATCGCACGAGAGCCAAAATCAAAAAGGGCTTCATTTTGCTTCAACACATGAAACCTTTTCGCAAGAGAAGGAATCAAAAAGAAGGATGAATAAACGGAAATTGCTCAAATAACAAGTTTCCGTCAATCAGAGCACTTGTGATCTATTCAAAAAAAATAATACAAACCAAATTTCGTCTCTGCGCAATGTCAATCTAGCCACCCAAATAATATGATTCAAGTCAGATTCAGGGATGCAACTTGAAAGAAATATTAAATATCGATCATGACATCGATAGTCGATACGATAGTCGATACAATAGTCGATACGATAGTCGATACATAATTGCAAATATCCCTGCACCATTACAGGCCACTGCCACTAAACGCGACAAACAGTCCTCTACTGGCAAGAGACTATGATGTAAACAACAATATTCATGGGCATCTGAGAAATGTGTAAGAATTGTTAAGAAGTGGACTAAAATAACCCAACAGTCATCCAGTCATGGACATTGAAAATGAAAACATTTAACAGGATGGAATTATGTAAAGTACCTCAAAACCTAGAAAAGAAATCATTGAGTTACGCAGTGCATCTCTACAAAGCTTCCCCATTACCTATTTTCAGAATTCACAATATGGAACACGAAAAGGCAAATTTTCATGTTACAAATAATAATAATCAGGGAGCTTTATTGGATACCCAAAAGGCCACCGATCGAGGTCCTTCAGTCTGTGTTACACAGTGATTATACATTGAGTTCAAATCAATTTTCATTGTTTGGACAAGAATTATGGAATTATTAAATTTGCAAGTGTAAAAAAGAAGAACAAAAAGAAGAAGAGTCTATTGTGAGGCAATAATTTTGGAGAAATTTCAGTCTTCTGAATTTCAATCAGGAAAAATTATTTATTCAATGAGAAATAATGAGTTAATTATTGCAAGAATCAATATAAAGATGGAACATATTAATTAAATACTGCCGTTATTGCTGGTACTCGTTGAATTCAAGGTGGTCCAGATCCAAAATCATCCGTAGTCTAAGAGGTACAGAGGTAGGAGAAAAGGCTCTTCCAATTAGATTCATCATCACGGCTATAAAAGAGGATGTATGGCGTTTCGGGGAATCTTAGTCGGGATAGCTTCTCAGACGATGTTCTTGATACGGAGTCATCATTGAACTGGTACCAGTCATTATTGTCTTTGGAGATGGTGTAATAGTGACCGCTATCGACACTTGAGTCTAAGTGGATTACAACCGCGTAAAGCTGGTAATTCCAGCTGTCGATAATAAAATGCTCGTCAAGACATATGGAATGTTGCATCATGATACTCTGGTGCGAGGAAGGATCGTACCGGAAGAGCTTCAGAGTTGAAATCATTCGTGGCGGCGCCTCCATGATCTTGGTTATTGTGTTCTCTGACGGCATTGGTTATCTTCAGTCAATTTCTCCGGCTCAAAGTAGTAGTCCAGCAGCGACTGCACGGTCTGGATCTCAGAGTAGTTGGTGTTGGAGAAGGACAGTTGCAGCTTCCTAAATAGATCGACACGATCGCTCTGAATTGATTGAGAATTCCAATAGTGTGTTTTCCGGAAACTTCCGTCTTGGATTCACTGTTGGATCTCTCCGTAAACACTGGAATTGGATAATTTGGAGATTGGATTAGTATTTGGAAAACTTGAAGGTTAGCTTTTTCTGTCTCTCAGATATTGGTTGCACCCCTGGTCAGCCGAAATAGAAGTTCGTTTGATGGATGGTGAAGAGGATTTTGAGGGTGCCGGATTTTGGAAATGGCTTTCAGGCTAGCTCTTTCTGCTACTCCAAAAATTTTCAGAGCCGTCTTCCTTGTGTTTATGTATATTGGATGAGCATACTCAAGATTTGGGCGGCGAATGGTTTTGTAAATAAGTGCTGCAGTTCTTTTGCTTATTCCTTTATTCTTGTAAGTTATAGGCTTCGAAAATGTTCAGCTGTTGTGATGCACTTCCTTTCATCAAATGATCAACTGAGTATGATGGTTAAAATTTAGTTTTTGATCTAAGTGCACTCCTAGATATTCAACTAATGCCCTAGTTCTCACTACATGATTGTTCACATCAGTTACCGTGGGTGGATCATCTGATATTTTTTTATTGAAGAGTATCAGATGGGATTTTTCTGGATTTGGTTTCAGCCTCTACTTGTAACACTATCTCATAGTGTTTCGAATTGCGTTTTGAAACTCTTCAACTGCTTTTTCAAGTGATTTATGACTTATAATGGCTGTATTATCAGCAAATTGTATGCCGTAGATGAATGTGTTTTGATTTTATAGATTTTGATTGTTCCAATTTAATATGTTAAATTAGTATATATTGTATAGAAATGGAGACAAGGGTGAGCCCTGAATTATAAGTAGCTTCATCAAGAACTCAAATTTTTTTGAATTTCAGTCAGAATTGTGTACACTGCATCCCATATTGGTTGAAACTGCCAGGTTTCTCGAAGATTGAACCTTGCGGTTTTCACTTTCTTCTTCTACATTTTGTGAAACTATAGATGGCCTGATCGGATTTTGCATAACTGTTTTCGTTTGAGAGATACAGGGCAATTTTGAAAATTCATACTTTGTAGGTCCCTTCTATATCTACGAAGATGATGTTGAGCCAAGAACTACGTCTAACAGAACATTTTTGAGCAGGAACTAATGGCGTACTCAATTTTATTTTGTGGACACAATCTTATATATTATAGCTCTCCTCCTCCGAACTCAGGGTACCTAATTCGCCAAAATGATAATCGATGGAAATATACTCTTGAAATTTCAAGATAACACGCTTTCTTGCAATATTATCGATAATTTTCATGCATTAATCAAGACAAAAAATTCTGAATCTAATAAGCTTGATATAGCAAGAAGAATTCAAGGTTATCCTGGTTCTAATCGTTCCTCACAAAAAGAGACATCCATTCATTTTAGAGATGTATCGAGAACTTCGACCATGCATTATTGGCACCAACATTATTCCTTCTTCATATCAATGATCTGTTGGGAGTAACCACCTGCCCCATCCACAGCTTTGCAGATGATAGTACCCTCCATACTGCGTTCTCTTCCAGAATTCCCATTTCTTCCCAGGAAACTGAGAACTCACGGCGCAGGCAGGTCAATGCTGTCAATGGAGACCTTGCTGAAATCACAGCCTGGGGAACCACCAACCTAGTTGAATTCAACGCCACCAAAACGCAAGCCTGTTTTTTCTCTAGAAAGGCGGAACTCAATATGCCCGACATTTTAATGGCTGGCACCACCATCCCCACCAAGGCCACCATATCTATGCTCGGTATTTCCATCAGCAACACTCTTTGATGGGATAATCATGTCAGATCCATCGCAAAAGCTGCTTCACAAAAACTCGGATTCTTGTTCCGTGCGAAAAGCTACTTTACACCTCAACAGCTTCTCATGATCTACAAAGCGCAGATACGGCCTGTTCTAGAATACTGTTCCCACATATGGGGTTCAGCACCAAAACATACGCTGATGCTCTTAGATTCCATCCAGAGAAGAGCCATTCGCCTGATGGGTGACGCCACACTCACTCACTCTTTGACATCATTGGAACACCGTAGAAAGGTCGGCGACCTTTCACTTTTCTACCGATACTTCCACGGGAAATGTTCTTCGGAAATCTCTGGTATCATCCCTCCACTAGCCATACCAGTCAGACGAACTAGACAAGCCCAGTCAGCACATCATTTCGTTGTCAACTTCGAAAGATGTCGAACAGCACTTTATCAAAACTCCTTCATCCATAGAACGGCTAGGCTCTGGAATTCATTGCCTGAGGAAGTATTCCCAACAACATATAATCTCCAGAGGTTCAAAAAAAATTCCAATACCTACCTCCTATCCCTATCCTCCGTAGGAACGCACGATGTTCTTTGAACATTATAGGGATTCCCTTTCGTGCGCTCCAAGCGATAAAAAAATGCGATCTGTAGACGATGACTACTACAAGCTTGCTATTGATAGAAACTGAGTGAAATATGATGAAACAAAGAACAAAATATTGATGATAAATAAGTGAAATGTGGAGTAATTCAAGATTGTATATTTTTTATTATTCCACTGGTGGAATAAAATAACTTCATCATCCTACTAGTGGATAAAGTGGTACTTCATATGGATCATGAGTGTGGATAAAACGTCAATCATAATCCTACTACGAATAGAGGCAGCTGAGGGGAATACCAAATGACCATCAGAAAGTGTCTCCGCCTCTTCTAAAATGATCTATAGGGTGATTTATGGGATATGGCCAAAACTTCTTTCAATCATAACTTTCTAACAGTTCTTTCGATTCCTTTCATTTGTTCATGGATTATTATGCTGTCACTCAGCAATCAACTGACGTATTCTGAATCGTGAAAATCCAGGACCGGTCTTGAGAAATTCTGCCAATTTGGTTCATATAAAAAATTTCACCCTGTATGAGGTTTTAGTAAACTGTGATATGGAATTTCTGAAGTTGATGAACAGGCAACCAAAATGGAGTATTTCAAATTTTCCTCACAATTTCATTGAATTTCTTAGAAAATGATTAATTTAAACTACACACGAAACTTGGGCAACAAATGTATTAATTTCAAAATTAATACTTCGCAATGCATGAATTTCACGAATAAAAGTAAGGGTAAAATTATTCCTGATTCTTGTTTGTCAACTCCGAACATTTCATGTCACAGTTTACTAAAATCATATACAGGGTGTAATTTTTGGGGATTATTACCATGTACCAAAAAATTACTGAATCCAACCCTGGATATAGAAGAATGTTGATTTTCAGTGAACTGAAGAATAGGAAATGATGTTATTCTTGCTTCTATTCGTGAAATTCTAGCGGTGCGAAGTATTCATTTTCAAATTAATACATTTGTTGCGAAAGTTTCACGTGTATATAGTGAAAATTGATCGTACTCTAAGAAATTCTGTGAAACTCTGAGGAAGATTTGAAACACTCAATTTTGGTTGCCAGTTCATCAACTTTGACAATTTCATATCACAGGTTACTAAAACCATATACAGGGTGTAATTTTTGGTGATTATTACTCTCTACTAAAAAATTACTGAATCCAACCCTGGAAATAAAAGAATGTTGATTATTGTTGAGCTGAAGAATTGAGAATGATATTACCCCTACTTTTATTCGTGAAATTCATGCGTTGCGAAGTTTCAATTTTCAAATTAATACATTTGTTGCCCAAGTTTCACGTGATGTAGTTTAAATTAATAATTTACTGAGAAATTCAATGAAAGAGTGAGGAAAATTTGAAATACTTCATTTTGGTTGCCTGTTCATCAACTTTAAAAATTCCATATCACAGTTTACTAAAACCTTACACAGGGTGAAATTTTTGATATGAACCAAATTGGCAGAATTTCTCAAGACCGGTCCTGGATTTTAACGATTCTGAATACGTCAGTTGATTGCTGAGTGACAACATAATAATCCATGAAAAAATGAGAGAAATCGAAAGAACTGTTGGAAAGTTATGATTGAAAGAAGTTTTGGCCATATCTCATTAATCACCCTATAGAGACACTTTCTGATGGTCATTTGGTATTCCCCTCAGATGCTTCTATTCGTAGTAGGAGCATGTACAGTTCCTCATGACTCACCCTGTATAGTATATTATGATGATATGCAACAAGTGTTATGAACGTCCTTTTAGTAACGGGTATTTCAATAAACGATTGTCTAGTAGAGTTTATAAACGCGTTACTCACTATACATTTCTACGAAGTCATAATTCCTCTCTTGACAATAAGCCTGCATAATTCCAAAAATTAGATTAATCTAATATTTATCATAATATATAATGTTATGCAGCTGCATCCAACCAACGAGACACGTATAAAAGATATTGGTTTGTAGATGTGTCCAGTCTATAGGATACATGAATTTCTAGAATGGCTTGCTTACTAACCTTTGGGAATACGAAGTTTTCATCTGACGTAGAAGATGAAAACTGTTCAACTTGCTGATGTGTCAAGTTTTCGATTTCTCAGGTTTGTATCCATATTATGATGTACGTTTCAGGAATGCAGACAACTTTGCATAATTGCTCACATTAATATTTTGTTTTACGTGTATTTTTATCCATAGCATATAACAAATTACTCACAAAGATGAGAGTCTAATTTTTACAGAGAGTTTTTGGAAATATGCGAGGAAATATGCAAGTTAAATATACTCTTCGATTTCCATTTTATTTTCGTTCGCATACATATTCAATGAAAAATTTTGATGCAAGCAGAAATTGTTTTAATAATCCTGATTGCCACCGATTGCAACAAAATTCGAAAATGACAGTTGACAGTTCCTACGATTGCCAGGCAGGACTGGACTCAAATGACTGAAATCGTGTTTCAAAAACTGTGTTGCCATAGTGACGTGTTTATTTTTTTGATCGCAGATTGTCAATATGTGAGTAATCGATCATTTAGCGTGGTACATATATCCGTACGCTAAATGCCACTTCAGTTATACGAGTAAAAAAAACAATTTCATAATGTCAGTTAGTCGCGACAGTTAATACGCTCTATACGAAGCTCCACTTTTTGTTCAAAATATGAAAGCACCGCGTCGAAAATTATGACCTAATTCAGTGTGTAATTCGATTAGAACCCTGAATAGATAATTGGTTATCCGATAGTGCTATCTAGGTTAAAAAGAAACCTTTGCACACGCTGATGAGTTTAGGAAATGGACGTTGTTATATTATGACTTTACCATTCACCGTTGAACCGTTCTATAAGCTGATGATCATGAAGATGGTTCATCCGACATACCTGGAACAAAAGAAAAATAAGTTAGTATTCTCACTGAATTCATTCATCATTCATGCTTTTTTTCAAAGAAAAATAAAGGACGTTGATGATAATGATAATAGTAATAATGAAGCTTTATTAACGGGATGGCTACAGACCGAGGGGTAAATCACGGGCTGAAATTGGGTACACTAGACTTCCTTTATTGAAAGAATTCCCGGAATTCCTGGGACTACCCAAGGAATTCCTAGGAATTCCCAAAGACTACCCGGAATTCCTGGGACTACCTAAAGACTACCCGGAATTCCTGGGACTTCCCAAGGAATTCCTAGGAATTCCCAAAGACTACCCGGAATTCCTGGGACTACCTAAAGACTACCCGGAATTCCTGGGACTTCCCAAGGAATTCCCAAAGACTTCCTGGAATTCCTGGGACTACCTGAGGAATTCCCAGAGACTACCCGGACTTCCCAAGGAATTCCGGGATTTCCTAAAGATTTATCATACATCCCAAGGAGTTTTCAAAATTTTGCGTAAAAATAGGAAGATTATGAATGAGTTCCATTCGTGAAATGCAAAAAAAGTCATTCGATAGGTAGGTTGAATTCAAACCCAAGGACGAAACTTGGGCAATGAAAAAACATGTTGGGATTAGTGATAAGAACTCGGATATGTATCATTAACACTACTGGGTGTTTATGAATTCAAGTGACAGAAGCCTATATAGCTTTCTTCCTATTTAAATAAAAAATTAGTAGGTATGTATACCATTTACAGATTTTGCAAAAAAGTTCCGGTACACATTGAAAAAAAATCTGGTTTTGCATCTCAATGTTATGAACAAAATTCTTTTGCCGATTTGAATGATAATTATTTCAACAGCTCATTGAAGTCTTCTTGAGATATCGTTCGGAACTCTTTAATTTGCCCAGTTATTCAAGAATTGTGTTTACGACAAGTGTTTCACTTTTGTTCAAGAAGAATACCATTAGTCGATTTTCCCAATTCATTTCGAATGAAACAGTTGAAAATACAGGGTGGGCCACCAGTAACGCCTCGGTCTCTAGAAGGCTAACCACTTATCTTCTTGGAATTCTTCCTCTCTAGGAAGTTGCATGTCAACATAGGCTACCATTTAAAATTATTTCGAAACATACAGGGTGTCCCCAAAAACCATAAAACACTGAAGTTAAACTTTTTTCTATCGAACACCCTATATATTATTTCATTTTGAGATTCTCCCTGGTGAGCTGATTTCAACAATCCATCATACTTGGGGTCTAGCAGTTATAATTACTGAAATATAGGGTGTGAAAGATCGAGATTTTCCAAGTTCAAGAATTTTTTGTGTCGAAACTATTCATAATTGGTCAAAACGGCTTACATGTCCCTATCTCAACTTTTGATTAACTATCTACTGATATTTAATTGGGACATATACCGGGTGATCAATAATCTGAATTCTGCACCACCCTGTATTTGTTTCAATTAAATGTCAGTAGATAGTTGATCAAAAGTTGAGATAGGAACATGTGAGCCGTTTTGACCAATTATGAATAGTTTAGACACAAAAAATTCTTGAACTTGAAAAATCTCGATTTCTCAAACCCTATATCTCAGTAATTATAACTGCTAGACCCCAAGTATGATGGATTGTTGAAATCAGCTCACCAGGGAGAATCTCAAAATGAAATAATATATAGGGTGTTCGATAGAAAAAAGTTTAACTTCAGTGTTTTATGGTTTTTGGGGACACCCTGTATGTTTCGAAATAATTTTAAATGGTAGCCTATGTTGACATGCAACTTCCTAGAGAGGAAGAATTCCAAGAAGATAAGTGGTTAGCCTTCTAGAGACCGAGGCGTTACTGGTGGCCCACCCTGTATAGTGAGACCAAGATAAGGTAATATAGGGATCTCGGGAACAGGAAAAGAAACGGATTCGGTTGAATGGGAAACAAGTTGCGCATTTTGATGATCATACCAACAGCTTTGGAAAATTTTCACAATTGTTTTTAGTTGTTTAGTTATACAGGGTGTTCCTCAAGTACGTGTAGAAAATTCAGGAACATGTTGCTGACGTCAAAATAAGAAGAACAGTTCGTATAAATATATGTCCGAAAGTTATTTGTTTCTGAGATACAGAGTGTCAAAGTTGAATTCTTATTTTTGTTTTTTGTTAATAAATTCCAAAATAATTGTGATAATCTAATGAAGTTTGGTAGTTTGTCTCTTTCGTGGGGGTGGCGCAACCTACATGTCTTTTGAATTTTTGAAAAGTCATAACTTTTCTGTTCGTACCTGTATCACGTTTTATAGTAAGAAAATAGATTTCTAGGACATTTTTGTGTAAAAAGTATATTCTTGGTAGAGGTCGATGCGAGCAACTGTTTTCGAGATATTGGGATTTGAAACAATCGATGCATTTGAATTATTTTCATTGGGCTCGTAAGTCGACTCTAAGCAGTTAGAAAAGATACGTCAGTGCATTTTTCTTCTTTCATTCAATATTCTCCTCCATTCAACAATTCAACATTGGAATGTAGCCAAATGATGATTCTTACTTCTTTGTATCTATGTTTTTGGCCATTTTGAACAATTACTTTAATCAATTCCCTCAACTAACTGTTTTAGTATTTATTTGGTCTTAATTACAGTTATTATTATCAGTATTGTATTTTAATTACATCCGATTCCTATTTTAAAATGGAATAAAAAATAATAATTTTCCCTACCTACTTGATAAATCAATTTTGAATTCCTACTTCTTCGTCATTCCAAATTACTTGCATCGATTATTGAAAATCCCAATAACTCGAAAACTGTTGCTCGCAGAAGAATATGTCTTTTACACGAACGTGTTCCAGGAAACTATTTTCCTACTATAGAACGTGATACAGGTACGCACAAAAAAGTTGTGACTTTTCAAAAGACTCAAAAGACATGTAGGTGCCGCCACCCTCGCGAAAGAGATGAACTAACATAAAATTTGATATTGTCATCGAAAAATACCCCGAAATACCTAAATTCATTTGAATATCACAATTATTTTGAAATTTATTAACAAAAAACAAAAATAAGAATTCAACTTTGACACTCTGTATCTCAGAAACGCATAACTTTCGGACATATATTTATACGAACTTTTCTTCTTATTCTGACGTCAGCAACATGCTCCTGGATTTTCTACACGTACTTAAGAAACACCTTGTATGAAGAAAGTGAATTTTTGGAATATCTATTTGTTTTTCTACGTTATCATTAGGTATACCTATAGAAAACTCTAAAAATACTTTTACATGGCATCTCTTGATGAGATTAACGTGGTGATATTGATTTCTCCACGCGACGTTTCATATTCGTAGAGAAATCAACAACTTTTTTTTCAAATACGGCCCTGATTATCTGTTCACAGATTTCGAAAGTTTTTTTTTATTCTGAGTTCAACCATGGGGAATTATTAACAATTTTGTAAATTTTCGAAATCCATTGGTATGACCAGGTATGACCCTTGGAATGCGTAATTTTTTTCTCATTTAACCGAATTCGTATCTCATACCGTTTCCGAGATCCCTCGCGAGACCCTCATGCTGCGCACCCTCGTGCGCAACTGTTCAACTTTTTTGTTAATTTACCAATATCTATCGAGAAAAAATTGTTGAGAGATTGACAATGGCAAAGATTTGTTATAATTATTCAAAATGGAAGTAAGAGGAAAAATTCGATAGATCAGACTACTAAGTTTATGTAAAAAAACAATTAGAAGAGTTGAAATAATTTACTAGGTATTTGAAATGAACATTCTCAGATATATTTATGAACACAAAAAATGGATATATATATAAAGAAATACATTGAGAATTCGCATTCTCCATGTGATAAAAATATCAATTCAGAATTACTTTCCACGTCCTGTATGATGAATGTCAATTCATCATACATTCAAAAATTACTAGGTATTATTTCTCGTGCACAAAACGTCAACCTTCTGTATAAAATTGTCAATCAATGAAAATGATCGATCTATCATTGTACAAAAATATAAGGCAATGAAGCGAAGGTTGAAATAAAGTAAATGATGATATTTCTCCAATACCTACCTGTATCATTGTATACATCTTTGAATAGAAGAATATTGTATTTTTTTAGCTTTTGTGCAAAAAAACTTCAAAATGTTTCTCGAGGTGTTTCTCTATGCCACATGTCTGTAGCAATAAAAGTTTTGGCCCCTATATCACTGTACCTTCTAGATGTTTATTTACTGAAAAAATTGAATTCTACGCCTAGCATGGAATGATATTCATCATAATTTCGATCATTATCATGATATGGGTTTTATTGCTTGATAAAGCTATGTCAACGTATAGGTACAAAATTCTCCAGAGCCGTTTAGCGCCCAAACTGAGCAATTTTATACTTAGGTAGGTAGATTTGATATAATTCAATTGTTGTAGTCTGAGGAATATGTGGTATTTTTTGTATAGACCTTTTAGGCACACTCTGTATGGTATTTCGAAGTGTTCAATGAAATCGATTAACATTTACACTTTGTGTCGGCCCCATATTGGATTTCAAGTAGTGTCATATGGTTTTTGTATTCTACTTGTCATTCTCTCTTATTTGGTACCCATGTCGAGGGAATTGTAAACGAAGTCAGTTATGTACCAAACAAATGCGAAAAGTAGTACTTTACCGCACGCGACGGCTATTGCATGAACGACGCGGGGCGGAGTTCGGGCAAGCCGTCAATTGTGGAAAAGACATTTGCCGCGAGAAGGGTAAGGTATAATGTAAATCCACGAGTGTTTTTGTCCATATTATTATTATTTGAGAAAAAAAAAGTTTTTAATAAACAAGATTTTATAACAATGCTACAAAATGACAAAATAGTTACATAGATCATTTAGTTAGTCATAAATATCCCCATTTCCAATAATACAAAAATCGTGGCGAAAAGTAACTTTTCAGCACTAGTGGGGTAAAGTAACTTTTCCGCACGCTCGTATAAAAAGGAAATTTTTTGTCGGCGGCCATATTGGATTTCAAGCTTTGTTATAAATTGTATTCTACTTTATAATAACCGTATTGAATCTGATAATACCCATATTGACCAGACCCAAAGATATGTGTAAAATTTCAGCTTGATTGGATATCGGGAAGTCGTCGAAAAATGGATCGCCAGACAGAACTCAAAATGTTCAATAAAAAAGAAATTTGTCTCGATCTTCTCATCTTTCCGAATAATTAACAGGATTCCAACGGGAAACCTTGAAGAGAATGAAAATTCGACTGACTAACATATTATGATATTCTAAGTGGGACAAGGTACTCTCGGTGCTCGCGGTACCTCTCCGTCAAAAAAAATCAACAAAGTAGGTCTTGAAGCAAAATACTGTGCAGTCCATATGTTTTCTTTGCGCAAAATTTATTTTCATATCTGAACATCGTTGAGAAATTTGACTTCAATTTTCTAAAAATTGCTGGGTTATTCACAAAGAATACCCAAAGAATTCCCGAACTTCCCAAAGAATTCCTCGGACTTCCCAAAGAATACCCGGACTTCCTCAGGAATTCCCGGACTTCCCAAGGAATTCCTGGACTTCCCAAGGAATTCCCGGACTTCCCAAGGATTTCCCAAAGAATTCCCGGACTTCCCAAAGAATTCCCAGACTACCCAAGGAATTCCCGTCTAAGGTACACCGGACTTCCCATGTGATTTACCCCTCACTACAGACTCATAATGTGCAACACTAATAGCTGATAGGTACTCAAACTCCACCAAATTAGGTCAGAGAATATAATACAATATGATGATACAAAATAGTATAATATAATCAGAAATTATAATAGGCATCGCTACTTTTTCTTCGCTACTTTTTCTTCCGTTACGGCAGACAGAAAAAGCGAATTCCCAACCTTCAACGACGTTAGTAATGACTAGGGTCCCTTGATGGAAATTGACGTTAAAGTCATCTAACAGGGTACGGACAGATCATAGCTGCATTCTTTTTTAATGATCTAGAGACTTTAGTTTTGTCTACTGGCATCCCTGACATTGCTGTCACGTCACATCCATGGGCGCTACTGAAAATCATTCTAAATTTTAATAATAGGAATAGGTATGTACAGGGTACCTATATACTTGTTGAGGAATATCATATGGCGAACGAATTCAAAATTGGAAGATATCTGGGGTTTTCCGGGGTTGGAGATAATGATTGTTTCGTCAAACTTGGAAAATTCAAGATGACGGATCCAATATATAGCGAAAGACTAATTATGATCTGATTCTATTTAAGATTAAGATCTGAGGGTTTTCGGGGTCGAACTTTGTGATTTATTTGTCAAGATTGGGAAATTCAGGATAGCGGATCCAATAAAAATCAGAATTGGTATCTGATGGGGATTTCCGGGGTCGGAGATTATAATTATTTCGTCAGAATTGGGATATTCAAGATGGCGGATCCAATATGGTGGACGAGTTTTGTGATGAAGGTCCGATTCTATCTAAAATTGGTATCTGGGGGTATTCGGGGTAGGAGATAATGAATTCATCGTGAAAATTGGAAAATTCAAGATGACGGATCCAATATGGCGAAAGACATTAGTTTATATAATAATTATTACTCTACCACAAATAGAAAATATGTAGGATGCAAGAGTGAAAATAAAGTGCCTATGAGTTATACTGCGCATACCTACTTATTTGTTACTTTCAACAATAAATTATTCGTAAATGACGTTTTATTAAAAGGGAGACGGAAAAATGAGGTGAAGTAAATTCTATTCTTTATTTTCCTACATATTTTACGTTTTTCTTTTAATCAGCCTACTTCTCGTCCTAAACGAAGTTTTATACCTAACTCCATAAATTCTTCTCTGAGTTGGATTTCCGAAAATATATTCAGCACACATGACATGAGTACCTACCGTAGTTTAGATACCCACATCGAGTTTTCCACCATTTCTCAATCATAAGGCTCTGCTCATTCAGCTCATAGATAAACTACTGCTCAGCTTGAAATCAGAATTCATTCAGTCAATTCAGTCATCCCTGGTATACAGTCTAAGAACAGTCTCTTTTGGTGAAATACATTATAAGCTTTCAGTACAATTTATATGTTATGCTGGAGTAGTAAACTCTAAAACTAGAGGATTGGTCATCTATATCTTGGTATAGTTGAATGAGGAATTCCATATGGGAATTATGTATGATACGCCAGTGACCTCAATATAACCTAAAAAACAACGAATGTCAAGAATCTAGTGTTTATCCCCAGAATTGAATAAGGATGGAACTATATAACTGTTTCACAAACGCTTTAGAGTGAGAGGAGACGAGGATCTGTCCGTACCCTGTTAAGATGACTTTAACGTCAATTTCCATCAAGGGACCCTAGTAATGACAACATTACATATATGGTTGAAAATAATGTCACGAAAGGATATTTTCTAAATTATTCTCAAATATTACTACTACTATTATTATTATTTCACTGTTCTAATTCATTTTGTTATATTTCTCAGCAATTCAACTGTCCTCATTCGTGACGAAACATTTTTTAATAAAATAAACATTTGAGGTGATCGATCGGAATCCACGTACCAAGAGGGATTTGACTTTTGGTCCGAATAGCGGACGGTTGCTTGTGGCAACGGGGATGTCCCAATTGGGACATCCCTAAGTTTTTGTGTTAGATTATTGTAAGTACCATTTTTATTATTCATTAAATCTTCACCCTATAATGCCTCTTCAAGGAATGTCAAAATTGTAATTTATCATTAATAAATCCGTATTTGTTTTCGTTCTTCAAACTCAAGTCCTTTTTATTGAGTATCAACCCTCAGCAAATCTCAACTAGCAAAGGCAATAAGTCACATTCGTGACATATGGTGGAGGCGCCGTGTTTCGTTCCCGAGGTTGGTTCTTCATAACCAGCCTCAACATTTTTTATATTATTGTATTGATTATTCATTTGAACCTGATATCGGTTATTGCAACGGTTGAATCGAATCTGGCTATTTGGTTACTATGATTTTTCGACTTTTATGACATGGACATTTGAATTTCCAACTAGAAAAGAGAAAGACAAATTGACAATCGTTCATTTCTGCATCTGGCCATCATTGAATCATCCACTATTTCTCGTGAGAAACATCTAATTAGAGGTAACTATTCAATTATTGAGAATATTTTCGATTTATAGAAATTATTATTTTTATGGAATTTGGTCCATATTCAGGGAAATTAATTTGTGAACTTTCATCATCTTGAGGTTACGTTATTATAACATGTTTTCTATTTTTCCTATGTTATAGTTCTGCCAGACTGTTACTTTTATTGTACTGTTATTTTACTTTTACTTTTGCTTTTTATTTTATCTTCAACTTTTTGGATTTGGAAGATTATGTATAACTATTTTGCTGATAAATGCTTTTTTATGGACTCGAAAGAATAAGCATTTCTGATGATTTGAGGAAACAATCTTCATGGAAAGATTGTCCTGGCTTTTAGAGCCGATTTATTGTTCCTGTTAACGCTGGAAAGCTATTGATTTAAATTTCAAGAAGATAGACATAATTTCCAACTTGTTGTCATAAATTCAACGTACTGGCTGGACTAAGCATACTTATAGGTCACCTGACGTCTCACCAGACTCGTATGCTCATGAAATCTGAAACCAGGAGCCCAAAATGATGAAATTGACCAGGATATAATTTGAAAGCTGGAAATATCGATAAGCTCTGGTCTAACTACATTTTCTGGCTTATTCACAGTCTTGCTGACATATAAGGTATTCTCTGCATATTATAAAGAACTCACTGATCATTGAAACATTTATTATCAAATCCTTTATGATCTAAAATCAAGTACAATTTAGAATCTAGTACAATTATAAAATCATCATTCGATATTCCTAAATCTGTGAAGGTGTAATGCATCATATCTGGGGAATATTCCATCGATTCCATTGATTAGATTTATTCAAAGCTGATGATTATTGTGTCAAGTTTCACTGATAGAGGAACGTTTATTTAACACCCCGTATAATAAATATGCACACCTAGTTGCATTTAGTCGAATTTATTTGTGACACATATTACAAATGTTTGTGATGCAGATTTAATACTCCTCGAATACCCATTTTAGTCAGTAAGTGAACCTAAATTCTATTTGTTTGATTTGTTTTCCTATCCTTCAGCACAGACAATTTCTTTCTACAGGGATTGGCTTAAGAAAGAGGTTTGTTGAACTTTATTTTCTGTAGATGGCGTCCAAATAAAATATTATCTGGTGGAACTATCTTTCTTATGCTAATTGCTATATTTTTGACAAAGTTACGTAAGTAAATGAACCACGACCTATTTGCCCCGACTATATGAGCTGACCGTTCGCACAGTGTAACCCGGAATTTCTGAATTTCTCACGTATAAGGGTTATATAATCTATTGTTGTATATAGGAATTATACTTTCTTGTCATATGGAAGAGCTTTGTTGGCATCCCAATATAAAAAAAATCATGGAAAAATTTTCAGACCTCACTTTACAACGATAAATTCACTTCCAGATTGTCAATGTGGTTTCAGACCGGAAGAGATACTAACAACATCTTTAGCAATAGTCAGTAGTGATATTATAACAGCTCATGGTCAAGGTTTATGTAGTGGTTTGGTATTATTTGATTTTTAAGAGCTCCATATGGTTGAATCTGCTGCTGTTCCGCATTGAATCAGGAATTTATTTTTATCTGTGAGTTTGACCGATAATGATATGAATAGTTTCGACACAAAAAAATCCATATATCTCTGTAATCATTCCCGTTAGACCCCAAATGTGATGCATCGATGAAATCAGCTCTTCAGGGAGAATATAAAGATGTAAATGAATACAGGGTGTTCCGTTTGAAAATCGAATGTTGATACTCGTTATGCTTCAAAGTTTCAACTTTGGGATATGATAGTTACAGAAAAACGTGTCTCCCCGCCAAATCAAAATCGACCTGTCCGAGCGCTTTTCAATTTTTTCAACGACTTCGGAGATAAGGGGGGTGACAAGTTTCAGCAGGGACACACTGTATAATAATTATGTCTCTCATTTTGATATCATTCATGAACGCGAATGGTCGATGTAAATTTTAACTATTAGGCATTTGTTCATTATATCTATAGGCTACTGAATGAAACCGGACCCATTATCCTTTGATATTTTTTATTATTGTTCAATTATTATATCAAAGCCAGAAATTTACGTTATGCTAGCGCAGTTAGTCGTAACCTCGATTGTAACGTATGTTTGCCTGTGTCGCCAGTCAAAAGTAGAACTTTTCATTAGAGCCTCGCCATAGCACCACTATACGGGAAAAATTTGCCAGGGCGGCTAGTGAAGAGCGTATAATAGTATATTATTCAACAAGCGCATAATGATGGATTTCACCCACGAAAATGAAAGTTGCAGGACGAGTCGAAGGCGAGTGCTGTAATCATCTGAGTGGGTAATAGTCATTATGTGCGAGTAGAATATTATACTTTACCTACAACTATCCAAAATATCGAAGCAACACTGGGAGTTCAGAAATATATCTTTGGAAATAAAGAAGGTTATTATATTGCAAAATCATTAAATTTGATTTGGAAAACTCATTGATTCCATCGAAAACTTATTGACAGAAATTTCAATCAACGAACAGCTTATAACTTATTTCAATAATTTTGATTGTGAAAATATGATAAGCATACTGTTGGATCTAACTTTTATTAACAAAAGTCGTGCAATCACATTACAGTCAATCTTACCAGGTAATGTATGCCTTTTCAGTTGTAAACTGAACCATACTTTTGCAGATTATTCATTAACTTGCTTCTGCTGTAGCATTCTCCCACCGCGATGATTAATTGCAGTACCCTGTCTCTAGATGCTGGTTATCAACAATGATATCCATGGTTCTGATTGGTCTGTACTGATCTATTCGAATTGCCCGCACATAAGTGTGAGCCAATCTGCAACTGTCAAGTGTCAAGTCCTATTTTATGGTTATGGTTATGGTTACTCATGATATTGATGAAATGAACCTCTGGTGCGCTCACTCTTCATTTGTTTCGTCAGACTGGTTCTTGATATAAACAATTGAATTTCAGACGATGACGTGGGGTTCACATATCGAATGTTAGATGGTGTGATTCTTAGAACTTATGATCAACATCAGTTCTACCAACCTTGATGCGGCTAAATCGCAAAATGTATTCCCTATCTTCATTGGTCACAATTCGATCACAATTGTCACATTGATTGGTGCGCTCACTCTTCATTTGTTTCGTCAGACTGGTTCTTGATATAAACAATTGAATTTCAGACGATGACGTGGGGTTCACATATCGAATGTTAGATGGCGTGATTCTTAGAACTTATGATCAACATCAGTTCTACCAACCTTGATGCGGCTAAATCGCAAAATGTATTCCCTATCTTCATTGGTCACAATTCGATCACAATTGTCACATTGATGCCTGTAATTTTGGTACGGCACCAGACTAAATTTAGCGACATTCACCCACGCCATGTTATATTCATCGAAGTAGGCGAAAATCAAGGAATTGTAAAACAGGAAAGGATTGAAGTGCGTACACCAGAGGTTTATTTCATCAATCTCATGATGGTACTCACTGTTGAGAATGAAAAATAGTGAATTCTCATTTTTCCGTGTATTTTTAGAATTGATTAAAACTAGGAGAACCATGTAAGGTCAGTCTTTTGATTAAGAATTGTTTCAAATAGGAGAGTACAAATGAATGTAAAATAGAAATAATACTAAATTATACACGTTTTATAAGACATATTGTTGCTTCACTCGTCGTACTCACAAATAATGCGTGTGACAAAATAGTGTCTTATAAAACTTGGTTAATAATATACTATTGTTAATCTTTGGTAGCAGTCCATATTGCTCAAAGTGGAGTGACATTTTTCAAGGAAGGAATGCTCGGAGTCATCTCTACAAATTTTAATGGTGTTGTAACACAATCGTAAGGGACATGTTTCGGTCTTATAAAAGACCATCTTCAGCCTAATTGAAAGTTCTACAATACAAAAAGGTTGTTGTGAAAAAATTACCTAATTTGTGCTTAACTCACTTGGAGATGGAAAATATTGTTGCTACTAGTTGTGGAATTGTTCAATTGTTCTCAATGCCAATAGTCCCCGTGCCCAGAGAGCGCATACCATTATTTCATTTCATATACCAGAATGGAATATGAAGTGTAATTGCCAGAATGTATGTTTTGACAACACCATAAATCAACGGGGACCCCTTTTTTAAAAAACCTCTTAATTTATGGTGTTGTCAAAACAAAGCTTTTGGCAGTTACCCTCATATACCATTTTGGTATATGAAATTTCAATGAAAATTTCACACCAAAAATTTTCGATCAATTTGAAGCCTGTATTTCGTATCGTCACCATAGCAACTGAGCAAATTTCTTGGAAATATTTTCCTCCTTGAGGGAGCATGAAATTACACTAGACATTTTTTTACGTTTATAGGTTAAATTACATTTACATTCAACTTCAGATTATTTCGAGTTCATTCTATAAGTCAATAGATAAGAATCATTCATCAACAGTTTACCATATATTATGTAGGTATGCTTGCAATATAATATTTCAGTGTGGAATTTTTTTACCGAATACCACTTTAGCTTCAATTAATATCCGGGAATTTTTTCTCGAACACGAATATTATTCGTGTTCTCTAAAAAATTTCCGGAAATAATTGAAGTTCTCGTGATATTATAAGTGAATATTTCACACCAAACATTTTCGATCAATTTAAAGTCTGTATTTCTTAACGTTATCATAGCAACTAAACAAATTTCTTGGAAATTTGTTCCTGCTCCTTCGGGGATGGGCATGAAATTACACTGGAAATTTTTTGACCCTCATATAATAATAATAATAATAATAATAATAATAATAATAATAATAATAATAATAATAATAATAATAATAATAATAATATTTATTCGTATTAGCATACAGCAGCCATCCAAAAATAAATATACACGTCAGTTATAAAAAGTATTTTGAAAAAGTATGCAGCATAGGCCAAGACATTCAAAATTATGATTTACATTTAAGATAATGAGAATGAGTGTGAATTTTTTTTAACAAATACCACTTCAGCTTCAATTAATATTCGGGAATAATTGAAGCTCTCGTGATTATCATAAGTTCAAACAATGGTTTATGCGCTCTGGGCACGAGGCCCTTCATTTATTGAGAACCCATTTTTTCATTCATTTTTTGATTTTTCGACTATGGGCTTTGACAACAATTCCACAACTAGTAGCATCAATATTTTTCAACTCCATGTAAGTCGAGCACAAATTAGGTAATTCTTTCACATCAAGATTTTTGTATTGTAGAACTTTCAGTTATGCTGAAGATGGTCTTTTATAAGACCGAAACATGTCCCTTATGATTATGTAACAACACCATTGAAATTTGTGGAGATGACTTCGAGCATTCCTTCCTTCCTTTGATTTATACTATTGTAGTTGTAGTAAAGCTCTAAGGTAGGATACAGAAATCGCGACACACACTACCCAGATAGCACAAGACGTCTTTAAGATGTCTGAATTATATCCTATCTTAGTCTGTACGTCTTACTCCCTGAATAAGACGTCTACAAGATGTCATCATTCAGACGTTTTAAAGATATCTGATTCTCACGTCCTGAATACGTCTTAAAGACATCGTAATAATACAAATGAGCAATAATGATATTTGGTATATTATAATAAGTATTAATCATAATAATTTTTAGTGTGTCATATCTGAACGTTCTCCACTCTCAGAATTCCTGAATTCCACACTATGGTTCTATTCTCATAATATGCGTTGAACTTTTAATACAAAATATAGGTATGATCATATTGATTCAGGCTAATAGAATATTTTCAATTTCATAATTTTTATAACTTCACCGTAATACAAAGGGGTTATAGATTGTTCAGAGCAGAGATTAGTCAACCGTGGTTGACTAATCTCTGGTTCAGAGTGAGTTATTTTATAAATCGGGTGGGATGATTTGAAAATACCGCCATGTCAAACGAATGAGAGATCGTTGCGCCAGAGCCAGAACGGCGAATGCCAGTACTATTTGATTGTTTACATTTTACATTGTTTGGTTTTGGTGATGGTGTTTATTGAGAGGTGTGTTTATGTTAATTTCGTTTTGAGTTCTCAATCAATCTCAGCTTTGATATTTGTGTATTTTTTGAATCCGTGTTTTTCCAGTGGTTCATTGTGTTTTGATTGGGGACAATAATATCTCTGATGTTTAACAGTAGAACACCTACCTACCTCTAGTTGGAATGTTGAACCTAGAACCTATACCAACATAATGATAACCTGTAAGTTTTTATCATTATTGAACAAGAATTCTTATGATTTGGCCATTTAGCCTGTGCATTTTAATCTGTCTACACTTTTTCAGTGATTCAGTGTCTCCAAAATGAGGCTGAGCTCATAAATGCATGCCACCTGGTTTTGGCTGGTCAAATGGATGCAAATGATTGCATTGAAGTATAATAAGTATTATGCCTTATTATGTTTACAGTCCACTGTGTGTGTCAGGTAAGAAGAACTCTCCCTAATAATGATATTGGTAAACTCCTGAAACTCAACTCTATATCATTGTTTTCAGGAAGAATGTGGGATCTTCCAGAGATATGTATATGCTTGATGGTTGACACAAAAAGCAATCAACAGAGGGACTAATACAATCAGTATTCCTGTAGATGAGGTGCCCTGTTTTAAGAAAAAAATGAAGAGACCAGTTATATGAAACATAATGAATATTCTCAATTTTCCTATCACAAACAGGGTGGACGAGCAACTTCTTTTCTGGAAATGTCAAACCTGTCCTTGGTAGTTGTACTTTTCAAATAAATGTAACAAAGATCAACTATTTTTTTGTGTTGTATGTACCTACATGTTTGCTGGAACCCTGAAATCCATTCAGAAATGAGGTCTTTCTCATGTCTTTTCTATGCCTTTATAAGACTCAGAAGAGACATTATAAAGATATCTTAAAGACGTCGTGATTTTTAACATCCGGCCTATAGAAGACGTCTTTCAGACGTCTCTAAGGCGTCCATAGACGTCTTAAAGACGTTGTGAACGTCTGAAAACGATGTCTTTAGGATGTCTTAAAGATGTCTTTGTGCTATCTGGGTATATGGCGCTGCCATCTATAGTCAACACGTACAGACCCTTACGTCTATACGCTACAGAGTGGTACTACAAGTAAACCACTCTGCTGACAGATGGCACTACCTGACATACCTACTTGAGTGGAATTTTTCCACCACCTATTCAATTGATAGATCTCATAACTATAAGAGATCTAGGATGAACAGAGTTGCCCCAATTGTCAGCAGGAGCGAGACAGTACTGTTTCGACCCACCAGGTCTCATCAGCTGACAATTGGGGCAACTCTGTTCATCCTAGACAAATTATAAAAGTACGAATTTATCAAAACACAGCTTCTCCGCAGTTGCAAAATTATGCATTGGGGAGAACATTTCAAGAATTGGGAAACCTATTTCCAATTATATGTCTGTGTGTAGTAAGAACTACTCAGAAACCGATTAAGAAAGTAATTTCATATCAAGAAAATATTTTTATGTTCAATCTATTTTTAATGCATTTTTTCATTCAAGGGAAATGGAATCCTAATGCAAAAGTTCATTTTGACAAAAGGCTTCAGAAAAGTACCTCGAAAATGGTTTTTCAGAGCGATTTAATGTGCGCAAGACGCGTTGAAAATGTTTTGTTGTGTCCATGAAAAAGCTTTAAAAAGAACTAGGGAGAAGGTAGTTTTGTGACATATCAAGGACATCTCGATAATTGCCGCCTGCGGCGGACATTGGCTGTTCTATAATAGTTCTATTCATGTGTGAATAGAACATCGCAGTGGAGGTTCAATGTCTCGAAATCTCGTACTTTTGACATCTCTGAGATGTTTTTGTGCTCGCTGGGGTTCTAATCCCTACTCCAGCTATTTTTTTTTTCGAAGTGATTGATCGAAAAAAATACTGTGGAGGCATTAACTGTGAGGCCGATAGTGATACGCTATTCCAATGATGTTTTTTCTCTCAGCCGGAAATATTCTGTTTATCGCGCCCAGCGAACAGAAAGCCATCAACATACCTTCGGTATGGTGCTATGGCAAGACTCTAGTGAACTTTCAGATAACGGCAATGCGGTGTTGCCAACAATCAATAAATTGATCGAACTCTCATTGAATAAGTTTTCTTTTACAATAAAAATCGAAAAAATAATCATAACAACATCGCACAATACTAATTGAACCAGTCGAACGATGAAAAATGAGTATATATTCTCACCCACTGAAAATCAACTGAAAAAAAAAAAAGAAATTGAATAGTATAAAACAATTTCCCCAGTTCTCAGTATTTTCTCATATATGCAAAGCAAAACCAAATGGTCAATCTCATTGGGAACTGAACAGGAGAATGAAAAAGCAGTGCAGGAATTCTTCGTGTCACCAATCAAGTGCGTACGCGGAAACAAAAACGCTGCATTGGGAACCCACCTTTATTCATCATTCAGTTTGATAGATTGCGTGCGGCGTTGAGATTGTTCTTTTCACGTGCGCAACTGCGTGATCTATGCACGCGATTGGACACTCACGATACGCAACACCAAGAAAACTACTAATATCCTACTATAATTATAAAATTTATGGACATGTGAAAAGAGAGGAGACAAAATTGTTTACATTTTGTCCCGATCCAACATCGTTTTCAGCATCAGAAAACGATTTTGACAATTTTCTGCAGATTGCCCTAAAACTACCGCCTGTGTTTGAAAACGAGGGAAACGGAAGTATTAATCATACATTAATTACATAATATTTATTTTTCATGTAGATATATTTATTAAGTATATTTGTTCCTCAATTGAAATATGTGAATTCTGCTATGAATTCAACTTGAATTATCCTAATTTCATCAGTATACTTGATATGAAATTATAATGGCAACGCAATGTTGACGTGTTTCCTACGAGTGACGCATATTATTTTCCTCACGTATTCACGTATGTCAAAAGTCGACGATACAGTGTTAATGATGTAATGAGTTTGTTATCATTTCAGGACTTTTTGTGTTTCATTTGTTTTTCAGTGGTTTTCTTGCTATGAAACTATAATATGAAGACAATAATAATTAAGAGTCTATTATAGTTCGCCAATGCGTGGATTGTGAAAGAGTTCACCATTCACCAACTCCCAAATTGGTATTTCGACGGTAAGTGTGAGGTTATGATACTTTCAACCCTTTCGGTCCGAACGGTAGATATCATTTTGTTCGTCTCAAGTAAGCAAAAATTATACTAATCCGATATTTAATGCATCGGAAAGGCGCGTGAACATTTTGCAAAATTGAAGGTTAATAGTGGAGAAGAAACAGCTGCATATGAGGCTCTGTATATTTCGTGAGATTTTTATGCTTTTTTGAGGAATATTTGTGATTGTTTTGTCACATGAACTTTGCGAAAAATGTATGGTTTTCAAGGTGAAGTAATAATAGTCGTTAGTAAATTTTTTTTACATAGGATTTTTTTTATCGCTTGGAGCGCACGAAAGAGAATCCCTATAGGTTTGTGATGCGAAAAATTTGGAAATAGTTACAAAAAACCATCATCTCTGGGCTCATGTTCATATGTGAACTTCTTTCACTATTTTTGTTCCTAGAGTCCGTGGTTGAAATCTCCCTATATTGTCACAACAAAAGAGTTGCGTTTCCACCATGTTACGATATAATCGGTGGTTATCCACCCATATCGATTTATAAGGGGTTTGCTTGGCTCAATATTCTGCGAGAGGTTAAATTCAAATAGGCACTAATAGTTTAGGGGTAACTGAAAGTACGAGACTACATTCAAACATAACAATATTTATTTGATGGCATGTCATAATGACAACGTTATGTCACTCAATTTTGATGACATAAGGAAGCTCATTATGGTACTAAGTACCATAATGAAATTCTATAAGGAAAACATGTAATGGTTTGATCAAAAAAGCTTATTCAAAATGCATAACTATGTACAAAACTATTTATTATAAATGGTAAAAGAACAATTACTACAATTTGTAATATTAATATAATGGCAAAGCACAGCTCACTCACCTACTGATATTTGAAACTACACAATACTTACTCCTTTAAAAATAGTTGTCATTGTGACATGTCGAAAATGCAGTTTTTAATTTTTCGAAAATGTATTGATATAAATGCCATCAGATAAAATTTTGTATGTAATACGAATCATAAACAATCATTATGCCACACGCCGTGTTATCGGACTCGGCTACGCCTCGCTAACATAACATTCACGACTTGTACTATAATGATCGTCTTTATGATCCTTATTACATAAATAACTATTATAATAGCATGAAACATTATGGGTAGCGATAACAATTATGAATAAACAACAATGAATATAAAGACCTAATAACAACTTACATTATAGATACCATAACGACGAGCTCTTGTCAAGTCAAGAGTAGCCCCAGACCAGACTAACTTCGGAACCCTCACATCCAATATTTATATACATCATTTTATTAGATTTGCACGTTTCTCATGAGAGTTCCTTGGTCAGTTTTCAAAGTTCAATGTCAATAGATGATTCGATTAATTTTATGTTTATAAAACCCTCATGGTTCCAAATTACTAATATACTGTATGTTCTACTCGTGACAATATAATTTCAGGACACCCTGTATATTGTCATAAAATAAATTGCCCACAAAGATGATAGCTTCATTTTCACACAATATGCTAGTATCTGAAACATTATCTTCGATTTTCAATGAAGAATTCTGATACAAACCGATATTGTTTGAATAAATTATGATTGTCAACGATTGGAAATAGCAGCAACATTCGAGAATAACAGTTGACTTTTCTATAATTGAGCTGCCGGACAAGACTCAAATGACTGAAGGTGTGTTTAAAAAACTCTGTTGCCATGGGAATGTGTTGAAGAAATTGTGTTGCCATGGTAACGTGTTTAACTTTTTGAATGAATCACAGATCGACTTTTTTTATTGATCACTATCAAACAGAATTCAATAAGTAAATGTATAAGTCACATATGCGGACGCAGCTCTTCGCCAGAAAACAGATAAGTGGATTCGTAATAGTTGCAGACAGGTTAATTTCAAGTTCAGAGGACGCCACTCAATTTCCGAAAAAATACTGGTAATTGGATAATAGCGAGGATAATAGACAAAACTAAATATCTGGAAAGATACGATGATTTCCAAAACAAAATCCTGAAATAGTAATAGGTAAATATCTTCTTAAATGGCAGTACTAGTACAAGTAAATGAATAAATCCATATCAAGTTTCAGACCTATTTATTACCATGCTCAACAACGTTCATGGAGACCAATGTAGAGACTATAAAATATGATAATACTGTTACGTTACTCGGATGCAGAAGCGAACACGACATGCACTATTTATTTTCGAACTGATTTATTCAAACTACAGAAACACTAATTTATATCGAACTTATAACTACTATTCATGTAAAACGATTTATATCACGCGGTATATAACTGTCTCTCTGACACTAGCTGCTTAACTGACTGATGGCAGTTGTCCGGCCGTTTATATACGAGATCCATTGGTAGGCTTTGGTTCGAGAACGTTCTCGAATGTTCTTCCGTCTCCTTCTTTTTGTTCTATATAGAAGCTTCTTAGAACAATACATCTCTCTCTAATTGTTCTATCGATTGTTTCCAGAACATTTCAGAATCTTCTGTCACGTTATTTGTCACCGCGGCATATATTGAGTGTTCGGAAATATGCTGGTGCATGTAGGAATCATTGGGAGGTTGGAGAACGATCTGGGATGCGTGTTACAGGATGATTGTTGTACTCCTGCCTTCCTGCTGATGTTTTTAGAGCCCCATAGAACGGCAAGGCTCTGGAATTCATTGCCTGTAGAAGTATTCCCAACAACATATAATCTCCGAAAGTTCAAAAAAAAAATCCAATACCTACCTCCTGTCCCTATCCTCCCTAGGAACGCACGATGTTCTTTGAACATTATGGGGATTCCCTTTCGTGCGCTCCAAGCGATAAAAAAAACACGACCATCAAATTCCATCAAGTATGGTGAAATATTAATATAAATATCATGTGTGCTTCCTTGGGGAGGCATGCTTCAGTATTCCAGGCAGAGGTGCATGCTATTGAGGCATGCCTGAGAGAGAATATTGTAAGAGGATACAGAGGTACACAAATCCTTATATGCTCAGATAGTTAGGCGGCCATTCAATCTTTAACATGCAATAAAATCAGATCAAAACTGGGATTGCCTTCAAAGCATGATGCTAACCCTGGCTAACCACAACAAGGTAACTCCTCAATGGGCGCCAGGGCATAAGGGAATTGAAGGCAATGAAGCAGCTGACGCTCTTGCCAGGCAAGGGTCTGCGGCGTTGTTTATGGGACCGGAACCTGTGTTCGGTATCCCCAAAACCTCAATACGCGGCTGGCTGGCAAGGTGGATGCAAGAAAGACATCAGGCATACTGGAACATTGTCCCAGGACAAAGACATAGTAATCTGAAGGTTGGAACACTGTCCAAAACAGTAACCAACGACATTCTGAGCCTAAACAGAAGTCAGATCAAACAAGTGACGGGACTAATAACCGGTCACTGTCCCTTGAGGAAACATATGCATCAAATGGGCATCTATACAGACGAACCCATATGCCGACTATGCAATGAGGAGGAGGAAACTGCCACCCATGTAATATTGGAGTGCGAAGCACTGGTAGGCTAAGCATATTAGGATTCTCAGAGGAAAGTTTTGCTATAGTTTTGATTTTCTCACCCCCTATGTTTTTTAGGTCGCTGATCATGAATTTGAAGTTTGCTGGCAAAATTTTGGCCCGGAACTTTGTTCTTTTGGCACTTTTTGCAAAAATTTTGGCAGTTTTTTTAGTTTTTGGCCTATATCTCAGAAAGAAACCGTTTTTTGAAAAGCGTGTCATATTCAATGTTAGAGTTGACAAAATTTCCTAAATTTTTTGTGGATTTCTTTTTTTTGTAAGACCAACCATTCGACCGCTAGAGCGCGCCAAAATAGACATATTCCCGAACCTAGACCTACATGAGTAATGAATATAGGGAGAGTAATTGAAATAATAGAACGAACGAATGAAATGCAGTCATTACTTACTAAAGAAGTTATCTACAGTGTACTGTCGAAAGTATTATAACATGTACTCATATCATTAAAATTATTAATATCGCCTCTGTCTTAAATTAGACTGCCATAATCACCTGGAACAAACGGACATATTATTTCTTGGATTTTTTTATAGACGGGGTGAGTATTATTTTGCACGTTTACTTCTGAGAATACTGTTGTACATACCTTCATTTTTCAAGGAAATTTCACATTCTCTTCAGTCTATTCATCTATTCTCCATATGTTTCCAGGTGGTGGAGGTCCGTAATGAACAGAATATATGGGTACATTCATCTTAGTACATACATATTATGCTCCAAGAGTGTGATTGTCGTTTTATAAGGAAGGAAATGCCACATACCTTCATCCTCCTTGTCCATACTCTTTTCGATGGTCTCAACTACCGGGGCGAAGGTGAAGCCCAGTTCGTCCTGTACTTCAACGTCGAATGGCCCGTCATTAAGGGGAATAGTGAGATCTGCCTCGATTGTCACATTGTTGCAGGACCCCTCACAGTCGATGCACAGATTTGTGCAATCGAGGCCTGCTTTTTTGCAACTACATTTCTTTGCCCACGTCTTGATGCATCTACATGACACCAGACGTAGTAGTTCGAGAGGAGCGGGGGCTTGTAGAGAATTGATCGGTTCCAGGCCATTTGTTGCTCGTTTCCAACCCCAATCTTCGGCATTCTTCTCAACTCCCAGCCATTGCTGCACTTGGAGATATACCCTAAAACTGTGCTGTGTGGCTGCAGCAGCTGATGGTGGTAGTGCAGCTATTTTTGATGAAGTCTTGAAAGCTGCCTTCGCATAATTAATATACCTCAAACGGTTTATCGACGGCTGAGTCCTTCCTGTGAAGCCGTACAGGTTGATCAGGAATCTCTTACCTGCTGCTGCAATGCTTTCTGGAGTTGCCTCAGGGTTTTTGAACACACTCACAACATCAGCAAGGGTGGGGTTTTTGGTGACAGTTTTCACGAACTTTCCTTGGTTGAAAGGTGCTGAAGTTGTATCACAACCACTCATTGCATGAAGAAACATGATGTATTCTCTTATGGTTTTGTTTGTCAGAGCATGCATAGGAGAGTAGGTGGTTGGAGGAACATTTCCCTTCCCTGGTTTCAGGAAGAATACGTTATCTCGTAGACAAAGACCCGTAAGGATGACCAACAGGTCGATGTCCTCTCCAACAACCACCACCTTAGTCTCAGTACGCTCAGCCAAAGACAAGGCTTCGTAGACAGGTCGACCAACAGGTCGATGTCCTCTCCAACAACCACCACCTCAGTCTCTGTACGTTCAGCCAAAGACAGGGCTTCGTTGACAGGTCGACCAACAGGTCGATGTCCTCTCCAACAACCACCACCTCAGTCTCAGTACGTTCAGCCAAAGACAAGGCTTCGTTGACAGGTCGACCAACAGGTCGATGTCCTCTCTAACAACCACCACCTCAGTCTCAGTACGTTCAGCCAAAGACAGGGCTTCGTTGACAATGACGGTATCGGCATCTTCTGTGGCCCGTCTCCATTGAGAATGTAACTTTCCTATGATCCTGGAAATCAATCTTCTTTTGTTGTTCGTATTGGATACGAATTTTTCTTTCTTTATGGTCGGTATCCTGTTCTCATCGAAGAGAATGTCTGCGGAAATCAATTTCATAGACCTCTTCAACCATTCAGCACTTTTTGTTCCACCTTTCGAACCTTCTGGATATCCATCGAATACAACTACTGTTTGTGTGTTACGACGTGGTCAACATACCAGTTACATATTGCAGAAAAGGATTGCTTCTCGGGCCAAAAAACTTGTTCCCTTTCTTGAACCATTTTCAGATAGGGAGAAGGAGTACGGACCCAGATCGTAGGACAAGAAAGATTCAGAACTTTAGATCATCATACATACAAAACACGAGTTCATTGAATCATTTATGACCAACAGTATCAGTGAATTTCACTAGATATGGGAATATGGCCTTTTTTGGCGCTCTCTAGCGGCAGAACAATTAGTCTTACAAAAAAATGTTATGCATAAAAAAATCAGGAAATTTCATCTCCTTTCATTTTATACAGAATGATCTTGTCGAAAAAATGCTTCCTTTCTGAGAAATAGGCCAAAAACTGAAAAAAGTGTCAAAATTTTGGCAAAAAGTGCCAAAAAAACAAAGTTCCGGGCCAAAATTTTGCCAGCAAACTTCAAATTCATGATCAGCATCCCGAAAAACATGGGTATAGAGAAAATCAAAACTATAGCAAAACTTTCCTCTGAACCCCCTTTATTTTCCTAATATGCTTAGCCTATGGCGCGTTGGAGATACAACCTTCTGGGAGCAGTAAACCCTCAAAAGGCTTTTCCAAAGAATGATTTGGTGAAGAGGCTGCTAAACCTTATCAAGGTAGCGAACCTGTTCACCTAAGTCAACAGCATGATCAGGAATACAGGCCCAAAGGCTGCAGTGTTTTGGGCTTCGAACCCTGACTGATCATTCTGCTATAAATCAATCAATCAATCAATCAAGGGTCTATCGACCTGTCAGAAAATATATAGGGTGTTCTATGGAAAAAATCAAAGTTAATGTCCTTTCCGGAAAAACGAATGATCCTGTATATGAAGCAAATTCACGAAATAAAAGTTTAAGTCGATTCAATCAACTTTTTAATCCAACAGTTTTTCACATCTCCGAAAACAAAACAGTTAAGGGGTATCCGTGCGCTTAATGCCATTTTGGTTATATGAGTACAAAAAAATATATAGGACCATCGAGAAAACGTATAAATAAGAGATGCAATAATATCGTTTCATATCACCGCATTCGTATTGAGAGGGTGTAGGTATTATATCGAACGCATGACCGCTATTATGTGAAAAAACTCCGAGTATGCATTCATGTGCCTGCACAGGCAGTGTGACCGACCTGTTACGCGCAAAGTTCACCAACAAATGGAGATATCCGACAAGATATACGCCCAACAGGGGCAACAGGGCCGCGATCGATAAGTCGGCATACGGCACACGACCTCGCAGGAAAGAGTAACAGGTGTTGTTGGGTCGCCTCGCCTCGTACTAGAGGCTTGTAGGTCGACGGGGTGGAGTTTCCAACATGGAGGTTTTTGTAAAAACTTCACAGACGATGACATTTCCACAAAATTTTCAAACACACAACATGTTTCGCTAACACAGTAGCTTCGTCAGGTGATATACAGTGTGTCCCACTTACCATGCTCACCATGGGTATCTTTTAAACGGTGAGAGATACGAGGTCGGTTAAATGACACCAAATGTGGACTTTGTCAAGGCCAACTATAATGTGAAAAAATATTTTGATAAAATGAATTCGTTTTTGTTTTGTACGCAAAAAACAGATTGTGATCATTTTCATGTCTACTCCGTAACTTCTTTATTTATGAAAATATTCAAATAGGAATTTCACATTCCCATGGCAGTTTTTCAGAGCGATTTCGAAAAAAATATGAAATTTATACCAACTCTTCTAGAATTTGAGATATCAGCACCAACTCTAGTTTTTCATATGTAGGTCATAGCTCACTATGACTTAGTTACAAATAACTTTTTTTTCTCTCACAGATGATATGTCGCAGTAATAGTTTTGTGTTGATAACAACGGAGTTATCGTCATTTATACAAAAACAAAAAATTATTTGGAAGCCGCCATATTGAATTCATGAATTTTAACAAAAAAATCATGATCTGCGACCTCAAAAACCCCTACTTACCAATTTTGAATGGAATCGGACCAAATCTTGCCCGCCATCTAGGAGCAGCCATTTTTTTTTAATTTCAACAAAAATTCCATAACTTCGAATAACTTGGAATTTGACAGGTGTTCGTAATTTCGATGACAATACATTATCAAGCAAATACATATCATTACCTACTGAGAAACAGAATATAGAATTTTTGAGTTTGTTGATTTCGAATGATTCAAAATAATTCGAGTTTCATTCCTAAATTTTTAACGTGTAGAATTTCGAAATTATCATCAAGACTATGGTTTTTTTCTAATATATGGATTGGCGAATGTTGAATTTATTTTCTTTTTCAAAAAATTCATCTTATGTTCATAAATGCGCTGATTAAACATACGACCTGTCTGATCGAGATATACCTTAGGACAAGATCCACAGTTGAGTTTGTATACCCCTGATGTTTCGAAGTTTTGTCTTTATTATTTTTGATACACCTTCCCAACGTTTAATTTGTTCTATATGCTACTTTTAAGTCATTTGCCATGGATTTACATCAAGTAACGGCCAAGTCAAAATATGGAAGTTGTTATCTCAATGTGAAGTTTGTAGAAATTAAATATACAGAGTGACCGATTTGAAAGCGGGCCACCCTCAGGAATATTTCATTTATGGAGCGATTTTCACGATTTTTTCTTTGAATTATTGAGGAGAAATGGTGTATTTTGGAGTTGAGCAGCGTCCATTTTTTTGAACCAAGGCCTACTAGATCACATTGAGAGGCTGAATGATCCAGAATCCATGTAAGCGATTTATTTAGGAAAAATCCACGTACACCACTGGAATCGGCGTTCTCTGAAATACCTTTCTACCGTCATCTGATATCGAAATGATATTCTCAAAGGAATGTAAAAACATTGTGGCTAATTGAACGGCTCCTGTGAAAATCACTATATCTTGAGCAGAATGACTAAAAAATATCACTTTCCTGTGTGGAAGTTTCCACTCGATTTCGAGATTTGATGACGAGATAAGAATTTCGCAATCCGATACCAATTTGATGGTAGATCTCAAAAACCTACTTGTGCTACCCCTCAGTATGAGCCAAATCTACGGCACAGCGATTTATTTGCTCCTATTATTCCGGAAATAATGTTCTGATAACATTCTTTCAATCTATATTTATATTTTTGCTTTTGGATGTATGATAAATTGACATTCATCATACAGGGCGTGGAAAGAAATTCTGAATTGAGACCTCGATTGAGACTCATCACGGATCTGCGATTAGAGGTCTATAAAAATTACAAGTTTCCATCGTTCAAGTTTGACCCCCTGATTGGGTATGAAAGTGTTGAAAACGAATATTCTCAGATAAATTATGAACATACAAAAATGGATATATATTTATATGAAGCAATACATTGAGAATTCGCATTCTCTATGTGATGTGATGTCATTTTGTTATAGTTTTACTCGGTTTTAGTTGTATTATAGAGAGATGAAAATTGTGTATATCATGAAGAATGGCTGAAAGAATAAGTGGACATCATTGGTACTGATGAGAATTCAGAAATCCGAAATGGTTTCATTGCAATAAAGTCATATAACCTGTGTGTGAGAGATAATATTTCCCATATCACTGATATGAATGATTATTTTTGGAAGTTTTCAAGCTCATCAAGATCAGAGTTTATGCCAATATACTTCTCGTATACATTCCAATTTTCATTTCAATGCTGAAAATATTGGTAAGTTATATTTCTATATCATTATACATCATATCATTCATCCGATTTGAAGGAGAATGTCAATTCTCAATTCCGGAGGATTTTATTTTTTATTTTTCATGTTCTCCTTTTGAATGTTCATCAGATATAATTCAATGTTCGACGTGGCAAATAACCAGGAAAGTAGTTGTTTTTGCAAATGCAAATGCAAATTCTCAATTTCAGGAGTATTTATATTTTATTTTCAAACTCTTATCGTATGTGTTCAATAGATATAATTCAATGTTCGTCGTGGCATATAGCCAGGAAAGTAGTGGATTTTTATTGAATAAACTGAAAAAGAGTAGATATTCCCATCACATAGAGAATGCGAATTCCCTATGTATTGCTTCATATAAATATATATCCATTTTTGTATGTTCATAATTTATCTGAGAATATTCCTTTTCAACACTATATTTATATCCCTGAAATGATACTCACATCCATTATATCTCCACACCATTTTGAAAGTAATCACTACTCCTTGCCTTACAGACACTGGCTCACTCCATGGATCTTTTGCCGAATATGGAGGCAACAGAGTTGGGACATTCTTGTATATTTTTGAAGAACGGTTCAGTATCCATTAGAAAAAAAAATAAATATTCAGGAATGATATCACAAGATATTTTGAATTATTTTTGAATAACGGGAAATTGAGATGTCACTTTTGGATGCGCACTCCTTATTTCATTTAAGATCATTTATCAGCATTTCTTAAGTTGGCAGTTGGTCATCTTCTTAAATCTTGAATGTTAAACCATAAGTCTTGAATTGTTTTATAACATAACCCATGATATTTTCATGTACCATCTGTCATAAGTGAAAAGCCTTAAATCTTAGGTGATGAATCTCAAGTCTTGAGGTTCTTGGACTGATAATGGATATTGACTTCAAGTTTACGAGCCAGGTAAATAATTTAGTAAAAAAGTCATATCTGTCAGTAAAACTCCTTTTTGTAAATTAAAATATTTTGAATTTTTCCCTAAGAAAGAAACTTTGTGAAACTATCGTCTTGCCATTTCTTCAGTATTGTCTTATAATTTTTTATCCTTATCTAGACTCAGTTACTAAAACAAGATTGCAAAAAATACAAAATACCTGTTGTCGTTTCATCTATGGTCTCAGAAGATTTGATCATATCAGTCACTGTTCTCGTGCACTCAGATGGCTAAATATTGAGTTTTTGTGGAAATATCATCGTCTTATTTTTGTTCATCGTTTGCTGATTACGTCAATTCCAATCTATTTAAGAAACAAATTAATATTTCGTAACCAACAACATAATGTGAATGTAAGAGTTAACAACACATTGGATATACCACGCCATTCGACAGATTTGTACCAGAAATCTTGTTCTTATAATGCTGTGAAATTGTACAATTCACTTGATTCCTCTTTCAAAATTAATGTTATTCATTCCTTCTAGAAACGCATTAAATTACATTCATTGCTCGAACAAAATGCCATTTAAAATTAAACCATATTTATTTACATTCATTCATTATAGAAAAATTGAATAATTGCAAGTCATCTGCACTTAGTGATTAAAGTATGTTAAGTTTATGTATTATGTATTATAAATGTGCAGGGTTAGGTGTAAGAGTAGCCATGATGGCTAAACTTCGCTCTGCCAAATGTTTGTATAAACATTAAATCAAATAAAGACGTTTATTATTATTATTATTATTATTAAAGTTTCTTATAAAGGGGCCCTCACATATTTATTGAAGTTGATTCTTTCGGTTGCAGAAAGAATACCATGTCTTATTCGGATCAAAAGTGACTTTGTTCAACTCGCAAATTTTGCTTTCGCTCGGCTTTGCTAGATGCCTCGCCTAGCAAATGCAAAATTCCCTTGTCAAACAAAGTGTCACTTTTGATCCTAATAAAACAATCTACTATTGTGAGGCTGTTTCTTTTCTACTTTCAAAAATAAAAGAGTTATAGGGGTGAAACTTTATAACACGTCACCCTGTGTATCTCAGGTCGAAGTTGCATGTGCTTGTTCTCACAAACCTTCCCATACAAAATCTACCGCCTCGTATGAAAAATCGACAGGAACGGGACACAACGCAGCAATTTCTCGTATATTTCGGAACATTTGGAATCTTTCGAAATAGATTGTGCTGGCTACGCGTGGGTGATTGCTGCATTATATCTGCAACAGAACGACTCGTAAAATAAATCTACGGCTTTGACAAATTTATCACCGAAGGAATAGAAAATAACATTCATCTCGAAATATACTAGCTGTTAGGTATAGCGATGATGCATATATTCAGGAACTTTTCAATGCATTGATTAATGAACGTGCTATTGTTTTCATAGTTCCGTATTTCATCAGTAAACAAGGTGTCACAGTGGGAAAAAGAAATACGTCAACAGTACAGTGTGTCCAGTTTTTGATGCTTTTGTGCGATATACAGGGTGTTTCAAAAAAACCAAACCCCCTTGCTGAAGTAGGTAGAACGCTGCAAAATAAGTTGGGTTTGCTCAGTGGAAAAATGTCGTAGCGGCATTCGTTTCGATGATTTTTTTACACAGTTTTCACGATTATGTCGAAACTACTGGCAACATTGTAATGAAATTTTGTATGAGTGTTTCTCGAAATCTGACACATCACATGAATTTGTTTTTATATCTGACTCATAGAGGGCGCTAGTTACAGGGTTCGTACCGAGTAGTTTAGAACGTGACTTTTCTTAGGTTCTATTTTCCGATGCAAATATGATATCAAATTGAACATCATTCGATTTTACATCAAAAGGTACTCTTGGGGAAACTCGATACTATATTCCGTTTTCGGAATATTTCGATTTGAAAATAATGGAGTAATAGCTGATGCTGGTATAAAATGTTCAGTTACCTATTTATTCAGATTCAAAAACGATAAAAGAATTCTTGTGCTGAAGTTATTGATGAAACAAAGAATCATGGGTAGAAAATTAAGAGATATTTGACTTGCAACATGAAATATTGAATTAGTTAGAGTGAGTGTTCAAAATGTCCTACGTTTCGAAGAAAAAACGATTCTATATTCTTTTCTTAAAAATCTATTATTCTTCCTAACAGTTAAGGATCAGCTGTTAGGTCATTCTAGCGATGTTCAATTATGTCTTACAACTCTTGACGTGAATTTACCTTTGCAGCATAGACCTTCTACTCAATATACAACAAAACTGTGTAATCTATGTTCTCAGTCGAATCTGTTTCGATGTTTTTCTTGTGATTCATTGTTAAATCAAAAAGTTCAGCCAGAAATGTATTGTTGTTTTCGGTTTTCAATAAATAGGTGATGATTTTTCATAATACTCACTCTAATACATAGCTTTATACCAGCAACAATTATCACATCATCGTTTCCAAATCGGAATAATCCGAAGACGGAACACAGTATCGACCGAGTTTTACTAAGAGTACCTTTTTGGTGTGGAATTGGATGATGTTCAGTTCACATCAAATTTGGATTGAAAAATCTTACCTCAAAAAAGTTATGTTCAAAACTACTCAGTACGAACCGTGTAACTAGCACCCTCTATAAGAGTCAGATATAAAAACGAATGCATGCGATGTATCAGATTCCAAGAATCATCCATACAAAATTTCACTACAATGTTGCCAGTAGTTTTGACATAATCTCGAAAAGTGTGTAAAAAAATCATTTTTTCAACACCTTGTATTTTGATAACGGATGCAGTTACGAAATTTTTTCACTGAGTCAACTCAACTTATTTCGCAGTGTTCTACATACCCTAGAAAGGGGGTCAAGTTTTACTTTGAACACCCTGTATATAGATACAGTTTCACGGTTTCCACATTACTGCCTAACTTTTTGTGGAACGTATAATGCCGCAAACAGTATTTTCACATACCTTCATGTAATTCGAGATATAGAGCGCAGTTGAAATAACTTTGTACGTATAATACATGTTTTATCCAAAATGCACCAATCTGGCAAATTATAACGAATCTTGGGGGTTGCGCTGGAATTAAGCGATTGCTTTGTGTGGGTGCTGAGATATTTTCAAGCCATAGTATTTACTAGCCCAATGTGTAGTGGCGAACAAGTTTCATGGATTTCTGGTGAATGCACCATTCCGTAATTTAGCAATATCGCTAATTTGAACGGTCTGTTGAGTTGAATTTTGGCTTTAAATGAGATTTCAGAATTTGGATATGATATTGATAATACAGAAACTAGCGAATAATCGGGAATGAGCGAATGCACCTTCTGATAAAATGGAGAATGCGCATTTTGTATGAATTTTCGTATGCGCTTTTGAGAAAATTGGCGAATTCGCTTTTGTGAAAACTGGCGAATGCACTTCTGTGAAAATTGGCGAATGCGTTATTTCAGAATTCAATGATTGTTGGCAGGTACGTGGAAGTTTTGAAACTTCGTAGTTTCATGGAATTGGGGATCTAGAACTGGAATTCACAAAATGTACATTCCGAGACATGTCGCCGGAGCCGCCATCTTGCCAAGATTTCGCCAAAAAAATGTTTTTTTTGCAAATATCTCCAAAACTGTGTGTTTTCCGGAAAAATATGTTGACAAAAATTGATGAAGAAAAAATGTGCTACAAGAAATGCTCCCAGTATATTTTTGCTAAAGTGAACCGTTTATGCTCAAGAGCTGATAGAATTGCAATATATTCTGTCAATCTCTATAAACTGTCCTCAACTATCTCCATATATGCGTATAAATGTATCCTTGATAATTAGATGGGCTATTCGATTAGTTCCTCGTTATCTTTATATAGCTTGCTGACTAGAGAAAATAGGCTGATAAAATATGTTCAAAGTATATTTTCGCTTAAGTAATCCGCTAAGGCACCAATGCTTTCGCCAAATTGAAAGTTCTGCGAATTTTGCAAATAATATGTGCATTGGGGGTTCCCAAATCTAATATTTCAGGACTTCATAAATATTCATCACGAAACAACTTCAATTCAATTGATCAATTAATTTATAAATTAATCCATGGTGATGATTTGTGATTTATCAATTTCGATTTAAAATGCTGTACTTGTGTCCATATTACCCAAGAAGTGAGTAAATTACACGGCGCATTGTTTTTCGTGGTTTCCTCTGTGAGCCTAATCCACTAGGGTCCTAAAATTATTTTTCCTTATCCACTTAGGTCCTAAAATTATTTTTGGCAGAGGCCAGACGGATCTGGCTCGTTGATTTCCATATCTTTAACGGAGACGATGGATTCTCCTTCTGCAGTCGATGAAGCATCATCAAGCAGAAACAACAAAAAACTTGGGCAACATTTGGAGAGGGCATTTCAACAGTTTACTTCAGCGAAAATATACTAGAAACATACTCCATAGGACATTTTCTCTAGTCAGCAAGCTATAAATATAACAAGTGGGTACGTAGTTTTTAAAAGGTATCAGATTAGTATAGATGTAGTTTTCATAAGGTATTAGTTTATTTAGAGGTCAGATAATTTATACTACGCTATAAAAGCAGATTATATTTCATCATTGCTAATGTAAGATGGAAGTAGAGGCCATGGCACCATATCATGAGTATATTTTTATATTGAAACTATCATTGGGCACCAAGGATGTGTATACGACGCTATGAAAGTTCGGAGAACTGGAGATTTTTCCCACAAACTACGTACTTAGCCCACTCGACTGTCTTGGTTTTTCCACACAGTCGAGTGAGCTAGGTACGTAGTTTATGAGAAAGAAATCAAGACACTCTGCTTTTTTTACTTTCTTTTGTTTTTTGTTTTGTTTTTTATTGGCAAGTGATTATTTAAGAACTTGTAAATTTTTTAGTTTTTTCATCGTATCTCCCGAACTATTAAATTCAGAAAAAAATGTTATCAGGATTTTTTGTGGATTTTATCAAAAGGAATTATTTTGGTTCTATAACATTTTCAGATATTTTCAGTTGTTTTCGAGATATTTGGAATTATCTGAGAATAAAATTTTCAACACTTTTGTTCCATCTTCCAATCAACAAAATGAAAAAATATTCCATGCCTCAGTGGAGGTAGATGAGCTTCATCTATCGATAATCTATGTTTTTCAATATATCTTCATAGTACCCTATGGGTCGTTAAAATTTTTTTTTTCATATTTTTCACTTTATTTCCTGTACTATTGGGTTTACAGAAAAAATTATGGAAAATGATTTGTAGGGAATGTTCCAGTGGATAACATTGCACTCTTGATAATTTTCGATTTTTCCATTTGTTTTCGATATATATTGAATTAAAAGGATTTCAAATTTTGATGTTTGGGTTTTCATTTGTTTTTCCAGTTTCCGATTGATGCACGAAAAAATGATTGAATGATAATTTGTTGCGTCATCAAAGAGGCATACGGTGCTTTTCTCAAATTTGGATTTAGTCTATTTGTTCACGAGATATGTCGTTTTATAGCGAACCGTGTTTTTCGGAAAATCTCCTTGAAAAACCCACTTGGAATTTTCCGACCCTGCTCAATTTCAATAGGCTTCGTCTCTTCCTGATAGAGGTTTTTTTCACAAAAAATGAAATCGATCGGACCACTTTTGCGATTTGTAGAGTGATTACAAGGAACTTCCGGTGAAAAATCGAAAAAACCCGGAAAAACCACCTTAGAGTTTTCCGATTTCCTTCATATTTTAATGACATAATATTGTTTTGAGTACAATAAGATGGCAAAATTTCAAGTCGATATGCCAAATGGTTCCGGAGATATATCGATTTATGATTAACACAGAGTACAGACAGACAGACAGACAGACCACACACAAAAACCAAAGTTGCTCAAAATTCGATGGGGATCATTTTCTCCAAAGCAACTATACCTCTATCTCGCTTAGTTTCCGAGATAGCATTTTTGGCACGGCCGTAGTATACTCCACTATGTATAGCGTCGTATAACAAGTGAGGTACGTAGATTTTGAAAGGTATCAGATTAGTATTGACGTAGTTCTCATTAGGTATTAGATTAGTATAGAGGTCACATAATTTATACGACGCTATAAAAGCAGATGATATTTTATCATTGCTCATGTAAGATGGAAGTAGAGGCCATGGCACCATATCATGAGCATATTTTTATATTGAAACTATCATTGGGCACCAAAGATGTGTTATACGACGCTATGAAAGTTCAGAGAACTGAAGATTTTTTCCACAAGCTACGTACTTAGCCCACTCGACTGTCTTGGTTTTTCCACACAAACTCGTACCTAGCCCACTCGACTGTCAATAGGGACTGAAAAAACAAAAACGAAAGAAAGTTAAAAATTTGCCAACATATTTTTTCTTTGTGGGAAATCAAGACAGTCGAGTGAGCTAGGTACGTAGTTTATTGGCGAAAAATAAAGACAGTCGAGTGAGCTGGGTAAGTAGTTCATGAGAAAAAAATCAAGACAGTCGAGTGTGCTTTTTAACTTTCTTTTGTTCTTTGTTTCGTTTTCTATTGGCTAGTGATAATCTAGGAACTTGTAAATTTTTTAGTTTTTTCATCGTATCTCCCGAACTATTGAATTCAGAGAAAAATGTTATACGGATTTTTTGTAGATTTTATCAAAAGGAATAATTTTGGTTCTATAACATTTTCAGATATTTCCAGTTGTTTTCGAGATATTTGGAATTATCTGAGAATAAAATTTTCAACACTTTTGTTCCATCTTCCAATCAACAAAATGAAAAAATATTTCATGGTTCAGTGGAAGTCGATGAGCTTCATCTATCGATAATCTTCGTTTTTTCAATATATCTTCATAGTACCCTATGGGTCGTTAAATTTTAATTTTCAATATTTTCACTTTATTTCCTGTACTATTGGGTTTATAGAAAAAATTATGGAAAATAATTTGTAGAAAATGTTCCAGTGGATAACTTTGCACTTCTGATAATTTTCGAATTTTCCATTTGTTTTCGATATATATTGAATTAAAAGGATTTCAAATTTTGATGTTTGGGTTTTCATTTGTTTTTCCAGTTTCCGATGGATGCACGAAAAATTGGTTGAATAATAATTTGTTGCGTCATCAAAGAGGCATACGGTGCATTTTTCAAATTTCGATTTAGTCTATCGGTTCAGGAGATATGTCGTTTTAAAGTGAACCGTGTTTTTCGGAAAATCTACTTGAAAAACCCACTTGGAATTTTCCGACCCTGCTCAATTTCAATAGGCTTCGTCTCTTCCTGATAGAGGTTTTTTTCACAAAAAATGAAATCGATCGGACCACTTTTGCGATTTGTAGAGTGATTACAAGGAACTTCCGGTGAAAAATCGAAAAAACCCGGAAAAACCACCTTTGAGTTTTCCGATTTCCTTCATATTTTAATGACATAATATTGTTTTGAGTACAATAAGATGGCAAAATTTCAAGTCGATATGTCAAAGGGTTCCGGAGATATATCGATTTATGATTAACACAGAGTACAGACAGACAGACAGACAGACCACACACAAAAACCAAAGTTGCTCAAAATTCGATGGGGATCATTTTCTCCAAAGCAACTATACCTCTATCTCGCTTAGTTTCCGAGATAGCATTTTTGGCACGGCCGTAGTATACTCCACTATGTATAGCGTCGTATAACAAGAAATCAAATGAATAGCCCATGAGCATATATGGAGATAGTTAGGGGCAGTTTATAGAAGTTAACAGAATTTGTTGCCATTCAATCAGATTTTGAGCCTGAACGGCTCTTTTTAGCAAAAATACGCTGAGAACATTCCTTGCAGGAAATTTCTTCCTCTCAATTTTTTTTTCAACATATTTTTCTGAAAAACGCACACTTTCGGAGATAAATGAAAAATAAATCCATTTTTGGGTGCCATCTGGAAAGGATGGCGGCGCCGGCGGCATATCTCGAAATGTGCATTTTGTGAATTTTAGTTCTGGACATCCAACCCTAAAAACCTGTGAAGTTTCAAAACTTTCAGACTAATTTCCAGGTAAGTCTGATTTTTGATCCCCAAAGAACGAACTACCAAGGTAACATCGATCGATAAACAGCAAACTATTGATTTTGGTGGATGCGCTTTTTCATGGATTGGTGAATGCTCTTTTCACAAATTAGCGAATGTTCCTAAATAATAATTAGCGAACGCGCCTTATCATAAAATGGTGAATGCGATTTTTGTATGAATTAGCGAATGCGCTTTGTGAAAATTGGCGAATGCGTTATCTCAGAATTTATTGATTGTAGGCAAATCTCGAATTCCCCAATAATTCTAACGTCTATCAGCGTATTCCCGAACACCCAATATATTTTGTGACGACGAAGGGTTTTTGAACAATCGATGCGAGTATTAGAGAGAGACGTGATGTTCTAAGAACCAAAAAAGGGTATGGAACACGATTGAATCATCGAAATGCCAAGAAAAATAAATAAACAGTGTGTATGATTGTGATGATAAATAAACGAGAGCGTGTTCTGAAAAATGCTCGGACACATCGATTGATATAAGAAACGCATACAACAAAAACTTTCTCTACATCAACTTTCTTATTTCGAATGAACACCCTGTACTTCATTGCATTTTTGAATTCTTCATTGAATTCTAGATGTATGTCATGTACAATGACCCGACAATCACAATAACACGTCGATTGATATTTTTAGAGCATACTCATCAAAGAGAACACATACAATACCAATTTCAATAAACACACTGTTTTTCATTCAATCGAAATATTCTACATATTTTGTACATAATGTCTTATACCTATCTTCAAATATTTCTAAGTACTAACCCTAATTAGTTCACTGTCGCAAACCGTTTTTTCCTCAAAACATTTTGAAATAATTATTGGAATTAACGATATTTCAAAACAAGAAAAACGCGGAAAAACGCGTGAAGTAATCATCCGAGAACACCATATAAGATACGACTTACGTATCAATTCTTTATTTCTGATAGACATGTACCATCCAGCACCACAATTCCTACCCATCTCATGTGGCATTACAATCCGGCCGACTGGGAACATCTTCGTATGTTTTTTTCTGTGTGTCCATGGAAGAGGATCTGTTTCTCCTCAGCAGATCCAACACGATGTGCTGAGACAATTTATGAAATCATCATGTTGGGGATGCAAACCTACATACCGAACACTGCAAGGAGAACATCTTTCGATGAGGCCTGGTTCAGTAGAAACTGCTCTAGAGTTTTCGCTTCCAAACAGGCACATTCCATCGATTGCAGCAAAATCCGGGCCCTGAGACTAGAGCAGAATAGGTCGATTCGATCATCAAAGTATGCTCATAATGCCAGAATGAGATCAAAACTTGTTGAATGTCCTAACGGATCCCGTTCATTTTGGTCCTTCGCCATCGCTGTAGAAAAAAACTCCAGTCCCAGCTCGTTTCCTCCTCTAACCAAGGAAGATGAAACACTAGCCACAACTGCCCAGAAGGAAGCCAACATTTTTGCGCATTTATTTGCTGGAAATTCCACTCTGGATTCATCGGAAAAACAACCTCCAAACATAACGTCAATTGACAGTCATATGCCCGAGATCACCTTTCGCCAACGTACTATAAGGAAGATTTTAATGGGTCTCAACACCAACGAAGTTTATGGCTCTGACGGAATCCCACCAATTGTTCTCAAGAAATGTGCTCCCGAACTAACACCTGTTCTCTGCAAGTTGTTCAACTACTCTTACAAATTGGGGATATTCCCGTCCAACTGGAAAATTGCAAGAGCACAACCAGTTCCTAAAAACGGCAAAAAGACCATACCTAGCAACTACAGAACGATCGCACTGCTATCTATTATTACAAAGATCATGGAGAAAGCTGTCAACATTCGAGCTCATGAAATACCTGGAACATTCAGGTATTAACAATGATAGGCAATATGGCTTCCGTCATCAGAGATCAACTGGTGACCAGTTCGCTTACGTCTCACATATATGGCAGCAATCTATTGAAAAATACGGTGAAACCTTAGCCGTGGCACTTGATATCTCCAAAGCATTCGATCGAGTCTGGCACCACGGCTTCCTCGCCAAGCTTCCATCTTATGGTTTGCCTCCCCAGCTATGTTCTCTACTAGCTAGTTTTCTCTCAAACAGATCTCTCCATGAAGTGGTCGACGGAGTTAGATCTGACTCTGCACGGGAAAAAAGGATTTGTTGCGTCAACAAATTATTTATGCTTCAATTATTTTTGTTGAACTAAGCAATTTTTTGTTGAATCAACCAGATACATGATTATTCAGAATGTAGTCTAATTGAATCGACAGTATAATATCAATTCCATCAGCAAAATATATGGTTTTATCAAAAACAAATTATGTTGATCCAAAATAATGTCGATGTTGATTCAATTATGAACATTTTGTTGATTTGATCAATTGATGATCATTTTGATGAGAATATATCTTTGGAACAACATACAAGTTTTCTTATTCCCGATGTAGCAATGAACTTGTTTCGAACGGATTATTTGCTTGAATAGAGCAACGAAATATGTAATATCAATGAAATATTTTGTTCATTCTACATCAACTCAAATTTTCGCCTCTAGATGGCGATCATTTCGTCTCGAATTCATTATATACGTGAGGCCTGATTCTTCGTGTTTGAAATATCAACTAGATGAATCGAACTTTGGATGATTAGCAATCCTAAATAGTTCTCCATCAGCTGAAGAGAAGTGAAGACTGATGATGCTAGGAGTCGACTTGTTTCCTAGTTTTGTTTATTCTATTGATGTGAAATTTCAGAAAATTCCCGAATTTTGAATTTGGTTCAACAAAACAATTTTTCGAATGAATATAAAGGTTCTCTTGAATCAACAAAATATTTCATTGAATTAACCAAATATTCTATTGAATCAAACAAATATTTCATTGAATCAACTAAATATTTCGTTGAATCAACTAAATATTTGATTGAAGCAATATCTTATTATTTTGAATCGAACAAAATGATTGTTTAAGCCAATTCAATATCTCTCCAAAACCATTCATGGATGTGCTTGATTGAAGAAGATCCAGAGTTCATGCAAGACATATTTACTTGATTCAAACTTCAAATTCGCTCTGAAACAAGATATAGATTTACTCATTTCAAGATTATATTTTGTCGTGCATATATGACACTTTTATTTGCTCCATTCAATTAAATTTTGCTTGATTCATTAATTCCTTTTTTTCCGTGTGCCATGTAAAAGTCAGTGTTTGTTGATTCTTGGTGACATTAAAACTGAGGAAAGTTCAACATCACCGCAATTTGGTTCACCAAAGGTGATTTGAATCCATCCAATTTGTAACAAGTCTTATTCAAGACTTGCCACCAGATATATCGATAAAACATTCTCATTTGGAACCAGGATTCAGTTGTATCAAATAAATTTCCAGCACTACTATCATGAAATGAGTATTCACCGTTTTATTCCAATCGTTAACCGCCAAGGCAATTGCGCTAAGTGGCTCCACCCGATATTGAATGCATCTTATATGGGACTTTCAAGTAGCATCGGAATAGTAGGTACTCAATTATGTGGGCAAGCAATGAATAGAAAGTATTAACAAAAGTAATTAGATAGAAGTGCCAGACCGAGTGCCACACAGATTTCTTCAAGACTTCGACCGATACAAATAATTGAAACTTGCTTGCAACTTGCAAAAAACGATTGAATAAGTATATCTCAAAATATCAAAATTTCAAACCAATCAAATAGCAGGGGCGCCGATAATATTTTTGGTGTGGCTTTTTGTTTTAGGTAATGAAAAAAAAGTCATGTAACATACTGTGTCTTTCATAAACTTGGCATCATCATAAAAGGAAAAAGCTTTCAGCGATTATTTTCTTTACATATCAAAATATAACGTTCTAGTTTTTTTAACCAAGCTTGAAAATGGGGAGGACAGCTTCCAGGAGAACTTAATAAACGGAAAGTATACAGGGTGGGGTATTGGTGCGCCGAAGCTCGATTGCTCAAGTTCTATGATATCTGGGAACTTGATTCAAAAACGAATGTCAATGAGACAACAAGGTCCGTAACTAGAAATTATTGCCGCATGAACAGGGGGCATCGGAAACAATCGAGAGGGTCAGGATCACTTTTTTGAATGGAATGCCCTATATATTTGCACATTTTTCGAAGCATTCCTGTGACCTCCATCCACTCCTATGATATTGTAGACTTTTTCTCGATCATGTCAAAGTTATTAATTATTTTGTCGAAAAGTCATCATCAAATCCATACCGGAACAATCACTGTAATCACAATTATGAAGTTTAAGAGATTATAATCATAATATCATTCGTTCGAAAGATGTGAGATATTTTTGTAGAATTTACATTCTCTGAAACTATACAGGGCGACTAAAAAAAATTTTCAATGAGGAAGAGTTTTTCAAATGGAACACCCCATATATTTTTGGGCCATTTGAAGTAAAATCGGAACCCGACATTTTTTTTTCTCAACATCCATATTGATATTCGTAACCATTTTAAGCCACCCTGTATAATTTGGAAGAATGGAAATTTTACAGAAATATCACGCATCTTTTCATCAAATCTTATTATGATTATCATTTCCCAAACTTCATAATTGTGATTCTGCTTTGGATCTGCAGATCACATGGTTTCGACAAAAAAATCAGTAAGTTTGAAATGATCAAGAAATAGTTAACAATATCATAGGAGTGGATGGAGCACAGCAATGCTTCAAAAAATGAGAATGTTTAAAAAAAACCTGACCCCCTTACTAGGGTAGGGAGAACACTGCAAAATAAGTTGGGTTTTCTCAGTAAAAAAATTTCGTTACTGCATCTGTTATCAAGATACAAGGTGTTGAAAAAATGATTTTTTTACACATTTTGCAAGATTATCTCGAAACTACTGGCAACATTGTAGTGAAATTTTGTACAGATGTTTCTTGGAATCTGACAAATCGCATGCATTCGTTTTTATATCTGACTCTCATAGAGGGCGCTAGTTACACGGTTCGTACCGAGTAGTTTTGAACATAACTTTCTTGAGGTTAGATTTTTCAATCCAAATTTTATGTGAACTTGAACATAATTCAATTCCACACCAAAAAGGTACTCTTGGTAAAACTCGATACTGTGTTCCGTTTTCGGAATATTTCAATTTGAAAATGATGAAGTGATAACTGTTGCTCGTATAAAGCTATGTTATATGAAAAATTATCACCTATTTATTGAAAATCGAAAACAACAATACATTTCTGATGCTGAGCTTATTGATTCAACAATGAATCACAAGAATCACATCGAAACAGATTTGACTATGAACATGGATTACACAGTTTTGTTGTATCTTGAGCAGAAAGTCTATGCTACATAGGTGAACTCACGATAAGAGTTGTAAGACATAATTGAACATCACTTAAATGACCTAACAGCTGATCCTCCACTGTTAAGAAAAATAATACATTCTTAAGAAAAGAATATAGAATCGTTTTTTCTTCGAAACGTATTACATTTTGAACATTTTCTCTAACTGATTCAATATTTCATGTTTCAAATCAAATATCTCTTGATTTTCTACTAATGATCCTTTGTTTCATCAATAACTTCAGCACAAGAATAATTTTATTGTTTTTGAATCTGATTGAATAGAAAATTGAACTCAATAAAATTCATTTTATACCAGCTTCAGCTATTACTCCATTATTTTCAAATCGAAATATTCCGAAAACGGATTATAGTATCGAGTTTCACCAAGAGTACCTTCTTGGTGTAAAATTGAATGATGTTCAAGTTCATATCATATTTGGATTGAAAAATATAACCTCAAAAAAGTTATGTACTAAACTACTCGGTACGAACCCTGTAACTAGCGCCCTCTATGAGAGTCAGATATAAAAACGAATTTATGTGATGTGTCAGATTTCAAGAAACATTCAAACAAAATTTCATTACAATGTTGCCAGTAGTTTCAACATAATCATGAAAACGAATGCCGTTACGACATTTTTTTTACTGAGCAAACCCAACTTACTTTGCAGTGTTCTACCTACCCTAGCAAGGGGGTTAGGTTTTTTTGAAACATAGGGCATTCCATTAAAAAAAAATGATCCTGACCCTCTGATTTTTTCTGATGCCCCCTGCATATGCGGAAATCATTCCTAGTTACGGACCTTGTTGCCTCATTGACATTCGTTTTTGAATTAAGTTTCTAGCTATCATAGAACTCGAAAAATGGAGCTCCAAAGCACTAATGCCCCACCCTGCGTATATTGTGAACAGCAGAGGTCCCAAAATTGAGCCTTGAAGCTCACCTGATTTTCGACCAAGATATAGACTCACTGTCTTCAATCTAAACCTTCTTCTTTTTTTTTTAAATATTCGCCCATTCGATTGAATTAGAAAGACCAATTTAAGGAAGAATGGCTAGAAGCAAATCGAAGTTGATGTTATCGATAGCACGGCTGAAGTCTAAGAGTAATATTGTACAGAGAGCTTTGTCCTCAGCTTTGCACATCTCATCAGTAATGTGCATGTGTATAAGGTTCCGTGATGATGATATTCTTCACTACCAAGGTGTATATTCAAGTTTTTTCAAAACTAGAAATACAGAAAGTAGTTGTTTTCTGTTGAAAAAACCGAGAAAGAATTGATATTTTCATATGCTCATAATTATATCTGAGAATATTCCTTTCCAATGATGTTTTTCGAATATCATAAGGATTTCCTTTCGTGTGCTCCAAGAGTTGAAAAAAATAGCTGTGCGAGATGGCATGCTTCCTCTAGAACAAAATGGAGTTTTCTGTGATTCGTGAAGGCCGGGAATTCCCTCTAATACCCGAAGAAGCTACCGCAGCTCGATTTTCCGTCTCAACGATGTTTGACGTTAAGCTGGTCGATGATTAAATTGTCCGCTTCTGAGGAAAGTGTATTTTCCACAAGTTAGTCGACAAGTTACTCAGCGACGGAATAACTTTCTCCAGTTTTCGTTTTGGAGAATATAAGAATCGAGTAATAGTACAGGGTGCGCCACTTAAAATGGAACCCCCCCTTAACTCTTTTGTTTTCGGAGATATGAAAGAATGTTAAATAAAAAAGTTGTTTGAAAAGACCCAAACTTTTATTTCGTGAAGTTGTTTCATATACAGGGTCATTCGTTTTTCCAGAAAGGACATCAACTTTGATTTTTTCAATAGAACACCCTATATAATTTCCAACATGTCGATAGAGCTTTTTCTTCTGATTTCAAAAATATATATGAGTTATGAGTTGCATATTTTGATTGAAAATAATTGAGTTATTGATGATCAAAGTTGACCAAAATACCGCTTTATGAACCTTCACTTCATAGGTAATATCATTTAATGTAAGTTGAACATAGTGGGCTTCGAAATAATGTTTCTAAAATGGTTCGAGCTCCATGTTCATTATGAAATTGAAAACGTTCGATTTCTATGGAAAAAAAAAGCGATTACAGTTTGAATGAAAGATGCGAAATTTCGGAAATATACATTTCTTGCAGGAAAAATGCAACCGCTGCTCGTAGAGCTCATCGGTTTGGTGATCGTCCGCTTCCATCTTTGAATATCTTCAAGAGGACCTTCGAGAAATTCAGCCGAGATAGTGGTGATTTGAGTGATATGAAGAGGAATCGGCAAAAAACGGTACTCATAGAAGGGACAGAGGAAAATATATTACTTTATTTCATTGAAGACCCGAGTCGTTCGACAAGAATGGCTGCAAATTACTTCAATATATCCACGACAAGTGTGAGACGAGTTTTGAAGAAGCATCGTATGAAGCCATACAAAGTAATGCCAGTGAATTATTTATTTCCTCAAGATCATCCAAATCGTTTGCGATTTTGTCATGAAATAATTGAAAGACATAATCGCGATGAAAATTTACTAAGAATATTCTATTCACGGATGAGTGTTCATTTTCAACTTCAGGAATGTTTAATAGAAAAAATGAGCATAGCTGGGCCACGATTAATCTGAGAGTAATGAAAAAGATTGAAAAACAAGGCCGAAGAAGTGTAAATGTCTAGTACAGTGTTTATAACACTAAAGTAATTGGTCCCATCTTCATTGATGGCAGTCTTACGGGGCGAAAATATTTGGATATGTTGCAAGGTGATATTGAAAACTTGCTTGATGAATCAATCCCTTTGAATAGAAGAAACCAATTGGTATGGCAGCAGGATGGTGTACCTCCTCACAATGGAATTGAAGTCACGAACTACCTCAATGAGAGTTATGACACTTGGATTGGAATGCGAAGACCAATATTTTACCCGCCCCGTAGCCCGGACCTGACGTCTTGTGATTTTTTCCTGTGGGAAGCGCTGAAAGACAAGATCTATAAACATATGATATTCCGGATACTGACTTCTTGAAAAATGAAATGACAAGAAAAAAATTTTGAAAATTTGTTGTAGAAGCTCTGTGAATACATCTCATATAGTTCATTCAATAAATATTGTATTGTTTATACAGATTCATTCAAGTTTTGTTGTCAAGAACTCTTGATGATATTTCGACATCTACGCATGCGTTACTGTTATAGTGTGATACCAAATCTATCCACATAATGATTTGTAGTTTATTGACTTTTCCATGGAATATTTTTCCAAAGCCCACTATGTTCATCTATGATAATAAGTGAGAATTTATGAAGCGATATTTTGGTCAACTTTGATCATCAATAACTCAATTATTCTTCATCCGAATATGCAACTCATATATATTTTTGGAATCAGAAAAAAAGCTCTATCGACATGTCGGAAAATATATAGGGTGTTCCATTGAAAAAATCAAAGTTGATGTTTTTTCTGGAAAAACGAATGACCCTGTATATAAAACAACTTCACGAAATGAAATTTTTGGTCGTTTCAAACAACTTTTTTATTCAACATTTTTTTATATCTCCGAAAACAAAAGAGTTAAGAAGGGGTTCCATTTTAAGAGGCGCACCCTGTACATTCCAGTTGAGAATGAAGCGTGTAGCGAAAGAGGGCTGATTTGTCTTCGGTTTTCATTGCCTAGACGCTAGGCGAGTCTGCACTACCGTTCAGTGTTGTTATACAGGGTGAGTCATGAGGAACTGTACATACTCCTACCACGAATAGAGGTACTTGAGGGGAATACCCAATGACCATCATGAAGTGTCTTCTTCTCTTCTTTACCAATATATAGGGTGAATTATGAGATTTGACAAAAAGATCTTCAACTTTTCAACAGCTCCTTCGATTCGTCTGAGTTTTTCATGGAATAATCCTCTACTAAACCCTAATCGACTAATCTATTCAGAATCGGGAAAATCCAGGACAGTTTTTAAAAAAATTCGATAGTTAACTCTTTATCAAAAAGTTCATCCTGTAGGTATATGGTCATTTCATTTTTTGTGGAGGGTTAATAATCACCCTGTAGATATATTTCAAATCAGTGGATGTGGTATCTATTCAGATGTTGATGGTCATCGATTCAAATAATTCAAGATAGTCGAACACAAAAAAAAAGGATAACTCACAATCATTCTTCTAAAGCTATACCGACAAAGGTGGAATATAATGGGCCTGTTTCAGTGAAAAATTTTATTTCATTATTTCGAAGTACTAACCCTAACTAGTTCACTGTCGCAAACCGTTTTTTCCCCAGAGCTCTGTACATTTTTTAAATAATTATTGAAATACACGATATTTCGTAACATGAAAAACGCGGGAAAGCGCGTGACGTAGGCAGCCGGTGAACAATTCATATAAGATTCGACATACATATCTATTCTCTCTCTCTTAGACAAGTGCAAAAATATTTCTGATTGTCATTTATCAAAATATGTGAGATGAATATTTTGGTAATGACACTAAAATTGGGGAAGAAGATTGCCTATAACCTAACCTATGGTAGTCGTATGTTTTATACCGATTTGTCAAAATAGTAGTGGGAATTCGCCTGAAAAACTTTTTTCGACCGTCCCGGCTAGTAACCAACGCAGGAAAAACTGGCAGTGCATCTGCAATTTATTTCAGGACATGACCTCTACTGCTGTGAGGATCATTTCAATGTGAGTTCCCATTGTGAAATGTGATATCCGATATTTCAGCTTGAAGACGATGCAGTTAATTGGATGTTTTTCAAAATCATTGGAACAACACTCAAGCTGAAACCTCATGTAGTGCCACACAAGTTTTTGAATGTACCGCCACCCACATACAAAAGAAGTGTACTGACTGATAAGGGAAACAAAAGGAAAGCAGAGTTGCTGGGAAATATTTGGAAGAAACGAAAAATACAGCTATCAGATTATGCAGAAGTGAGTGCAGATCCCTCATCATCCAAAAATGTAGCAAATACATCTATATCAGTTCCTGACATCATTGAGGTTGAGGAAGAAATAGTTGAAATTTGTCTCAAAACATCTATTGGTATTCAGACTAATATAAAAGGGCCATTCAGAAGTAAAGGTGCAAATATGGAAAATAATAAAACTTTTCATCATGTAGGTACCCAACCAATGAATCATATCAAGTTGAGGGAGAAGAGTGTGATCAAACCTTGTTGTATGAAACCTTAATTTTCAAGTTGAGATACAATATCTGAATCTCTTTCATCACCTACAAGGGAATATGAGCTAAACAGTTCAACTGATCTTGATGAGATTGCTGAGGAGAGATTAGAGACAGACATACAGAAGCAAGTCATAAAAAAACTGAAATTTATGCAATAGAACTTTATCAAGATTGTTTCTTGGAAATCCAGGGACTTATATAATAGTACATCTTATTTGTGAAGAGGGAAGCATGTCTTATGAAGAGTGTCTGATTAATTTGAAAAAAGTAAGACTCAATGATCAACACCAAAGATTAGCTATTGATTTTGGAGTTGGTATTAGCAATATCCAAAGAATTTTTACCAAAGATGGCAGATGTATTGCAGAATATTGTATTTCAGCCTGACATAGACAATAGACATTCAAAAAAATACACCAATTACATTTAGAGCTAGGTACAGTAATGTACAGAGCATAATAGACCGTTTTGAAGTTGAAATTGAGAAGCCAGATCCAGTTATACAGGCAAATAGCTGGTCTGAATATAAAAGCTGTAATACAGTGAAATTCCTTTTATCTTGTACTCCAAATGGATTCATCAATTTCATACCTAAAGCATAGGTATGGAGGAAGGATATCTGATACAGAGATTGTGAAAAAATCTACCTATTTGAATGAGTTACCCACAAATGTATCTATTTTGGCTGATAGAGGCTTTAAACATATTGCCACACTGATTCAAGAAAAAGGTTGTGAGTTAGTTAGGCCACCAAGTGTATCATCACAAATGAAATCTACACCACAAGAAGTACAAAATAGCAAAATAATAGCATCTCTGAGAATTCATGTTGAAAGTTATTAGAAGAGTACATGCAAAAATGAATTGGTATAAGTGTTCAAGTGCTTATGAATAGTTGTGACAGTGATAATGTGAAATCAAATGGTTCCATATTTAATGTGTAGATATTTTAGGTAGGTACACCAAAGTTGGCATGGTTTTGTGAATTTTGATTTAACAAGTTCTGTAAAAAAATATCTACCTATTTATAATATATCAATCTACCATTGTTCATTTTTGTTTCAATCAGATCAATGAATACCTATAATGTTCTATGAAGATTTCTTCATGACCTATGTAGATCTCTTGTAATATACATTACCTACTGTGGAATAATACTGTATTTTTCATTTATTGAATATTACAATTTTGATATAAGTACTTACCTCAGTACTTACTATATATTAAAAAAATTAAGTATTTTTTTTTAATAGTGAATCACCAATAAACCAAAATTTTATTGCATAATAGAGACATTTTTAACCAGAATTAACAATATTTTTACCCTCATAAAAAATAAAACTTTTATTTATAATCAATGAAAATAAATCACAACTAACTATAATTTGTAAAAGTATAATATGGAATCTATTGTAGCTTTTCACCTCATTTTCACCAATTATCTCTACTATGTCTTCATCTCCCAGACACTTTCTTCATTACACTAAAATGAATATAAAAACATATTAATATACCTAGTTTACTAATAAAGCAAGGCTTCATGATAAAAGTGAAGTAGGTAATTAGATGTTTTCTTGGGAACATACCAGGTCTCTTGGCTTTGATGCTTTATTACTGGATTTCTGATTTAAACCTTTTTTCTGCTCTCAGTTTTTGATCCACATCAGTCTTGTGTTTTGAATGGGCTAGAGATTGATGATCCATATTATACTGCCCAAGCTGGATGATTTTCATCTTTCAGGCACTAGGTTCTCCTACAAGGTAAATAAATTATGTGTGTATTGAAAACAGGAGTGAAAACATGATGTTTCCAAACCATGTAGGGCCATCAAAGGTAATGAGTATTTGTTTTTCTAAAAAAATTTCTAAAATTTGTTCTATCCGTCATTCGGTTGCCCCCTTACGAGCAACCCTCAAAAGTCTTCGAAAGTCTTGTGCGAGCAAGGAATGACGGATTGGCTTCTTTCATCAAAATGAAAAATGATATATGTTTTCAATAGCATGAAATAATAAATTCATCAGTTCTAGAGTAGGTATAGGTACATATGAATAATATTAAAATCCTTTTTCTCAAGTACCTGTTATGAAAATAGTGTCTGCTACATATCCACTGGTTTATTATGAATGTTTCTGTTGTTGATTCTTTCTCTTGATGGCTGCTATCCACATTTCCCTTATTTTTCTTGATAGATCCTTCATCTGTGGGTAATGCACAGAGTTTTTCACAGTATCACAGTAGGAAAGGGAATAAACATCAAATGGTCCCACCACAATACATGTTACTGGCATTTTCTCTCCAAAATCATACTGAGTTTTCATTATTCATAATTAATCTAAACAAAACTTAATCTGACTCAATAAAATAATACTCTAAAAGGCTTCCAAAACCCACAAAGTTCTCAAGTAAACAAAGGTGTCTTTGATTTGTTTTTGTTTACCAACCAGACGGCCTACGAAGGTTAGGTTAGAATAATTCTTCTTCTCTATTGATATTTCGACGATTGCGCTGTTGCCAGGCTCACAAAAAAAGTTTGGGTTTGAATAAAATTATGATCATTATAACGAATATTAGGATATTATTACTGATACTGAATCATCATCTTGCAAGGTATATAAGTATTCATTAAGTGATTATCAGGAACCAGGTGGCCACATTGTCTTTTGCGAACGTAAATACTCTGTCATTGGTGATATTGAATCTCATATAGGTAATTACTGGCTATAAATTTGGCAACGATGACTATTCTCCGTGCCAGCAGGTTGATGACGTCACGAAACCTGGCGTTTTTCGAAGGTTCTGATTTTCAATTAATGAAAAAACGTATTTTAGATGATTTTAAATAAGGACTGATAGCATCAACTACTATTTACACATGGACTGATCAATATAAAATAGGTAAGTGGCGTGAATTCGATTAGAGTGTACAACCCCATTCTAGTACGGAGAATAAGTGACAAAATAAACTGAATAAAACAAATCGAATAGAAAAAACTGTGAATCGGAATCATAAAATTATTTATAGCGCTGGCCATCAACATTTTTACATATACCTCATCCACTGATTCGAAAAAGATCTATATCAGGGTGATTATTACACAAAAATTGAATTACTAAATAGCTCCTGGCCCGAAACAGAAATCCAAGTTTTTGGGATGCACTATTAGCAATTGATCAAACGTGATTTTCCCAAGAAAAGTTATTGCTGATAGTAATCCCAAGCATCGAAATGGATGTCTTCAAAGGTATGGTTAGATGGTTTAGAAAAACTGATTTCGTTGAAATAAACCTCAATATTTGATGCGCCCTGTCTATAGACGCTAGGGATTATTATAAAGAATTCAACGATATGATTGGGTTAGTTCGAATGATTACGAAGATATTCACGTTCGAAGTTTCCATTAGCTCAATAGGTTTGACGACGCAATACGAAACGTATGTCTCTGTCACACTCATTTAGCCTAATATGAAAACTTATACAAACTTCGTATAATCATTTGAAACAACCCGATCAAACCTGGTATCGATGTATTCGTTATAATAATCCCTAACCGATTATGGAATGGAAAACAACGTGTTCCAAAATCGAAAGTTCATATCATTTCCACAAAAACCATAAGATGACAAGAAAATCCTAGAATATGAGAAAGTGCCTTCTAGTGAGCATATTCGATGTTCCAAATTTCATAAATAAAGCTAGAAGAAAAAAGAAGAAGAGGGGGTATACCATGACTCTGTGTCACCTGGTATAGCTTGTAAGATGCTGCAGTGCCAATAATCCGAATATCCTGATTATCCTGATAATGATCGAGATTTTATTCATAAATCCAAATTTTTGTGTGGCCCTGGCTATAGCGTAATGCCTATAGGTAACAGAAACAAGAAGGCAACCTAACATTTCATTTTCTGACAACAATATAGTCTGTCACATTTATTCCTTCAAATCCTTTCATCCAGTCAAGTTCAACAAATACTGCGAATATTCAACAGTAATCACACAAGTGGTGGTAATTTTCTGATAATTTTGACTAGATGCACCTGTAGTTGAAATTATAAGAAAAAATAATCACCACGAATGTAATTTGACGTGATTATTATTTTTTAAATATTTCGCGAAATGCTTAGCAGTAACTAATATTTTACAGCCACACACTTGGGTTTTGCACACCAACAACGCAGTCTATGGTTCCCTCTTCAAACGGAGATCCAAAGGTGAAAAAATTATCGCTGTAATTTGCTACTAACAAATAATCAGTATGATACAAAAATTATTGGCTAGAATAAAGCATTGATATTGGTTGAAACAACGAAGTCACATTTTGACATTTGAAACAAATAATCAAAGATAATCCCCAGATTATCTGATTCTTCAGTTGTGTGTTCTCTGTTATCCGCTTTCTGCAGTAAGTATTCAGCCTGTAAAATTATTTCCTCATTTTGATAAAAATTACAATGAGAACTATTGCATACGTAAGTCGAATCTTATGAATCACATCATTGGATTGTTGACGGACGATTAAGTCGCACGTTTTTCCGCGTTTTCCGTGTTTAGAGAAATTGTGAATTCGAATTATTTGAAAAATGAAGGTTTACGACAGTAAACTGGTTAGGGTTAGTAGTTCGAAATATCCTAGAATAATAAACATATATTCATTTACTCGGGAAACAATTTTTGGTGGAATTAGTTTAACGCTTTCAGCAACCCAACTCCTTAATTATTAGTGCCAATATTCAGTCCTAAAGCGAGCTACTCTCGAAACAGTTGTGGTTTCAACCCCACAAGTGTCTGGCTTCACTTGTACTTTGCTTATTAACGAAAATCGATTTTATGAAATATTATGTTCCGGTATCTTGTATCGTTCCCCAGCCACAGTAGGTTACCGGAAATATGATAGAAATAATTAGATCGAGCTTCATTTGTGCGAACATCTTTGATCGAAAATCAACTGATCGAAAAATCAATTGATCGAAATATCATATCCGTATAATATTCAAACTACTTACAGATTCGTCTCAAACCCTTTGTATAGATTCTAGGAATTCATTGATGTGATGGATTTTATTGTGAGAAGCTGTGAGGAGTATTACCAAAAATATAACTATAGTTATCAACATAATATGTTAGAATTTATATCACATTCGGTTACAGAGACAAGATATCGTTCAGACAAGTTAGCGGTTCCGAGAAATGTCGTTAATAAATAGTTAATCTAGAAAAGAAAAATTGATATGAGATGGATATTTTTGAGTGAGAGAATACCAGCATTATGATACGACATAATATTGCAAACAGCATCGAGGAAAAAAACTTGCATCAGTATTCGTTAATTGAATACAAATCGATCCATCCTAGATTTCGGGAAGATGTGATTCAATGTTCTGCAAGGCATTAGCCAGGAAAGTATAGTTCTCTTGTTGAAGATCAATCATTGATTACTTGATGTTTTTTATCACCTACTATTTCTCCAATTGTCATATTGTGAATAATTTAGTTGTTCTATCAATAAAAATAAACTTGTCAGTATATTTGGAACTCTTTCCTTTTTATGTGATTTCACTGCATTTACAACTGGTTATCGGCCCAGCATTACATAATTGAATATCGAAAGAAGTATTAAGTATATATTTACAACCTGATGGTTTCGTTGTATAGGGTGAAGAGAATAAAGTATGCAAACAAAATAAGGCCCTGTATGGCTTGAAACAAGCATCAAGAGTATGGAACAAGAAACTTGACAAGGTGTTCATAAAAATAGGATACACAAGATCAATTTCAGAGCCATGTATGTATTATAGAATACAAGGTGAGATGATGGTTATCGTCGCAGTATTCGTAGATGATTGCATCATTTTCTGGAATGGTGAACAAGAAATGAAACGTCAAATGCGAAGATTTGGGAGAATCAAAGTATTGTTTGGGAGTCAAAATCGATCATGATAGTAGTCCAATAAATAAAGGGAAAAAGTTAACATTAATTACGCACTATTTTCATCTTCCGGTTGGAAGTAGCTTTTGGTACCTCATTAAACATGAAACAAAGTTTGACTGGAAAACGCGTGCGATGGCGGAGAAAATGGCCCCAAAAGACCAGAAAAATAGGTGTTCAGCCAATATCTCCTAAAATATGGCAGTTAGAGATTTTCGGTTCAGATAAAAATTGAAGTTCAGTTAATTTTCTACAAAAATGGTCCTTATCATTTTTCTCGAAAATTTGCCCGGTTTCGAGAAAAACGGCACGAAGCGCACCTCGAATAATGAGCTTCTGCGTTGTATGCCGGAGAGCACAGTCCGTGTATTTACACATCGGCGGGGGGACAAATTATTCAATAACTTTGTTAAAAATGCATATTTTCTCATGATTCAAAGTTCAAGTGAAAGAGGAATTCTATCATACCCTGTGAATTGAGTCACGCTTGACTCTTTTGGCCATATCGGAACATGGGTCAAACTTTCTGCTCCCGGTCAATTTTGACCTCGTCAGGAATTTGTTCCTATTTTTTTTTTGTATTGCACTAATTTACTCAAAATTTTCTTGATTATGGGTCCTCATAAGGCCCTTTGTCATCCCTGAAATTTGTATACCCTAATTTTTTTTAATTTTCATTTAATCTTTGTTTATTGAATCCCAATTTTTTGCTGTTTTTGGAGCGCGGGGAAATTTTGTGAACTACCATCAATTAAAAATTTATACATGATTCGATTGGTTTCTATGATACATCATTTGAATGCTAAGAAGGTCTACTTTTCGATTGTGCAATTACTTTTTTAGACGAAGTCGTCCATTTTTCAATAAAATTAGTAAAAGCGGGGTCAAGGAAAAAATGCACTTTTTTTTCGGTGGTTTTTTTCTCCGTGCTCTCTATTTCTAACATTTCAACACCTTAACTAGTGTAACGGGGGAATTCCCACCTTTCCATCGATGTATATAAGTCATACCTTTGATATCCCGGGAAAAAACCAGTATATCTAAATGTACACGCTATAATTTATTACTTTCGTTCCTCCGTCGTTCGCCGCGTGTGTGCTCTACGTGGCGCTCAGGTCGTCTGCTACAAACCATGCGGCCACGCAGGGTATGATAGCAGCAGAATTCCTCTTTCACATGAACTTTGAATCATGAGAAAATATGCATTTTTAACAAAGTTATTGAATAACTTGTCCCCTCGCCGATGTGTAAATACACGGACTGTGCTCTCCGGCATACAACACAGAAGCTCATTATTCGAGGTACGCTTCGTGTCGTTTTTCTCGAAACCGGGCAAATTTTCGAGAAAAATTATGAGGACCATTTTTGTAGAAAATTGACTGAACTTCAATTTTTATCTGAACCGAAAATCTCTAACTGCCATATTTTAGGAGATATTGGCTGAAAACCTATTTTTCTGGTCTTTTGGAGCCATTTTCTCCGCCATCGCACGCGTTTTCCAGTCAAACTTTGTCTCATGTTTAATGAGGTAGCAAAAGCTACTTCCAACCGGAAGATGAAAATAGTGCGTAATTAACGTTAACTTTGCATTTTTTTCCACCTTCATTTATTGGACTATAGAGGAAAACAAGAAATAAGGATTGATCAAAAACAATATATTAAAGAAATTCTCAAGAAGTTTGGCATGGTTGTTTGTAAACCTATTAAAACTCCATTGGACACAAGCTTCGAGAGGAGAAAACCAACACACGTTGATGTAGAGAAGACAGAAGGTATACCATACCAGTGTTTGGTAGGTTCCCTTATGTTTCTTGCCGTTACTACTAGACCTGATATTGCTGATGTAACGAGCGTTTTGAGTCAATTCAACACGTGTTATACTGAAGAGCACTGGAGGGCAGCAAAAAGAGTTTTGCGATACTTGAAGGGTACGATCGAAAAATCCTTGGTATACAGTGTGTCCCATTTACCATGCTCACCATGGGTATCTTTTTAACGGTGAGAGATACGAGGTCGGTTAAATGACACCAAATGTGGAGTTTGTCAAGGCCAACTATAAGGTGAAAAAATATTTTGATAAAATCTATTCGTTTTTGTTATATACGCAAAAAACAGATTTTGATTATTCTCATGTCTCCTCCATAACTTCTTCATTCATGAAAATATTCAAATATGAATTTCACATTCTCATGGCAGTTTTTTATAGTGATTTCGAAAAAAATATGAAATTTATACCAACTCTTCTAGAAATTGAGATATCAGCACCAACTTTAGTTTTTCAAATGTAGGTCATAGCTCACTATGACTTAGTTACAAATAACTTTTTTTTCTCTTACAGATGATATGTCGCAAGAATAGTTTTGTGTTGATAACAACGGAGTTATCATCATTTATACAAAAACAAAAAATCATTCGGAAGCCGCCATCTAGAATTTATAAATTTCAACAAAAAAATCATGATCTCCGGCCTCAAAAACCCCCACTCACCAAATTTGAATGGAATCGGACCAAATCTTGTCCGTCATCTTGGAGCAGCCATTTTTTTTAATTTCAACAATTCAATGGCACTCAATCCAGTATATCATAGAAGAACAAAACATATCGACATTAAACACTATTTCATTAGAGAAGCAGTTTACAAGAAAATTGTGCTGGCATATCTTCCGTACTACTGTACGGAAGATATGCCAGCAGATATTTTAACCAAAGGGCTCGATGCTTCCAAACACTTGTTTTGTGTTATTGGTTTGGGAATCGAGTCTCAAGATTGAGGGAGGGTGTTGAAGATCAATCATTGATCACTTGATGTTTTTTATCACCTTCTATATCTTCAATTATCATATTGTAGATAATTTAGTTCTTCTGTCAATAAAAATAAACTTGTCAGTTAATTTGGAACTCTTTCCTCTTCATGTCACTGCATTTACAACTTCTTTTTCCTCGTCATCTATCATTGTGTGTATTTTTGGGAACATGTGTGGAAATCACTTTGAGCTTTTTTTGTATTTATTATTGGTTATTACCAGCAAAATTTTGTTACCTTACATAAGCTCCAGGTTGGCTATAGTATATAGCAGCAAACGTACCTGGAACAAATAGAAAAACATTATAAATGATATTCATGACAATAATAATCACATTCTCCTCCAAGTTATACTACTCAGCATGGTCTTCGTTACCAAGCAAAATTTGGGAAAACATATTCAAATTACCACCGGCTTGAAAACTTTCCAACCTCAATATCTTCCTTCCAGTAAATTATATGAAGAATACACTGGATTTACAATTATACAATTTGACATTTTCGCTAAGAAACTTCGTAGATATAGAAGGGGTCCAAAAAGTATAATATTTCAAAATCGCCCTGTACCTCAAAAACGAAAACAGTTATGAGACCATCTTGAGCATCGAAAACTGTATACCCAGTGTACCAACACGGTATATCATAAAATTTGTAATGATAATGATGAGGTTTATGTCATCAATGATATAAACATTGCTGATAAAGATTTTTTGATTCAATCGGAGTTGTTCTGAAATCCACTCGATTGGAATTACACCCAAAGATTTCTGACTGTGTAAGCAATAAATGGAAATACTGCTCCGCCAATTAATTTTTCGAAATAAGAAAAAATAGTAGACATGCTATTTTTTCTGCAACCGAAACAATTAACTCAAATAAACATGTGAAATAACCACCAATGCCGTGCCATATGTATGCAATGCAACAAATATTGACAAATAATCCATGTGGTGAGAATATTCTACCTGCATTAACAGCAGGTTAGGTTTTCTAGGATGTTCGAATTGTAGTTTCAATATAAATTCAACCACAGAGTGACATATTTGTGTATGGACCAGGTGCTCTAATGGCAAATACCGCGCCAGTGCCAGCTATAGGAACAAGACGTGGAAAATGTTAGGTTAGTGAGCATATCAACAATGATGATAGTGATTATTTATTACTCTCCATACTACACTGTATTTGACTTGATAATCGAATGAAGCTGAACAATATCGTTGTTTGAGGCAAAAAAACTATTGCTTGCCGTGATTATTCAAAAACAAGTTATCCATCCCGAGAATAACGAATGAAATACAGATCAAGCAAGTATTTGAATCTTGAAGGCTTCCCTGATCAAAACAAAAATATTTAACTGAGATGTTTATAATTCCAATAGCAAACTATTATAATAAGGTGTATTTATACCTCCAGCATGGGTATGAAATGCCAAATCTGCTGAAATCGGAAACAAATCAGGTATGCGTCTCAACCCAAATAACGAACCCTCACAATGTTGTTTATTCTAGATGACGTCCAGTAGACCCTTTTTAGTTCCTAGGAGCTAAAGTTCAACTTTAGCTCCTAGGAACTAAAATTCAACTTTAGCTCCTAGGAACTAATTATGTTGCCTAGCAAGTCTAGCAACAGACCTATTTTTGTGTCAGTAATAGAAATGTCAATTTAATAGCTAATTTTGGTATCAAAATGGACGACTTTTGTGTCGGTTGCAGAAAAAAATATATATCGAGATTCTAATGAAACTTTCACACCTAATATTTTCGACCAATCAGAAGCCTGGATTTTGTACCGGTACCATAGCAACTAAGCAAATTTCTGGACATTTTTTCCTCCTCCTTGGAGAAAGGAGCATGAAATTACACTGGAAATTGTCTAACGATTATAGGTAAAATGACATTCACATGTAACTTCAGATTACGTCAAATTCATAATATTGAAGTTCCTGCTGAGAAAATATATTTCTAGCAACTTGAGCTTATTGAATTCGTGGAAAACTGAGAGATCGAGCTACTATCCACTTATTTTTTACTTAATACATGCATTGCGTGAGCAAATTTTATTGAATGGTATTTCGAATTTTTGTGAGAAAGTGTATTTTTACCGAGATTTTTACCAACTTTAGTAAAATGAATTTGTGAAAAACTGGGACATTGAGCTACTATCGACTTATTTTTTATTATTTAGTGTATCTAGAGTAAGTTAATTGTGTATTATTCAACCTAAAAATGTTATGGAAATAAATTATATCAATACTACATACTGTCTAGTTCATTTCAAGATATAGTTATGAAGGATGAAGTTAGTCAAGAATAATAGTTTGAACTACCACCAGCTGCCTTATTAATACAGGGTGATTCATTGGGATATGCGCATATACAGTAAGGGTAGATGGAGGATAACGAGGTGCTTCTCAATAATCTATGTTTCATGGGTCTATCATCCTCGATAATCAAGATTCAGGATGATCTATTGATTTCCTCCATTTTTCAATTGATAGTAACTTATGAACCGCCTTTTGGATTTATTCGATATTTGGTTTGTATGTTCTTTGTACACATCAGCCTTGAGAAAATTTATAAGCAGATTTCGAGTTGAAACAGCACCCTGTATATCAATATTTTGAAATCTCATTCACAAATTTGGAAAGAGCAGGAAGAAATAAATAAGACAAATGGATTTGGTGATTTCGCATACCACTTTTTTACCTATTAACTTGAGTTAAATCTGAATGTTTCAATAATGACGCGACACAAAATTTAAAAAACTATATCATTATATATTTGTGGTCTTGTTCATTTATGATCCATGAAATTATCAACTATTTCCCATTCTTCTAATTTTTGGATCCCAACCTAATTGAAAACGAACAATGTTCTTTTTGGGACAAATTATTATTATAAATGACTTACTTGAATGTGTAAGAAAATTATCATATTTGTTCATTGTACTACATTTAATACAACAATTACGAAAATGTTGAACAATGCCCATTCCGAGAAAATCATAACTTAATTTCAAACAAATTGTATTGAGTTAAATCCATAGACATACAGCATTACTATCAAATTTATTCATTGATGGGTAAGCAATAACTGTTATCAAAGAATAACGTTACAACACAAAACACAAGTACAAATTACTAAAACTCATCACCTAACGTCAAAATTGTACTATAAAATAAGCCAACTTGACAATTACAACGATTTGGGATATCAAAACAAAGTGTACGAACAGACTGGTTTATTTTTTTATTATTATTATTATTATTATCAAGAATGCATCATAAGTCAAGGAATGATCATGCTCTAGCTGGAAAATAATTAAACGCGGATAAATAAAATCATAGTTTTTTATTTTCTGTTATGTTTAACCTTTAGAATGTAGATTTCTTTAAGAGAAAATAGTTATTTGTTTTACTAGGTAGAAAAGTAGTAGACTGACTGCCGCGGCTGATAGTTCATGGCCGACCGTTGAATTCCTTGGAACGTGGCATAGCAACAAACTTTTTCTGCCTAGGCAGTAAAAGTACACCTTTTCTGCCTGTAAAGCAGCAGGAAAAAGCCACTATCCCTGCCGCTTGGAGAAAAATGTATTTTTTTTCGAATGGACATTGCTCTTTATTTTCATAATTGTTGTTTCGTTGTGCGATAAACAAATGTTTTAATAATGTCCTCACCGATTCAGGGTATTTGAATAAGTTAGTCATTGATAATAATAATTTGTCCCAAATACGCACTTGTCCTGTAGTTTTTCTATTAGGTTGGCATCCAAAGATTACGAGAATGAGAAATAGTTGATGATTTTATGGATTTAAAATGAAAAAGTGTCATTTGGGAACGACAATTTTTTTTGTTAATTATTGAAACATTTAGATTTGACTTAAGTTAAAAGGTACAAAAATTGTATGCGGAAACACCAAATACATTTAGTCTCACTAATTTCTTCCTGCTTTTTCTAAATTTGTAACTGGAAGTTTTGAAATTTTGATATACAGGGTGTTGTTTCGACTCGAAACCTACTTATTAATTTTTTCGAGGCCAGCCTTCGAATAAGACTTTTTTCATTATGTCAATCGTCACCACTGTGGACAAAGAACATATACCAAACAAATATAAATAAATATACCGGGTGGATACGGAAGTATTGCCTACGGAATATCTCAGTTATTGTATGAAGTAGGTTTGTGAAATTTGGAGCGTCGATATAATGACATAAGAGCTAGAATTTGAGCATATTGACATGTCGAAGTTAACTTCTGGTCTGACCGGAAGTAACATCAACTTTCTTATTTTGAATGGAAACCCTATTTTTTTCTTTTCGTTTTATTCAGCATTCAATGCCCTTTCTAATGACATATCACAAGTTGGTATCTAACCAGAAACTAGATCAGAAAAAAATTATTATTGAAATTCACCAAGTAGGCCGTGGAAGCAAAATGAAAGCCAAAAATTGAAAAGTTAGCTATGGAAACCATACCAATGGTTATGCTGAATAGTACAGGCAAGAAAAAGTTGTATGTTCCTATTTAAGTTATGGACCTACAGAGTATTGTTTTTTTAACAATTTTTCCAATATTTTTTTGGCGGCTCTTTATAACGCCGACGAATGAAAATAAAATATCACAGTAGTAGCAACTGTTATCAAGTGACGTATGGTTTCCATAGCCAACTTTTCAATTTTTGGCTTCCATTTTGCTTCCACGGCCTACTCGGTGAATTTCAATAATAATTTTTTTCTGATCTAGTTTCTGGTTAGATACCAACTTGTCATATGTCATTAGATAGGGAATTGAATGCTGAATAAGGCGAAAAGAAAAAAAATAGGCTTTCCATTTGAAATTAGAAAGTTGATGTTACTTCCGGTCAGACCGGAAGTTAACTTCGACGTGTCAATGTGCTCAAATTCTAGCTCTTATGTCATTATATCGACGCCCCAAATTTCACAAACCTACTTCATACAATAACTGAGATATTCCGTAGGCAACACTCTCGTAGCCACCCGGTATAGATTGGTTCATAAGTTATGAATGATTGAAAAAATGGGGGAAAACAATAGATCACCCTGAATCTTGATTATAGAGGATGATACGAATCCGAAAAATTGATAAATCGCCCTGTATCTTGGTTCTAAAGAATGATAGACCCATAAAATATAGATTATTTAGAAGCACTTGGGTGTCCTTCATATACCCTTACTGTATGCGTATTTCCCAATGAATCACCCTGTATTTGGCGTAACTCGAGTGGGTATATTTTGTATTTTATGTAGCGTAATCTTATCCTACGAGTCTTCGACTCAATAAAAATTTCAAAATATTAGTGTACTCGAAAAAATTTCCGGTAACAATTGAAGCTCTCGTGGTATTATGAGTGAAAATTTCACACCAAACATTGTCGATCAATTTAAAGCCTGCATTCCGTGTTACCATAGCAACGTAACAAATTTCTTGGAAATGTTTTCCTCCTCCTTGGAGGACAGAGCATGAAATTACACTGGACATTTTTGACATTTATAGGTTATATGACCTTTACATTCAACTTTAGATTATTTCGAGTTTATTCTATTAGTCAATAAATGAAAATCATTTATCAACAGTTTACCATAAAATATTATGTAGGTATACTTGCAAATTCGAAATTTACAGAAACACATGATGTTACTATACGTTAGTTCTTACATTTCATCACAAACAACCAACATTTTCAACTAAATCATATAAGTGTTGTGAAAATTCATTCAAATTGATCGAAAATGTTTAAATTTTCTTACCGAATACAACTTTAGCTTCAATTAACATCCGGGAATTTTTTCTCGAACACGAATATTCAGAAAATCTTCAAAATATTCGTGTTCTCCCAAAAATTTCCGGAAATAATTGAAGCTCTCGTGATATTATAAGTGAAGAATAAATAGATTATAGTGCTTACATACGCCGTAGTGATTTATCAATAGGTATAGAATATGCGTAGGTAACGAGTGGCCCGAATCGATACAAAAGACGATTCTCGCGACATTATCCTCACGTTTCTGGTTCCAATTTGGCTCGTGAATTCTTCTCGAAAATAGCTTGACATTGGAGTTGGCCAGTTTATTTTCAGGTCGGATCATGATAATTGAAGCGTTCCAATCGCCATTTCGTAATAACCTCACATAATTCGGAATAATTTCGTAAAACTGCGGACATTATTACACGCAGGAAAGAAATTGTTGGAAATATGTAATGAAGTGTTTTTGAACCAGCATCATAACTAGACTGGTTTTAATTAATATCTATGTACCTGAGACTGATTCTAAACTGCTCCACATTTGAAGTGAGACAAGCGAACATTTTGTTTGTTTTCGAACCGTGATAACTTTGGATGAGATCAACCGATCTTTGATTAGTTTTGAGATTGTGATTGCCCAGTTGATTGGCTATAACATATTTTTTTTACGTTTCTCCACCATTTCAGAATTATGACCTACAGGATGATATCTGAAAGTGTGATAATTTCCGAAAAGTTTGAGGTCGCCCCGTTAGCAGAATAATTTTTTTTCAATTTTTCTGACGGCAAAAACATGAACCCTAATGTGTTTCCTCGAAATGGTTTCGGATTCATCAAGATCCATACACGATGTTTTGAGATATGCAATATCATGGATTAGCAAAAGTGATTTCGTGATTGAACGAAAAACCTTCAGGGTTAGTTCGCAGGGAGGAATAAAGTGAATGTGGTGTGTGGTTATTTTATGAATAAAATTGTCAAAGCTAGGATGTTTTTTTTCAGTGGATATAGAAAATGAGAATTGATGAACATATACCACGAAGAGAATACAGATAATACGTAACACAATATTTTTATTATTATTTAAATTAACAACGGCAGATGTGGTCGATTATCAATATTTTGTTACACCACCCCTGGCCGCTGCGATAGCCCTAACTCTTCTCGGCATACTTGTTATCAAGCCATCAATGAAATCTTGGGGAATAGCTGTCCATTCTTCCACTATCGCATCTTCCAGTTGTTGAATATTCATCATTTCACCTTCTCTTCTCTTCAAACATAATTTTAACCTAGCCCATACATGTTCTATTGGGTTCATGTCTGGAGATACGGGTGGCCATTCCATTCTTTCAATATTATGTTGTCTCAGAACTTCGGTTACAATTCTCGCACGATGTGGTCGTGCATTATCATCGACCAGTACGAAATTGTCTCCAAAGTTTTGAGCAACTGGTATAACAACATCTCTTATACACATGTCACGATATCGAACAGCATTCATACTTTCCCCTCAAAATAACCAACGTAGTGCGATGATTCATCATGATACCGCCCCATATCGTAACACCTTCACCCCCCCAAATGCCACCCGCGCCTCCATGTTTTCCTCCAGAAACCTCTCACCCCGTTCTCGCCATACTAAAATCCTTCCATCTGATCTGAACATATTACACCTACTCTCATCAACGAATAAACATCTCCTCCAATCAGCTATTCCCCAGTTCAAATGGTTCTGAGCCCAAAGTCTTCGAGCTATCCTGTGGTTCAGCTTTAACAAAGTACAAGATGCCCTCCTTCTCGCTCTCAGATTGCGCTTATGAAGCCTTCTTCTGATTGTCCCATCTGAGACAACAACTCCTGTTGCATTTCTTAGTGCACAGTTCAGTTGTCCAGCAGTCTGTGTTCGAAGACGACGTACCGAAGTAACTAAGAAATTATCATTTCTATCTGAAGTCTTCCGTTGTCGTCCACCTCCGTGACGATAATTAGGATCTCCTGTTCGATCGTGACGACGGATTGCCCTGTATATTGAAGTTCTTGATGTATCGAAATACTGTCCAATGTCTTCAACATTCAAACCACCATCTCTCATTCTGAGAACCATTTGTAATTGTTCATTAGTTAGTCGTGGCATATTTTATTTCAATAATCAAATGTTTGACAATTTCTGATTATTTCCCAGACAACATATTATACCGAGGGGTTAATCAATGAATTTAAGGTATTCAAATTATTCGAATAGCCATTATGTTGTTCAAAATTGCATATCTCGAATCATCCTGTATGGATCTTGATGAATCCGAAACCATTTCGAGGAAACACATTAGGCTTCATGTTTTTGCCGTCAGAAAAATTTAAAAAACATTATCCTGCTAACGGGGCGACCTCAAACTTTTCTGAAAGTATCACACTTTCAGATATCATCCTGTAGGTCATAATTCCGAAATGGTGGAGAAACGTAAAAAAATATGTTATAGCCAATCAACTGGGCAATCACAATCTCAAAACTAATCAAAGATCGGTTCGAAAACAAACAAAATGTTCGCTTGTCTCACTTCAAATGTGGAGCAGTTTAGTTGAATTTCACTTGTTCGCAAGCTCGAAACCTGAAAACCTGAGAGAACTGAGTAACTCATTGATTCCTGACTTTCCAAAGCTTTTCCTGATGGTAAACTCTGATAAACATAATAACAACCCTGAAGATTTCAATAATCACCCCCTGAAGTTTGTCGCACTTATTGACTAACACCCTGTATATCTTCTCTGCCTATCCCTATATAGGTACGCACAATTTTTCGTGCGCTCCAAGAGATAAAAAAAAGTGGCGAACAGCAAAAATGAATTCAATTCAACGGGATACCAAGATTATTCTTTTGGCCAAAAGGATCGTTTTTCTATGTGTATTCTTTCTTTGTGAATTTTTTTGATGATACAAATTTGAATTTATTCACGGAATTTTATCGAATATAGTAGATATACATGGTGATTCATAAGGAGACTCACATAGCAAAATGGTGAATAGGGGAGTTGATGAATATATTCGAAGCATTTTTAGGATATCCGCATAACGTATTAGGTTAAATTGCCATGTAAGTTTGATTAATGTAATTTGCTGAAATTTGGCAGCAACGTTTCTGTATTGAAACATGACATATGCAGCAATGAAAAGATGTATCTCAATAAAATTGTTGGTTTTGTATCGATATATTTCACTCATTTTGGTTTGCCAAATTCTATAAAAAAACATAATGAATATTAATCATTTCATCAGCAATGTAGTTTGGCGCATGCTGACATGTTTTTATGTTTTATCAGGCTAAATTTCATCTCTAACATCTGATTTATTGGTTAGGTATAGTGTTATTGGAAACAAAATCACATATAACATTATTGTAAAAATCTGCCATAATTTGGTGAATCTCATTTCAATCATCACATTATTTTTCTTTCAACTGTAAAACTCGACATTATTTTTTCTTGTTTCGATATTTGTACAGCAGAATCTTATTCTTCCTCTAAATTCCTTCCAATTATATCCGAAATGAAAATGCATGCGTGACTGATAATGTATTCAGATTAATTATTCATTTGGTTCAACGGTTCAACCAGATATTTAAGGAATTCACACAGAAAACAATACTTGAAATTCCATATGAAGCATTTTTTCAGTAAAAACACTCATTTTGCAATCATTATTTGTTTCTAATTTATTATTGGAAAGAGCGATTTTGATTGTCATACTCCAAAATTGTTGTGTTCAGGATATAATAATGGCTAAATTTACTTCAATGCCAACTATGGTGACATAACTAGATATTCATGTATCATCTAGCCAGAAAGTTCTGAGCTGAGATGTCTGAGACAGACCTCGAATTTGAAAATGAGTGATGGATGTAAATATTTACTTCACATTCTAGAGAGAATCTAGAACACGACTCAAACTGATGTTAAATGAACTGTTATATCATTCTAAGCCATGATCTGATATTATATTGCTAGTTACACCTAAAAGTCAGAAGTTGAATATACAACACACAACACTGCTTGGCTCGTTCACTCCAACAAAACTGATGAAGCTGGGCGACAAGCCAAAGCTTTCGCCATCACGGCTCAGAGAAGCAACAAATAATCCACACGAATTCCCGATATCAATAGGTGATCATTCAGCCAACACACTTGACTTATTCTTCACCAATAATTCAGCAACTTTTTTTTCATGTTCTGGTTCCCACGAAAACAGACATCCTGTAATGTTCAGAGAACATCGTGAGAACCAAGGGTAATAAGGTAATAATAATTGGTGTTCTTCTTAAATTTCTGGAGGTTATATGCCTCGGGGAACACCTCCCTTGTTCCCTTACTACTTACGAGCTCCACTAGGCAATTCTGACCACACACAATCATCTTCAAAACCTGTCCATTTTTCATTCCATCGACTGCTATGGCAACCCCACAAGTATTGTATAGCATAATAATTCAGGAGACTGGTACAGAACATGCTTTGATGAGGAACCTTCACAGTGTGCTGCGGACGACAAGGCGAAGCTTTCGCCATCACTCACGGCTTATAGCTAGAGCGACAAGAAGGAATCACATGAATTCTCGATATCAATAGGTAATCATTCAGCCAACACACTTGACTTATTCCTCACCACTAATTCAGCACCTCACTACTTACGAGCTCCACTAGGCAATTCTGACCACGCACTCACCTTCAAAATCTGTCCATTTCTCATTCCATCAACTTCTATGGCACCCCCACACGTTTTGTATGGCATAATAATTTAGGAGACTGGTATACAGAACACGCTTCGATTCACAGTGTGCTGCGGAAATTACATCCTAGGGAATCAACAACCCGAGCAACAACCTAGTTGAATTCAACGTCACCAAATCTCAAGCCAGTATTTTCTCAAGGAAGGCGAAACTCAGTATGCCTGATATAATTATGTCTGGTATACCACCATTCCCACCAAATCCACTATATCAATGCTCGGTATGTCCATCAGCAATACTCTTTCATAGGAAAATCATGTTAGGTTCATCGCGAAAGCTACTTCACGAGAACTGTGATTTATATTCCGCGCGAAAGTCTACTTTACACCTCAACATCACATGGTCTGTTTTAAAAAACTTTTCCGTCATGACTATGGGGTTCAGCACCCATACATAAACTGATGCTTTTATAAATTCCATCCAGAGAAGAGTCATTCGTCTAGGAGGTGATGCTACACTCACAAATTTTCTGATACGATTGGGAATTGGAACTCCGTAGAGCAGTTGGCGAACTCTCACTGTTCAATAGATACTTCCACAGGAAATTTTCTTCAGAAATCTCTGCTATCATTCCATCACTAGCAATACCAGTGAGACGAACTGGACAAGTCTATAGAGTTCCTCAATCTACTGCTGTTTTGATGATTATTGTATAAGTACACTCGACAAGCAGTGACAGTGAGTCAAAACCAAACAAAATTTTGAAGTAAATCATATGTTTTGTCAGACAATGACAAGTTTTTCGCTTAGATATAAAGACTTCTCGCATATTCCTTCATCTACACGTTGAGGGAAGAGTACATCTGAGTTATAGTACACCCATATATCTTTCTTTGTCTTTCATTTTTGAATGAGAGGGCATAGCGTCTCCTTAAGTGGGAAAACGGGTACGATAAATTAATTGGAGAATTAGTTCTTTCAGAAATATGGAATGATGGGGTTGAAAAACCTAGATGGAGGTCGATGGTCAGTAGTTGGCATGTACATACATACATACATTGTATAATATCGAATTACATATACTATTACTATGAACTGATAACGAACTTAGAGGAAAGGTAGGTTCAGTGGTTGATTAAATGATTTTTGTACCACAAAATTTCAGAATGAGGTTAAAATTGACAACTAACAACCAATAAAACATACTTTTATTTCACATGGAACATTTAAGCTTATATACAAGAGTGGTAGCTAATGAGTATGGTTGAATAATATGTAGGAATAGTATGATGAATTCACTATACTTCAGTTAGGATCAATAATACATTTTCTCCAAGACAAACCATAAAATATGGTGCTCGCCTGCCTCACTAGAGATCGACGTTCGTTGTTTTTTCGAATCCGACCATAGGATGATCATTTGTTAAAATAGTAGTTCAAAAAACTTGAGGAACACTGTTTTCACACGTAAAATCTATCGAATTTGGTGAATAATTATTTTGACAACAGCAAAATATTCTCATTCAAAAATAATCATAGTCCTGATTCTCGATTCAAAACTACTCACGAATATAACAAGATACAGTTATAATGAGATTTGATTGAATAAAAAACAGGAACGAATAGTAAAGATAAAAAACAAAAATGCAAAAAAAATTGAGCGTAAGGAACAAACTGTCATAACAGAGGTATAAAAACATTGATTTCATCTGAATCAGATAAATTAATTGTCCTCTTTTGGTTTATACATATCATTAGTACCTAAATGTACATTACTTATTTTGTGGAATTAATTTGAACAGAGCTTGCCGGAATATCATGCAATTTATGTGATTAACTAAAGAATAATATTGATATAGGTAATTATAATAATGAATGAGTATCAAAATATTTTTCTGTAGGTTATATGAAATGTTTCAGTAGATCAGTAGATCTATCGGGTGGTCACAAAAAACCGGAAGTTTTTATTTTCCTCGTGGTTTCATCATTTCTCAACCGAATTAGAATTTCTTCGCGTCGTTTCATAGCTAAAAGGCTATAGTATACAGTGGAATATTTGAAAATTCCATAATGAACAAAAACAAAATGGCGGATTCTACCAAAATATTATCATTTACAAAAACCGCTGGAGAAAAAGAAAATCAGATTTTTTTCCAACCTGTACCGATGTCATCTTAGGCTATTCATTTCTGAAGAGAATGAGTACTCGAACATCGAAATCGAACAAATAGTCCAGTAGATACACTCATTTCTTTGCAATTTGTTATGGAGTGAATGTGCTAATCTCGTATGAACGATTATTATTATTTTGCTTCAGGCTTCATGAAAATTCAATCGAATTCAGATTTCTTAGAGTTATTTCAAAGAAAAAGAACTGAAGTACACAATGGAACATTTGAAAATCCAATAATTGAAAGAAACAAAATGGTGGAGAATCCAGAATTGTTGTAATTTTCAGAAATCTCTGGCGAATAAAAAAATCTTCATTCTTCCAATCAGGACCGATACAATTTTAGATCACTAATTTCTAAAGAGAATGAGCACTCGAACATCTGAATCGAACAATTAGTCCAGGAGAAACACGTTCTTTTTGGCAAAGTGTTATGGAGTGAATGTGCCAATCCCGTGATTAGAATTACTTTTAGTTTGCTTCTCAGAATTCAATCGAATTTGGATTTCTTAATACCATTCCAAAGCTGATTTGAAAGAAATGAGTGTATCTACTGGACTATTTGTTCGATTTCGATGTTCGAGTACTCATTCTCTTCAGAAATGAATAGCCTAAGATGACATCGGTACAGGTTGAAAAAAATGTGATATTTTTTGTCTCCAGCGGTTTTTGTGAATGACAATAATTTGGTAGAATCCGCCATTTTGTTTTTGTTCATCATGAAATTTTCAAATATTTCACTGTATACTATAGCCCTTTAGCTATTAAACCTCACAAAGAAATTCGAATTCGGTTGAGAAATGATGAAACCACGAGGAAAATAAAAACTTTCGGTTTTTTCGTGACCACCTGATATATGCAAATCAGGAGATCTGCTAAAAATTCAGTAGAACTGTCAACCCCGCAGCGGACGAAAAGTAAGGGCCACTTTATAAAAAACTTTAAGACTTACGATTTTTCACCTAACATTTAAGGCTTATCACTTATGACAGATGGAACATGGAAATATCATTGGTTATGTTATAAAACCATTTAAGACTTAGGATTTAACATTTTAGATTTAAGAAGATGACCAGCAAAGTGCTGATAAATGATCATAAATGGAATAAGGAGTGCGCATCCAAAAGTGACATCTCAATTTCCCGCCATTCAAAAATAATTCAAAATATCTTGTGTTGTTATTCCTGAATATTTGTTTTTTTGCTGATGGATACTGAACTGTTCTTCAAAATACACTAGAATGTCACAAATCTGTTGCCTCCATATTTGGCAAAAGATCCAAGGAGTGAGCCAGTTTCTGTTAGGCAAGCAATAGTGATTACTTTCAAAATGATGTGGAGATATAATGGGTATCATTTTTGGGATATGAATATAAATTAATAGAATGATATCAGAACATGAAATTTTGATTTCCAACCAGTTTCTAACTTACTTAACTTTGAAAATCTGGTTTTGTATCAGAAACTAGATGTCAGTAATGACAGAAGACATGTATTGCCCTAGAATCTTAATTTTTTTTTATAACTGTCTCCATTTAAGACTCTTAAGTCTTAAATGTTTAAATGTTAAATCTTAAAAGCTAAAAGTTTTTATAAAGTCACCCTAAGTGTCTGCGGACAAGGGGTACTTGCCTTCGGAAATAGTCGGTTTTTCGTTCGGAAATTAGAACGTAAAATGTGATTTTCTGTAGAGGTCGACGGAAAAACATATTTGTGTCTGATGTTTTTTGTTCAGCAGTTTACAATATGAAAAGTGTGTCCACACTTTTTCAAGGACGTAGAATGAGATGTTCGAGACACTCTAGTGTAGATAACTCGATGAAGGTTTGAGTTTAGTATAGGAAATTCTCAAGTAACTCATCAACAAATTCAATTTTTTTTCCAAATCATGTCAGAAAAAATAGGTGCCATTTGATGAGACTTCCAGCTAACTGTCTCACAAATTTCTGATTCTAATTTTGATTTTGAACGGTTTGCGAGATACAAAATAAATCAAGAACTACTGAATTCAACTGAACTGAACCGAACTACTATGACGGTAATTATTAATCTCAGAAAAATCGACATTTTTCGAAAAGTGTGATAGTTGACTTAATATAAATTAGGTTATCTAATCTCAGAATACGATGGCAAAACGAACCGTGTGAAAATAATGTAGGTTTTCATTCAAAATAAAAAATTGGTGCCACCTTTTCACACTCCCTATATAGTTGGTTGACTTACAATATTCTAGACATCGGATAATACACGAAGATCCAGTCATGTTATCGCCATCTAGTGGCATATTTTGAAGGCAGGTGACGCCTTACACAGTAGAATGCTGTCATCTATAAATAGTCAACACGTGCAGACCCCTACGTCTACACGTTAAAAAGCGGTACTACAAATAATAGTGATATATTCGAAGCGTTGAGTTGTCAGCAGACCGAGAGCGGCTGATGAGGCTTGCTGATCCGAAACAGTACAGTCTCCCCCCTGCCAACAATTGGGGCAACTCTGTTCTTAGTTATGGAGAATTCATTTCTTCAAAATATTCTAGGTATATTGGTCATTATTGATTATAACAGCATACAAATTTTTACGTGTCTAATCAAACCACGAGTTGAAATTCTTCGAATGTGTGACTCACGTGAATTATTCTGTATACATAGTCAATTTTCCGTGAATCTTTACCAGCAATTTTCTCAAATTCGACATGAAAAGGGCAATCTTTTGTGAACTTCTTGAATACAGAACCCTTGTGGGAAACAACATCTCTCTCTTTTGTAACTTTCATATCTTTATTAGAATTGGCAATCAAGATTGTTTGTTGGTTGAGGATATAAAGCATTGTTGAATAAATAACATTACCTACCCCTGTTGTGATTATAATGAGCGGTTCAAGACACAATTATTTCTGAAAGAGAAAAAACGCTTTGGATTTTTTCCTGAAAGTTTTTTTAATGTAAATTTGGTGGGAAAAATATGCAACTTCATTATCCTTTGGATCTAGGACAAACATATCGTGTGTGAGTCATAAAAATCGAAATTTGAGATGCTTCGTCAAATGACTTATATTCTTATACTCTATGATCTCACAAAGTGGAGTAGCTCAATGTTCATTGTTTTTCGTGTAATTAAATATCGAATACTCAGCCTATCTCAAATTATTATTGGACTACCAAATCTCACGGAGTGACCTAACTATGGGAGTTACGTCAATACGTGAGATATATTTTTATTATTTGTTGAATATTTCAACTGTGACGTATCTCATAATCCGGTTTGCTCCGGAAATTAAAATATCTCGGGTGACGGCTCAAGGTACTGAGAGGGATATTGTAAGGTATTGTACATGTCGAATTAATTTCTGTGTTTTTTATCAATGAAAATGAATATTCGAATCTGATATTCATTTGAATTCACTTTATATTCATGACGTATCTGAGGTCCTATTACAAAAACGAGACGACGTAGTGACGTATATCACAAACATATTTTTTTCAACGTTTTTAGCGATGCTTTTTCGAAATCTCACCATTTCGTAACTACTAGTCCTAGTTCTTCCTCTAATAAATAAAAAAAACATGATCTTTGATAAAGAAAGATTTGAGCTATTCAGATTTGTCATATGGAACCGGAATTAGTGGGATTGTCTTCCTTGGAATCCGAGTTGGAATCCAAGTTGGAGCCTGAAAGAATTTCATCATTTTGATTGGTGAAACTGTTGTTATATTGTGGATGTGGGCAGGGTTATATTCATCAAAGGTAACCAACCTAACAGATAGTTTGTGTGCCCTTCAAGAAATCATGTCGAAATCACGTGTTCTAGAATAGTCAATGAATTCACATTCGTCGGAAAAAATACATAGTTTTCCATGCAAAGTTAAGCAATTTTTGAAAGGCGAAAAAAATATGAAACTTCGTTATCCTTTGGATCTAGGACAAAAATATGTATAGCTTCGGAATCATTGTGACATTTTACGTGTAGATAGTTTTCAATGAAAAATTGATCAATTTTTCGAAATTTGGCAGAAAAAATATGCAACTTCTTCATTCTTCGGATCAAAGACAATAGTATAATCATAGATTATGGTCTTAATATATGGTATAATCATGGTCTTCTTAATCTATGGTATAATATACACCTAGGGTGAGGAGTGAGCTATTATTAGAGCATGTACTTTCATATCAAGAGGCGCGAATCGCCGAAGGACATGATGTTCGAGCTAAACAGGGTGTATCTAAATAACACCGAAAAAATTCGAGGGGTGATTTTGAGGAAATAATGTTCATATAAACATGTGTCCTCACTTGCTTCGTTTTTGAGATACAGCGTATATTAATATTTCCATGAAAAATCGCTTTTTTATTCATTACTCACTGTCTTTTTATCAATTTCAATAAAACGTTATGGTTTTGTTAATAGTAATATGGGGCTTCTTCTGGTGCAATAAGACTCGAAATACTATTACCAGTGGCGTCACAGTGGGTAAATTTATCGATATTTATGATGAATGTCATTGTACACCACCGGTTTTTCTGAGTTCCATATTTTCATTAGATTGAACTATTGAAATAATTTTTTTTTATTCTTTGTGTAATTTTGTATCTAGCTCAATTTTTGAGGAAACAATAAAAATTCGATTTGACTCCAAATTTTGATGAAGGCGTGTTTTCAAGACATCGAGATTACTCAATAACCCCAATTAGAATTATTTTGAAATTTTAGGACTTTCTCAGTCTCCAACCATACTGAATTTTGTCACTATGAAAGCTTATACGAGGGTGTTATAAATGAACTCAATTAAGACTTACAACATCAACATCCTGTATCTCAAAAACGGAGCAAGTTAGGACACATGTTTATATGGACTTTATTTGCTAGAGTATCACAACAAATCACCTCTCGGTGTTATTTAAACACACCCTGTATGATAGAATTTTCACACGAGGTATACATATAATATTTTTTCTACTACCAACACTGAAAAATCCAGATCATTTATCAATTATTCAGATTTTCATTTCCATCGAAGGAACAATGCCATTATTGCCATTTACCGTATACCGGGTGGCTACGGAAGTATTGCCTACGGAATATCTCAGTTATTGTATGAAGTAGGTTTGTTCAATTCGGAGCGTCGATATAATGACATAAGAGCTAGAATTTGAGCATATTGACATGTCGAAGTTAACTTCCGGTCTGACCGGAAGTAACATCAACTTTCTTATTTTTAATGGAAACCCTATATTTTTTTCTTTTCGCTTTATTCAGCATTCAATTCCTTTTCAAATGACATATCACAAGTAGGCCGTGGAAGCAAAATGAAAGCCAAAAATTGGAAATTTGGCTATGGAAACCATACGTCACTTGATAACAGTTGCTACTACTGTGATATTTTATTTTCATTCGTCGGCGTTATAAAAAGCCGCCAAAAAAATATTGGAAAAATTGGGAAAAAAAACAATACTCTGTGTCTGTAGGTCCATAACTTAAATAGGAACATACAACTTTTTCTTGCCTGTACTATTCAGCATAACCATTCCTTTCTAATGATATAATAGAAAGTCATTTTTTGAAATGAAATACCAAAAAATCCTACTCGGTGAATTTCAATAATATTTTTTTTCTGATCTAGTTTCTGGTTAGATACCAACTTGTGATATGTCATCAGAAAGGGAATTGAATGCTGAATAAAGCGAAAAGAAAAAAAAATGAGGTTTCCATTTAAAATAAGAAAGTTGATGTTATTTCCGGTCAGACCGGAAGTTAACTTCGACATGTCAATATGCTCAAATTCTAGCTCTTATGTCATTATATCGACGCTCCGAATTGAACAAACCTACTTCATACAATAACTGAGATATTCCGTAGGCAATACTTCCGTAGCCACCCGGTATACGGTAAATGTACCAAAGATAAATAAACCAAGTAAGCCCGAAGAGTTGAGACCCATAAATTTACTCCCAGTAATTGAGAAAATGATCGAAATTTTAGTGCATAAACAATTAGTGGAATATCTTAACAAAAATAATCTGCTGTTTGCATGTCAATCTGGGTTCCGGCATAATCATTCTACTGAGTCAGCTTGCCAATTGATGTGCAATAAGTGGAAAAAGGACATTGATGATGGCAAAATTGTCGTCAGTGTATTTGTAGACCTGAAACGAGCGTTCGAAACTATAGATAGGAAAAAATTGTTATTAAAATGTGAGGCATACGGAATAAAAGGCACAGTACTCAAATGGCTAACAAATTATCTTACAAATAGGCAACAAAAAACAAAAATTTATGGTAGTTATTCTGATGAGATAAGTAGTATCTACGGGGTTCCTCAAGGAAGTGTCCTTGGACCACTATTGTTTATACTATATATAAATGACCTACATCTTTACCTACAGAATTCATTTATCAATCTATTCGCTGATGACACTCTGATTTCTATATCTGGCGAAAATTACAACAATATGGTTGAATCCATGAATAATGAGTTAGATATTTTGAATAGTTGGCTCAGGGCGAATAAACTTAAAATAAATGCTCAAAAAACAGAGTGTATGATATTAGGTAGCAAAATCAACTGTACTAAATTCAATCAAGGGAATTTTGTGCTAATGATTGATAATTCGGTGATGATGTATGCTAATGGGATAAAGTATCTCGGCATTCTTTTTGACCCTCAACTTAACTTTTCTGTGCATATCGTTTTTTTGTGTAAAAAAATAGGAAACACAAATACATCGATTGCAGCTACTCCAGAATAAAGCAATGCGAATTCTGCTTCGTTGTAGCAGGTTTGCTGCAGTAAATGATATACTAAAGACCTCGAAATCTCTAAATATTTCCTAACTGATTGTAGAGTCGTCTTTGGTATTGATTTTTAAAATTGTCAATAAGCAAGCTCCTTCCTACTTGCGAAAATATATAATCAGAAGGGCAGATATGATACATTATAATTTGAGGTTCAACGATCAGTTCTACATACAAGGTTTCAACACAAATGCTTTGGAAAAAACTCTCTTCATTGAAGGTTTGAGAATGTATACCTCTTCTAGTTAAGACATCAGGAAATGTAGGAATTTTCAAAACAAGATTGAGAAAAATGTATTTTATTGTATAGATTATATTGTTTATGTGTGATATTATCGAATGTGTAATATTCATGTATGGTTATGTAATAGCTATCGATGCTAAATAAAGCTCTATTCTATTCTAAGTTTATATAACCTAAGTAAGAGTTTGATTGTCAAAAAAACTTGAAGAAAATTCGACTTGGCTGTTAGAAAATTAACACTGTATCAAAATTCCAGTTGGAATTGTGAACAAGTATACAAAACCGAGTAAATATTTGAGTGACATCCATTTTGTTAGGAAGCTTGTAATGAATGAACATTTAAACCTCATGAATATGGCACATGATACCATTGAACAATCATTGAACTGGTACATATCATCTCGTCAGGGGTAAGTTCAACTTATCTCTGATATCGCATCGACCACCCGATCACTAGAGCTGAAATTGTTTTGATTGGTCAAACAATGTGACTATACCTAAAGTCATGGTTATTTGAATCCTTGGTCTGATTGACACACGACAGTGACAGCTCATGGATGATTTTTGATTCGTGTTGTGACATCTTCAGAATTAATAATAATTCTAATAATCACATTATTCCAAACATTTTTCATACTTCAAAAATTGCTTTCAGCTGTAATGAGGTTTGTAGTTTTAACTATATTCGGATTCGAGAATGTTTCATTTTTTATTGATTGCATACGCATCGGTATCTATCTGTATGTATTTTGCATATCATTGACACTATCGACGAGTTTAATCTACCCAAGTTAATTGTTTTTATCAATTTATCATTATTCACCTAGGTTCATTAGAGGAAATCCTCGATTATGGTGATTCCAAAGGTTAGTGATGTAAAATATATGTATGCCCTAATAACACACTTATGTCCCATGGATATCCTTAGGACGTCCCGTCGGGACATTCAGGACGTCCATAGGACGTTCGAATTTGGTACCGTGGACGTCCATTGGACGTCTGTGGGACGCACAAATGTCCCACTTGAGGACCAACTAGGGACGTCCTTGAGGGACAACTATCGAATACCTAAATCCTACAGTATTCCTCATCAAGCACTACGAGGACATCCTCAGGTTATCCATAGGACAACCTATCAGCAACACTGAGGACAATCAATTGGATGTCCATAGGATGTCCCAGGGACGTACGAATTATTCTTGAATTTGAATTTCTCTGGGTCCCTCTAGGACCAGATCTTGCATAACTGATTAGGACATCCAGTTGACTTGATGGTCCGTAGAAGGTCCCAAAAAAGTTTCCCAAGGACGTCCAATGGACTTACGTGAAGGACATTGACGAGGAGTACTTATAGCCTACGAGCAATCATTCGTCGGCGAGGTGTAAGTTGACGTCCTCGCAGGGACAACAAATTGAAAGTACCGACTGGGACGTCCATAGGACGTTATTTCTAGGACATTGGAAGAGTTCAGTTCATGTTCCAATTGGGACATCCGACGGATATTCCTAAGGGACATTTGAAGGATGTCTCTGAGGGACATTTCGATTGTCATACGATCCTGGAAATATTAAGGGCGTCTGTGCAGAGATATTTGAAGGAATGAAACATCAGGGACATTTCATGGTTGTTTGGAAGGGACATTCTATAAGATCTGGAGTCATGCCAGAATATGTACTACTCGGGACATCCGATGGATGTCCCTAAATTAACGTTTAAAATCATATCCCATCAGGGACATGCCAAGGACGTCCTTGCATGGACATTCTACAATATGTATCACGTGGGACATCTGAGGGGACGCTATTTCTAGGACATTTGGAATGATGTACCAGCTGGGACATTCCGTGGACGTCCTTGCTCGGACATTGCATGAGATGTACGGAATGGGACGTCCCAAGGACACTTATTTTTGGTTCGGGACATTCGGAAGTGCTATAAGGGTGGTATGTCCAAAATAAATTGCAGAATATCCCCCACCGTTCGGCGTCGGCCAGTTTGAAGTTCCCTTTGAAGTGAGTGCAGGTGTGGCACAAAACTCTGCAATTGTTTCTGGATAAACTTTGCCTGCATAGTTTCGGAGTTCATGTGACATTTTACCTACACATAGATAGTAATGAGGAATTGAGCAATTCTTTCAAATTTGGCGGGAAAAATAAGCAACGTCGTTAATTTTCGGATCAAAGACAAAAATATGTATAGCTCCGGATTCCATGTGACATTTTACATATGCCTAGATAGTTTTCAATGCAAAATTGAGTAATCCTCGGAATTTGACGAAAAAAATATGCTAAGTTTGTTTCAGATCTAGGACAATTGTTCTGAAATTATCATGTTTCTTGGGCTGTACAAAGATGAACATTTGCCATGGTCAAAACATACTTTGGAAAAATTGTGAAAACTTCACAAACGATAAGATTTCCACAAAAAAAAATATCCCCAATAATAGGTATACTTTTTAGGGTACGGAATCGAGTTCCTATAAAACGTCTCAAACTTCTCTCTGATCTATTCTAAACTTGAATATTTTATTTCTGTATGGGGTTCAACAAAACTATATCAATTATAAAGCCTCTCAAAACTCTTCAGATTCAAATGGGCTTATATCACAAAAAAAAATTATTTCATGATTCGATATAGAACTCACCCAAACTAGCTCACCACCGCAAACCGTTTCTTGCTGTGAGCTCCCTACGTTTTATAAAAAAATATTGAAATCCCCGATTTTTCGGACCTCTGAAAACGAGGCGGTGATGTGACGTCACAACCCTAATACTGAAACAAGACTATTCCAGACAGAGATGAATGATACATGATTTCTGACAGAGTGAATTAGCGCGAGATCACAGTTGAAAGAATTGATATCAGTTGCCTCAGTCTCCGTCGGGCGTTTGGTATCTTCTTTTAACTATGGCGAGATGAGGTTTCTACGTCATAAGAGGGTCCGTTTTCAGAAGGTACTATTATTTATGTCCAAGAATGAAACATTCCAGTCAATTTTTCGATCGAATTATGTCGTCAATCATTATTTATGTATAAAAGGATCATTATAAACATGGTTTGAGTTAAAAGTTCTGCTAAGGTGTACACGCCCATTATTGAATGTATATACAGACTGAATTATTCGGAACCTACTATGAACCTTTACAGAAGAAGATAATTATTAGATATAGATTCACTATATAAATTCAAATTAATGTCGTTCATTCATTCAGTTGAACATTGTCAAAAGCATTCAAATTAGGTTTTCCAAATTTATAGCAATCACCACAACCAAACAACTAGAGAAGCAGATCATTTTTCTGTCAAGAAAATTGAATCAAATATTGAAAAAAAATCCATCAATGGAATGATACAATACAATTCTCTACCAAATAACTAGGAGCTAATTAATTTGATTGAAAAATTTCAAAAAAGATTAAAGAAACATCTACTCCTATAATATTGAATTTGTGTGAAAACAGCAGCCGCAGTTGGCAGCCACTTCGCCAGAGATGCTCGATTATGTACCGTGCGCCCAAAGAAAGAATATGCACGAAGGAATGATAGCAGCCATTTTAATCCAATAGACGATCGTATACACGAGAACTCTTGTAATATTTTTAACCATATTATATCGAATTGAAATACATATCGATCGGATATAAAAAATGAGATATACTGCCTGACTCTGAACTCATTATGATAAGAAAATATTAAAAATCATTATTTTTGCGAATATTTGTTGTATAACTCAGAAAGGCTCTATAGTGTGCACGTAGTTTTCCTTCTCAAAGTGATCAGGGAAAGGATGAGAACTATATTTCCTGATTCGAAACTCATTGGCCCCCCGGCAGAATGATGAAAAAATATAAAAAATCATTATTTTTTCGATTATTCGTTGTATAACTCAGCACGACTATCATGTGCACAAAGTTTTCTTTCTCGAATCGATCAAGGATGGGATAGAGATTATATTTCTTTATTCGAAACTCATTGGCCCCCCGTAAAAATGATGAAAAAATATTAAAAATAATTATTTTTTCGATTATTTGTTGAATAACTCAGAAAGGCTATCGTGTGCACAAAGTTTTTTTTCTCAAATCGGTCAAGAAGGGGATAGAGAATATATTTCTTGATTCGAAACCCATTGGCCCCCCGTCAAAATGGTGAAAAAATATTAAAAATCATTATTTTTTTCGATTATTTGTTGTATAACTCAGAAAGGCTATCGTGTGCACAAAAATTGTTTCCTCAAATCGATCAAAGAAGGGATGAAGAATATATTTCTTTATTCGAAACTCATTGGCCCCCCGTCGAAATGATGGAAAAATATTAAAAATCATTATTTTTTCGATTATTTGTTGTATAACTCAGAAAGGCTATCGTGTGCACAAAGTTTTCTTGATCAAATCGGTCAAGGAGGTGATAGAGGAAATATTTCCTGATTCGGATTTCATTGGCCCCCCGTCAAAATGATGAAAAAATATTAAAAATCATTATTTTTTCGATTATTTGTTGTATAACTCAGAAAGGCTATCGTGTGCACAAAGTTTACTTGCTCAGATCGGTCCAGAAGGAGATAGGGAATATATTTCTCGATTCGAATTTCATGGGCCCCCCGTCAAAATGATGAAAAAATATTAAAAATCATTATTTTTTCGATTATTCGTTGTATAACTCAGAAAGGCTATCGTGTGCACAAAGTTTTCTTGCTCAAATCGGTCAAGGAGGAGATAGAGAATATATTTCTTGATTCGGATTTCATTGGCCCCCCGTCAAAATGATGAAAAAATATTAAAAATCATTATTTTTTCGATTATTTCTTGTATAACTCAGAAAGGCTATCGTGTGCACAAAAATTTTTTCCTCAAATCGGTCGAAGAGGGGATAAAGAATATATTTCTCGATTCGAAACTCATTGGCCCCCCGTCGAAATGATGGAAAAATATTAAAAATCATTATTTTTTCGATTATTTGTTGTATAACTCAGAAAGGCTATCGTGTGCACAAAATTTTTTTCCTCAAATCGGTCGAAGAGGAGATGAAGAATATATTTCTCGATATGAAACTCATTGGCCCCCCGTCGAAATGATGGAAAAATATTAATAATCATTATTTTTTCGATTATTTGTTGTATAACTCAGAAAGGCTATCGTGTGAACAAATTTTTTTTCCACAAATCGATCGGAGAGAGGATCAAGAATTTATTTCTCGATTCGAAACTCATTGGCCCCCCGTCGAAATGATGGAAAAATATTAAAAATCATTATTTTTTCGATTATTTGTTGTATAACTCAGAAAGGCTATCATGTGCACAAAGTTTTCTTGCTCAAATCGATCAGAGAGGAGATAGAGAAAATATTTCCTGATTCGGATTTCATTGGCCCCCCCGTCAAAATGATGAAAAAATATTAAAAATCATTATTTTTTCGATTATTTGTTGTATAACTCAGAAAGGCTATCGTGTGCACAAAGTTTTCTTGCTCAAATCGGTTCAGAAGGAGATAGGGGATATATTTCTTGATTCGAATTTCATTGGCCCCCCCCGTCAAAATGATGGAAAAATATTAAAAATCATTATTTTTTCGATTATTCGTTGTATAACTCAGAAAGGCTACCGTGTGCACAAAGTTTTCTTGCACAAATCGGTCAAGGAGGAGATAGAGAATATATTTCTTGATTCGGATTTCATTGGCCCCCCGTCGAAATGATGGAAAAATATTAAAAATCATTATTTTTTCGATTATTTGTTGTATAACTCAGAAAGGCTATCGTGTGCACAAAAATTCTTTCCTCAAATCGGTCGAAGAGGGGATAAAGAATGTTTTCCTCGATTCGAAACTCATTGGCCCCCCGTCGAAATGATGGAAAAATATTAAAAATCATTATTTTTTCGATTATTTGTTGTATAACTCAGAAAGGCTATCGTGTGCACAAAAATTTTTTCCTTAAATCGGTCGAAGAGGGGATAAAGAATATATTTCTCGATTCGAAACTCATTGGCCCCCCGTCGAAATGATGGAAAAATATTAAAAATCATTATTTTTTCGATTATTTGTTGTATAACTCAGAAAGGCTATCGTGTGCACGGTTTTTCCTTGCTCAAATCGGTCAAGGAGGATATAGAGAATTTATTTCTCGATTCGGATTTCATTGGCCCCCCGTCGAAATGATGGAAAAATATTAAAAATCATTATTTTTTCGATTATTTGTTGAATAACTCAGAAAGGCTATCGTGTGCACAAAGTTTTCTTGCTCAAATCGGTCCAGAAGGAGATAGGGGATATATTTCTTGATTCGAATTTCATTGGCCCCATGTCAAAATGATGAAAAAATATTAAAAATCATTATTTTTTCGATTATTCGTTGTATAACTCAGAAAGGCTATCGTGTGCACAAAGTTTTCTTGCTCAAATCGGTCAACGAGGAGATAGAGAATATATTCCTTGATTCGGATTCAATTGGCCCCCCGTCAAAATGATGAAAAATATTAAAAAATCATTATTTTTTCGATTATTTGTTATAAAACTCAGAAAGGCTATCGTGTGCAAAAAGTTTTCTTGCTCGAATCGGTCAAGAAGGAGATAGAGAATATATTTCCTGATTCGGATTTCATTGGCCCCCCGTCAAAATGATGAAAAAATATTAAAAATCATTATTTTTTCGATTATTTGTTGTATAACTCAGAAAGGCTATCGTGTGCACAAAGTTTTCTTTCTCAAATCGGTCAAAGAGGGGATAGAGAATATATTTCCCGATTCGAAACTCATTGGCCCCCCGTCAAAATGATGAAAAAATATTAAAAATAATTATTTTTTCGATTATTTGTTGTATAACTCAGAAAGGCTATCGGGTGCACAAATTTTTTTTCCTCAAATCGGTCGGAGAGGGGATGAAGAATATATTCCTTGATTCGAAACTCATTGCCCCCCCGTCGAAATGATGGAAAAATATTAAAAATCATTATTTTTTCGATTATTTGTTGTATCATTTTGACGGGGGGCCAATGGAATCCGAATCAGGAAATATATTCTCTATCTCCTCCTTGATCGATTTGAGCAAGAAAACTTTGTGCACACGATAGCCTTTTCGAGTTATACAACGAATAATCGAAAAAATAATGATTATTTAATATTTTTTCATCATTTTGACGGGGGGGCCAATGAAATTCGAATCAAGAAATATATTTTTCATCTCCTCCTTGACCGATTTGAGCAAGAAAACTTTGTGCACACGATAGCCTTTCTGAGTTATACAACAAATAATCGAAAAAATAATGATTTTCAATATTTTTTCATCATTTTGACGGGGGGCCAATGAAATCCGAATCAGGAAATATTTTCCCTATCTCCTCCTTGACCGATGTGAGCAAGAAAACTTTGTGCACACGATAGCCTTTCTGAGTTATACAACAAATAATCGAAAAAATAATGATTTTTAATATTTTTCCATCATTTCGACGGGGGGCCAATGAGTTTCGAATCAAGAAATATATTTTTCATCTCCTCTTCGATCAATTTGAGGAAACAATTTTTGTGCTCACGATAGCCTTTCTGAGTTATACAACAAATAATCGAAAAAAATAATGATTTTTAATATTTTTTCATCATTTTGACGGGGGGCCAATGGGTTTCGAATCAAGAAATATATTCTCTATCCCCTTCTTGACCGATTTGAGAAAGAAAACTTTGTGCACACGATAGCCTTTCTGAGTTATACAACAAATAATCGAAAAAATAATGATTTTTAATATTTTTCCATCATTTCGACGGGGGGGCCAATGAGTTTCGAATCGAGAAATATATTCTTCATCCCCTCTCCGATCGATTTGAGTAAAAAATTTTTGTGCACACGATAGCCTTTCTGAGTTATACAACAAATAATCGAAAAAATAATGATTTTTAATATTTTTCCATCATTTCGACGGCGGGCCAATGAGTTTCGAATCGAGAAATATATTCTTCATCCCCTCTTCGACCGATTTGAGGAAAAAATTCTCGTGCACACGATAGCCTTTCTGAGTTATACAACAAATAATCGAAAAAATAATGATTTTTAATATTTTTCCATCATTTCGACGGGGGGCCAATGAGTTTCGAATCGAGAAATATATTCTTCATCCCCTCTCCGACCGATTTGAGTAAAACATTTTTGTGCACACGATAGCCTTTCTGAGTTATACAACAAATAATCGAAAAAATAATGATTTTTAATATTTTTCCATCATTTCGACGGCGGGCCAATGAGTTTCGAATCGAGAAATATATTCTTCATCCCTTCTTCGACCGATTCGAGGAAAAAATTTTCGTGCACACGATAGCCTTTCTGAGTTATACAACAAATAATCGAAAAAATAATGATTTTTAATATTTTTCCATCATTTCGACGGGGGGCCAATGAGTTTCGAATCGAGAAATATATTCTTCATCCCCTCTCCGACCGATTTGAGGAAAAAATTTTTGTGCACACGATAGCCTTTCTGAGTTATACAACAAATAATCGAAAAAATAATGATTTTTAATATTTTTCCATCATTTCGACGGGGGGCCAATGAGTTTCGAATCAAGAAATATATTTTTCATCCCCTCTTCGACCGATTCGAGGAAAAAATTTTTGTGCACACGATAGCCTTTCTGAGTTATACAACAAATAATCGAAAAAATAATGATTTTTAATATTTTTCTATCATTTCGACGGGGGGCCAATGAGTTTCGAATCTAGAAATATATTCTTCATCTCCTCTTCGACCGATTTGAGGAAAACATTTTTGTGCACACGATAGCCTTTCTGAGTTATACAACAAATAATCGAAAAATAATGATATTTAATATTTTTCCATCATTTCGACGGGGGGCCAATGAGTTTCGAATCGAGAAATATATTCTTCATCCCCTCTTCGACCGATTTGAGGAAAAACTTGTTGTGCACACGATAGACTTTCTCAGTTTTACAACAAATAATCGAAAAAATAATGATTTTTAATATTTTTCCATCATTTCGACGGGGGGCCAATGAGTTTCGAATCGAGAAATATATTCTTCATCCCCTCTTCGACCGATTTGAGGAAAAAATTTTTGTGCACACGATAGCCTTTCTGAGTTATACAAGAAATAATCGAAAAAATAATGATTTTTAATATTTTTTCATCATTTTGACGGGGGGCCAATGAAATTCGAATCAAGAAATATATTCTCTATCTCCTTGTTGACCGATTTGAGCAAGAAAACTTTGTGCACACGAAAGCCTTTCTGAGTTATACAACAAATTATCGAAAAAATAATGATTTTTAATATTTTTTCATCATTTTGACGGGGGCCAATGAAATCCGAATCAGGAAATATTTTCTCTATCTCCTTCTTGACCGATTTGAGCAAGAAAGCTTTGTGCACACGATAGCCTTTCTGAGTTATACAACAAATAATCTAAAAAATAATGATTTTTAATATTTTTCCATCATTTCGACGGGGGGCCAATGAGTTTCGAATCAAGAAATATATTCTTCATCCCCTCTTCGATCGATTTGAGGAAACAATTTTTGTGCACACGATAGCCTTTCTGAGTTATACAACAAATAATCGAAAAAAATAATGATTTTTAATATTTTTTCATCATTTTGACGGGGGGCAATGGATTTCGAATCAAGAAATATATTCTCTATCCCCTTCTTGACCGATTTGAGAAAGAAAACTTTGTGCACACGATAGCCTTTCTGAATTATACAACAAATAATCGAAAAAATAATTATTTTTAATATTTTTTCATCATTTTGACGGGGGGCCAATGAGTTTCGAATCAAGAAATATAATCTTTATTCCATCCTTGATCGATTCGAGAACGAAAACTTTGTGCACACGATAGTCTTTCTGAGTTATACAACGAATAATCGAAAAAAATAATGATTTTTAATATTTTCTCATCATAATGAGTTCAGAGTCAGGCAGTATATCTCATTTTTTATATCCGATCGATATGTATTTCAATTCGATATAATATGGTTGAAAATATTACAAGAGTTCTCGTGTATACGATCGTCTATTGGATTGAAATGGCTGCTATCATTCCTTCGTGCATCTTCTTTCTCTGGGCGCACGGTACATAATCGAGCATCTCTGGCGAAGTGGCTGCCAACTGCGGCTGCTGTTTTCACACAAATTAATATTGACATCTTATCTCATTTTTATAGTTTTCTTGAACAACTACTATAGTTTTCTATTGGGTACACTGAAAAAAAAAATGAGTGAATTTTCACTAAAACTTCACTCAATAATGTCTCAATTTCGGTCCACACCCGATTGAGTTGAAAATTCACTCTACTTGACTGAGTGAAATGGTAATTGAATGAGTGAATATAAGGGATCACAATTGAGTCAATGTTCCCAGTTCAGATTTGAATATTATTTCAGCTTTGTGATTTCTTGAGTGAGTTTCAACTCATTTTTGAGTGCCTAGAACATTTATTGAGTATGTATATGCCCATTATTGAGTGCTTTTATACCCAAAATGAGTATTTCAAAACTTTTCATGACTGCATGGTTTTATATAATATTGAGTAAATATGATATATAATACAAAAGTTTATTAGTAATCAGAGTAGATTACAATACGATTACAATCACAATGTACTCCTAATGAAGAGCAAAGCTATATAACACAATTTGAAATCATCAGTACTTGCGGTCTCGCCTGCCGAAATCAAGTATGACTTCTTCTCGCTGCAGAATCTTACTAACAACCTCGTTGACACGTTGACAGTCACATCAATCTGCAGACAAAACATGCATATATAAACAGCTGATTCAAAAATGTATTCGCCAGAGCAGATTAGTTCTGGGTATATGTTACCTAAATAGAGACAAATTCACGAATATCGTTACAAACAAATATTTTATCGATCTCATGAATGATCACAATTGAATTATTCAATCAGTTTTGATAACACTTTCTCAATTAGGATTCAATATACCTAATTTGGAAAAAATGTGATCAATGATGATTCAATTTACTAATTTCTGATTTGAAATACTCTTATTTGAATAATTTTCAGTCACTATTGAGTGAAAAGCAAACACACGAACATGGCCGTGCATGGCGGTGAAAGACATCAATGGCGATATGGACTATTCAACAAAAGAATACGTATATTGATTTATCTGAACGTCAAGGTAATCGGATATAAATCAACACTATATATACAATACAATTCTTAAAAATCACACCATCCAAATGAATATTTGAATTATTTGATACAATTCACGATAATCAGCCATGTTGTCGAAAACCATAATGTATTTTACGAAATCAAACTTACCCGCAGTATAGGTATTCCCAAACTTCACATCAGATATAATCATGCTGATAACATGTTTGTGCTGGCTGCATATAATTCGTCAGAACGTATTCTATCAACACCGTATTATATCAAAATATATTCGATCAAAATGGTAATTCAACAAAACCGTAATTGAACGGAGCAGTAATTCATCGGCATGCAAAACATCATAATGTAATCTATCATGTTGTAAAATGAAGGAATGTACTCCATAAGAACGTAAAACATCATACCGTACTTAATAGAAATGGTAATTCATCATAACCGTATTCCATCAGAATGGTATTTCATCAGAATCGTATTCTGACAGCACGGTGAATCAACAAAACCGTATTGAATAAAAGAGGCAATTCATCAGAACCGTATTTCGTCGCTTCAGTAATATATCATAATGGTAAATCGTCATGATGGTAAATTAACAGAACTGTTATCCGTCGGAATATTATTTTGTCAGCAGTGTATAGTATCGGTACTGTAAAACATCATAACCGTATTTCAACAGAACTGTAAATCATCAGAACTGTGTTTCATAAGAACCGTAATTCATCGCTTCCGTATTTCATCAGCATATCAATGTATCATAATCGTATTCTATCAAAACGCTAAATCATCATAACCGTATTTCATCAAAACCGTATTCCATCAGAACCGTATTGTATCAGCACGGTATTTCGTCAGAATGGTAATCCATCGTCGGTACAGTGCCCTATCGGGAACGGAGTATCGATTTTCTGTCCGCTTTTCAGGTATGCTATGCGATGGCGCTGGTGAATGCATGTAAGATAAAATAAGTATCTGATCAGAATAACTATTCCAACATGAAATATGTTATTCTGAATGAGATCTCGATAGAATTTCACCTCAAGAATTTTTGTAAGCTTCTCAATATAGCTTCTCAATGTGAGATCGTATATTTTTTATATTCTTATTGTCGGTGTTTGATAAGTGTATAGAGAGGCAGTTAGTTTCAACTGCCTGCGTGCGGTATCAATTATCAGGAATTCAGTTGTACCTACGTAAATTAGATTGAAAAAAAAACCTTATTCAATTTAGAATTTCCTTACACTCTGTAGATATGCATCTTATCGAAATGTTATATCTATACAAGAATATATAGAGAAACAAGGTGCCTTCAGAGTCAGAATGAGATGAATCGATGAAAAATTTCATGCGTATACAGGGTGAGTCACAATAATTTGAGCCCGTGACGAATTTCAAGATCATCAGATAAATAACCTAATTTTGAAGTTGAAAGTTCGTATTACCGTATATCCTGAACTCAATCCGTTCTGTGATAAGGTGTCAGGAATTGGATTACGATTTGAAATTTCAATAGGCTATCGACTGCTGAATTAGTTATAGGTAATCATTTACTTAGATTTTTTTGACCCATGGAGTACTTACGGTCGCATATGACCACATTATTCGTCATATCACCATTTTTAGACATCAGAATTATTCAACATTAGTTAGGCTGTTTACATCACACATATTTCATGAACCTGAACTCTCAAGTTACCGAGATGAATGCGGAAAACTAAATATTTCACATCCCCATTCAGAATAATGATTATATGTCAGTTGTCACTTTGCCGCAGTGAGATATAAAAAATGGAATCACTTTTTTTGATTAGGTTCAGATGGAATGTTTTATGTTTCTACCTGATTCTTTGTTCATCGTTCGATGACTATTTTCATATTGTATCCACACTTCCCAAATTATTTGTTCTTCAACACTTTAACTGTCGCAGTCACACAACCCTTTTGAGTTCTCATGAGCTTGGACAACACCATGCACATATTCGTTGCATACGTCAACAATTCAATGTATTTACCCACATCTTGCAAGCAATATCAAGGATATATTTCTTCAGGGGTAGCTGGAACCACACTCAACATGTTGTTTTCAAATGCAACTCTATGGCATGTGACCACTCATTGGAAATCAGGTGGAAAGAGGAATCTAGAGCAAACGGGCAAAAGTTTAGGTTTTTGTACGTCTCCGAACATTTATTTCAAAAATGATTTTTCAAATTTTTGACGGATTTTTAGTTACTTCGAAAGAACACAGAAATCAACGAACGCACTGTATTCAAATTCTATGTGTGATATATCTTTGAATCCAGCTTCCCATGGATATTTCAGCAATTGAATAATATTTAGGATGTACCATTTGAAAGAATCATCGAGGACGTCATGAATCAGACGTGAATCACCCTGTATATTTGATGTCTGCCTACAAATGCGACCTGCTTCAATAGATTCCTCAAAAATGAATAGTTTGGCTCAACATGAATGTATCCACTACTACTATACGAGAATCCTGCTCGATGTGACGTATTTGCTTCATAACAACCCTCTATGTGTGATATATGTTCGAGGCGATCTGATCGAAATTTATAAAATCCTAACAAATCGGTACACAGTAGACTTATCTAGCATGTTCGAAGTGAATGAGAGTGAAAGGTTGCGCGGTCATCCATACAAACTGAAACGCGAAAGATTCAGAAAATGTGTACGCGAATACACACTATTCAACAGATCCTTCCAGCTCTGGAACAGTTTGCCCGCTAACGTAGTCTCTGCGCCATCCCTGAATGCTTTCAAGAATTCTTTGGACAAACATTATAATGATAACCCACACATATTTCCCCAACATTTCCTACTCATGTAAATTCTACGACAGGCTTATATAGCTGATTCAATCCTCATTAGTTATTATTTTAGAATTAAGCAATTACTTTCATGATTATGTATTTATGTATAACTTTAGTATAAAGAGTTTATAAGCTTCTAGCTTCTACTCTTGTTAGTTTATAAATAAATAAATAAATGAATAAATGTTTGAATTCAGTTTTCCATAAAGAAAAAATTCACGCGGACATAATAATTCCAACTTGAATCTCCCTCTATATTTAATTTTCCTGTATGAATCTGGCGAATTTAAATTGAAAGTCGAATTATTCCAAGAATTTGAAGAAAAGTTATCGAAAAAATAAACGAAATATAGATTGACCGACAAAAACGCCCCAAGCCAAACAAGCACCGTTAGTTAATATTCGACTTCTATGAACAAAAAATAGTAGGAAATGCGAGGAAATGGCTCATCAGATACTAGGAGGAACATATTTTTATAATTCAAACTCTCCTAACAACACAGGGATGTCCTAGGTACGTCCCTTCTTTGTCCCGCGGTACAAGGACATGATTGGGGCATCCAGGGGATGTCCCGCAGTGGTTGTCGAGTTGGCACCCTGCCCGGTACATCCCTAGGTTATCCTATTCGTGTCCCTGGAATATCTTATATCGATTCACAGTCATTGAATGTATCAGAACTTCTTAAGAAATTACCATTTTTCGCAAACAGAAATCGTAAATGCATAATGCCACTCATTTTTGAACGAAAATGTATTTATTCAGGTTTCTGTAGTTTAGTCCTGTTCATAAATTTGTTCAGTACATGAATCTTCAGAAGGCATATTAGCTAATGGAGTAAGGTGCGTGCATTATAAGCTGAAGCTCCCGGGTTCAATCCCTACTCGACCTACATTTTTTCCTTTTGTCGAAGGGATGTCCCTGGAATATCCCTGGGACGTCCTAGGTATATCCTTCCTTCGTACTTGGTACATCCTAGGGACGTACCAGAAGGCGGCCAGCGGATGTCCCTTGGACATCCCTAGTATTAAATCAGGGACGTCCCTGGGAATGTACTATAGTATCAGCGATAGTAATTTCTTTTTAAATATTATCAACCTTTTTTTAAATTGATTCTAACTTTTACGTAAAATGATAAACCTTGAAAATGCTCTTCATTATCGTACTGACAATTTGATTCATATGTATGAAAAATCCCGTAAGACGCTGTGATTTTGTCATTATGACAGCAAAAAAACATTGCTCTGAGTTTTCCAGCGACAAACCTCAACTTGACATTCGAAACCATGACAACCAAAATTATTGTAAACGAATACTTTTTGAGAGCGTTCATGTCAATTTTTCTCAATCATGCGTTGTCACAAAAGTATCTTATCTGTGAAAAATCCATCGACAATAATGTGATAAGCAATCATTAAATTGTTGAATTGTCTTACCGAATAACACTCAAGAATCTTCCTGTAGGAAGGTTCAGAAAATACAAAATCATCTCCACAACGTTTGATAATGGTAGAAGTTTCAACGATCAACCTTAGTATTCGATGTGGTCCCCTACTACTCTTCTACATCGCTGGTTATGTCAACTCCTCAGATTTTGATACAGGGTGAAATGAAGCAAAAATATCAAAATTTGATATTGAATAACTACAGAGATATTGTCGTTGAAATTCTGGCTGGGGATATTCCAGCTATATCCACTTTTTCTGAATGAAGTTGCCTGATAGTCTACTTTGAAATTTCGACCCATTCAACAAACAATATGAAGTAGGTATTAGACCTTGACAATCTGTTTTTATTCCAGATGTCCATATTTTCGAAAAGAGCTCGTTGTATACTACATAATGGAATTTTTATTCTGAAGAACATGTTCCAAATTAAAAGGGTGTTGCGAGCTGATTTCGCATATACTGTTGTAGGTTCATGAATGAATCGCAATAATATGTAAGTTGAGAATAAATTAACTATGTCCAAGAGCCGGCTGCAAATATCGCTGTCATCAGATAATGAAATGATATATGTCCCAAAGTCATGTGGAAACATTATTGTATTTTATCGAACGGCACCTGTGTCAATCACTATCCTGAGCAGAATGATGGAGAAATTGCACTTTCCTGTGCGGAAATTTGCACTCGATTCCACCATTTGATAACAAAATAAGAATTATGACATCTGATCATCCTATCATTCTGCTCAGGATGGTGATTGGCACAGGTGCCGTTCGATGAACTACAATGTCTTCTCAATCCTTCGGGCAGCCAGCTCTCCTTACTATAATGGGATTCCTGTGGACGTATAATACAGAATGACATTGAAAGAATGAACCAACGTTATTTTTGTTGATCTTGTATTGATTTTTTTTTTATTTTTGCATCTCTTGGACCACACGAAAGGAAATTCCCATAATGTTTTGAGAACATCGTTCGTACCTAGGAAGTACAGAAAGAGGAGGTAGGTGTAGAATTCTTTTTCCAACTTCTGGATAATAAGTTCTTGGGAATACTTCCTTTGGGGATGAATTCCCATGCTTTGTCGTTATATAGACGACGATAATGTCGATAATACTGATAATATCGATGATACCGAAAAAAAAAACGATTATATCGATTATATCGATCATAGCGATTATATCGATTGTATCGATTATATCGATTATATCGATTATATCGATTGTCGATTATATCAATTATATCGATTATATCGATTATATCGATTATATCGATTATGTCGATTATATCGATTATATCGATTATATCGATTATATCGATTATATCGATTATATCGATCATATCGATTATATATATAAGTGCGGCTCACAAGAGTAATGAATGAACTTTCTTATAGGAAATCCATCAGCCCGTTTCATTGATCGAATTGTACTGACTTTACCATTTTCGATGTCCTAATGGTATATCTTACCCATTTTCAAAGAAAGAGATCTGCGGATTTCGCGAATGTTGACTACTTTCTTGTGAAACTCATCATACCATAAACACAATTTGTCATAGTTCGCTTCGTTTCATAGATACAGTGCAAAATTCAAAATGTTGCCTCTTAGGACCACCTGTATCTGAACGTATAGAAAAAGTAGAAGTTGTCTCTTGTTTACATTCTCCACGGAGGATCCAGTGGCATACTTAGTCAGATTTTCGAAACGAACTTCTCAGGTAGATGCTTTGCGCATTTCAAAACACATAACATTAAACTTATAATATTTATAGTATTTGCCTTGTATTTTGATAATTTCCAGTTTTTATCAGTAGGTATATCTTATTGATGGGCCTTGGCAACATTTTCACGAATGTTCATATTTACCTTGTTGCTGACAAGATTTTCTCACATACTAGTTTCAATTTTATATTGTTATACCAAATACACCAATATTCACCACAATTTATTGACTACAAGAGCTGTGATTCTAATAAGTATGTGGCAATGAAAAAAAGTGAGTGCAGAATGTTTTGAAATTTTTGTCAACTGACTACCTGTCGTTAGAATCAGTAATGGTTGATGATATTGATGGTTGGTTATCATTCGCCATTGTATGAAACAAGACAGGTAGTCAGGTGGAAAGAATTATAAAACATTCTGCACTCGCTTAGTGTGTGACGAAACAATGTGTCAACAACAAGGTGAATATGAAAGTGTGAAATTATCTGAAACCAAAAATTATCTATATACAAGGCTAATACCCAAAATGTCGTATTATATAACTGTATTGTGTTTTCGAAAAGCACAAAATATCATTATTCCAATTATTTTGGGATTTTCTCTCCTCGTCTCTATAAAATGAAAATATGAATATTATTTCGATATACGTGTAGTAAGGACAAATCAGATGATTTGCCCCAAAATGTCACTGCGTTTGAAGAATTTTCCTATCGGAGAGCCTAAAAGAAAAAATTCACTACTCTCTTTAATAGGAAAATTCTTTAAACGCAGTGACATCTTGGGGCAAATCATCTAATTTGTCCTTACTACACGTATATTGGAATAATATTCATATTTTTATTTTATAGAAACGAAGAGAGAAAATCCCAAAAAATTTGGAATAATGAATGTATCACCTCCTCGATTAACCTACAGGCAGTATTTCACAAAATATCAATTCATAAATATAAAAAATATACTGTGTTGTATTTGAAGAAATATAAATTCAGTTATATCTGAATAATGAATAACAGGAGCCAAAATTAATATTTTTTGACATACCCCGTATAAGACTGAAAAACTTTGATACCTAATATTTGGGTCAACGATTTCAAGCCTGGCAAAGCTTTTCACGACGAATAACATGTTTTCCTGAAATTAATAAAGAACAAGTTTTGAATTTGTTGCCAACTGTTCCAGACTAAGGTTACGTTTCTTATATGATTATCAAATATACAGAGAAGTGCACGAAAAACGGACACAACTGTAACTTCTGAATCATTCGATTTCGGAATTTCAAAATATACTGAATCTCTCATCAATTGACAAGACAATTTCAGTTCGATCACTTCCTGTTTCAGCAGAAACGAACCCAACTTTGTATCTTCAAATTGGACACACTGCGTTATATTCCATAATAGTTTTAGGTATTATTATGACGAATTCAGTGATACCAGGTTTGATAGGGTTATTTCAAATGATCACGAAGGTATTTGATTTAGATTTCTCCATAAATGCTCAATGGGTGTTACTTCGCAATATCTGTACTTCTCTGTCACACTCATTGGGCATGTGGAAGCTAAGAACGCCATCATCTTCGTATTCGTTTGAAATAACCCTGTCAAACCCGCTATCCTAGAACTCGTTATGATAATCCTTATTGCCAAATCATGGAATAATAAACATTAAAAAATCAGCAGTTGGGATAATTTCCGGTAAAACTGGAAGTGACAGAACTGATATTTTGTCAATTGATCAGGATCTGATCCCGAATGAATCAGACATAACAGCACTGGCCGTTTGTTGTGCACATCTCTGTACATATTAAAAGTATTCTGATTTTTCCAATCATATGGAGGTAGAATTCTCAAATTTCAAGGAAATAGAAAGCTTTCAAAGATACATTCCATGATCGAATGCGATTATTATCAGTGGAATACACTGCTCACCGGTAGCAATGGATTCACTGATATTTCCAAAAGGAGTTTCAGTTCTGAAAAATGTATTCCTCGCCTTACTCCTCATGAAGGCAATCTTGTACATTCGATAATCAGGATGATACAATTTGCTGAAGCGATAAATTGAAGCTATGGAAGTTAAAATCATTTCCCAGATTTTTTTATATCTCTCTCTCTCTTCATTTCTATAGATAAAAATCATCAGCAACATGCCTTCTCAGTATGACACTTCTCAAGACAATTTGAAAGAATTACTTTTTCCATTCTTTATGGGATCAGATTCGTTACCGAAATATCAGAGTATAAATTTTCAAGTAATATGATTCCACATTTTTTGAATATTACTCTTCTTCAACCATTTTCAAAACTGAGTGGCACTGACAACCGAATGAATTTTTCTCTTAAGCTCTCTGATAGAAAATTCTTTGAACGCAGTGATATTATGGGACGAGTCCTGACTACATGAAATGGTTCATATTTTAATTTTGCCTATGTTTTGCTTAAATATTTTATTCTTTGACAAAATTCGTTGAGAATGCAATGAAATGTACTCACTAGAAGTGAAATCACGAGTTCAATCTGGATCAGTAACGAGGAAACGGAGGGAATAAAGTCATTTTTTTTTCATTTCTCTAAAGTTGCCGTAAAAAAAATTCTACTATTTTGGAAAAATTTTAAACCGTATCATCCTGAAGTTAGGTAAACTATCAATACAAATATCTGTTGTTTTTTATTTATAAATATAACATGTTTTAGAACGTTTATGCATAATTATCTCAAAAACGGTTCGTTTATCGGAAAAAATTAAAGAGAAAAAAAGCCTCTAAATTGAACGATCTACACAATTTGATCACTGAAAGATGCCAGAGGCGTACTACGAAGAAGTTTGGAGGGGATAGAAAGCCTCTACCTCGAAAAACGTATCACCCTGTAGATTTTGAGAATCTTCAAAATGCTTGAATTGATGATCTTCTAGGAAGTATTGACTACACCAAATTACAAAATGATATCTTGAAAAGCGAGATAGTTCAATTGATAAAAAAAATAATTAAACTTTGACCCCCTGTAGCTCCGCTACTGAACGAGAGCGGACTAATGTTTGTATGAACTTTTGTGATTAATATGATGAGATCTATCTCCCATTTCAGTTTGTGCCTTAAAACCTGAATCACCCTGTATATTCTTTAGCGTTATAGGAATATGACTGGAAAACTTCCCAAACATTTTTCGTCAAATGGGAAGCATGGGGAATTCTTCGATATTTTCTAGACTTATAATAGTGAAATATTCATTTTCAGAATGAAAACACGGCAGCAGAATATGTTGAATTATCGCGAAGACATTCAATGTTCCATTTAGTAAAAAATGTGCTTGTTGCGTTTGTTTCAATCAGTAGTTTGATTCATCAAACAATCGAAAATCATCCCAAACAAACCCTGAACAGCATCTATATGCATTCGGCGGTACTAACACAAATATTCTGTGCATCTAACTGTGATGAAGTTATCTGTAATAATTGGATATTTAGTGTATTTACAGAATGCTGTACTGGTGGAATACGATTCTGATAGAATACGGTTTTGACGAAATACGGAACTGACGAAATACGGTTCTGACGAAATACGGTTCTGACGAAATACGGTTATGACGAAATACGGCTCTGACGAGATACGGTGATGATGGAATACGGTTCTGATGAAATACAGTTTTGATAAAATATGTTTCTGATAGAATACAGTTCCGATGGAATACGGTTCCGATGAATTACTGAAACTATAAAATACAGTGCCGATGAATTGATGTGACGATGGAATACAGTTCCTATACGATACGATTTTGATGAATTACGATTCTGATGTTTTACTGAAGCGACGAATTACGGTTCTGATAGAATACCCTAACGATAGAATAAGATTATGATAAATTACCGTGATGATGAAATACTGTTCTGATGAATTACTGTTATGATCAAATACGGTTCTTATCGAATACCATTTTGATGGATTACATTTTGACGAATCACGTTTTGTTATAATACATACCTACAAATTACGGAGCTATGTTTTACAAAGCGATGAAAAACGTGCTTACAGAATACAGTAACTATCAATTACGGTACCTACGAATTACCATTCTGATGAAATATATTCTTATAAATTATATTTTGATGCATTATATTCTGACGTTTTGGGTGTTCCCGTTTGTGCTCGAACTTGCAGCACAGGATTGTTTATATGCACTTAACTTCCATCAAGACTGACGCTGCGTTATCAATTGGACAAAACGGCCTCTGTTTAGTCTCGACCTGGCTCGAGTCTTCCTCACTGATGACCACAGAGATTCGGACATTCCTTTACTTCATTGAGAATAATTAAAACATATAATATTGTGGTGACTTAGAACGGTCATCATGTTATTCCCAAATACACTGTTCACTGTTTGCACGTTGAGAAGGGACTGAGACAGTGAGATTACTGAGATGCTAACAATATACTGCGCATGGACCGGCCCTTTCACCAATTATTTGGTTAAATCGCTCGAGAATGAGTGATTCTCACATGTTTCATCTAATGATTGAGTAAAAGCCACTCCAATATGGTTTCCTGGTTTGTTTTATTCCAAAATTTGTACTATTCAATCGAATTTATCATAAACATTGTCATTACTGTGAGGAATTGTGAAAATACCCAGATTTCATTGAATGTTTACTCAAAAAGTTCACTCCGTAGATAACTCATTACCAAATTCGCAGTCACTCAAAAGGATTTGTTACAGTGTACCTAACAGCTGAGTCAATTGCAAATCATTTTCAGTTGAACTTGAAAAAAAAGATTCTTCTTGAGTGTGAGTCTTTATTTTATTTTGTCAAATATATTTATGTATTCACCATTTTCCTTGCTATAAACAAATGTCTTTTCTTGGAGATAATAAAGTTGATTGATTGATAAAAATTGTTGCTTATGCATAGATTCAGAATCCTCGTAGAATTTTGTGGATGGTTTTGTGGATAAATCGTGCAGGACTATACCCAGCCAATGCTCTGAAAATTCACATCATTCAAATCGTAAATCAACTATATTGGAGAAATTCCTTGCCCTGGCTGGGATTCGATCTCACGACCTCGCGGTCATGAGCCGACTTCAAATCCATTAATTCATCTCTCGACTATTCAATTATGTATTATACATGACAATTCCTAACAAAACAAACAGTAAGTAAGTGTATAAATAAAACGATCCTCAACGCATTGTGGAGTCGGCTAGTCTTAGCCAAAAGGGTGTTTGTTCTGCGATTAGAATCCTGGCAAATCTGTCCCATCTCCTGAAGCAAGGCTTCTTATGAATAGAAATCTCTTAGATGAACCTTAGTTGGGTTAAGGTTGAATGCAAACATTGGCGTTTAGGAAAATTTGCTGGTCCACAGGGGAAGCGTCATGCGTCAGGATTAGCTGGTCCACTGCGCTAATCCACTCGACGATATACAGGTTGCTTCAAAATTCAGTATCAAGATTTCAGGGCCTTTTTTTTAGGTCGAATGAAACTTTGTTTTCGTATACACAGGGAGGTCCGGTCTGTAATACAAAAATTCAACAGTTTGTTTTACTTGTTGAAATAATTAACACCGATTCTCTGCAAGTTGTTTACCATCTCGTACAGGTCGGGTATTTTTCCATCATGCTGGAAGACAACTAGAGTCCAACCAATCCCCAAAAAAGGGAACAAGAACCTGCCCAACAACTACAGGCCCATTGCCCTGTTATCAGTAATCTCCAAAGTGATGGAGAAAGCCATCAATATTGAGCTTATCAAATATGTGGAGAGCTCAGGAATCATCAATGATAGACAATACGGCTTTCGCCACCAAAGATCTACTGGAGATCTACTTGCCTACGTCACCCATTTATGGCAATCTTCAATAGAAAAACACGGAGAATCTCTAGCTGTCGCGTTGGACATATCGAAAGCATTCGACCCTGTTTGGCACGAAGGACTCCTCCACAAACTACCATCATACGGCTTACCACCTCAGCTATGCCATCTCTTATCGAGTTTTCTTTCAGGCAGATCGCTTCATGTGGTGGTGGACGGTGTATCTTCTGATACCATCGGCATCAATTCCGGCGTTCCACAAGGATCAATTTTGGCACCAACATTATTCCTGCTTCATATCAATGATCTGTTGGGAGTAACAACTTGCCCCATCCACAGCTTTGCAGATGATAGTACCCTCCATACTGCGTTCTCTTCCAGAATTCCCATTTCTTACCAGGAAACTAAGAACTCACGGCGCAGGCAGGTCAATGCTGTCAATAAAGATCTTGCAGAAATTACAGCCTGGGGAACCAACAACCTAGTTGAATTCAACGCCACCAAAACTCAAGCCTGCATTTTCTCTAGAAAGGCGGAACTCAGTATGCCCGATATTGTAATGTCTGGCTCCACCATCCCCACCAAGCCAACCATATCTATGCTCGGTATTTCCATCAGCAACACTCTTTCATGGAATAATCATGTCAGATCCATCGCAAAAGCTGCTTCACAAAAACTCGGATTCTTGTTCCGTGCGAAAAGCTACTTTACACCTCAACAGCTTCTCATGATCTACAAGGCGCAGATACGGCCTTTTCTAGAATACTGTTCCCACATATGGGGTTCAGCACCCAAACATACGCTGATGCTCTTAGATTCCATCCAGAGAAAAGCCATTCGCCTGGTGGGTGACGCCACACTCACTCACTCTTTGACATCATTGGAACACCGTTGAAAGGTCGGCGACCTTTCACTTTTCTATCGATACTTCCAAGTTCATATGAATATATAATTTTAAACGTGTCGTTTTCGAGATATACACAGATTAAAAGGATTTCTTCAATCAAACGAATCCATTTTCTTGAAAATAAATTGCTTCGTACAAGAATTTTTCATTTGAATGGAGCAATATACACTGGTCTCAATTCAATCGGCTTGCTTGCTTCGTTTCTTGAAATTTCTTGATATGAATTTGCTCAACATAAACAGTATATTTCTTCATTCAAGAAAACCGCGACTACAAGTGACATAAATTCCAATTTATATTGGTTCAAGGAAATCTCTGCTTGCCTATAAGACTTTCAGTGACGTATATACAGCGGTACGCCTGCGCCTATTCGACTCCTCAGTCGTTAGCCTCTATTCGACATAGCAGCTGTTGTTTCTTGTGAAGACGGTGCAAAACACCTTTGTTTTTCAATGGTGAAGTGTTCAAGAATCAAGTGTGCTGAGTCATGGATAATAGTGGTGTGGTATTATCTCCACAGCAATGCGGCATTTCATATATTTGAGGACAATCTGCGGGGTAAGAACTTTGTATATTTTTGCAACATAGTTGTACCTAGTTAGGTGTTTTTCCTTTTTATTGATCGGAAATATGCTAAGAACCTTGATATTAATCATACCTGAAACCATAACTACACATCATTGTCAACGCATATGGCCATGTTTGTATAACTTGCACAACACACATTCGCTCAGCAGTGACGATTTGACCAGTCGCATTCATTCGATGAACGCACTAATAGGTAAAGGTAGGTAATTTTCCATTATTTGTATATGTTTTACCTGATCCCTCATCAGAATGATTGAACCAATATAATAATATGTCTCCTTCCTTCGTGTTTTTACATACCTATATAACAACTTTTATACATGCCCTTGCAACCAGAAAATATCTGGTTGTCCTCAAGTTTCGTTTGTTTTCGACAATGCCTGGCTGTGATGAATGGAAATGTTTTTTCTTCTGAAGCAAGTTCTATAGGTATACGGTTAATGATTTCCATTCAACAAACCACTCTGCAAAACACACAAAACATTTTTTAATTGATGATTTCACACTTTTCTCTAGGTTTTCGTGGTTCAACATTCAAGTCATTTCAAGCACAGTGACAAAGGGGAAGAAAACGAGGACAGCAAATCAAATCTAGAAAAAGGAATATTCCACCTCCTATAGATTGAGCTACACATAGTATTTGATTTTACTATGTATATATGTTTTCATTTATATCATCCATGTTTTTTTTGTGATTTGTTATAATAGGATAACCAAGTTCTGACGGTGAAGACTTTTGTTTACCAACTGGAAAAATCAATTTTATTTAGTACTCAATACTCTAATAGTGAGCTAAATTTCGATTTCCTTCAAAATGATAATCTCTTGGCACAAGAATATAAGGATCATCTGAAAAAATTTCTACTTATTATGTCAAGTCAACAAAAGACTTGTTCAAATATGATGGGAGATTCTTCAAACTGATTAATTCGACCAATACGTATACTATGATAATAAAGAAATATCCATTCGAATCATGATTTTCTTTAATGAATAAGTCCAGAAAGTTCTGTAGGAGAATCAAACAAATATTTGATTGGCCTATTCAAGAGCGCCATTATGGTTGAATCAATAATGTTGTTCCACATTGAATCAAGAAATCCATTTTATTTGTGCACCTTTCTTCTTAATAGGTAAAATTTCCCGGGTGGCTCCGTGGCTGTTGGTGAGCAGTGTATATCACTGAAGATGAGTTCACTTGGTCATAGTGTGTATTGTCGGTATATCTACCGCTTGTAGCATTTGAATTTGCTACAATATAATATTAGCTAATTATTTTGATGAAACTTATCAAATTACAGTAGAGTAGCACTGTGGTGTGCTAAGATTTGTTTTTATTTTTCTTTGGTGTAAGAAACATAGTCTTCAAATTCTTACCTTATGAATTTGAGAAGAAACCATACTCACAGTGAACATTCAGTCTGACATATAGTAAATAATCCTTGAGTAGTAGAACATTTAATGAAACAACCATATCATATCACACACAGTTTTGAATGAGATCTTTTAACAAACAAATTCCAATAGCAGAGTACTCATTTCTTCTGATATTCTATGTGCTAATAGGAGGTGATGATGTAAGCTGCAGGAGTCTTTGATTTCTGGCGTTCTGATCCTAAGGCCCTAGAATCGAAGGAAATATTTAATATTGTAATCCATTCAAAAGTAGACAGACAACTTACCGTTGATGTTCTCCAGAGCGATAAATCCTATTTCGCTGGAATATCTCAGGATTTATGATGTTGTTCCTTCTGAATTGGTTTCAATTTGGATTTTCTTTATTTATTTTTGGGATAATATTTCAGGTTATATTTTCATGTGTCATCAGGATGTCACTGTCACTGTTGTCATACTGCAGTCATTGTGGACTGTCATTTGTCTTCTGTGAAGGATTTGGAGATTATTCCTATGAAGACAGAAGAAGAAGAACAATTCTTCTTAATAATTAGGGCGTAAGCATTTCTTCGACCAATAGGATTCTTGGATTTCATATTTGGCGCTGATTTGGGATTTTAACAGGAAACTTGGGTTTTTGACTAGTTAAATCGAGAGTAGGAGAATTTCCGGCACGTACCTACCTCACTTTTTCTCGGTTAGCCATGGTGGCGTGCACTTGACCTGTGAAAAGTAAATTTGATTTTCTCGGTGAAAACCGTAGAAACCCTTAGGGGTATTTGATTTTGGGAAGCCGTTGCTTACCGGTTAGTGGATGGAATCTCCGTCAGGAAGCCAATTGTGGGATTTGTTCCTGGAGACTGCCATGAAGTTCTAGAAGCCATGCAGCCCGGCCTGTTTCAGTCCTTAAAAAGCAAGATCTAAAAAAGTCTTCAATCCTACCTCCCTTCTCAGAAGGTAAGTCACAGCCATAGCAGATTCAGCAGTGAAATCTTCGAAAATATATCCTGTTCTTCAGTTTTTTTCTGTTGTCTCCACGTGCTCTGTGTGCCCTCTCAGGAGGCTATATTCAGATTATTTCTTAGGGTGCTAGGGTGCAGCTTAGCTGTGCTTCGGACTCCTGGTAGCGACCGGCCCTCAGGATACTCTACTCTACCCTTGTCAAGATCCCCCAGTGGATCTGAGTAATCCTGCAAGGTCTTCGGATCTTGGCCAGAGTCGACCATGGAGACACCAGATGGAGCCCAGTAGCAGCTGGTAGAGACTGACCCCTGGTTACACTGCATCCTGGAACTCTGCTGACCGTGGAGGTTCAGCATTCCTCGTTTGTGTTGTCTTCACCTGCAGTGACCTGTGCTGCACATCTACACTCATACCACTTGGGACCTTGGATAGGGGTGATCTGGACCATTGCAGAGGACCCTTGGACCACTATCAGGTTTTTTGTTCCACCTTCAGTGTTTCACATTTTGCTACATATATTATACATATAAATTTCACATCTGAGACTGGTTGAGTAATCACCTTTTTTTACAGTATTAATTCACAAACTGGTGAAGCTCTTGTGAAGCTCTCCCATAGTATACTATGTGACTGCGGTTGCTTACAGTTCATTGCGCTATCATTCCTTGACTAGTTATACAGTCCGTTTTATAGTTGATATAGGATTGTTACTATACTTATTTTCACTTATTCTAAAAATATGGTAATTGTCCTGGTATAGGTAGGAAAATTATGATAGAATCACCATGCAATTTACTTAACCTACACTATTGAAATAATACAGTACTTTAGTGATTATTTTTCATCATGAAACTGCAGGCCTCTACATAGGTCCATATATAACCTTGTCTCTGGTGGTGTGAAATATAATAGGTCTTGAATTTTATGTTGGTTTTCATTCTTCCATATGTCCAGCCCAGCCTTCTAAGAAAATGTACCTTGAACAACTTTCAGATTTTTGAAAAGCAGATTATTTGGAAAGAAATTTGGTTTTCTCAATTATCCAAATTGTAGGATTTTTTATAAATTGAGTGGCGTCCAAGAACTTGAATTTTCTTCACCATCTAGCCTATAATTCGAACTCACTTATCTGTTCTCCGATGTACAGCTGCCGATAGCAAATGTGTTTGACTTTTTAATAATTCCATCCTTTTATATTAAAAGTTGGCCACATAAATAGCGTCCAACGTGTAGGGCCCGAAAATTCTTGTTCAAAATAAGTAAAATTTTGTCTGTTTGTTGTAAAACCTTTTTCAAATTTTTCTTGAGTTTTTTCAAATTTTCTTAGACTGTTGAGCTGGAACGTTTGGTTGAGTGGAGACTGTACATTTAGGTCCATGTGGATGTGGATGTGAAGTATAGCTCCGTTTTTGACAGAAGCCTGACAGGAAAGTTTTCAACAGAAAAGGCTTTAGTATTTGATGTGCTGGAGAGCACTGCGGTGAGTGTTGTCTAATTGTGTTTGTAATAAAGTACATATTTTGGAGCAGTGATTGCAACTTTAAATAGTAATGAAAATTTCCATCATGATTGATAATTTCTGGTAACTATTTTGACAGATATTTTTCATGGGAATTTTTAGAAAATTTTTGTGACTGCAGTACTTGGGTATTTCATCTGTTTTCTTTGTTCTTACTTCACACTATTCATTATGGATTCTATTAAGGCAAAACATTTGCTCATAGCAGAACTTAATTATGAACTGAAAATTAGAGGTGTTATTTCTGAACGTAGCATGGATGAAAAGAGAAAAATTTTGGGGCGCCTCTTGGCTAAAGAAATTCAACAAGGACACAATGTATTGTCTTTTGTTGACCCAACATTTAATTTTGCATCTGAAAAAGTTGACATTGAAAACACTTTAACATCTATACAAACTTTAATCAGTGATTTTGAGGGACCAACATCAGATTCTACCTTTAAGAGAGCAGAATCTAGAATATGCCATGTAACTTGGAGAATTCAAAGAATACCTTTGAATCCTGAAGCTCTTAACTTTGATGAAATGTCAATTTTTAAAAATGAATCTTATGCAACAGCATTGCAATTAGATGCAGAATTACATGAGAAGGTATCTGATCCAGAGTCTGATCCAGTTAATGTGCCATTGATGAGTTCTACTGTCAATCCACTAGTGAGACCATCTACTAGTCAAAGTCAGAATTTTTTTTCACCAAATTTAACAAAGTCAACACCTGTGTATAAGTTAGGACTTCAATTTGATGGTGACTCCAAAAATCTCTTATCATTCATGGAACGTATTGATGAACTTGCTCAAGCAAGACACATTTCTAAAATTGAATTATTTGAATCAGCAAGTGATCTTTTCACTGGTAAAGCTACTTTCTGGTACCGTATGGTAAAGTCACAAGTTACTGACTGGGATTCATTGATTTTGAAACTCAGAAAAGATTTTCTAGTGTCTGATTTTGAAGATGAAGTTTGGCAACAAATAAAAAATAGAAAGCAGGGTAATTCAGAGCCAGTTGTTATCTTTATAGCTTGTATGGAAGCACTTTTTAACAGACTCAGTCATGGAGCTGCTGAGGTGACAAAGATAAAGTACATCAAGATGGGTTTAAAGCCTGATTATAGGCGGAGGTTAGCCTTATGTGACATAGATTCAGTTACAGTTCTTGGAACTTTGTGCAAAAAATTAGAGGAAGCTGATGCTTTAAGTCCACCTTCTACTTCTCAAAGTAAATCAATTGCTATGTTAGATGATCCTGAAATTGCCTTTGTTTCAAATGCACAAGCAAATAGAACATCTGCCCATTCAAATAAAAATGTTGGAAATAAGTTTCAGAAAAACAAATTTAGAAATGCCACTTCAAGGTCAAGTAATGTTTCTGCCCCATCTTCTTCATCAGTTGATACTAATAGAAATCCTCGAATGGAAAATAGTCCTGTAGTTTGCTGGAGATGCAATTTAGCTAATCATACGCATAGAGCTTGTAAATCAGGAATAAAGAAAAAGTTTTGTTTTAAATGTGGAGCACCTGACGTGGTAATGAAGGACTGTGAAAGGTGTAAGGGAAACTGATAGAGGAGAATTTTGTCATAGGCTCACAATTTTCTCCAAATTTTCCTAGAGCCAAATTTCAGAATTTAAATAATCTTACAGAAGAAATAGAGGATGATTTTCAGAATGTTGTAGCTCCTCTATTAATAAAGAAAGTCAAGGATAATAGGCCTTATGTGAATATTCAGCTTTTTGATACAAATGTCATTGCACTCTTAGACAGTGGTGCCAATATGTCCGTCATAGGTCAAGGAGGTTTAAGGACAGTAAAAAATCTTGATTTAATAATCAGAACTCCTCATTTGAATCATGTTTTTACGGCAGATGGTACACATCAAAAAGTTGAAGGAGTTGTTGATTTGCCTATTCATATTAATGGAGAGATACAGATAATTCCGGCATTAGTTGTACCTACCCTATCACAGTCATTCATTCTAGGAAGTGATTTCTGTACTAAGTTTGGTGTGTCCATAGATTTTCAAAATTTTAGTTGGGACGTTAAGTGTCGAGTTTCTGGGGAAACTGTCGACATTGTTGCCAGCTCACCTCAAAGTAGTGATATTTCAGAAATTAGTGTTGAAGATGAACTTACACAAGAACAGAGACAGCAGATGAAAGATCTTATCCACTCATTTCAGGAAATTAGTAGTGATGCTCGATTAGGCCGTACAAATAAAATCACTTTAGAAATTGACACTGGCGAGGCAAAGCCGTTTAAACAGAGGCAGTATTTAATGTCTCCATATATGTTAAAGATCCTTAATGATGAGTTAGATGAGATGATAAAATTAGGTGTGGTAGAACCATCACATAGTCCTTGGAATAGTCCGGTACTATTGGTTAAGAAATCGTCTGGTGAATACCGTTTTTGTTTTGATGGACGTAAACTGAATGAAATTACAAAGCACGACAGCTATCCTCTTCCACGCATTGATAGAATTCTTACTCTGTTGCGTAATGCCAAGTATATTTCAAGTATCGATTTAAGGAAAGCTTTTTGGCAAGTGCCACTTGAAGAATCGTCTAAAGAAAAGACTGCATTCAGTATACCTGGTCGAGGTTTATTCCACTTTAATGTTATGCCGTTCGGTTTATGTAACAGTGCCCAGACACAACAAAGACTATGTGATGCGTTGTTTGGACCAAAATTCGAACCTAATTTATTCACTTATCTAGATGATATTATTATCATTTCACCGACGTTTGAGGAGCATGTGAAGCTTTTGAAAGAAGTTAGAGGTATTTTGCAGGATGCAAACCTAACTATAAATATTAAAAAATGTGAGTTTTTCAAAACATCACTTAAATACTTGGGTTTTGTTATTGACAGACAAGGAATTCGAACAGATCCTTCTAAAGTTTCAGTCATGGTAAATTATGCTCGTCCTACTACAAGTACGGAAATTAAACGGTTTATTGGTTTGTGCAATTGGTACAAACGTTTTTTAGATTCATTTTCAACTTTAATGGCACCTATAAGCAACTTATTAAAAGGCAAGGGTAAAGGTAAAAATCAACCTATAGAATGGACTTCTGAGGCAGAAGCTTCTTTCATCGCCATCAAGAAGGCTCTTGTTTCAGCACCTATTCTCTGTCCCCCAGACTTTACACTACCTTTCACTATACAGTGTGATGCAAGTGATGTGGGCATAGGTGGGGTGTTGACCCAAGAGGTTCAGGGTGTCGAGAGAATAATTGCTTACTCCTCCAGATCTTTGTCCAAATCTGAGAGAAATTTCAGTGTCACTGAAAGAGAATTATTGAGTTTGATCTTCCTAATCGACAAATTTCGACCTTACATTGAGGGAACGGTTTTTAAAGTAATAACTGATCACCATAGTCTGCTGTGGCTGAACAATCTCAAAGACCCTTCTGGTAGATTAGCAAGATGGTCTGTCAAATTACGACAGCATACTTTTGAGTTGATTCATAAGCCTGGGGTTCATAATGTTATTCCCGATTTTCTTTCAAGGATACCTCTTTCAGATGACGAAAGTCCAGAGTTAAATTTAATTGATTTGAAGTCTGATGATACAGACTCATGGTATACCTCATTATGTAGTAAGATCTCTCAAGATCCAGATGCCTATCCCCACTTTAGAGTTGAAAATGAACTGATTTATAAATATATTCCTTCCAAAGTGCCCGTCAAATCGAACATTATTGAATGGAAAGTGATTGTGCCTAAATCACAAAGACTTTCAGTTATGAAAGATTCACATGACCCTTCTATTTGTAGCCATTTTGGTTTTTTCAAGACACTCTCAAGAGTTCAGCAGCACTACTATTGGCCTAAAATGAGATCGGACATTCTGAGATATGTAAAGTCCTGTAAAGTTTGTCAGTCGCAAAAGTTATCGAATACTCCTCGGATGGGACTCATGGGTGCTCAGAGAAATGTTAAATTTCCTTTTCAGACTATTGCTGTCGATATCATGGGACCGTTTCCCAGATCTTCTAAAGGTTTCACTTACTTATTGGTTGTTTCAGACTTTTTCACAAAGTATACACTATTGTGTCCAATGCGAGATGCCAAGGCACCTAGCATCATTAAATTCATGGAAAACCAAGTTTTTTTAGTCTTTGGAGTTCCACAGTTCATCATCTGTGATAATGGAACCCAGTTTGCTGGTAAACTATTTAAAAAGTTAGCAGATACCTACAATGTTCAAAAAATATGGTATACTCCTCGATATTCAGCACAGTGTAACTTTGTGGAAAGAACCAATAAAACAATAGGTCAAGCCATTAGGAGTTATGTAAATGAACATAAAGATTGGGATAAGGAATTATATAAAATTCAACAAGCGATAAATACCGCCACCCATGAAGTCACCCAATATACTCCAGCATTTTTGATGTTTGGTCGTAATGTGCCTATTTCTGGTAAATATTATGGTAGCATTCCTAATACTCAAGATATTGAACTTTTACCTGACAGCAGGGATAGTTTTGTTCAAGATATCAAGGGGCTTAGTGATGTCTTTAAGACAGTGCAGGAAAGGCTTCATAAGGCTTACCAGAGAAATGCATCATCATACAACCTTAGAAAGAGAGATCATATATTTAATGAAGGTGATAAAGTCTGGAGAAGAAACAAGATTCTATCCGATGCTTCAATAAAATTTAGTGCAAAATTAGCTCCCAAATATGTTTTGTGTACAGTGAGAAAAAGAATTTCTCGTCTAGTCTATTCTTTAGATAATGCTGATGGTTCTCCCGCTGGAGATTGGCATATCAAAGATTTAAAGGAATATTTTGGATCCAATTCAGACGTTTCTGTTGGATAGATATTTTATTTTTATACAAACCAGAACCTTTGATTTGTATACAGTATTATCTGTAAAGGTTGTTTAAAAATAAGATTCTTGTGAGATTTTTTTTTTGGTGCGTTGGTGCACATTTGAAATTTTTGGTGCGTTGGTGCACATTTGAGATTTTTTTTGGTGCGTTGGTGCACGTTTAAAATTAAGGTAATTGCAATTACGATTTTGGTCTTTTTGACAAATTTTGCTGGTGCAAATTTGAAAGAAACCTTGGGTGGTTTTCTTTTTATTTTGGGATTTTCAGTATAAAACCTAATATTGGATTTAGTGTTCTACTGAGAGTATGCATACTTAAAAATAGTTTTTTTTCTTTTTTTGATGATTCATAGGTCTGATCAACCTGAACATCATCATTGCCACTTATGTAAATATTTTTTTTTGTAAATAGTACAATGTAGACTTTACATGGTCTTGAGGATAATGGATTTGACCTACCAATTATGACCTTACCTACCGATTATGACCTTACCTGATTCAGACTTTTCTCAATTCAGACATTACCAATTTTTGGATTTCCATAAAAGGAACGTTTAGTACACGAAGTTACTATCATAATCCATGATATCCCATATACCTTATCAAAAATTTCTCAACAAGTTGACCAATTTTTTCTCTTAGGAGAGGGGTATATGTAGCATTTGAATTTGCTACAATATAATATTAGCTAATTATTTTGATGAAACTTATCAAATTACAGTAGAGTAGCACTGTGGTGTGCTAAGATTTGTTTTTATTTTTCTTTGGTGTAAGAAACATAGTCTTCAAATTCTTACCTTATGAATTTGAGAAGAAACCATACTCACAGTGAACATTCAGTCTGACATATAGTAAATAATCCTTGAGTAGTAGAACATTTAATGAAACAACCATATCATATCACACACAGTTTTGAATGAGATCTTTTAACAAACAAATTCCAATAGCAGAGTACTCATTTCTTCTGATATTCTATGTGCTAATAGGAGGTGATGATGTAAGCTGCAGGAGTCTTTGATTTCTGGCGTTCTGATCCTAAGGCCCTAGAATCGAAGGAAATATTTAATATTGTAATCCATTCAAAAGTAGACAGACAACTTACCGTTGATGTTCTCCAGAGCGATAAATCCTATTTCGCTGGAATATCTCAGGATTTATGATGTTGTTCCTTCTGAATTGGTTTCAATTTGGATTTTCTTTATTTATTTTTGGGATAATATTTCAGGTTATATTTTCATGTGTCATCAGGATGTCACTGTCACTGTTGTCATACTGCAGTCATTGTGGACTGTCATTTGTCTTCTGTGAAGGATTTGGAGATTATTCCTATGAAGACAGAAGAAGAAGAACAATTCTTCTTAATAATTAGGGCGTAAGCATTTCTTCGACCAATAGGATTCTTGGATTTCATATTTGGCGCTGATTTGGGATTTTAACAGGAAACTTGGGTTTTTGACTAGTTAAATCGAGAGTAGGAGAATTTCCGGCACGTACCTACCTCACTTTTTCTCGGTTAGCCATGGTGGCGTGCACTTGACCTGTGAAAAGTAAATTTGATTTTCTCGGTGAAAACCGTAGAAACCCTTAGGGGTATTTGATTTTGGGAAGCCGTTGCTTACCGGTTAGTGGATGGAATCTCCGTCAGGAAGCCAATTGTGGGATTTGTTCCTGGAGACTGCCATGAAGTTCTAGAAGCCATGCAGCCCGGCCTGTTTCAGTCCTTAAAAAGCAAGATCTAAAAAAGTCTTCAATCCTACCTCCCTTCTCAGAAGGTAAGTCACAGCCATAGCAGATTCAGCAGTGAAATCTTCGAAAATATATCCTGTTCTTCAGTTTTTTTCTGTTGTCTCCACGTGCTCTGTGTGCCCTCTCAGGAGGCTATATTCAGATTATTTCTTAGGGTGCTAGGGTGCAGCTTAGCTGTGCTTCGGACTCCTGGTAGCGACCGGCCCTCAGGATACTCTACTCTACCCTTGTCAAGATCCCCCAGTGGATCTGAGTAATCCTGCAAGGTCTTCGGATCTTGGCCAGAGTCGACCATGGAGACACCAGATGGAGCCCAGTAGCAGCTGGTAGAGACTGACCCCTGGTTACACTGCATCCTGGAACTCTGCTGACCGTGGAGGTTCAGCATTCCTCGTTTGTGTTGTCTTCACCTGCAGTGACCTGTGCTGCACATCTACACTCATACCACTTGGGACCTTGGATAGGGGTGATCTGGACCATTGCAGAGGACCCTTGGACCACTATCAGGTTTTTTGTTCCACCTTCAGTGTTTCACATTTTGCTACATATATTATACATATAAATTTCACATCTGAGACTGGTTGAGTAATCACCTTTTTTTACAGTATTAATTCACAAACTGGTGAAGCTCTTGTGAAGCTCTCCCATAGTATACTATGTGACTGCGGTTGCTTACAGTTCATTGCGCTATCATTCCTTGACTAGTTATACAGTCCGTTTTATAGTTGATATAGGATTGTTACTATACTTATTTTCACTTATTCTAAAAATATGGTAATTGTCCTGGTATAGGTAGGAAAATTATGATAGAATCACCATGCAATTTACTTAACCTACACTATTGAAATAATACAGTACTTTAGTGATTATTTTTCATCATGAAACTGCAGGCCTCTACATAGGTCCATATATAACCTTGTCTCTGGTGGTGTGAAATATAATAGGTCTTGAATTTTATGTTGGTTTTCATTCTTCCATATGTCCAGCCCAGCCTTCTAAGAAAATGTACCTTGAACAACTTTCAGATTTTTGAAAAGCAGATTATTTGGAAAGAAATTTGGTTTTCTCAATTATCCAAATTGTAGGATTTTTTATAAATTGAGTGGCGTCCAAGAACTTGAATTTTCTTCACCATCTAGCCTATAATTCGAACTCACTTATCTGTTCTCCGATGTACAGCTGCCGATAGCAAATGTGTTTGACTTTTTAATAATTCCATCCTTTTATATTAAAAGTTGGCCACACGCTGCTGCAAATTTCCGAATTCTATTACTCAACAATTACGATTACCGGAACAATAATCGATCCACACAAAATATTGATAAAATTTGATCAACAATAACTTTGGCAATTCATTTCTGATTTGTTTGATTTTTGTTTTATTCCGTACGTAAATTCCTGGAGAATCTCACACAAGGTTGAGATTTGAAGAAATGAGGCATATCTATAAATTATACAGAGTGACACAAAAAGTGCATTTTTACCCCAATTTTGAAATAATCTGTGGTGTGGCTAAGCTGGTGAATCGAGTAATTCCTCATTTAATCATCAACCTACGTTCATTACGTACGTTTTTTTCCCTTATTTGTTACGATGACTGCTTTTTTGAGAAAGTTACAAGGGTATCAGAAAAATGTCACATTTCGACTCAGTTTCAATCTTCTCCTGAAGATTCTAACATAGTTAGCGAGACACGTGTTGAGGCGTTTAAAAATCGGTTTGGTTAGTAGTACAAACAGTGTAGTGTCTGATGAATAAGGCAAGAAAATTCTGTAGAAAAATCAAACAAATATTTGGTTGAACCCATTCAAGAGCGCCATATGGTTGAATCAATGCTGTTCCACATTGAATCAAGAAATCCTTTTCATCTGTGCAAGAGATCAAGAAAAAATTGACTGAACTATAAACGTATAGGATGGATGCAAGGATTATACAACTTGTATCTTTTTCGGCGCGCTGGTTAATGATCTCATCATCTGATGTTTTTAATGTCAATCCGACGAATTTAATAATAGAACGGGTGATGCACCCGAAGCCTGATTTTATTTTTATGACATTTAATGTCTGCGATATGAGCCGTTTCGAACGAGAGAAGTCCGAGGGCGGAACGAAGCTCTGACATTAAATATTTAACGATGATATTCCACAAAGAAAACTGAAGAATTATATTGCTACACCCACTCCACTTAAAAAAAAAACCTTCGGAATTTATCTCCATGTATTTTTGGTAGTGGGTCATCAAAGCTTGATGCAGAGGGGTTGACCACTAAGGAAAAATGTGTACTCTGGAATTACCATGAATCGGAATTCTCCTGAATTCCCCGGATCAACTCGGAATTCCCCGGAATTTCCATAAGAAAAAGATGTCAATCTGAACAAATATCAATACAATTTCTAAATTGAACATAGGAAGTACTGAGAGTTCCAGGGAAATCTGAGGAATCCTAACGAAATATAATAGACTCATTTTGGAACATTCACACATACATTATTCATATTTCTGGGGAAAAATCATTTTCACTTGAGAATTATATTGCTACACTCACTCCACTTTGAGAAAAATCCTTCGGAATTTATCTCCATGGATTTTTGGTAGTGGGTCATCAATGCTTGATGCAGAGAGGACCACTAAGGAAAAATGTGTACACTGGAATCATCTTGAATCGGAATTATTCGGATTTCCCCGGATTTCCTCCGAATTCCCCGGAATTTCCATAAGAAAAAGATGTCAATCTGAACAAATATCGATGCAATTTATGAATTGAACGTAGGAAGTACTGGGAATTTCGAGGAATCCTGACAAAATATAAAGGATTCATTTTGAAACATTCACACACACGTATTTTTCATATTTCTGAGGTGGATGTATTTTCAACTTCTTGGTTGATGTTGTTTTTGATTGAATACATGTATGATATATGGCAACATCTATTCAGAACAATCGAGAAAACAAGAAATCTTGAAAGTTCTTGACTAAGAATGGAAACGCTGAAACGTGCGTTTATCACACATGATGGAATGAGAGATAATATCGATATAATGTTCATTATTCCAAATTTTTTGGGATTTTCTCTCCTCGTTTCTATAAAATAAAAATATGAATATTATTTCAATATACGTGTAGTAAGGACAAATCAGATGATTTGCCCCAAAATGTCATTGCGTTTAAAGAATTTTCCTCGGAATTTTCCTATCAGTGAGCCTAAAAGAAAAATTCACTAGCAAGATAAATTCACTATCTTGTCAGTGACAATTTGTATTGAAAAAAGTTTGGAGAAGAGAAATAAAGGTATATAGAAAAAATATCAAATTTTCACTTATCTTTGGACGTTTTGGGGCCGATTCTGGTCCCGTTTTCAACATAAGATATGATTATTTCAATAGCTAAGTCGTATTTGTCTTGAAGCTGTTCAGTTTTCATTAATTAATCTTTAATTTACCATTTTCATGTTCAGATTTTAGTAGTGAATACCATGTTCTGTCTATATCAACTGAACAAGAAGCAATGCTATTGTCTCCGTTCAGAAGAATGCAAGCAGATTCCTCGAAACCTGAAAACCTGAGAGAGCTGAGTAATGCATTGATTCCTGACTTCCCAAAGCTTTACCTGATAGTTAACTCTGATAAACATCATTACCACCCTAGAGAATATTTTTCAACCCTTTGCTTATGATATGAAATTTGATTGAATTACTTATCAGTTGAAATGATGGATGTTTACCTGGTCATATAACTTTTTTGTTATTGGATATTTTCCAGTCAAATTCATTCAGTAGCATAAGTAAGGGTAGTAGATTCTGTTCCTGTTTCCATATAGGGTTGAATAGCATTTTTTCCGCATTTTTGTGAGTTCAAGAACATGTGCTTTTGGATGATAGTTCCTGCAGCCATAGTTGAGGATACCGACCAATGAGAACCTATAAGATCAAGCTGTCCTTGAATCGAGGTCACGGGGGGAATATAAATACTGAAGAAAGCTGAGGGATCACTCTCTTCTCTACTCTTCTCTACAAGTCTGCACTACCTGCTCGACTTGTTGTCATTGGTTTCAGTTCCGAATAGTTCCAATAATTTATTTTATGAGTTTCAATATTTTCATTTGTCAAAATTGCAGATTATTATCACTGAATGACGACTGACACTGACAAAATTCCTCTTCTTCTTCTCTTCCTTGAGAAATCCTGTCCTGTCCATCCGTGTCCCAGTGCTTAGTATCCCGTCAGGCGGTGGTCTGTGGTTCATGAAATTTTGACATGAATGGAGAAATATAACTAACCTCACTAAAATTCCGATATTTAAAAATTAGAAAATCGAAGGAAAAGGAAAGATAGATAGGAATTGAATCTGTTTCATTCGTTTGGAACTGTGTTTCCGATTATCCAGGTAGACTTAATGAAATAGTTGAATAAATAATTTTCCAGACCTAACCTAAGAAAACCAGAGACCCGAAAGATATTCACTTTGATTCCTGGAATCATCCAGAATAAAAATGGCAACCAGTATTTCAGGCTAAACCCAGGGTTTGTAATAAAAGCCTACACTCTCTTGGTTCCTTATTGATTCCAGGTCGATTCTATAACATTGACCCCTGGTTTATACTGTAGGTACCGGGGTAGGTATACCTCCTGTACCTTTCTCCACTGTTGCTACTTTGGGCCACTGTACAAAAACATTTTGTGCAGAGCAGGTAGAGTAAACTACCTCGAAAACAATCTGGCGCTCGAGAACCCCCCCTCCCCCTCCAGTACCAGAGTTGTCCCCGTCCTGAACAGAGCGTCAAAGTAAGGGCCACAGAAACAAAGCCCGTTACAAGCTGGGGAATTCCTCGTATGTTGTCTAAGCAGGAAAGAGGGAGCGAGCCTGCAGAAATATGCGACGTGCGACTCATGCGTATCAATATCAAGTATAATATCAAGTAACTTGATATCATGTCAAGAAATAAATATATCAAATCAAGTCATGTCAAGTATGTATGAGCAGCTGAAACAAAAACTATCGAGCACTTTGTTCCTACTACGTCAACTCAAATCCTACGTTAATATACAGAAACTCTGAAAAGTACGTATTTTGCATTATTTCATGGCGTTGTTATTTGGGGCGACTCCTCTAAGTCTGTAGACATTTTTCGACAACAAAAACGAGCTCTGAGAGTTTTTGTGAACTGTGGTTTCAGAGAACACTGTCGCCCTCTCTTTGTTGAATTCAGAATACTACCGCTTCCGTCAATATATATCGAGCATTCTCTGAGAGAGATATGAACAATCAAGTAGGTTGACTAGACAATCTCAAACACATAGCTACAATTCAAGACAAGCAAATTTCATTAGGTTACCAAAATAACGGCTTTCTGTTTCCCAGAAGAATTCATTGGACTACACGATCTTTATAATATATTACCAACAGAATTTAAGACTCTCAATTCAATTTCATTCAAGAAAAACATTTTAAATTTTCATCTGCAATACTGTTTTTATTCAGTGTTTGAGTTCACTGAACATTTCAGGCGTTTTCCTATGCAAGTTTGAACATGTTTGCTGCAAAAATTCCTTTGCAAAGTGTATGCATAAATGTTCAATCCTTAATTACTTAATTACTTACTTCTTAGTATGTATAAGTATGTTTCGTAAATTGATAACTATATATAATTGTGTGTGTATGTAATATAAGTTTTAGAAATAGACACAGCTTGACCTGTCTATTGTCCTTAGTGTTTGTTAGTATGTTTTGACTCATGAGTCAGATTTTCATTAATGTTTCTTAACTATATAGAGAAATTCTGAGATTTTATTTAGAATGTACTTTCTTCTCGACATTCTTTTATGACTTATGCTATACACTGTAGTGTTCGTTACATCAATAAATCACTACTATAGTACTACTACTACTTACTACTGTCAATTCATCACGAGCTTGATGTTGAAGTCAAGCCAAGTAGTTTGTTAAAATATTAAGCTTCTTAACGTGATGAATCTCTGTTCCAGATACTGGACCGAGAATCCCCGAAACACCCTGTATATTGAACAAGAAACTTCCGGTTTGTTGGCGGACTCAATTGGAGTTGAATTTTGTGGAAAGTTGTTATGAGCGAGGGAGCAAGGTTGCGAGTAAACCGCCCCAGGTTGCTGCACACCGTAATGGAGTTCATGTTAAGTGCGTCGAGAGAGTGCTCTTGAGAATTAATTATATTCCAGTGCCAAATTTTCGTAGTGAGCTTGACAATTTACGATACTACACCTTGGAACAGTCTATTATTTTGATCAAAGATTACCACCACAAGTGGAGTCAACACGAAATTGGATTTTTGTGTACTCTTCGCAAGATATCTATCTATCGATATACGATGGGTTTCTACAGTGCATCCCATTTTGGTCGAGACTGCCAGGTTTCTCGGTTGTTATTAAAGATGGAGCTTTGCGATTTTCACTTTCCTGTCTACTTTTTTCACACGCTTTCATCAGGTTGGAATCTATGTTTATACAGTGTGTCCCACTTACCATGCTCACCATGGGCATCTGTTTAACGATGAGAGATACGAGGTCGGTTAAATGACACCAAATGTGGAGTTTGTCAAGGCCAACTATAATGTGAAAAAATATTTTAATGAAATCTATTCGTTTTTTTTATACGCAAAAAACAGATGGACATTTTACCAACTCTTCTAGAATTAGAGATATCAGCAGCAACTTTAGTTTCTTTTCTTACAGATGATATGTCGCAGTAATAGTTTTGTGTTGATAACAACGGAGTTATCGTCATTTATACAAACACAAAAAGTTATTTGGAAGCCGCCATCTTGAATTTTTTCCGAAATCACTTCAAAAAACTGCCATGAGAATGTGAAATTCCTATTTGAATATTTTCATAAATAAAGAAGTTACGGAGGAGACATGAAAATGATTAAAATCTGTTTTTGCGTAGAAAACAAAAACGAATAGATTTTATCGGAATATTTTTTCACATTATAGTTGGCCTTGACAAACTCCACATCTGGTGTCATTTAACCGACCTCGTATCTCTTACCGTTGAAAAGATACCCATGGTGAGCATGGTAAGTGGGACACACTGTACTTACGGAATCTTAGAACGACTAGCAATACCAGCTAGACGAACTCGACAAGCACAGTCAGCACACCCTTTCGTTAAATAAATACAGAAAGCTCAGTCATATTCACACAGTGTTCATAACATGAACAGAAATGGTAGATTTCGGGAGAAAAACAAGTACTTTCCTGGCTAATGCTACGCAGAACATTGAATTACATCCTCCCGAAATCTATGCATCGACTCGTATAAACGAATACTGATACAAGTGATTCTTTCCTGAATGCCTATTAATTTCGATTTAGTCAGGCCACGCTAGACACCTACAGACCAGTTTCGAGCTCTTTGACTCTCATCAGTGCAGGGCAGTCTCCAGCCAGCAGTCCTTAGACCGCCGACTCAGCGTAGCCTAGCCAAACAAAAATAAAGTCGGCATTATATTCCTCCAGATAAAAGAAACACTCCAAAATTGAAATTAAGTTTTGGAGTATTTTTTCCCTACTTTTCTACTTAGATGGCGTTGCTCTCATATTGCCCATAAAACAAGCTCCTCAGGGAATATAAGGCCGAATTGATTTTTGTTTGGCTAGGCTACGCTTTGTCGGCGGTGTTAGGACTGCTGGCTGGAGGCTACCATGCACTGATGAGAGTCACAGAGCTCGAAACCGATCTGTAGATGTCTAGCGTGGCCTGGCTAAATCTATATCAATAGGCATTCAGGAAATGATCACTTGTATCAGTATTCGTTTATACGAGGCGATGCATAGATTTCGGGAGGATGTTCTGCGTGCGTTAGCCAAGAAACTAGTTGTTTTTCTCCCGAAATCTACCATTGTTGTTCATTTTAGGAACATTGTCTGGATATGACTTTGAGCTTTTTGTATTTATTTAACATTTCATTCCACTTTGAGTATTGTGGCTATTTCGTAGTTGACATCCTTTCGTTGTCAACCTCGAAATATGTCGAACAGCACTATATCAAAACTCGTTTCTCTATATAACGAAAAAGCTCTAGAATTCATTGCCTAAGGAAGTATTTCCAACAAATTCCTACACATTCCCCCTCTTCCTATCCTCCCTAGGTACGAGATGTTTTTCAATCATTATAGGGATTCCCTTCCGTGCGCACCAAGCAATAAAGAAATTTGATATAACGCACTCCAAAACGTTGAATTGCATTGAAACTCCGCACACTTATCAATAATATGGTGAATGATGTTCGGCCACTGAAATATCAAATTTTCCGTAACCAAAATTTCAAATGTCTACTTGATTCTTTCGAATAAATACTTGAAACACGGCAGTGTCTGCACCAAGTACTCGTATGAATAGTTTCACTCAGAGATATTCAATTTATTGAGTTTGAATCATCTTAACAAAAAACAGTCTATAAAATTCAGTAATGAGATTTGAATCCAAAAAAACTTATAAGACGAAGTACTAAGTGGAGAATTGAATACGGTCATCTTCCAACTGCTTTCCAGCAAAGATCAACCTCTGCTGGTCTGGGGGAATGCCTTCTTTATCTTGTGGGGCATCTATCGGAGCTCGAGGTACATAACTATAAATTATTAACGCATATACAGGACGCACCGAAAAAAATCTAGAAGGTTGAGATAATTCTCTTCAAATAGAATGACCTGTATATTAGCACATTTTTTAGAGCATCCCTGTGACCTCCATCCACCCCTATGATATCGTTGACTATATCTCGATCGTATTAAAGTTATTGATTATTTTGTCGAAATAATGTCATCTGCAGATGCATACTGAAAAAATCACTGTCGTCACAATTTTGAAATGTAATAGAGAATAATCATCATTTCATCAGATGAAAAGATGCGTGATATTTCTGAAGTATTTCTATGCATATGAAAATAATTTTTCAATTCGGAAATTTTCGAAATGATTTCACTCGACATATACACCCCATATATTTTTCGGCAAAATGATGTGAAATCAAAACACGAACATCTTCTACCTCAACATCCAGATTGATATTCGTAACCATTTTTGAATTATTGTCTTTCGAAAATTCTAGGTTGGCTATTTTCATCGGTACACATTCTTATCTGGTATTAAAACATCAAGAGTCCAGTCGATAATCCGATAGACCAGTTATTTCATTTACATAATTGATACCAGAGAAAAAATAGGTATTTACAGAGTAAAAAAGGAGGAAATTTCCATTTTTCGAATATTCCATGAATTCATAGCACATTGAAAACGAAACCAGGATAATAATTCACAATTGAACTATTTACATAAAATTATGCAAAATGATTTTTTTCTCTTTTTCACTTAGTCAATAATAAGCATTTGAACTATTTCTGTTTGCTTTGATTCTGGTATCAATTCTCTCAAAAGAAAAACTCGTTCACTGAATTATTAATTGGACTAATAATGTTTTAAAAGCAGATGAGAATGTGTATCGATGAAAATGGCCGACCTATAATTTTAGAAGTTCAATAATTCAAAAATACGAATATCAATATGGTCGAAAAATATATGTGGTTTTATTTCAAAAACTCTAGAAATTTCGCTTCGGAATATTTCGAATTGAAAAATCAAATTTATCCTCAGTGTATATTTTGAGAGCAAGATTCTTCAGAAATATGAAGAATCTTTCCATCAAATTGAGTGATGATGATTATCGTAGTGATTTTTTTGGTATGCATCTGCAGATTATATTATTTCGACTGAAAAAAAATAACTTCGATATAATCGAGATTTTTTATATATTCGTCTATTCGACCAAATTTGAGATTGTGTATATCTTCTTTTACAAAAAACAGCTTCATTTAGCAACTTTCATAACCTTGCTATCAAACCGCTTACATCCTGCCGACTCATGATACATGTAGAAACTTCACAAAAGATAATATTTCCACAAAATTCTTATAATCTCCGACATGTTTCGCTCACACAGTATAGTTTCTTCAGGCGAAATACTTGTAAACAATCAATTACCTAAAATGACTTGCCTAACTTTTATTTCCGACTTTCCCAACATAACATTTTTTTCATTTTAGAGGCGAGTGGCATTGAAATATTTGGAATAAAACTGTGTACAACTATTTATATAATTTCTTTTCCATTTATATTATACCAGTTTGTATACCGGGTGACACAGGAGACATGTAACAGCCTGTAGTTTTTTTATTTGAGAAGACCAAAATTTGAAATTCACATATGTGTTATATTATCGATGATGGCGCTTCCCTTGAACTCAATGACAATTTTCTTTAACCACCTGCTTAATCGGAAGTGAACCCAACTTTTTCTTCCAATTGGCACCCTGTATATTTCTGTAGCCTATCTTATTCGCCCTGAATATCTCTATTCAACTATGTATCCCAATTTGATATTCGTTTACTAATTGTCTGTCAAATTGCATTTTATTGAAATACATGAAGTTGGCTGTGGCCCGAATACAAAGACAATTCGATGCTTGACATGCTCAGAAATCCAAAGATCATCACTTAGACGATATTATCAATATATTCTCGATAACCTTATCGGTTTCAGAAGATTGCAATTCAATGACACAACCACCTACTAAGCGAAATGATACTGAAAATACGCAAATGTAGACTTATGAACAGATGTATTAGGAAAATACATCGATTATTACAATTTCAGTTTCATGGCTACATGGCAAGAATGTTTCTATATTTGTTTTCTCAATATCCAATATACATATATGATTTTATCAAACTCAATGGAATTATTGGCAATCTTCTGGGACTAATAAGGGGATGGAAAATATTCTGATTATATCGTCTGGGTGATGGTCTTTGGATTTCTGAGCCTATCAAGCATCGAAATGTCATTGTATTCGAGCCACAGGCAACTTCATGTTTTTCAATAAAATGCAATTCAACAGCCAATTAATGAACGAATATCAAATTGTGATACATAGTTGAATAGATAATTTCAGGGCAAATTAGATAGGCTACAGAAATATACAGGGTGCCTTTAAAAAAAAAAAGAATTTGGTCTAGTTCCAATCAAACAAATGGTTGAAGAAAATTGTCATTGGGTTCAAGGAAAGCGCCATTATCGATAATATATCCCATATAAATTTCAAATTTTCATCTATTCCATTTAAAAAACTACATCAGGCTGTTATATGTCTCCTGTGTCACTCAGTATAGTGCTCATCAGACCATTGAATCTGATTTTTCGATTCTTGATTCAATTGACCGGTTAATGCATTTGATTCGATGTAATTTTGAAGTATAAAAAATCTGAACTCATTAGTCTTATCAATTCGCGTGATGTTCCTGTTACTACAGACAAAAACTAGTTCGCAATTGGAAATTATTAGAATCAAAACAAAGTACATGCCTCTTTCATCA